>CM060929.1:624724277-625974277 GCA_030765085.1 Allium cepa
CCTCTTTGTATCGATGGTTTCACATCAATGGGAGCATGTGCTTGCTTGCTGACGTGGCACTTGTTTTTTGGATCGATCCACATTTCGTGCCGAACGATCGAGTCTTCCCAATGTATATGCCTCGTTCGTATCGACCTAACCTGACCTTATTCGTATCGATCGACCGTATCTCACTTCGTGTTGATTTTGTGTATTACACTTCGTATCGATCGCTTCCAGTCCACCTCGTATCGATGTCCTGTATTTCATTTTACATCGATGGGAAGTGTTGCTTTCGTATTGATCTTTGGCCAATCGATACAAAGCTTGTTTAGAGTTTGATCGATACGAAATGGGCTCTCATGTTGCTGTCGATCGATGCGAAGTGGATGGGTGTCGATGGATACGAAGTGGATGGATGTCGATCGATACGAAGTGTATGGATGTCGATCGATACGAACTGGTTGGAAGTCGATCGATACGAAGTGGATGGATGTCGATCGATACGAAGTGGATGGATGCAAATAAGGCCTGCAAGAAGATGGACACGAATAAAAGCGATGCAAAGAAGGTGATCCAATGGATACGAATAAGAGCATTGCTTGACTTGCATCAATCATATCTTGTATATATGAACTCCGATTGACTTGAAATTTGAAATGTTGACTTCCGTAGCTTCGCTTGTCTCGTTATATCAATTGCAGCTTGATTCGAAAATGGTCAAAATTTACCGATATCCATAGTTGTCCTGTACATAACTGGCAATCGAAGAGAAATATATTTGGTTTCCAGTTAATTTTTTGGTATCATGGCCTTGCTAAAAGGCGGGATAATATTTCCCCCCCAAAACATGCCTTGCGATAGGAAGATGTGTTTTGTAATGCCGTAAGCTGGATGTTCATATCATGTTAATGACTTGTAAAGAGATTGATATTCCTACCAGGCCGTGAGTGGCGATTGTTCGAAATCGTATGCCATTAGGGGTGGTATAGGACAGTTCGCGGTCGAGTGCCGTTCGAGGCGAATTGTGATCGTTCGCAATTGGGTGCCATTTGAGGCGAAATGTGACCATTCATGGTCGAGTGCCGTTCGAGGTGAATTGTGATCGTTTTCGATTGGGTGCTGCTCGAGGCGAATGGTGACCATTTGCGATCGGGTGTCGTTCGCGGTCGGGTGCCGTTCGAGGCGAGTTATGACCATTCGTAGTCGGGTGCCGTTGGAGGCGAAGTGTCGTTCGAGGCGAGTTGTGACCATTCGCGGTCAGGTGTCGTTCGAGGCGAGTTGTGTGTGCCCCGGGGGGGGGGGGGGGACTTAGTATCATTAGTGTCAGATTTCACATTCGAATGAATTTCTAAATTGTTTGTTATGGCAGTTTATCGCCATCTCAGAGCATGCCTGAGGACCGTTCGTGATCCCATACATGTGTAAGTGGCTCAGCCGTTATGGAATCACAAATATCGGATTTTCATTCAAAATGAGTCTTTCAACAAAAATATCCAACAAAACCGAGTCCAAACATGAGAAATAGTAAGCAAAAGCAAAACAGAGATGTCAAAGTGCAAACACCTACACTGATGCGATTTATAGTCGTATCAGAGCATGCTTGTGGATCGTTCGTGATCTTGTACATGTGTAAATGACTTAATCATGTCGATGTGGAGTTTTCCACTTATTCATCATTATTTCAATTAGTTGATGATAAGCTGACGCCTTGATCCTGATCAGTTCCCAGTTGGTGCAGGTGGTGGTCGTTATTACTTCATCATCGTAGTTCGCCTCCTCACGTACTGTAATAGCATGCCATTCTGAATATGCCCTTCTATCTCATCCCTCATGTGCCTTCAATAATTGGTATTATGGCCACTTAGCTCATGGAATAAGCAGTACTTGTCTAATTTCCTCTCATTATTGGTCAGATCCCTCCTCATTGGTTTTTGATAAAGAACCTGCCCCCTGGTGTCCTGGTATATCCATTCCAAAGTTTCATTCAACTCCGTATAGGAGGTGAATCTCGGTTTTTACGTGGTCGCTTTGGTCCATCATCATTATCTTCGGCTTTTCGTTTCCCTTTGTCCTTGCTTGAATCCTTTCCGGGCGGAACTCTGCTTTTTACTGCATACACATTGACTCCCTCTCCTTCCTCTCTTTCAACATTTGCATCCTATAATCGTAGAAATCCTTCAGCCTCATGATAAAACTCCCTTAGATCCATAAGTGGATCCCTTGTCAGTCAATTTTTGAACTATGTTCCATCAGCTATGCCTGATATACTGTCATTAAGACCATGGATGGATCTGGGCGATCCACCGATGCTGCTGCTACATTAAATCGTGTTAAGAAGTTCCTCAAAGATTCTTCGGTCTTCTGCTTCAGTACGGATAGACTCATCGCACTCTTGGGCCTCGAGATGTGAACTCCGAACTACCTCATAAACTTCTTAGTCAGCTCGGTTCATGTTCTAATGGAGCCACTTTCCTATTGTCTGAACCACAATGTTGCTATGTCTATCAGATACAATGGAAAACACCGGGCCATGACTTTCTTTGATGCTCCCAGTATTTCCATATGTCTCATGTATCTTGTTAGATGAACAGTTGGATCTGTCCTTCCATCGTATGTCTCCAATGTTGGTAGCTTGAATTCTGGTGGATTCCTGGCCTGCCTAATTGTGGGAGTGAAGGGGCTTCTGTTAACATCTTCCAAATTTCTATTTACTAGTCTGCCTCTCATGGCTCGTCTGACCATCTCCGCCAATCTGTCACCGTCGCCCAGCTATAGTTCTTGTCCATTGCCTCCGATCTACCCCCTCCCCTGAGAGTTCGCAAGGGAATCCTGGAATTTGTTCTCCTGGATGAGATACCATTCCTCTATCAAAGCCATGTTGAATAGTTGCGTCTTGTATCCTACTTGAGGTTGGATCAACATGCTTTTGTGGAGTGCCCCTTAGTTCATAGGCTGCTCATGACGGTCTTGCTCTATTTTGGATCTTGGTTGCTCAATGCACCTGACCTCTATCTCCAGCCTTCCCTGCCATAGTGTTCTCCTGCTTCTGCATTCTATTTTTTCCAACTTGTTGGAGTAGGTTCTGCATCATCTCTTCTTGCCTTTTCAGCATTCCCTCTTGCATAGCTTCCATCATCATCTCCATCTTGACTCGGGTGACGAAGACTGAAGCATGATTCGCTCCTGAGAAAGCCTCCTGACTTCCTTCATGCTGGCTGCTTTCTGCTCTTGGTCTCCTTGCCGATTGCTTCACCATTGCTTTCCAGATCTAAGTCCTTAAGCCTTCAGATCCAAGATCCAAGCTATAGAATCCCCGAGTTCAATTCTCAGTGAAAGCAGCAAAATATTTATGCCAAAAATGGTCATAAACACCTAATTGTCGATGAAAACACCCGTTTACAATCACAGATCACAGATAACAAATATGTAGAGAAAATAAATGTGAAGAACACCCGAAATTTACAGAGAATCACACAGAAACGCATAGATTTAGAATGGTTTGGCGTTTGGCCTACGTTCACTATGAAATGACTGACTTTTATTTATCTTTGTTTGCTGATTACAATGAGTTACAGCTGTAGAATTGAAGTACAAGAGTAATCCCGACAGAGTCTGGATGTAGAAGAGCGAAAAAACCCTTTTCTATAGACTCTGGGATGCTATTTATAGGCGTAGGATGCAAATATCTTGCTCAGATCCCGGAAGAACCATTCTCTCAAGTGGGCGGGCCCACACGATCGATCCTATGTCATCTGCACTCGGTCCGTGATCGATCCGGACGAATTGCGTATCAATCACGATTTGATCCAATCGATCCGAAATTTAGCAGGAACATTCATTAGGTTGTACGTAAGCTCATGTGAAAATTTGGTGGCATTTGGACTTGTAGATTGTGTGTTATGATCGATGCAAGTTTGAGCTTTTCGATTGCTATTTTTGTTCGTATCGATACTCTTCGTATCAATGGTTTCACATCGATAGGAGCACGTGCTTGCTTGTTGACGTGGCGCTTTTTTTTGGATCGATCCACATTTCACGCCGAACGATCGAGTCTTCCCGACGTATATGCCTCTTTCGTATCGACCTAACCTGACCTTGTTCGTATCCATCGGTTGTATCTCACTTCGTGTTGATTTTGTGTATTACACTTTGTATCTATCGACTGCGGTCCACCTCGTATAGGTGTCTTGTGTCTAATTTCACATCGATGGAAAGCGTTGCTTTCATATCGATCTGTGGCTGATCGATACGAAGCTTGTTTGGAGTTTGATCGATACGAAATGGGCTCTCATGCTGCTGTCGATCGATACGAAGTGGATGGGTGTCGATGGATACAAAGTGGATGGATGTCGGTCGATACGAAGTGGATGGATGTCGATCGATATGAAGTGGATGGAAGTTGATGATACAAAGTGGATGGATGTCGATCGATATGAAGTGGATGGATGCGAATGAGGCCTGCAAGGAGATGGACACGAACAAAAGCGATACGAAGAAGGTGATCCAATGATATGAATAAGAGTATTTCTTGACTTGCATCGATCATATGTTAAGTATATGAACTCCGATTGACTTGAAATTTAAAATGTTAACTTCCGTAGCTCCGCTTGTCTCGTTATATCAATTGTAGCTTGATCCGAAAATGGAAAAAAAAATTCGACATCCATAGCTGTCCTGTACATAACTAGCAATCGAAGAGAACTATCTTTGGTTTCCAGTTAATCTTTTGGTATCCCGGCCTTGCTAAAAGGCGGGATAACAGACACCATCGAAAAGCACAATGTTCTTCATGTTGAATCAAAAAATGATAACAACCTGAACCACTACGTTCAACCTCCTCCATATCCACTTACTGAAAAAATCATGGAAAACAATGACAATTTTTTTGACTTTGACGTCAATGACGTACAAGGGCCACAAATTGATGAAGCTCAACTTTTTCCACAGCGTTCTAACAATTATAATTGGGATGCTTTTTGTTACTCGTGAAGTGGTATGCTATAAATTATATACTTCTACATACATTCATTCATACATACATACATACGTACATATATATATGCATGTAAATGTGTGTGTATGCATATATATATATATATATACATATAGATACATATACATATATATATACACATACATATATGTGTATATACATGCATGTATCTCTTTGTATATATTATTATTATACCTATCATAATTTTTATTCCTCTTGTAGATTAAATAATGTGATAGGACTATTGAGAGTTTTCCTCGCAGACCTTTCGCACTAATGCTCCAACTGCATGCACTTTTTTTACTCACTTTCATCTTTTTGAATATATTTAAATAGGTTTTTAACTTATTACAACGTTATGTATTATTTTTTCAATTAACCACTGTAATTTTCATCATTCCTTTACAAATGGTGAATATGCCCTGCTTTCCCCATTTTTGTTTTGTTTGTTATAATTTTACATTGCTTGATCTGACTGCTCACTTTACCCTTAATTCTTTCTTCCCCTCTTATTACCTAACTACTCTATTACACAATGTTGTATCATATAGTAAGCTTATTTCACAAAAGATATGGTAACGTATATTGAAATAACAATAAATGGAGCAATCTATATACTACCATTTATAATAGATTACATTGCTTCATCTTCTTAGATATTGGTTGCCTTTGCCGATTTACACTTTATAAAATTTATGATATTTTGCTTGCCGTAAAAAGGATCAATTCATATTTGATATTGCAAAAACGTTCACAGCCAATTATAGTTGTTTTTATGCATGTTAGAACCAAAAAAACTATAGTACAAACAAGAAAAATTAGGTAATGGTTTAAGTTTGTACATTGTGTTTAAGCTAACAGTTATCACTAACTATATGGGTAAAATAATGAGCAGTAGCATGATGAAGAGAGATACCTGCTCGTTGCACTGAGATAGTTAGCTTATTTTAGTTATCAATCAATTTCCATTGAAAAATTGAGTAAATATGAAGGTTGGACAACAAAATGAATTCATATAGTGAGTTTTTTCCGCAATAGACATTCAATAGAGTTTTCTTCGCAACCTACTTATTTTATACAAGTTTTCTTGCGCACGTCCGTCGGACGTGCCTTCGTACTTGTTAAAATAAAAGATATCATGATACTTGTTTGAACATATGCATTTCAAATTTTATTTACGTAGAAAATAATGAAATAATTTTTTCCTTTCAAATAGAAATATATATCATTAGTAGGCTACATAAAGCAAAATTTCTAACATGTACATATATGTACATATTAAAATATAAATCTTTTGAATTTATAGGTTTAAATTTGAAATCCATTTTAGATTTAAAATTTTGAATTTTTGAATTTTTTATTTGAATCTCATTTCAAAAACTTTGATTTTGAGTGATGTTAGTGTCATATATTAAAAGGAAAGTGACTCACGTGTATTAAGGTGGAGCGATCGAAAAAGAAGAAGAATCATGTAACATCCCCCACTTGGAGGCTTAAAACTAACGGCTATAGATGTTGTAGTCATCCATAGTTATTAATCCTCAATGACCAAATGCGGGAATATTAGGTACTTTGGTATAACAGAAACACATGAATATGAATTTTTTTTAAAAATATTAACCAAATTTCTCATTCCATTTTAAATTATTCCAACCTCACTACATAATCCCAAATTCGAGAACCACGTTTAGAGAAATGTAACTATTACAACATATGCCAAGAACGACATATGAAGATGCCCCCTTATATGATCAGAATATATACATAGGCAATTAAACTACTTTGCCTTTACATCAAAACACGGCGGAATCAAAAAGAAGAGACCTTCTAATAGCTAGCTTGCCTCCTACATGTCTCTGAAAGCTTAATTGTTTAAAGGAGAACCTGAAAACCTCAACTCTTAAACTACTCAAAATTAATTAAGAATTCGAGAGTTTAAGGGGAAAACATAAACTTTGAGTCAAAAATAAAGCCTGGTATGAATAATAATCTACCATCTTGAACCATTTAGATATTTAGTGAGACCACGCCACTTATCGAAATGGGTTTTCTCCTCACTAGTATCTTACCCAAGAATTTATAATAACCATTATGTATTGTGATCCTGCATCCACAGAGGTTAAAAACATGGAAATTTAAAATATCATGATGATATGCAAACAATCAAAATATCTTGGATTTCCCATCCCCAGTCATTTGATTATCTGTCTCAATTATAGTTTCTAGGGTCACCATTCACCTATTAGTTTTCATGGCCTGACTAATAACCTGTCTAAACTCTTACGAGCTATCGATCTGGTTTCATAGCTTTCAACGAATCACTAAGAACATATTGGCACCTGCCAATAACTTCATTATTTCATGGATTCTCTCTAACCCTATTGGTATCTCTAATATCTTCCCTTATATCATAGTTTTCATGGGTTGACTATGAACCTATTGACTTCTGTCAATAACTTTATTTGGATATTATTTTCATGGGATCATTACGAACCTAATGGCCCCTACCATTAACTCTTTCCAAACATAGTTTTCATGAACTATGAACTTTTCTAATCTGACAACTTCTTTGATCAGTCTTTGGGAATCATATGTTCTGGTCTACCTGACCTCCTGGATGCAACGCTACTCATCCAGGAGTTAACTCAATTTATATTCACTATTGGGTCAACCTAGTTGGTTATTCTGCCCTTACTCCCCAAAATACAGTTATGGGTTTAGTTATAAAGTAAATATGTTCATAGAAGAAGCATACATAATAACTTATCATAACACACAAATGTGGTTAATACTTTTGACACGTTGTTTTTATCAAGGAAAGATTCTTCAAAAACTGCAAAATTAAAAGCCATTTCAAAGCTCTTTTATATTTTCGTGGGTTTTCCTCTAAAAATGAGATTGGGTTCTTTATTTTGAAAACTAAGGCTTTCGAAACCTTAGACCTTTACTTTTGAAACCATTAGAATGTACCTATCAAAAACATTTAAATCTTTTTTTCAAAACACTTAAAACATAAGCCTTTCAAAAAATTTCAAAATATCTCTTTCGAAAACATCAAAACCTTTCTTTCAAAAGTATCAAAGCATATCTTTCTAACTTATAGACACATGCCTTCAAAATTATTTGAAAGTACCTCTTTCGAAACCATTGGGTTTCATCTTAAATATAACTTTTGGTCAAAGTGAACATAAGCAAAAGTACCCTTATTGAAACCATTAACCTTCAAGTAAAAGAGTTTGAGGATAACATATGGCTTCAAAACTATCCTTTCGAAAGCTTTAATTTTTTAAGTAAAACAATTAGAAGGATAGCTTAAAAACACCTTTCGAAGCCATTACCTTCGAAACCTTTAGTTCAAATGGCTGCTAGAGCCCTTTCGAAAGCATTGAGAAGCGGCTTGTTATATTCATAAAACAAAAGCTTGCCTTTCGAACTCATTGAAAACTTCAACCTTTTAAAGGCATGAAGACGGCAGCAAGGTCTCGACTTGATTCAAAACTACCATTTCGAAAGCTTATCTTTAAAACATATACAACAACTCATTTGAAAGCTATATAAAAGTAATTCATCCCTTTCGAAAGCATCCATTACAAGCAATGCAAGCGGCACCTCTTTTGAAAGCAAAGCAAATACCTTCGAAAGCTATTTAAAATGGCCCCGACCCCTTTATAAAGCATGGTTTCACTTTATGTCATCCGTCTTTCTCTAATCCACTACGTATTAGAGCATTAATACCATGTGTATTGGTTTGACTTGGTTAGGGGCGGAAGTATGGGTCGAAAGGCTGCTACAGGAAGTGGCGAAATAATAAATCTTTACAAAACCATTTTGTTGCTTTTATGTAAATGATTTTCAACTAACTTTCCTATTTGTTAAAATATTATTGATTGCCATAACCTTTACAAAAAATCTTTTCTAAAAGACTTCCGAATTCATCCGGAATTAATTAAAAATAATTGGCAAAGAAGCCCTTAACTTAGCAAAATAATTAAGACATTCAAGCCCTCTACCTAAATTAATTTAATTTTCATAGTAAATTACTTAGGAAAATCCTCCAACATCATGAAAATACATTTTAATATGTTATCTAATATATATAAATTTAAGACCCAAAATCCTTTATATAGTAGTCGAAATAAGTTTTTAAACCCAATTATTTATTTCTTCCTTCAAAAATTTATAATAAAGGATAATTATGAAAATTTAAACCCATCTCCAAAATAATGTTTTACATAACATACTAAATCCTCATGGTATTCAAAGCCCAATATATATGATTTTAACCTTAAAATCAAATCAAACATTTATCAAACATTCTTATTTAAATCAAACATAGCATATAACCCAAGCATATCATCATTAAAATCATCGAAACTGATTTAAATATAAAATCAAAAATCAAATATTCATGAAAACAAAAATGAGATGGTTTTGATTATTATTCACCTTGTTTTAGATAAGGAATTTGAGATTTGGTCTTATATAATTCTCCTTGCTTAATTCCTTAACTTTTAATTGATTTTACTCCTCTTTTCCCCTAGGTTATGGCTGGCTTGAGCTCCCTTTTCCTATGTTTTTGTATCATGAACGTATGGAATGAAAATGGGAACAAGGTTTTAAGGGTTAAGCGTTATGGTGGACGGCTATTTTCCATAATGCCCTTGTCTTAATCTCTTATTAGTTAACTTATAAAACCATTTCCATCAACTCGTTCTTTTAAATTTTTATTTAGTTAAGCACGACTTCTAATAAATTTTAAAATATTAATCCCCTTATCATTCTAATCTTTACATTATTCTTTTTAATTTATCTAATTAAATCTCCTGAATAATGTTATATAAAATTAGGTTTGTTACAAATCTCACAACGATATAATCTGAGGATATGATATACAAAAATATATTAACAGCCATATGACATGTGCGATTTCTTTTGTTAGAATACAGTTTACTGCTTATATGCATGCACTAAGTGTCAATTGAAACAAACTGAACCCAACTGTATTAGTATGCATTATCAAGATCTCAGACGATTCTAGAGTGTGATGATGGAGTCATCCGAACATATAACAAGTCTCGAATAAAATTCAAATGGATGCCAGTAAGGCAAAGCTGTTAGGATTTTGTTTCGCATTATTACGGGAGAGCAGTGTGAGAAAATGGGCAGTGCCATATTACCTATAATTTGAAAGATGTGCCATATAAATATAAATTATTTTTTCATATAACATTGACGATTCTTTTGTTATGATAATATCTACTAACTCATATGCTTATGTCAAGAATTAACGAAAGCGAAAAGAATTCAACATTTACAAAGTATCAAATAAGAACATGCCCTAATCTTCTTTCTACCCTTAATCTTCTTTTTATATATATAGATATACAACAAAAAAAATCTAGATATTAACACAATATATTTCATTCTATATAGATTTCGTTTTGCTTTGTTTATTCTTTAGCTCAGTCTTAATTTTGATTTCTTTTGTAAATTGAATGAAATTTCAGTAAAATAAAAAGGATTCTTTACTTTATGTCTCGTTACCGAGGACATCGTTTCAAAAAAATACGCCGTCTGGGGGCTTTACCAGGATTAACTAGTGAAAGATCTAGATCCAGAAGTGATCCTAAAAACCCACTGCGTTCCGAGAAAAGATCGCAATATCGTATTCGTTTAGAAGAAAAACGGAAATTGCATTTTCATTATGACGATGAACCATGTTAAGCATCCATGGCTGAATGGTTAAAGTGCCCAACTCATAATTGGCAAATTCGTAGGTTCAATTCCTACTAGATGCACGCCAATGGGAATGTTCAATAAATCTATTGGAATTGACTCTGTATTAATGGAATCTCGTCATCCTTACATAAAGAATTGGTATGGTATATTCATATCATAACATATGAACAGCAAGAACTAGAATTTTTATCGATACTGGAACTCATAGGGAAGATTGATACAATATTCAAATAGATTTTCGTATCGTAGGTTGATACCTATGTTGGCTTAAGATGTAGAGAAAGTGTTGGAATTAAGTTAGCTCACAGTGGAAGTTATGCGTGAATTTCAAAAAAAATTACCCTTTTAAATCTTTATTGAACCTACGAAGTCTAATTTATTTATAACATTTCTAAATTTATTTTAAATAAAATCATATATTTTATTTAAATTCAAATATTTTGTAATATGATATTGATTTGATGTATACATACATACATACATACATATATTTGTGTGTATGGTGCGCGCGCATGTGTAACATGATAATCCGTGACCGGTGTAATGCGTCATATGTAAGTGCTGAGATTTACCTTGAAACGATTGCATTAGCTCATTTTGTAGGAATTGTATGTTTTGTCCAAATATGTGCATATATAATATTATAGAATATGTAAATCATATATATATATATATATATATATATATATATATGTATGCATGTATGTTTGTATGTATATGTATCATAAGATATGTTTCAAAACATTATAAAGTAAATTAATACATGCATATGTTTATGTTTATTTGTATTTTGATTTCTTATACACACACATACACACTTATATAATATTATAATTTATAATTTATGACATAATAGATGTAAATATGTAGATAACTAAACACACACACACACTCATATATATGTATATATAATGTTTATTTTTTTAATTTCAACGTAAATTAACTATTTGATTATATATATGTATATACTTATAAATATAAATATAATGAAATAAGTAGTTTTATGGTTTAATATAAGTTTTGATAAATACAAAGTAAGTTTTTATATACATATATATAGCGATTCAAAAATTTTATTCCAGAACTAACATAAGTTTACAGGAAAAATTAATGTAATATTTTATTGTGTATTATTAATGAATTAAATAATAGTTTCGGCTATAATTAATTAATATAAAATATTCAAATGATAAAAAATCAATTTTAAAAATCAAAAAAATCAAGGATCACAAAACACATGTCACAAAATTATTTGGCTTAAAATATTATTTTTAATAATTAAAATACATTTCGACCGCAAATTATTAAAAATAAAAATTGTTCATGAAAAATTCTGAAATAATTTTCAAAAGCTTCTTATATGATGTAGCAATTTAAAAAAAATAATTGAATTTATTTTATATATAATAAACAATTCATACTTAATAATATATATATATATATATATATATATATATATATAATATTTTCAGGTTTTATAATTCATAATAAGTATAGATAAACAAATAAAAATATTTAAATGAATTTTATATGTTATATAATCATATGTGCAATTATATAAGTAAAGTATTTATATGCATACACATAATTAATACCTATAGTATGTATGTATGTATGTTAACAAATATCAAAAAATTAAATTTTGTACAAAAAGTTAAGTCTAATCATAATCGATTTATAAACATAAACTTTTATATCAGACGCATAACCAATTTAATTGTGAAACTACATTTACCTGTAAAAATCTCACCTAACTAAACATATAACAATAATATATATACATGTATTCAATTATAAACAATTTATAGATATAAATTATGATATTATATTAGCGATGTGAAATGAAAGTTACCTATCAATGATGCCTTTGAGTTAGCGTAGAAGCAATGAATTCCATTCTCTAAGTATCTCTCGATTTATCAGTTTGCTAATTTGGAATCGACAACCTCATACTATCGAATAATATTTGATTAAACTTGCACTTGATTTGAGAAATTGAGAGTTGATTAGGGGATCTATTTCAGCTAGCAAAAATGAAGATAATTATGGTGGCTCTTAACGAAGCCTTTGAGTCCACATTAAACAATGATTTCTCTTCTTAGAACAATTCTCAATCCGTCAAGTTGCTAATCCGAGATTGGAGACCTCTACAAATTAGTATTTTAATTTGAATTAGATTTGAGAATTTTTTGAGATTTTTTAGAGGATATTTCTGCCATTAAAATAAGGAGGAGGAAGAAGAAAGTGGCGGCTCAAAAATTGAAATTAGCCTTAGATTAGGGTTTTGAGATGAGTATTTATATGGATAAGAGAGCAAACTATGTAAGTTTCTCACTAGATCTTAGCTACACATCTATAGACCCTAATCCTATGTTGTAGCCACCTCGAGCCACTCTCAAACCAATGCCTATCCTCTCCAGATCTCATGGTCTGTGAGCCCATTTAACTCAATTAAATATGTATGATCACATTTAATTTATTTTGTTATTGATATCTCATATCGATCAAAATATTCATAAGTTTTATAAACATATGCAACAATATTTCGTTTGGTCTAAAGAGAATTCATTATTACGGTTGTATGACTCTTGAGTGTAAATTCGATCAGCGATTAACATCAAACTATTCGAACGTTTACGTTCACACTTCACTTAGCAGGTGGTGCGGTAATTTTGCCAAATTTATCGCTTACTCATTTTTGAAAAATCTCATTTTAATTTAATAAGAATTACCCAGTTGTAACAGTTCTTTTCACCAATTCTTTTCGTCAAAACTATATGACTTTGGACTTATTGAATTTGGTAATGGTTAATAGTCCAGCATCATTCACATTTAACTCTACGGCCCAAACACAAAGTCCTTAATTCAATAATAACAATTATTATTAACCGAACAAATCTGGCCAGAGATTTTAACTTTAACTTGACTTGAGTTGACCGTGATACTAACCCAAATAATTGAGAAGAAGAAGATGAATCCTCTCTTGAATAATGCTCACTTCCAATACTTCTACTCGACCGAACTATAGTCACTCTATAGCCGCTTTGCCATGATTTGACTACAATTAAAGCAGGGCTTTCATATTGAAGACCCATAGTATTCTCAACTTGATAGAATTATGTAAATTATTCACATCGATTTTTCTATTTGACCTTAGTTGTATTAACCAACAGAAAACTATTGAACGAGTCATTCCATAGTTATCTAACAACTATTAGCATGTAACCCTTAGGTGCTTCCAGCAGTCATGATCAATACACTGCCCAACATTTGAAGAAAGTTATGTACTCTAGTCTCAATGGATACAGTGATATCCAGTTTCGATGTATCTTGACTAGGAACATTTAAAATGGTATATTTGTTTTTATTATCTTACTCACGGTTACAACAATTTGTAACTACTATCACAAAATATTCTATTTATTATTAAATATACTTTTAATTAAATTATTTAATTAATCTATCACATTATATCAAGTATATAATAGAAAGAAAGCACCTTTATTTCGAACATGATTGATCAATGGGTTAGATATATGTAACAAATTATAATTACTCCTAGTGCATACCATAACTCTATCAATCTCCCACTTTTACTTAGGATTAATTATGGAATCCTATTCCAACATCTTGAAGCGGTTTTCTCTAAACTAATTGGGTCAATCCCTTAGTGAACATGTATGCTATCACGTTTTAATCATTTACTACGTCGATTAACTCTTTCTGATGCCGATAAACTACCTTTATATGTCGAACAATTCGGAGTATGTATCTCAATACTATGAGCACTCAGTTCTGTTATGAACTATATAGTCACATTGTCATCATATAACAATGTTATGGGATTCTCAACATTTGGAATCACCCTTGGTTTAGTTATAAATTTTGTGGATTTAAATATTTATGGCTTTTATTCCCACACTATTCTAGACGTTGTACTTAGACTTTTTCATTGAATCGGTCGTGGTCTTTTCATTTGGAATATTTCCAAATTAAATATTCTTAACTTGAATTTATTATTGACGTGTTATACTAAGTATCACTTATGAAGTTTTGAGTTCGAACACACCATAATGAGTTTTTATTATTGTAAACAATTCTCTAGTATTTCATAAATAGAAGAGAACGCTTCAAATAACCATTTAGTGCTATCAACTTGGATTTGATATTTGCTTTATGTATCAAAAACATAAACAAATCATGATATCATAGACAACATAACATGTATGATGATTCCTATCGCCAATGCATAAGGAACTCATCTCATATGTTCCATATTAAACAATTTAATAAGGCATCTTTGCATATTAATTTAGGACATCAATGTCTTTCATACTCACTATAAAAGATCATTTACAATCCAGAATTGAGCACTAAAACAGCTAAGGTTGATTTTAACACAAGTACATCGTTTAAAATCAACGTGTCGTTTACTTATAGTTTAGAAATATTAATGTACCATTTAACATCCTTTCTTATGAACACATGTTTCATCTGCATTTTGATTGATAATCAAACTACTGATATTTCTATCAAAATATTTGTTCAGTTTTGATGCTTATAAAATGATATTTTCTATCATTTCTTGGATCATGTCCAAAGACCCACAAACTCAATATCGCTCCCACCTACTTCAAGACAATTTCGGTTATTATGTATGGATGGTTTACTCTAAATCATCATTTAGAATTTTCCACTTCAATACATACATACCAAACATCAGGTCATAAATAGGTGGTGATTTTTGAGTAAAACCGAATTAGCTTGAGCATATTGAATGCTGTATTATGCTAATTTCAATAATTGAAAGTTGCAATGGTATTCTTATCAAATTGCTCATTAAATTTCCACTGTATTAGTCTGGCTCATAAAGACAAAATCGTGGCCATTGGATCACATCCCTTTGGTTATGACTACTAAAAACATATTTTGATAGCATATTTGGAATTCTTTCGGATTTGCGCATCATTTTATATTATAGAATCAAAACTCTTAATGGTTTAGTTAAACAACCGAGGATTATATATTTTTCGATATTGATAAGAAACTCATAGTTTCTCGTCCGTGTGTGAGAATACTTATTAGACACCCTAATGTGATGTGTTCATTTAGGTAAGTTGATTTCATTTCATCTTATCTAATTGGTTCCATTAATGGATCATATCCAATTCCATTTAGCTACTAATAATTCCTCAAAGAAATTACTTCATGATGAAGTTGGTATATCTTGAAACAACAATTGTTTCTCAGTGCAATAGAATAGGTATTAATAAACACTTTATGAATTTATTTATTTATAAAACTGTTTGGTTTTAGTTTACAAAATTTTTGTTCAAAAAATAAGTGTGTCATCAAATGAAAAATCTTTCCCATAATCATGTTGGGGAGATTCATACAAGATCCCTCATGAATAATTATTACGTGCAATCTTTCGACCCACACAACCTGCCAACTCCTTGGCTTAGGAAATGTTGGGGTTTCTTATAAACCCTTATCTTATGTGATTTTGTAAACTGTTATTTAGATGAAATAATATTAACTTTTTTCACTACTCTTAAGTACATAACCTTATAGAAAGAAACTAAATCAACTTCATTCACAATTAATCGTATATTGTCCAACAAAGCTCCATTGCTCCTTATCGATGCATCATTATGTTTCACATGAAAGAATGACTTTTGAGATTGAATCTTTATTCATTTTTTAGGTATGTGTAGAACCCTTTCCAATATACTCATTCAGTCAAATCAAATCATTTCTATCGCATGTTATTTTATTTACTTGTTTTATATTATATGAATTTATCGTAGACATACTACATGTGTATCAAATACACATGTCCATATCAGTGATAACTCATCGGTGAATATTACAAAGTATATGGAACCTTTGCGGTACTAATATACTTAAGATGTCATATATATGTACGTATCAATCCAAAGAGTTCATCAACTCTTATGATGCTCCCACTGAATGAGTGCATACCCTTAATTGTTTGAATATAATTAACTAGTATCATATGATTCATAATTAATTATTTTCACAAAACTATAACTTAGTCTATATTCCAAAATAATTGTATATAATATTAGACCTTTCTGTATTTTCTAATGCATCATTTCTGTTATGAAAACAAATGCCATACTATAGTTTTATTTCATAACGAATATTCATAATATTCATATTGAAATATAGCTATGTCTATTTCCCAACCAATATCAAAAAGGGGCATTTCACTAGAAGGACAAACTTGCAGTCAAATTAGTTTCTAGGACACACATCCACATAAATTAATTTCAAGGCCAAAGTAAGCAGAATAATTACTTTTAAAGACAAAGTCAGCAGTCCAATTACTTTCAAGGACATAATTTCATAAGTTTTTAGGCCATGAAAACTAACTATTTTGAATTTTTTTCCTTAAAAGTAATTATTTCAGTTGTGTGTCTTAGAAACTAATTGCACTTTCTAAAGAGACCCTTGTGGCTAATTTCCAATACCAAAATATTGTCATTATTTCATGAATAATGTTTGGTATGATTTACGAAAACCATTTTCGTAATATAATGCAATGAATAAGTGCTATATGGCATGTTCCCACTATTTCCTCCATTGTTATAATAGCTTACTAGATTCCAAGGTTCATCATTCACTTAATATAGATTTATTTATTTCACATATTGCAACTAGTTTACCGTGGAGTTTTTTCGATCAAATACCTTGAACTAAAGAGAAATAAATATCATAGAAAACAATTTTCTATATAAAAATACATTTTGGAGTAGAAATCATATTTCTTATTCCAATGTTAAGTATCAATCACTATTATTACAAATTCATTTCTGTTGTTTCTTTATGAAGCAGAAATGACTATTCACTCTCTTCATACCAACTGTACCTTAAGTCACATTTACTCTTGTATATTCGTTATTCTTTCTAAATGATCAAACTATTCAAAAGAAAATACTTACTATAATATCATTACAAACTCTTTACAAAATCCCACTCGGCCATCCTTAACATTTAAGGACATTAAATATGTTCCTTTGCGTAAACTAATCAAATTGACGTTTCAACGATCAATTTCTTAGATCTATCTTGTAGTTTTGGTCTAGTGTTGCAGCTAACATAATGCGATCCTTTTGTAATCAATCGATCAAATATTTAATCTTGCACTAAGGTTTATTTGATTTTTCGGATGAACTAATTTCATCGAAATATTGTACATTACAAATTTTGATCGTTTACCGTATAACATTTACATGTGATTGCATATAGATCAAATATCCATAGTCTTGTATTCCTTTTAGAGTTCGAAACCCATGAAATGCAATACATGGTCTAGATCAAATAAATACGCAAGTAACTAAAATATGATTGTATGTAGTAGTTGTAATATCATACGCTTGCATGGGTGTTGAAATGTTTGCATGCAATAATCTTTTATTTATAGGTATATATTATATTTCTATTTCTCAATCTTTAATTCATTTGTATATCCTAATTGATAGACATCTTATCAATCTTATTAAATGCACAAAATTATTAATGTAGATTATTACAACACTATATAGCATATTTTCTTACAATGTTAGAAAGGTTAAATTTTGTCATTTCATTTTTCTAATAAGGCTTCTACTAGTCTTCTATGTTTCACCAATCCCTAAGTGAATCATAGAAGTTTTTCAACTTCACTAATGGGTATTAGGACTCGTCCATCTTGGAATTCTGATATTGAGTTTTTTTAAGAAGTCATATCTCCACGGATGATGGATAACTTCTTATCAGTTGCATCACATACAACTTCTAACCCATGGTTTCTTGTCCTAATCTCATTTTGAGTTTGAGTTTGCTCAACCAACTAAAAGAGATTATTCTCTCGTACTTACCATATCGCGACGGCCTAAGTATAGTATATGTACCTTGAGTTTTCTCAATAAATACATATAGTTATCTTACCTCATCTATTCAATATATTAATAATACTACACATAGCATCCCTAGCTTGAGTTTGGTCAACAACTAAGAAGTACGCAAGTAATATATATATATTATAGTAGAGGACAACATAATATTGAAGATCCATAATCTTTAATATGCTATATTATATGGTATCGACTTACGGAATAATGTATTACTTATGAAATACACTCGTGGTTCAAGTGTCAAGTACATCTGAAATCACGGTATACGTGAAATATGTATGTATTTATTCCTTGAATCTATTTAGGGCTTCTTTAATGCTCTACATTTAGTTTATATATTCATATTATATAAGTTTTATTATTATATAATTTTTATATTTTATATTAGTTATATAATATTCTTATGTATAACATTATACTATTAAATCTTATTTAACTAATATAAATTAACCAACATTTTAATTAATTTTATATCAATATAATATTTATATTTAATATTTATTATATATAATGTACATGTGTATATTATTTAATTAATTAATCTTAAATTAATTCATTTAATTAAAAAAATTAATTTAGTTATATTAATTTCAAAATTCAATTCATATACATAAATGTATACTTATGTTATTTTAAACATCTTGAATTAACACAACTTATATCATGATATTTATTACTTAAATATATTTTATTGATCTCATTAATAAACTTTATAAATTTCGAAATCAATTTTCAAATATTATGAAAATTTTATTGTATTATAACATGTATATATTTTATTTTAAATTTAACTTTTAGCTTTTAAATTTAAAATTTTATATTTAAATTTTTAAAACAATTTGAAAATTTTATATTATAACATTTATAATATTATTCTTATTTTAAATTTAAATTCTTATTTTAAATTTAAACTTTTTAAATTTAAAACTTTTATTTTAATTTTCAAATAATTTTGAAAATTAGTCTAAGGCCCTATTCAAATTGGGTCTTTTCTATTAGGGACAACCTTTTGGGCTCATATCACTTTTCAGGCCAGGCAAGTAATCAAGTAAGACATGGTACTTGATTACCCAATTCGAATCCTAGACATTACCCTATAGGCACCGTATTAAATCGGTTGTGAGCTTAATTAGTTAACCCTACATGACTAATTAGACCACATATGTTATTAGACTCTGATACCATTGTTGCAACTGGATCAGCCCACAGCGGAAGTTGTTGATGAATTTTTAATTTTTAACCCTTTTGGATCTTTATTGGGTATATGAAGTCTAATTTATTTAGAACGTTTCTAAAATTATTTTAAATAAAATCAAATATTTTATTTAAATTCAAGTATTTTGCAATATGAAATTGATTTGATTAGATTTAGTTTATATACTTGTATCATATACATATATATATATATATACATATATATATATACATATACATATATATATATATGTATGTTTGTATGTGTGTGTGTAGTGTGTATGTATGTATGTACATATATACACACACACATACATACTGATACATTCATATACACATATACATACATACATATATATATATATGTGCTCGTGCACGCGCGCGCATGTGTAACATGATAATCCACGAAACATATAATGTGCACATACATGAATGTTCGCCATAACAAAATTCAATTTTTACTGCAATTACTCACAGCCTTTATACTAAAAATGCAGTTAAAAGATATTTTGAATGATATATGCCCTTAGCATTAACGCTGACATTTCATGTAGATTTTCGTGAAAACGTTGAGAATAATATGGACCATCTAATTTACCGCTGCAGTTTACAACTTCTTGAAAAAAATTGGTTTCCCTTTTTTTTCATTTTCTTCCCTCTCGTTTGTCAAGTCCCTCCCTTTTCTAACTTTATGAAAAAAAAACGTCGACATTAATTTCACGCCTCTCTTCATTGTCATCTCTGGTTTCTTATCCCAATTTATCTCTTTCATCTCATCTCCTCCCATCCTAAATACTAGGGTTTCGGGTATATATCGATTAATGTAATTTTGTCCTTTTTTAATTATGACATACAAATTTTTTTCCGTCAAAACAATGATTTCTAAAGGTTTCGATTTTAAAGCTTAATATGATTCTGATTCTAAGTTGCTCATTGAAAAGCTCTAATTTGGATCTTGAATTATTTTAGGGTTTATTTGGACACTATTTTGAGCCAGATTCAGTTCAGATCCAAAGGTGGATTATAGTGCGGTTTTGTAGTTATTGTCAGAAAAGGTCAACTACTTTAGGTAACACTAGTATTTTAGTCATTTGATTTGAAGCGATTCAAATATATATATATATATATATATATATATATATATATATATAACTCATATGTGTAAAAGGAGTAACGAGAAATAAAGTATTTCGGTTATTTATTATTGCATTCAGTACTTTAAAATACAGTATTTTAGTTATTTTTTACTCGTAATATTTGGCCTTCACTTGAACTTTGAGAAAAAATATGTATCTGGAAAACTTCGAACAAACTGCCTTTATGGCTTAAAAATTGAATTTTAACAGACTGTAGAAACTATATATTTCACAAATTGCTAGTTGATGGTAATATTGATATGCGTGCAGAAATTTCATGATGTTTAGTTAAAGTTTGTAGCAAGTTTATTTACACACTAGGAAAAAATACCCCACTGTTTACAAGTTGGAAAAATTTAATCAATAGGTATCAAATTCATGTAAAAAGGTGTTTTGTGTAGTGTGCGTGATGTATGTGTTGCCTATTTAATGTGTAGTATATATACATATAATTGTTGGTGCGTACATTACTTCCCAGTAGTGCAACTTCCCAGCTAAACTTCTGTATTTACATGTGGGTATGTGCTGTGTTGAGTAAGTGCATGGCTGTGTTTGTGATATGTGTGTGAGCGTGTGTTAACCTGCTATGTATACGTGAGTGTGATGTGTGTGTCATCTTATGTGCAATGTATTTGAGTAAATTTGGATATGTATTTTATTTCTTTTTTGATTACCATGCATTCCATAAGTAGGTACAGGTAAGTGTATTATGGTTTGACAGCAACATAAATGCTTATGATTGATAAATTGCTAGGAATAATTTATGTCAGACAATGATATGTTATGTAACATTAATTTTCTCTAAATACAATTATGTGTTTACACTTTTGTTTCTCAGAGATTCTTGGGTGAGGAAAACAAAATATTATTTCTTTATTTCCCATTGTTACAATATAACAGGTAATAAGAGCTTGTAATAATGTTTTCCAGGAGATTCTTTGAAGTGCTAATCTCCGAATATCTAGGCTTTATGTGTTTTGCTGACATTTATATCATAAACATAAAGTGCCATTTGACAAATTCATTATAGTTCATACTTAATTCAATCTTTTCCATAGTTAATTTTGTTAGGTGAAAATATTGCCAGATAAAGTGAAAACTACACATCCATGACAGTGGTATTGTGCTTGGTCATAGAGCGTGTGTTTTTTTGCTAATGAGTTGGATCATTGTTATGTGCAAAACATAAGTGCAAAATCATTAATATCAGTGGTAAAATGGCTGTCTGTACTGAAAACTGTCAGGTCACTTTTCCATATGTTGTGTTTTTGTAGGTTTAATTCAGTGCTCATAACTAGAAAGCCAAATAAAATATTATTTATATTCAACAAAATGTAGAAGTTCGAACAAACCCCAAAAAAACATCCACTGCTCGCGCACATGAAACATTCATCACAACATTATTAACCTGGTAGTTCCGGTTGCATTCGGTTTATCAAGCAAACTAATGTTCGCAATCTTTATTTATAAATAATACAATACCACACAAGTTTACAAACAACAGTCACTCATGCAGCGAGATCCTGGATAGACAAAAGTGCATGTACATCCTTTTGCGCAGATGCCCTCACGACAAACTTCACCGCGGTTTGGTCTATCATGTCAGCAAATTAACTATCCAACATACTTTAAAAGGAATAGTGCGATGTCATAGTTATCAAATCAGCAATTGTGTTCTTCTAAGGAATAAATGAAATGATTTGAACGAATCATCACAAATCTATGTTTCTCTTTAACAATAATGTTGTGATGTGCATTACAGTTTATACTTTCATGGAATTATAGTATATTCATGATGGAGAAAGACTGGTTGCATTCACACAGGTAATAGGATAATATATAACTAAATACACTTCGAAAATTTTAAAATTTTAATATTACAATTAATATTTGTGTTGTCTATTTTTCATCATAGAACTAGTATAGGGTACCGACAAGGAGCATGGAATTTTGTGCAATCCGTGAAGAAAAATTTAGCAATTGCAGAAAAAAATTATGTCCTTGCATAAATTGTCAAAATCTTACTAATCGTCATGACAAGATTGTGTTTGAGAATTTGGTTATAAATGGAATGGATCCTAAGTACAAATGCAATAGGTGGTATAATCATGAAGAACAAATAAATATAGTTGAAGAAATGGATTTGAATGACATACATGATTTATTCCAAGCCGTTCACTATGAAGATGAAGATTTTGTCAATCATACCATTTTTGCCGATGATAAAGATAATGTCGATGCACAAAGACGAGAAGATGATCTGATAAAAAAATTGGAAGCAGAAAATCCATTGTATCCCGATTGTGCAGGTCAAACTAAATTATCTGCTATTACCGCTTTATATAATCTTAAATGTGAGTGCGGTTTATCCGATACTGGTTTTGATAAGCTATTAAATGTGTTAAATGTATTATTACCGAAGGATAACGTACTTCCTAAGACTATATGTGAAGTAAAAAAAATTCTTGAAATATTTGATATGAGCTTTGAGAAGATTCATTCTTTTAAGAACGATTGTTATTTTTTAGAAAGGAATGCAAAGATTTGAATAGTTGTCCAAAGTGTGGTTCTTCAAGATGGAAGATAAATAAGAGTACAAAAGAGATCATGCAAGGCATCCTTGTCAAAGTGTTAAGATATTTTCCAATCATTCCAAGATTCAAGAGAATGTTTAGATCCAAAAAATGGCAGAAGATCTAAGATGGCATTATAGTAATAAAAGCAACGATGGAAAAATGCATCATTCTGTGGATTCTGTGACTTGGAATGTAGTGATGAGAAATATAAATCATTTTCAACCGATCCACGCAATCTCAAACTTGGTCTAGCTATATATGGTTTCAATCCGTTTTCCATTAGAAGTTCTAAATATAGTTGTTGGTCAGTAATGCTAGTGGCATATAATCTTCCGTCTATGTTATGCATGAAAGAAGAAAATATTATGTTAACATTGGTGATTCCTGGTTCAAAGCAACCAAGAAATGATATATATATATATATATATATATATATATATATATATATATATATGGCACTACTTGTAGAAGATTTACATCATTTGTGGAATAATGTTGTTGATATTTATGTTGCATTTAGTAAAACACTTTTTAATTTAAAAGCAATCTTACTATGGACGATAAATGACTTTCCGGCTTATGAAAATCTTGCTGGATGTTGTGTAAATGGTAAAAAAGCTTGTTCATTATTGTAACGACCCACCTTTTTGGACAGTTTAAACCGACGATCAAATACACATGTTGATTCCAAACCATTCAAAAGGGCAGATAGTTATTGGGGTAAATAAGAGAAGAAAAGAAAAGAAATAAAGGAAATGAAACAACACAGAATCTCGCAGCGGAACGATAAAATATAATAGTCAAATAAACAGTTCATAAAGCTGTCTACTATACTTTGACAATTATTTATACAACATTTATTAGAGTTTATACATATACAACAGAACAATTAAATAATGCAGCAGATAACATGATGCAAGGGTAATAATAGTAATAGTATACCAAATCTTCGTCTTCGTCCTCCAGAATAGATCTTCAAAAATCTGAAAACTCAGGACTGACCCGAGCGTAATGAAAAGACAAAACACTCGAGTCAGGACTAAAATATCCTTATGAAAGTGAAATCAATCGTAAATAAATATGAGTGTAACGGCGTTGGAGATGTTTACGGGGTTTGACATCTCCTATCCAGTGTCAACGTGCGTGCAAAAACTCAAGAGATGTTACGGGATTTTCCATCTCTCAAGGATCCGTGAAACTATCTACTATGTAGTAATATACGCTAAGTAGATAATGCCTATCAGTGATATAAAGTATCAAAATAGCGTTAAGGCGTTACCATAATCCCCCTTAACACATTTTAAATTCCCAAAAGCATATACAAGACCGTAGTTTCCCCAAAACCGGAAGTCACCAGAGGGCAATCCATATACTCAAGGTACAAATCAAAAACGTAGTGGTCGCGAATAGGATAATCAGTATGACAAGGTACATGAGGCGATACCAACTAGTATACTAGTAGTTGCGTGATCCGGACTGATGTTGGGCATAGCCAGCAGCTACCCCAACACCGCGAAACAACACTCCCAAATCAAGGGGTGCACCCAAATCGCATCACAAATGTAATAGATATAGTATCGAAGAAGCGTGTCCGCTAGAGGTGGCGAACCTCAATGGCCCGACGCGGCTCCTGTTTTAGTCATGTCAGGGGTCATCCAATATCGTTCTCTTTCTTCAGTCAAAGCGTTCACCAAACCATCCACTTCATTCTGGATCAACACTCCGCGTATAATAGTTATTAAAGTGGTTTTCGGTATCGACAAAGAGTATGTCCATATCCGATCCCGGTCTCTTTAATAACTACGTATTATTACACCGTTGGCTCTTTACATTTCAAATCGATCATAATTGATATCAAAATATCATGTTCGCTTCAAAAATCAAATCCATTTCAAAATATCATCGTATCTTTCAAATGTAAGATTCTGTTTCAAAATCATTTTCCGCATCAATATCTCATTTCGATTTCAAAATCATTTCGAATTTCAATTTAGGTTGCAACTTCATTTAACCCAATTCGTATTTAAATTCAAGATTTAAATATAAACATTTCACCTTATTGACCAGCTTAGAATTTTAGAAAAATAGTTTTAAGTAATTTAAAAGTAGTTTTAAATAATTAAATTTGTTAAAATACTTTAAAATCTTAAAATGGATTTGAAATAGATAAATTTTTTAAAATAATTTAAATTGGGTTAAGTAGATTTAAAATAGATTAAAATAGTTTAAATATTCAAAATGGTTTATATAACCGAGTAATTTGGAAAACAAAATAAATCAGCTCAAAACCAATCCATTTCAATTATAACTTCCCAATTCAAATCAATTTCAACTTCCATTCTACCGATTCAATTTCGATTTCAATTCAAAACAACGTCAACTTTAACTTCAAATAAATTCAATTCTACATTCACCTTCAATTTATTCAATTTCAATTTTTATCGATTTTGAGCTTGATTTCAAAATATCCATTTATAAACTTAACAAATTTTCCATCAATATTCAAGTTTAAATCCAAATTTCAAATATGGTTCAATTCCAAGCTCGATTTCAAAATATCATTTTTATATCACTTTTACTTAGTAATATTCAAAGCTCGAATTAAGGTTAAATCTTTAAACAAATCAATTTCGAAATTCACTCATATCCTGATTATAAATTCCAAAGTCTCCACTGACTTTTTTTTAACAATTTCTTTTAACTAAAATTAATTTCACATTCCAAACTCAAATTTTCGATAAATTCGATTTCTATAAATTGATTTCTATTTATAACTTTTAAATCAAAACATTTAAACAAATTTCAAATCGATGATTTTTAAAATTTATTAATTTAGCCAATTCGGTGTCCGTATATAATTTTCTCATATGGCCAAGTAATTATTTATTTCAATAAAATGTCAGGGATGAGTACATATTACTTAAATTAAATCACAGTATCATATGTATGCATAACAGGTTATATATAAGCAAATAAAAATCCAAACATTTAAATATCAACCAATAGCATCCATCGAAATAAATCATCCAATAGACAATACAATTCATGGCAATTTCATAGTTATCAATGTCAGGTAATCTAATCGCAATTCAAATTCAATTTCAATTTAACTGTCAATTTAATTTTCAATGGTTAATTCAAATGACAATCTATATGACAGTTAAATTCTATCAAACAACGACAAATAAAAATCATAACACTTCATAATATAAAATTTAACTTGCATAAAGATATTTAGTACGTTGTGAGCGTTATAAAACACTCACCTTGATTTTATGATTTTAAATCAAATCGAACGACGTTCGATTTAACTCAAAATTTTCTCTAGCTCCAAATGATTCCAATCCAGCTCTATAGCGTAGTGCTCGACGTAACGAAGACAACGCAACTTGTTTCGCGAAATTCCGACCTCGCAGCAACAGGTTATGACAGTTTAAAGTTACACGAATTTAAATACACATTAATTTAAAATTTTAATTCACATATTATTTTCTACCCCAAAATTTGTTCCCAGGCCGCACGCGTCTTCTCTTCTCCTTCTCTCCCGTTCGTGAACGCAGTAACACAACCCAAAGCCGCCTATTGCATCCAATTTTCGTGACAAACCCGAGCAACTTGAAGTCGATCAGAGGGTGCCATATTGAAGGCCTTCAAGCAAGTTATGCTCGGCCAGAACAGGGGAGAGCTCGGCCCCTCTATGGCCTCGAACTGCATGCGCGACCGCGGCTCCTTCCAGCTCCAATTGCTGTTGAATCACAGCTCCATACTCGATCTCGACCGTTGGATATGCAGTTCGTGATGTACTCTACACTTTACTAGTTGGAAGTTTTTCGAGTCGATAAGCGGATTTGCAGAAATCGAGGGGGAAAGTAGATAGATTTTCGGCCCTTGAATTTAACAATGGCGGCCTGAACCTTAGGGTTTCTTTTATTGAAAATGGTGAAAAAGGGGGGTGCTTTATAGAAAAACGACAAACACGAGTCATACCGAAATTTCCGAACTCCAAATCTCGCGCAGTGACCGGCGTTCCTAGGGTTTATCCCGCGTTCCGGACACAATGGAATAGGTTTCGGAAGCTAATTCGATCGTCTGTGCGAGATACGGCAATAAACGTTCGATTTAAAATTAAATCGGTTAAACAAATTTCTATGCGTTTTGGCTCGCCCCGGACAAACAATAAATCCGATTGACACGAAATTTGAAATCTTACAATAATATCACATTATGCATCCGATGAAACCAGTTTTGTTGAAATCCGAGACTGTTTGAAAAAATGACTATTTTAACACGTCAAATTAATATTAAAACAATTTCGATGCGTTTCGAGCTGCCACGGTCAAACGACAACTCCGATTGCTACGAAAATTGAAATCCGATAATAACTAACTATTACGGATCCAATGAAACTAGTTTCGTCCAATTCTGAGACTGTTCAAAATTTGGCTATTTTCCAGTCGAAAATTAAATATTAAAATATTCAATTTTCACAAATAAATTTTAAATTCAGTTTTAAAAGTTCTATAGCATCATTATAACTTTCATATGATAACATAAAATTTTACAAATCATTTTTAATCATACTAGACCCATTATTCAATTTATCCAATAAATTCCAATTTTTAAAATTTTATTAACTCTATTAAAATCCCAATATAACTTACATTCGCTTTGGAAACCAATTTGAATCATATTAAATCAAATTCCAATTATTCACTCTAATTTCATATATTAAATTTCAATATCATATTAATCATATCAACTTCAGAATTTAATTATTCAAACATTTGTAATATTAAATTTAACAAATTTGATTATACTTAAATCACCATCCTTTGAAATATTCAAAACGAACTTAAAAATTTAACTTTTGAAACGAATTAGAATTATAGAACAACTATTTCCATTATACGGTCATTCAATTCCCGTTATTAAATTATTCAATAATTCCCAAGTATTTAATTTAAACAATTTCGCTTATCCAATAATTCATTATCTTTTGAAATGTTGAAATCGAACTTATAAGATTCAACCCTTAAAACCAATTCACAATTTAGAACACTAATTTCATTTTTCGTTATTCAATTATTCAATAAGTTTTAAATATTTAATTTAAACAATTTACCTGTTCAATATTCAATATTTGATTTAAACAGATTTTACTTATCAATCAATTACTCTATTATACCCAATGAATTTCAACATTTATTATCCTATTCAACTATTGATTACAAAGGCATTCACTAAGTAGCTTTTATTTTTCATTACTTGGAAAATTATTGTTGCAATTCATTCCAGTTATTATTATTCCAAACGACTTACAAATTTTTTTCTAACACTGAATCACGAAATCTTATTAAATTTAGCTGTTTTAATTATCCGAAAATTTACGGGTCGTTACACTCTCCCCCACTCAAAACTTTTCGCCCCCGAAAAGGAAAAAGAAGGGAAAAGGAACTAAGTATAGAATTCAACCTTAGGTATATTTATCTCAAAGTTACCAACTTATAAACAATGAAATTCCATTTATAAAGTCTTTACTACACTTTCACTAAGTTATTCCAAACGGCTTTCTAACTTTTAAAAGTTAGTTATCAAAACAAGTTATAAAAATTTTAAAACTTGAAAATTTTTCTAACACCCGGATTTTACAGAAAATTTCGGCAGAGTCTCCTTTGCACGGCTCGATCGATACAACTACAAAACGCCTCTACAGGCCCCAAACCAACAAAAGAAAATCAAAAGCCAAGTGGCTCATCAAAAATCACCAAATCCAATGGCAAAATAAACATGTACCTTATATTTTATTAGCGAGCATATACGACTAATATAGCGCGAAAGCGAGCTCCAAATGCGAAGCAAGCGCAATCTGCACCCACTAAACACTCAACAAACCATGAGAAACATGCATATATGAAAATAATATCAATATACACAATATAGCAACCTAACAACTACATGTGCCAACATAGCAAATGCAACAAAACAACAAATGCAACCATCAGTCAATTATCATCCAACTATCATCCAACAAATCCATAATCAATCAATATAAACTCACTTCTCATTAATATTTATTCACTTGCTTTTCAATTTTAATCACGGTTGATTCATTCACGTTGGATTTTACTAACATTCATTCACAATTCAATTAGTTAGCATTCACTAATTTATATTTATATTAGTTCACTTCCAATTTGAATCAAATTAAATTCTATTTAAATTCATTTAACTTCCAATTTGATTTCAATGATTTATAGCTTTCAATTTTATTAACACTTACTGAATTATATACAATCAACTAACAATCATATAACAACCCAATCATACCCAACATAACCAAATTATTAATTTTTACATTCAATTTGGTTATCTCTTTCCTATATATATCCTGTTATAAAATTTTAAAAGAATCATTTTATATTTGGCATCTTAAATTTTCAATATTAACTTGAATTAAGTCCGTAAGCCGTACGTATATCATCCGTGAGCAATACCATCTAATCGCTTATTCGATCACACAATTTCACTTCCAACTAGTATCGTTCACCCGACTCTCTAGTACGGACTCAGATTTGGTTCCTTGATTGGAAACTGTTACTCTCCTTGCATCGCCATATGCTATGATAGAGAATTCCAGAATCAAATTAAAAATCCATATCCAGGGTTCACCGTCGAAAATCGAGTGAAAAATCCTAACTTGGATCGATATAAATCATCTCGAAATTTTGTGCTCGAATTTGGATCAAATCGTTATGCGAATAAATAATATACGTACAATCTCACGTATTACCTTCCAATGGATTTCTATACAATTTATCTATATTAAATTATTTTATTGACTTCCATTTTATTTACAATTAATTGTTCACAATCCATTATTTAGTTAATATATCTATTTCTTTACATAGCATACTCTTCAACATATCTTTTCTTAAACATCATATCAAAGAATTTTCTCACTCAAGTTCATTTTAAACATTCTATATAATTTTAATTAAATTCAATTTCATTTTCCAATTGATTCTTAGCTATAAGAATTCCTTTGTTTTCGTTTATTGCATTTTCATAATTTCAGTTAGTAACGAATTCATTTGTGGAACATTTTATTAATCGGCACTTTAGTTCATTAATCATCCTATAAAAGTCTAACCTTTCATAAATGACTTTTCTTAGTTTACAGTTATCTTACAGGTTACAATCCCTTTGCAATTTATATTTATTTTCTATAACCAATTTATAAAGATATAATACGATTCATTTATCTTCTTTCTTAAGTTCACTTACTTGTACCATTTATCCATTCATCATTTCATGTTATATTTAAGTATATAACATTTTTATCACAACCAAATTTTCATTTATAAACATTTTAATTCATTTTGAGTTTTCCTTACTTGTATGCTTCAATTATTTTCAGGTTCTGCTTATTTGTACAGTATCTCATTACATATCCAAAACATCATTTTAACTTTTAACATTTGGTAAGTCTTGTTATATGTTATCAGAATGTAATTTTGGTATTATACAAATTTATAGAATTTCATTTCACTTAATTAGAATGTTCACAAATTTAATTTGTTTAAATCCTCTTTACCTTTCAACTTTAAAGTTTTCCCAAACAATAGCTTAGATATCTTAATCCTCTTATTTTATAAATTCTGGTTATTCACATTTCATTCAAATAATTTGAAAATTATTAATTAACAGAATTTAGAATTTCAAATGCCCGGTTCTTTCCAAATCGTTTGAAATAAACATATACACTTATATCTTTTTTAATATATCAAATCATACCTTTGGAATTTAAACCAAAACCCATTTACCCAAAATAATTTCGAAGAAAAGCAAAGCTTCTTAGAAGTCTCCCCCACTTTGAGACTCGAAAAAGAACGTCGATGATGCTACGCAGTCATCACCGAAATTATTTTCCAGCGACATAAGAGAGGAGTACTGAATTCATTCCTTCCTTTAAAATCCTTTCAAAATATTTGTCATAAATATTTCCAACTAATATCACAATATATTTTCTTCAAAGCTTTGAAAACCATTTTTCAAAATCTCCGGGTCTTAAATTCAATATTTTCTAATTGATATCTAATTTAGTTCATAAGCCACCTTTATAAAATATTCTTATAGGAGTTTTTTCTTAAAACAATCCACAAGTGTTTTATCATTGTTCAATTTGTAGTTCACCTTATTTATTAAATTACTAAATCCAATCAATGATAATAACCAATATTTTCATTCCTAACAACCAGGTAAGCTAGATAAATCACAATAATTTCTGAAATTTTTTCTTTATATATACAAAATATAATTTGAGCAAAATTATTTCATTTACCCGATTTTAAAACAATACTGTGTCGAATTGTTCTGTTTAAGTATTTAGAGATCCCTATCAATGGAGTTAATTACTCGTATTGACTAGAATCCATAAGCCACTCAACAAACCAACCGACACAATATAAAACATTTTATATCACTAACAAATACGCTCTCTTATATATATATTCACTCAGCGACTCATCATAGTGTATAACTACCCTATTTATAAAGAGTCAGACCCCACAGAGCTAAGGTTATCGCTAAACCTAAGCTCTGATACCAACTGTAACGACCCACCTTTTTGGACAGTTTAAACCGACGATCAAATACATATGTCGATTCCAAACCATTCAAAAGGGCAAATAATTATTGGGGTAAATAAGAGAAGAAAAGAAAAGAAATAAAGGAAATGAAACAACACAGAATCGTGCAGCGGAACGATAAAATATAATAGTCAAATAAACAGTTCATGAAGCTGTCTACTATACTTTGACAATTATTTATACAACATTTATCAGAGTTTATACATATACAATAGAACAATTAAATAATGCAGCAGATAACATGATGCAAGGGTAATAATAGTAATAGTATACCAAATCTTCGTCTTCGTCCTCCAGAATAGATCTTAAAAAATATGAAAACTCAGGACTGACCCGAGCGTAATGAAAAGACAAAACACTCGAGTCAGGACTAAAATATCCTTATGAAAGTGAAATCAATCGTAAATAAATATGAGTGTAACGGCGTCGGAGATGTTTACGAGGTTTGACATCTCCTATCCAGTGTCAACGTGCGTGCAAAAACTCAAGAGATGTTACGGGATTTTCCATCTCTCAAGGATCCGTGAAACTATCTACTATGTAGTAATATACGCTAAGTAGATAATGCCTATCAGTGATATAAAGTATCAAAATAGCGTTAAGGCGTTACCATAATCCCCCTTAACACATTTTAAATTCCCAAAAGCATATACAAGACCGTAGTTTCCCCAAAACCGGAAGTCACCAGAGGGCAATCCATATACTCAAGGTACAAATCAAAAACGTAGTGGTCGCGAATAGGATAATCAGTATGACAAGGTACATGAGGCGATACCAACTAGGATACTAGTAGTTGCGTGATCCGGACTGATGTTGGGCATAGCCAGCAGCTACCCCAACACCACGAAACAACACTCCCAAATCAAGGGGTGCACCCAAATCGCATCACAAATGTAATAGATATGGTATCGAAGAAGCGTGTCCGCTAGAGGTGGCGAACCTCAATGGCCCGGCGCGGCTCCTGTTTTAGTCATGTCAGGGGTCATCCAATATCGTTCTCTTTCTTCAGTCAAAGCGTTCACCAAACCATCCACTTCATTCTGGATCAACACTCCGCGTATAATAGTTATTAAAGTGGTTTTCGGTATCGAAAGAGAGTATGTCCATATCTGATCCCGGTCTCTTTAATAACTACGTATTATTACACCGTTGGCTCTTTACATTTCAAATCGATCATAATTGATATCAAAATATCATGTTCGCTTCAAAAATCAAATCCATTTCAAAATATCATCGTATCTTTCAAATGTAAGATTCTGTTTCAAAATCATTTTCCGCATCAATATCTCATTTCGATTTCAAAATCATTTCGAATTTCAATTTAGGTTGCAACTTCATTTAACCCAATTCGTATTTAAATTCAAGATTTAAATATAAACATTTCACCTTATTGACCAGCTTAGAATTTTAGAAAAATAGTTTTAAGTAATTTAAAAGTAGTTTTAAATAATTAAATTTGTTAAAATACTTTAAAATCTTAAAATGGATTTGAAATAGATAAATTTAGTTCAAAATAATTTAAATTGGGTTAAGTAGATTTAAAATAGATTAAAATAGTTTAAATATTCAAAATGGTTTATATAACCGAGTAATTTGGAAAACAAAATAAATCAGCTTCAAAACCAATCCATTTCAATTATAACTTCCCAATTCAAATCAATTTCAACTTCCATTCTACCGATTCAATTTCGATTTCAATTCAAAACAACGTCAACTTTAACTTCAAATAAATTCAATTCTACATTCACCTTCAATTTATTCAATTTCAATTTTTATCGATTTTGAGCTTGATTTCAAAATATCCATTTATAAACTTAACAAATTTTCCATCAGTATTCAAGTTTAAATCCAAATTTCAAATATGGTTCAATTCCAAGCTCGATTTCAAAATATCATTTTATATCAATTTTACTTAGTAATATTCAAAGCTCGAATTAAGGTTAAATCTTTAAACAAATCAATTTCGAAATTCACTCATATCCTGATTTTAAATTCCAAAGTCTCCACTTAGTTTTTTTTTAACAATTTCTTTTAACCAAAATTAATTTCACATTCCAAACTCAAATTTTTGATAAATTCGATTTCTATAAATTGATTTCTATTTATAACTTTTAAATCAAAACATTTAAACAAATTTCAAATCGACGATTTTTAAAATTTATTAATTTAGCCAATTCGGTGTCCGTATATAATTTTCTCCTATGGCCAAGTAATTATTTATTTCAATTAAATTTCAGGGATGAGTACATATTACTTAAATTAAATCACAGTATCATATGTATGCATAACAGGTTATATATAAGCAAATAAACATCCAAACATTTAAATATCAACCAATAGCATCCATCGAAATAAATCATCCAATAGACAATACAATTCATGGCAATTTCATAGTTATCAATGTCAGGTAATTTAATCGCAATTCAAATTCAATTTCAATTTAACTGTCAATTTAATTTTCAATGGTTAATTCAAATGACAATCTATATGACAATTAAATTCTATCAAACAATGACAAATAAAAATCATAACACTTCATAATATCAAATTTAACTAGCATAAAGATATTTAGTACGTTGTGAGCGTTATAAAACACTCACCTTGATTTTATGATTTTAAATCAAATCGAACGACGTTCGATTTAACTCAAAATTTTCTCTAGCTCCAAATGATTCCAATCCAGCTCCATAGCGTAGTGCTCGACGTAACGAAGACAACGCAACTTGTTTCGCGAAATTCCGACCTCGCAGCAACAGGTTATGACAGTTTAAAGTTACACGAATTTAAATATACATTAATTTACTAATTTAATTCACATATCATTTTCTACCCCAAAATTTGTTCCCAGGCCGCTCGCGTCTTCTCTTCTCCTTCTCTCCCGTTCGTGAACGCAGTAACACAACCCAAAGCCGCCTATTGCATCCAATTTTCGCGACAAACCCGAGCAACTTGAAGTCGATCAGAGGGTGCCATATTGAAGGCCTTCAAGCAAGCTATGCTCGGCCAGAACAGGGGAGAGCTGGGCCCCCCTATGGCCTCGAACTGCGTGCGCGACCGCGGCTCCTTCCAGCTCCAATTGCCGTTGAATCACAGCTCCATACTCGATCTCGACCGTTGGATATGCAGTTCGTGATGTGCTCTACACTTTACTAGTTGGAAGTTTTTCGATTCGATAAGCGGATTTGCAGAAATCGAGGGGGAAAGAAGATAGATTTCGGCCCTTGAATTTAACAATGGCGGCCTGAACCTTAGGGTTTCTTTTATTGAAAATGGTGAAAAAGGGGGGTGCTTTATAGAAAAACGACAAACACGAGTCATACCGGAATTTCCGAACTCAAAATCTCGCGCGGTGACCGGCGTTCCTAAGGTTTATCCCGTGTTCCGGACACAATGGAATAGGTTTCGGAAGCTAATTCGATCGTCTGTGCGAGATACGGCAATAAACGTTCGATTTAAAATTAAATCGGTTAAACAAATTTCTATGCGTTTTGGCTCGCCCAGGACAAACGATAAATCCGATTGACACGAAATTTGAAATCTTACAACAATATCATATTACGGATCCGATGAAACTGGTTTCGTCGAAATCCGAGACTGTTTGAAAAAATGACTATTTTAACACGTCAAATTAATATTAAAACAATTTCGATGCGTTTCGAGCTGCCACGGTCAAACGACAACTCCGATTGCTACGAAAATTGAAATCCGATAATAACTAACTATTACGGATCCAATGAAACTAGTTTCGTCCAATTCTGAGACTGTTCAAAATTTGGCTATTTTCCAGTCGAAAATTAAATATTAAAATATTCAATTTTCACAAATAAATTTTAAATTCAGTTTTAAAAGTTCTATAGCATCATTATAACTTTCATATGATAACATAAAATTTTACAAATCATTTTTAATCAAACTAAACCCATTATTCAATTTATCCAATAAATTCCAATTTTTAAAATTTTATTAACTCTATTAAAATCCCAATATAACTTACATTCGCTTTGGAAACCAATTTGAATCATATTAAATCAAATTCCAATTATTCACTCTAATTTCATATATTAAATTTCAATATCATATTAATCATATCAACTTCGGAATTTAATTATTCAAACATTTGTAATATTAGATTTAACAAATTTGATTATACTTAAATCACCATCCTTTGAAATATTCAAAACGAACTTAAAAATTTAACTTTTGAAACGAATTAGAATTATAGAACAACTATTTCCATTATACGGTCATTCAATTCCCGTTATTAAATTATTCAATAATTCCCAAGTATTTAATTTAAACAATTTCGCTTATCCAATAATTCATTATCTTTTGAAATATTGAAATCGAACTTATAAGATTCAACCCTTAAAACCAATTCACAATTTAGAACACTAATTTCATTTTTCGGTTATTCAATTATTCAATAAGTTTTAAATATTTAATTTAAACAATTTACCTGTTCAATATTCAATATTTGATTTAAACAGATTTTACTTATCAATTAATTACTCTATTATACCCAATGAATTTCAACATTTATTATCCTATTCAACTATTGATTACAAAGGCATTCACTAAGTAGCTTTTATTTTTCATTACTTGGAAAATTATTGTTGCAATTCATTCCAGTTATTATTATTCCAAACGACTTACAAATTTTTTTCTAACACTAAATCACGAAATCTTATTAAATTTAGCTGTTTTAATTATCGGAAAATTACGGATCGTTACAATTATGCGGTGTTAACTCTCATAATCGATGGTTAAATCATAGTTAAAAGATTGTGCATATGGGTCATAGAAGATTTTTACTTTCTTCGGACTCAATGAGAAAACAGAAGACTTGGTTTGATAATACGATGGAGAAAGACACCAAGCCTAGGATTTTGACAGGTAGAAACATTTCTGCTGTGCTACAAGATTTTCCTAATTATTTTGGAAAAGATAAGAAAGAAGAAATAAAAAAAGGAAAGAAGATAAAGAAGAAAAGACTAGATAAGAAGGGGAAAAAAGATAATGGACAAAAAAAGAAGCGTATTCACAACAAAGAAGATGAACATGGTGAGAATGACAACACTGTAAAAACAGTGTTATCAAGGTGGAAAAAAGATCAACTTTATTTGATTTACCATATTGGAAGGTTAGTGTTTTTTTCCTACATTGATTAAACAGGAAAAATGTATAATACTAAAATGTTATATTCTCGATTGTTACAGGAACTTCCATTGCGACATAATTTAGATGTAATGCATGTCGAGAAAAATGTTGGTGAAAGTTTGCTAGGCACAATATTGCATGATAGCAAATCAAAAGATGGAACTAATTCTAGAAAATATTTAGATGACCGGGGAACTAGACATAATCTTTTTGCACAACCTCGTGGAAAGAAAAACATATCTTCCACCGGCTTCGTACACATTGTCAAGTTGTGAAAAAAAATTCTGTAAGATATTATATGATTTCAAAGGGTCCGATGGTTATTGCTCAAATTTCAAAAGATGTATGTCATTAGAGGATTGCAAAGTTAGTGGCTTTAAGTCTCATGATTATCATGTTTTGATGCGGCAAATATTGTCAATTGCAATAAGAGGATTGTTACCAAAAAAGCCGAGGAAAACAATAATCCGTTTGTGTTTATTTTTCAATAAAATATGTCAACGTGTTCTTGATAAAGAAAAGCTGCAACAACTCGATGATGAGATCGATACAATTTTACGCGATCTTGAAAGATATTTTCTACCTTCTTTTTTGATATAACGATGCATTTAACAATTCATCTCGGAACAGAAGCTCGATTGTGTGGACCGATTCATTTTCGTTGGATGTACCGCTTTGAAAGGTATATGAAGACTCTTAAAGATTATGTAAGAAACTATGCACGAGCTGAAGGATGTATTGCGGAGTCCTACCTTGCAGAAAAATCTATGAGATTTTTTGGTGAATTTTTAAAAAATCATCACTAACAGAGGAGAAACAAGGTCGAAATGAAGATTATGAAAACCATGCAATACTCGAAGGTCGTCCAATTTCAAAGTTCGAGAAAATTACATTGCCATTTAACGAGAAAGAAATTGCTCATTTGGTTGTCCTGATGAATATGGCTATAGTGGAACCTTTTTTAGAGTATGTAAATATTGCATTCTATTTTTTTTTTGATGTGTATAACAACAAGTATAACTTACATTTTCTTTCTTTTATGTTATTTTGCATCTTGAGGAGGTGGAAAATTCAGACCGATGTATGTAAAAAAACGCGACATTGCTTTGGAACAATCATACAAAAAACTTCGCTAATTGGATTAAAAAAAGTTTATTTTAAATACACTAATTGGATTCAAAATAATATTTTCAAAGTCCTTGGTAAATACATTGATTTTTTTTCAAATATCTATTGAATCGAAGGATCACGATACGTTGTTAAAATGGATTGCATATGGTCTGGGTACTAATGCATTGTCATGCAAAGGATATATTGTAAACGGGCATCATTTTCACATGTAAGATGTTGAGAGAGAAACTCAAAATTGTTGGTGACTTATGATGCCACTACTATGTGTAGAGAAAGTGCAAAGGATACCTCTCAAGTGGTTGATGTGGTCACATATTATGGGATGTTAACCGACATAATTTTGTTAGGCCACCATGTCTTTCATATTCCTATTTTTAGGTGCATTTGGGAAAACAAAGGAAATGGAGTGAAATTTGAAGACGGGTTTACTCTTGTTAATTTACATCAATATTAAGCTTCATTTCAAGAGATCCGTATATTCTTGCGTCTCAAGGGAAAAAATTATTTAACGGAAAACGATTCTTCTAATTGGTATGTTGTATTGAAGGCACCACCGCGAGGGTTTCATGAATTAGAGACAGTTGAGTCTATTGATGATGTAATTTTTGTTAGAGAAGAATGCGAAGAAAACGATAGGGATGTTGATTCCGTGGAGGATGCTATCTACGTTAGAGAGGATTGTGAAGGCATACTTGAGTAGTTTTAGTAAGTTGCTTAATTAACCAAAGTTTCTTAATAGATTAGGAATGCATAAATTAACCAAAGTTACCAAACTTCGTTTTAGTGTTTAAATATATATGTATACAAGCATAATACTATGACCTTAAATAAAATAGATCATCTCCAACTTCGATTAGGTTAAGGTCCTAGAGTGTTCTGTGATCTAGTATTCTATCTTGTTGAATTCCTAAACATGATATAAAAGCTCAGTTTACATCATTGTGATTAATGAATGAAAATAATTACTATGTGATAATGTAGACTTGTGTGTTTTTTTTCTCGTTTTCTTGCATAGCCTTTCATATTTTTTTATTTGTTCTCTTTTTCTTTGCCTAGCAGTGCAATAAAAGCTCAGTTTACACTAACTTTTCAGTTACAAAACCTATGACACATCATCATCTGAATTCTGGAATACAGAGTTTTAGGCATCGTAGTAGTTTATGTAATATGCATTAACTTCCCCATATACACATTATGAGTTTTGTTCTTCCTTTTTGTTATGCGTTGTTTTTCTCTTCATGTAAAGAAAATTCCCATGTGCAATTTTTATATTTAATCTAGGAGTTTTGAGCACTTTGTGAACCGTGCCTGAAGTTGGTTCTGTGGTAGCAGTGGAGGGTTGCAGTGATAGTGTTTTGTCGTGTTAAGCTTTGTGATAATCCATATTGATTTGTTTACTTTGGAAAAAAAGTGAATTAGTTACTAAATTTCATTCAACTCTATTGCAGGTGTAAATGCTACTCGCAGTGAAAAGGAGTTGAGGACCTTCATCCAGTAGAAAGGTATCTCTTCTCATCTACGTGTATATGCATGAATACTAAAGTGATGCACTATCGTCTGAAATCTGAAACACACTGAGATTTTCATGACCAAGCGATCTTTGATTTATTTTAGAACAAATAAACATGCATAGTATTCCTTAGTTCTTTTTAACATCAGTTGTCCATGTTTACATAATTCCTCTGTTCTTTTTAAATTAAACCCATAGAAGTTTGTTTAATATGTTGCATTTGAATATTTATGTACGATTACTACTTTTCATTTCGACAAATCTTTTAATTTGTGGGGCTTGTCTATTAGTTGTTCTCAGCAAATGTTAAGTCTGATTAAATGTATATGATAAACAGAAACACCATGCCTAGTAACTAAAGTTAGTTGTTAGACATTATATTAGCTTTTTCCAGAAGAAACGAGTAAACTCTTGTTCCAAATCTTTGATATATATCAAGATCGGCTATTTCTAAGAACGATTTTTATATGACTATGAATGTTATTAGGATGTGTTTGCAGTTTTAAACAGGGTTATGTTGGGTTGTATTGGATGAACAGCTAAAGAACATTCTGCTCTTTTGCGTGTGATGACATTCATGTCATATCCATGCGATCAGGAATACAATGTAATTTGTCATCATGACAGTTTGCAAAGTCACACACTGTAATATGGAATAGTCATCATGAAAATTTCTTTGCAGAGTTGGTCTGTAAAACACACTGTATTTTGGAATAATCATTATAATTAGTATATAGTTTCCTTTTCATGCAGTAAATGTAATAGAACTTGGCCAAGAGATCTTTTTCTCACTCTGTTCATGGCTAATAATCCGTTCAACGTTTTTGTATTTATTGGCAACTGTATACTTTCGTTTTTCGGTACTGTACTGTTCTTTCATGTCTAACCTGAATTAATGTGCTTGTTCTTTATTGTAAGGTTAACAATTTATGACTTTATTCGGCTAAAACTAATGTTATGTGAACATACAGGAGGACAATCGTTTTGAAATCTATGGGTCTCTCCGCCTATGTTTCTTTTGTTGAATTTCTCTTTCTTACACTGAGTTTGATCTGAAAACAGTTTGTATATCTTAGTGTTTCCCTTGTCATAAATTTACTTTTATTAGCTATGTATATCTTAGTGTTTCTTTATATGTACTTTTATTAGCTATGTATGAATACTAAAGTGTTTGTTTATACGTACTTTTAATTGCAGAAAATGGGTAAAAATACGGAAAAAAAGGGACTGTATTAACATCAATATTCAGAATGAATGCAATTTTTAAAATAATGATGCTCCAATGCAAGAAATTCGTATGTCGTCGACGATACCGTAATGCAACAAGAAGGAAATGTTGAAGTTGTTGAAGCAAGCGAGAGAAATGACAATTTCGATGTTAATCCAATCGTGAAAAAAGAACTAGAGGACGAACAAAAGTCAAAAGGCTTCCTTTAGATATTTTAAGTCGATTTGAAGTTGAGATTAATGGGGAAGGTGAACCAATATAAGATGGATCGGTCAAGTTGTCATCTTATTTAGGCCTGCTTGTACGCGAGCATGTTTTGGTTACACTGGATAATTGGAAGCATCGCAGCAACGAGTTAAAAGTCATTCTTTGGGAATCCATTTAGGTAAGAAACAAAGGATAACACATTCAACTCGTATTTTAGCACTTTTTTGTGTTAATACATGGATCAGCCATTGATCTATTTTTCTTGGTTTTATCCATTTACGATGCAAAATATTCGTTTGTCAATATATTGGTAAGCTTGTTGGTATTTTTCTTCCTATTTCTCTTTGAGGAACCATTGATTCATGTGTATCATATATTCCCAATTGTATCCTTTATGTTATTAAGTTGATTTAAAAAAAATATTACAGGCTAGATTTAAATTAGATGAGGAATGGAAAAAAGTGCCTATATTTCAGCAAATGGGATGTATTTTTAGAGCTTCAAAAAACATACTAGTTCGCAAACTAGTAAATTCAAAGAACGAAGAAGAGACACTTCAACTAAAACAAGATAACATCAAAACCATGACAGAGTGGAAGAAGTTTATTAAGTCGAAAACAAATCCGAAGTTTAAGGTAAATCATTCATAACACATTAATGGTTTATACTTATCTAATGTGAATTGTGATGTTAATTATTATTTTGAATACTGCATGTGAGAATAGCCAGCTTGATTAACAAATGCAATATCTACAAGTAAATTATTATTTACAAATGATATATATATATATACCTTTGATGGTTTCTCTGCCTTTTCAATAGCTCTTGATTGATAAGAAGATGATGCAGTCTCAGCCTTTGATTGGTTTCTCTAGACATTCAAATAGTTTGAATATCTGCTAAAAAATTGTAATGGTCAGATATATTAGTCTTTAACTCTATAATTACCATATAATAATTGTCCATTATCCATGGACATTTGTAATGGTTAATCATAATTATACCTTCCTTGCTTTTGTGAGTGTACAATATTTGACCCATGTTTTGGAATTCCATTTTCCTTAAATGAAATTCAACAAAGTATAAGCTTAACATAATGTTATTATAACATTATTTGATATAGAAATTTCTTTAGCTTTATGTCAATGTTATTGAAGTAAAGTCTTATAATTCGAGGAGTTTTCGAGTTCTTATTCATTGTTGAAGTTCTATGGCTTGATTCTCTATTGAAATCAGGGGTGATGTTAGTGGATGATTTCAAAGAAGTAAAGCTTGATTTCTTGTTCTCATTTAATGCATCATTGATGTTTCGAGTTTGTTTCAAATTAAGAACCGTGTTTGTATGGCTGACATTATTGTTGTTCCGTTGTTCACTAACATTTTCTTGTTCAAGAAAAGAAAGGGATTTTGAAGGCAGGGATTTTGACTGTCGAGCTTCAAATAAAAAACTTTTTCTTGGTTATAAAACCGGGAGTAAGGCACATTTCAATTTCTTCTAAGTGCTCCTTTTGAAAAAAAATCGACCATTTTCCCCAGTCTAATGAATCGGATGAAAATCTTCCAAATGAGACTGATTTTCTCCATGTATCCTCTGAAATTTTGCTAACCTGACGCATATAAATGTCTTAGAGTATCTACTGTAGATGTGTGATAGGGAATATTTCTCGTTTTGTGTTTTTTGAATACTGTAGATGTAAGTGATAGAGTCAGAGCTATTAGACAAAATCAGATGCCATACATATGCAGCCTTAGAGGCATGGCTGAAGATATGGTAAAAAGTTAACTTATATACTATAATATTTATTAACTAGTTAGTTGATACAGTTTGTTGTTTTAATGATCGTTTGAACGTAGAAAGAGAAGAGTGGTGATTGCTCTCACATTCCTAGAGTTGATGTTTAGGTCATATCTCATATTGGAAAAGATGGCAAACCAGTGAATGCGACTGTTGCAGATACTATTGTAAGTTTTTTTAATAATGTGATAGTTTAAAATTAGTGTATAATATCAATGTTAATTTTTGTAGGAAAAAATTAAAAATGTTGTCGTTGGATCTCATTCGGGTTCAATAACCAGTTATATAGATGATGAATTGTCGTAAGTGGTAGGACTTGATAAAGCAGGATGATTGAGAGGAATGGGAAGGGGCTTGACCGCCACCAAGGCAACTTGGTCACATGCTAGGGATAAACAAACAATCCAAATGCAAAACCAAATTTTAGAATTAAAGGCGATGGTCCAAGGGCTAATGAAAAATCAGGTAATATTTTAGTTTACAGCAACATGCATGTTTAGAATATATAATTATAATATTTTATTAATATGTTTTGACAGAGTAAAGAAAGTTAGGGAGAAGCAAGGACACATCAAAAGGTAGAATAAAATTAATATTGTGATATCGTTTGAATTTGGGTAATTAATTCTATAACCACTATATTTTGCTATCGATCAATTGTAGGGCAATCATGACAATAAACACGATAAATGTGAATTATTGGATTGGTGTAGGACAGATGAAATTGTTGCAGAAGGAAGAGTTCTATCAAGTGATCTAAATGAGCTTATCCAAATATGTCCTTTAGGGTCAGATGCTATGAAAATTATTATAGACATTTCAAGAAAACCAGATGCTTTTTTATGGAGGCCCACACTTCGTTTGACACGTATTGGAGAAGTTGAAGGCGAGATAGTAGCATGGCCAGTTGCCAGAGTTGTTTTGCACAACGTAAACCATTTGGAGAAAGAAGACAATGAGGTAACTTTAAATTATTTCGCAACTAACATTTAATCTGATTACATAAAATAATAATACTTCATTAATATAATAATTTTTCTTTAATAGAGTAAAATTGTTAGCACAGTTCATAAATGCAAGTTGTATGATTGGAGTGGGACCGAAGAAATAGTTGCTTAAGGATGGATGTGCTCGACTAATCCAACAAAACTTGTGAACGATCTTCGTCCTGGACCATCTGCAATGGAAGTTTGGATAGATAATCCAAAAAATCGAGATGCTTATTTATGGAGACCGACTGTTGGTTTGACACGAGTTGGAGATGCTAATGGTAAGAAAGTGGCATGGCCTGAATCGAGGGTGGTTATGGAGCAGGTTAATATTGTTGCGTCTTCACTCATGCGGTTACTACTGTAGGTGTCAGAAAGGTTAACTTACTTATAATTAATTCATTTATTCGTCTTACCAAGTATTTAATCATATTATAATATAGTATATTCTTAATTGACAGGGTACAAATTCAATGATAAATAACAAGTGCAAGTTGATCGATTTGGATCGAAAGGGAGAAATTATAGCTAAAGGATATGTCTCTTCATTCGATCCAAAAGTATTGGTTCATTTTGTTCCTTTAGGGATAAATGCAGTTAAGGTTTGGGTTGTTGTTGCAAATGATCCAAATGCACGTCTATGGAGACCAGCATTCGACTTATAAATATTGAAGATGCCATCGGCACTACAATTGCTTGGCATGCTGATAAAGTTATAACAGATGCAAGTTCCGGTAAGTCCAATTTAACTTAAGGTATAATCGATTATTTGATGGTTTTGGCAGTTATTCGCCGAACGTAGTTAAAAAATGAAAATCTCATGACGGTATGTAGCAATCAGTTGGATGCATATTAAAGTACATAATTCATAGAATAGTTTGATAATTTGTTTTAATTACCGCAGGAAAAATATTTTATACTTGTTAGTGGCCAACAGAAATTCTAGTTATGTTTGATGTATCTATGTATATGAGTGGGGTGTTTAACTTCACAAATCATTTTTATTTCACAGGCTCTGCGTGATTTGTGATACTTATTCAAGGGAAGAAGGTTGAAGATAATATAGTGGTTGAGAATGGTTGAACAGATGTTGTCATACTTGATGAGGTACGTTTTACTGTTGTCGTTATACTTTGCATTATACTGTTTTGTTCATACTCCCAGTCCATTGATTATATTAATTCGCAGAGTTAAAATTAAAGAAAAATTCAAACAAATTCAGACTTAAATATTTTGTAGTGGAAAAACAATGAATAAAGAAATGCAAAACAATTATCAACTAGTAAAAAGGTAATTGTTTTAAAATTTTAGAATACTTTGCAGGATTGTCAGAATCATTAGCAACTCACAGTTGGGTCCATACTCATGGATTGCTATCCATCATCGATGATAACAAATTTACAAGGAATCCCACGTTTTTCTAAGCCGAAAGAATAAACAAATGCTTAATGGTTCTTACTGGGCGACTATATCTGTAAAAAGTAGTTCTTAAAGTGAACAATAAAGCGCCATTCAAATCCACTTTTAACATCGTCTACAGTGATATTAGCAAAAAAATGCATCCTATGTACACCGACCAAACTAGTTTAATGCATCTAGCATCTATCATATAAAGATAATTGAGTATTTTATCTATAATCAACGCATAAATATTGGGCATCTATCATAGATAAATGCACATAAATATCGGTTACGTTTTCAAAAAAGAGAAACTCATGTTTTGTGTCATTATATCCCAAATGAACTAATAAACCAAGTACATAATTAATTTAAACTGTATAAATTAACAACTTTAAGTGAACATATGTATAATATTAAGATTCTATTGCTAATGCATATATGACCTTAAGAGTTAAGTAAGATGGATTGAAACCGTACATCTGATCATATTTACACATACAATATATAAATTCACCTATACACAGTATACCATTACAAACCAATATTAACATGATCATAACATGTACGAACCAATCAGTTTACCATAATATATGACATTGGTAACAAGAAAGCTAAGAAGTTTTCATGTACTAACATGATTTAAAGTATTCATCCTCCTTGTACGATTCATCAACCGCCATAGGGAAATAGGCAATGGGACAAAATAAATGCATCCACTCGTATCGTTTTCTATGTAAAAAATGCGATATATATCACACATTTCCTTCCCACCATCTATTTGCATCCTTATAATATGTTGATCTTTACTATGATAAATACTTTAAATACATTATCAATATCGTAAGTCTTTTTGAAACTATGATTATTTTCAAACAAAAATTAACTTCTTCAAATTTTTGAAATCATCTGAGCCCTTGATTTTTAACCTCTGGTATATTATGCTAGATACATTTGACTAAATCAAAATTTTGTGGATATGAAATTGATATGAATGTATGTACAAAATTCTGTAGTATTTGAAAAAGAGACAAAAGTTCATTTGTTTCATTGTTAATTTGTCGACCTATACCTATGAATTAATGTGCTCAGAAAAGCATGAGATGCCATTCATCCTTATCGTATAAATAAATATAATTTAAGTAACTGCTTTTTCTTTGATGTATGTTGCTCAACTGTTGTAGTAATATTTCATGCCACTAATATAGTGTCTACGGTCGTAACTAATTAACAGAATTCGAGCGCAGAAAATGACATATATATATTTCTCTCTCGACATAACAAGTGACTGTCATTGCAACAAATCATACATATAAGTTCAGCTTAAACCAATGGCGTATAACATGTTCCAAAGCAACATAGAATCATATTTGCATTCGTCCAATTAGGCAGATGGTCCTTTCACGTTACAGTGGCCTTTCATTTACTATTATTGACCTTCATTTAAGTTTTGTTTTGTTTTAAATTTTATAGCATCTTGTATACTTTGTATTAGTCAATCACCTACTGAAATAGTGTGATGAATATTTAGTGTTTCCATTATGAATCCGATTTAACTTTGTGTACACTTTTTTGATGAATTGATTCTCAAGCATTACTTTTGCTTTACAGGTAGATAGATGGTTGTGATACAAAAAAGGTTGCAACGAGTTCTTGCTGCTAGAACTACTTTTTCGTTTTAACGTATCTACTACTTGTTTTTGTTTTGCTATTGCTACTTGTTCTATATTTTGTTTTTGAACTATTGATGACAAACTATTTATGTTTGGTATAAGGATATTATGTATTTTGATTGAAATTTCATACATTGGTTATCAAATATGTTTCCAAAATTTGGTATTGTATTTGTTGATTTTGAAATGTGATATTGACATAATATGCTAAATTTAAAATGTGGTATATATATACATTGTGGCGGATGTTTACTGAAAAGGAATTAAAACATCCCACAACGTTTTTAAAACATTATTAAAACATTCCACGGCGTTTTTAAAACGCCATTGAAATTTTAACAGCATTTTAAAAATGCAGTTAAATTGTATCTAAAAACATAAAGCATGATCTATTGCAATAAGGAAACGTTGTAAATAAATATCACAATATTGAAAAAACGCTATAAAATCTTATCTTAGCACGAAACAAATGCTAAGAAAGATCTCTAACTGCACCCAACCAAATGCTGTTAAATGATTTCATGACACCAGGGAAACGCTGTTAAAAAGTACATTTAACAGCGTTTATTTCTTGCCATTGTATATCTCTGGCATATAACTGCATGTCGATATACAGCATATGTAAAAACGCTGTTAATAGCTTTTATAGCGTTTTTAAAACGTTGTTGAAGGCCCTGTTTGTTGTAGTGGTTGGAATTTACATTACAATGGACACTTAGCTCATTTTATACGTATTATATGTTGTCCAAGTATATGCATATATAAATATTATAAAATATGTGAATCATGTATATAAATATATAAATGTATCATAAGATATGTTTCAAAACATTGTAAAGTAAATTCATACATATATACACATATGTTTATTTATATTTAGATATCTTATATACATACATACATACATATAAATATAATAATATAATTTATAATTTATAACATAATAGATGTAAATATGAAGATATATGAACACACATAAATATACAAATATATACATATATATGATATTTATTTAATTAATTTTAATTAAAATTAACTATTTGATTATATATATATGTGTGTGTGTGTGTGTATATGCATATACTTATAATAAATATAAATATAATGAAATAAGCAATTTCATGGTTTAATACATGTTTACATAAATACATAGTAAGTTTATATATATATATATATATATAACGATTCAAAAAATTATTCCAGTTCAAAACTAACAAAAGATTACAGGAAAAATTAATTTAATATTTTATTGTGTATTATTAATAATTAAATAATAGTTTCTATTGTAACTAATTAATATAAATTATTCAAATTAGAAAAATCAATTTTTAAAAATAATGGAAATCGAGGATCAAGGAACACATATCACGAAAAAAGATCATATTTATTTGAGTTAAAATATTAATTTTATTAATTAATATACATTTTGACCATAAATTAATTAAATTATTCAAAATATAAAATATTTATGAAAAATTCCAAAATAATTTTTGAAAGCTTCTTTTATGATGTAGTAATTTAAAAAATATAAAATTGAATTTTTGGATCATTAATTATTTATATATAATAAACATTTCATGTAATCAATAATAATAATTAATAATATATACAAAAATTATTTTTGGGTTTTATAATTCATAATAAGTATAGATAAACATTTATAAATATTTACATCAATTTTATATGTTACAAAATCATATATGTAATTATATAAGTAGAGTGTGTGTTTATAGACACGCATACATAATTAATACCTATATGCATACATACAAACATACATACACACACACACAGATATATATATATATATATATATATATATATATATATATATGTACGCATGTATGTATTTATGTATGTATAAATGTTAATAAATATCAAAAAATTAAATTTTATACCAAAAACTAAGTCTAATTATAACTGATTTATAAACATAAACTTCGACATCATGCACATAACCAATCTAATTGTGACAACTATATTTACTTACAAAAATCTCACATAACTAAACATATAACAATAATATATATACATGGATTCAGATATGAACAATTTATAGATTATAAAATATGATATTATATCAATAATATGAAATGAAAGTTACCTATCAATGATGCCTTTGAGTCCACGTAGAAGCAATGAATTCCATCTCTAACTACCTCCTGATTTGTCAGGTTGCTAATTTTGAGTCGACAACTTACTAGTAGATTTAACTTGAACTTAATTTAAAATATTGGGAGTTAATTAAGGGATATATTATAGCTAGCAAAAATGAAGATATAATGTTGGCTCTTGATGAAGCTTTTGACTCTACATTGAACAATGATTTCTCTTCATAGAATAATTCCCAGTCCGTTAAGTTGTCAATCCGAAATTAGAGATCTTCTAATATAAATTATTATTTTTTAATTTGAATTAGATTTGAGAACTTTTGGGGATTGTTTTAGAGGATAGTTTCTGCCACTAAAATGAGGAAGAAGAAGAAGAAAGTGGCGGTTTAAAAAATGAAATTAGCCTTAGATAGGTTTTGAGATTAGTATTTATATGCGTAAGATAAGAGAGCAACAATGTAAGTTTCGCACTAGATTTTAGCCACACATCTTCAAACCCAAATCCTATGTTGTAGCCGCCTCCAACCTCTCTCAAACCAACACCTATTTTCTCAAGATCTCATGGGTCGTAAGCCCATTTAACCCAAATTAAATATGTGCAATCATATATAACCTATTTCTTTATCGGTATCTCATATCAATCAATGCATTTGTAACTTGTATAAATATCTGCAACAATTTTATTTCTCAAATCACATTCAAATTTCATAATTAATATTTCATAAATATTTATTTAATTAATTTATAACAATTATAAACTAATTAAGTCGTTAGGTTTAAAGATGACAGTTGTGTGACTCTTGGGTGTAAATTCAATCAACAATTAACGTCGAACTATTCTAACATTAATGTTCACATTCCATTTAGCATGTTGTGTAATAATATGGTCGGGTTTAGCGCTTACTCATTTTTGGAAAAATCTCATTTTAATTCAGTAAGCATTGCCCGGTTGTGACAACTATTTACACCAATTCTCTTCGTCAAAACTGTACCACTTTGGACCTATTAAGTTTGGTAATGGTCAAAATTCCAATGTTTTCCATATTCAACTCTATAGTTTGAACACAAGTTCTTAGTCCAATAATAACAATTATTACTAATCGAACTACTCTGACCATAGATTTTGACTTTGGGTTGACTTAAGTTGACTGTGATACTGACCCCATATAACTGAGGAGATGAATCCTCTCTGAAATAGTGCTTCGCTTCCAATATTTCCACTCAACTCAACTATAGTCACTTGTTGGACGCTTTTCCATGATTTTACTATAATCAAAGCGGAGCTTGTATATTAAAGATTCACAGTATTCTCAAATCGAAAGAACTGTGTAAATTATTCGAATCGATGTTATTTTTTTGGCCTTAGTTATATTAACCAACAGAAAACTATCGAATGAGCTATTCCATAGTTATCCAATAACTATTAATATGTAACCCCTAGGTGCCCCCAGTAGTCATGAGTAATACACTGTCCAACATTTGAAGAATGCTACATATTCTAGTCTCAACGGATACATCGATATCCAGTCTCAATGTATCTTGAATAGGAACATTTAAAATAGTATATTAGCTTTATTATGATAAATTACTCATGGCTACAACACTTTGTAATTACTATTACAAAACATACCATTTATGGATTTTCTATTAAATATACCTTTAATAAATTAATTGATTAATCTATCATATTATATCAAGTATATAATAGAAAGAAAACACCTTTATTTCAAACAAAATTGACCAATGAGTTAAATATATGCAAAAAAAAATTGCCTCTGGGGCATATCCTTAACTCTATCGAAAAGATGAGGACTTTGTGTAATTTATCAGGTTGAAAATTCTTGTCATTTGATTATTTGTAATACTCTTGCAAGAAGGTTGACAACTATGCTCGGGTTACAGTGTAAATATCATACAGCTAAGTTACTTTATAGCTTAGTTTCAAATCTTGGATTTGGTCACTCTTGCCTTAGGATTGCCACAAATAGTATCACATATATGATGAGATCTCGGATGAAACATGTTTTGTGTACATTTGGATTTAAAATCTTAGGTCTTAAAATGCATCTTGGGACTATCTTGTTGTAATTTATGGGTTTAAATGATGTATTTTTTTAAAGAATTTCTAGTTGTCGTTATTATAAAAAAAGAATCTAATATACATAATTTATTAGAAAGACATTGATGCGGTAGAAAAAGGTTTTTTCCCCTCAAGCGTAATAACTTAATTAACTTGTTACTGAAGAATTTCTTTTCATATTAGCATCGATAAACGAAAAACATATGAAGTCTGTTGTAGTTTACCCAGATAAAAAAAGATCAAAGGTATTATAAAATAATAGTTGAAAATATAAGTCTATTTAGATCATATAAAAAGAAAAAAAAATTGAAAAATAGAAGAACATATGAATTTGAACTAGATTTCGATCTGTGGTCATAGGTTTTCATTTCGATCAAAATTTCAAAGTCTAATGCGAGATGAGTTTTAAATAAGATATGAATGAGATATGATGTTTCGTTCGGTCAAGTTTAAAGTTGAGATCTGAAGCGAGAGGAAGAGATTTAAACCTATGGTCCTAATGTTAAATTTTAATTCTTTATTTGTCTTGCCTCGTTGTTTGGAAATATTTTTTGTTCAAGTATAAATTATTTGAATACATGTATTATATATTACGATATATGTTATGTTACAATACATTATTCAAAATAACATAAGTATACATGTACGTATATGAATTAAATTTTGAAATTAATTCAATTTAATTAAAATAGTTTAATTAAATAAATTAATTAAATGGTCAATTAATTAAATAGTATACACATGTGTATATGATATATATATATATGTATGTCATATTATAAAAGTTGTAGTATATAATAATTAATGAATATATATGTTATATTAATATGAAATTAATTAAAATGTTAATTAATTAAAATTAATTAAATAATATTTATTTAATATAATATTACATATAAGACTATTATATAAGTAATATAAAATATAAAAGTTATATAATAGTAAAACTTATATAATATGAATGTGTACTGCAATGAGCCGCAAATTTATCACTTTGATAAATTGAATTTGTTTTTAAATAAAAGTTTGATAATGCAAATAATATTTTTTTGAGTGATAATAAGTAATAGTAATCTTATTTTGAATAAATATTTATAAATATTTTCCTCCGGATTTATATCGATCAGTGGCATCGTATTTAAATATTGACTCATTTAATTTAAATTGAGATTTAATGATTAAATAACTATTATAATTATTCAAATAATGATTTTGAAAAGGTTATAATTCATTTTGATTAGTAATAAGGTGATAATAAATCATTTATAATAGTTTTATAAAAAGGTGTATTTGATTTGAAAATATAAGGAAAAACCAATATCGCTTTATCGGTATAATAACAATTTTTTTAAATAATTATTAATATAAATTTATGTAATTAAATGTGATCATTTTGATTAATTTAAAATGATAAGAAATTTATGCTGAAATTTTGTTTACAAATATATGTACGTTAAAGTATAAGCGAAAATGTGACTGTAAATATATATTTTTCATTTAAACTCCAAGTGCCCTATTTTCTCAAGCAGCCAAATAGTCGGGATTCTGTTTAAAGTATTTTGGAAGGTGCATGCCGGAAGATATTTTTGGAGCATGAAGCTGTAACACTCATTGGGGATATCTATCTATTTATCTATTTTTGTTTTCTGCTGTGTATAAGTTAGTAATGCCAGCAAGTGTGGGCGCATGTAGTTATAACTGTTCTTGGCTGGGTTTGTGCATACAAAACTCTGATTCACCCTGATGATGAAAGTTTTATGTTAAATTTACCTATTTAACATAATGTGAGAATTTGTTTTCTATCTTTGACTTTACTTTACCTCTGAAAATCTGCTTCCTTGGCACTTGGATTTACGGCACACGAATACCGTGGATGTATTAGTGTCGATTTTTAAGAGTCGATGAGACAGGTCTTCACATTTGCTATCATAGCTGAAGTTTAAGAGATAACCTTAGCTTTGGTGGCGTATAACTCATTAGAGATAGGGTTAGTAATGCCCTAGAATGAGTTTAACCTTTGAGAATGCACAGTTAGAAATCTCTAAAAGGTGTATTTATTTCCTAAAGATGATTTCGTCTTTGTATTTTAAAGTTAGCTTACTAAATTCACTAGACATGAGTACTTGTAGAGGACGGAAATGAGGAAAGAGTAGCACCACAACAACTAACGTTCGAGCTCCAACCGCCACTATAATAGAAATAGCTCCCGCACAACCCCAGGTTAATTTTTCCACTCTATGCAAGAATTGTACCAGCTTAGGGAGAAAACCACTCAAGGGTACAAAATCTATTATTGAAGTACAAGCTTGGATTAAATCATGCGAAAGGATATTTAAGGTGTTAGATATCAGTAATGAGAAAAGGAGGTTCTTGGCCTTGTGGCAGTTATAGAAATGGGCTTTAGCTTGGTGGGAGTCCATCACCCTAAGTGAATTGGAGGATACTTTCTCTTGGAAAAGGTTTAAGGAGGTTTTGGAGGAGCACTGCATGCTAGCATCGGGGAAATCTCGTCTTTACCGAAGCTTTATGGATCTTAAGTAAGGTGAAATGACTATTGAGGAGTATGCGAATAAGTTCAATGAATTATCTTGTTTTGGGCCAGGCCTAATCGCACGCCTTTAAAGAAGAATGAGAAGTTTATTTCAAGGATGAATGAGAAGTACCAAAATAGGACGACTGCCCATGTTAAAGGGTCTTTTATAGATTTGTTAGATATGGGATTCCAACAGAGGCCGGGTTACCTCTATAACTAGGTAAATACTGACACGAGCATGCCATCCATCGGTCGTTACTGACCTTTATCCGAGGTACCTCTACATCAACAACCACAAAGCAATAAGTTTGCATCAACCACATTGGTTAAATATCTAGGCTCCATACAATGGTATCACCTTTTATCCAGAAGGAAATGACATACCCTCAGGGCGCTACCCCCAAATAACCTTGCTACAACAATTCATATTTCGACCATTATCGGGTTGTGAGGCTCGACGAAGTCATGTCCACAAAGCTACGCTTTTCACAAAAGCCATGCTTCGATCAACACATGATCAGCAGCACTTCGTATGCCACCTTACCAAATTGGGAATGTATCACTAGTAAATATCAACTATATAACTTCTGAGCTCGTACGTCTCAGGGAAGGGTGTTAAGCTAAGAGAATAAATTCTCCGCCACCAAATAGAAATGTATTTGATAGAAACAAGTTTTACATCTCAAAGTGTAATGTCAGACACACATCCATGCAAGTCTGTTCCGGGTTTGAACAGAACCGAAGGCACTTCCAAAGAAGCACATGCAATCTGGCTATTCACAATCCTGATCGGACTCCCATCACATATGGAGATCTCTATACCAGCGCGACTCAGTGCAGAGACATTCGACGGGTAATCCTTTCGTTCTCGAAAATACCCGGTCTTCACCACCGGTCTTCAAATGCTATCCATATCATCGTATCACTATTCGGAATGGGTTATATGACAAAAAGTCCTCTCCCGGCTAAACCGAATAATGAGCGCTATATTTAAGACCATATGGATATATGCGATCTTAGTTAAGTCACAACTTATTACCCAAAACCTTTCTTCAAATGGTTTAAACCACTTTCCACTTTTAATCTTTTAAATAAAAAGATTCACTTCACAAAGTGTACCAATCTTTCACAAAGATCAATTCATAGCTTTCAAAACTATTTCAATTCCAAATCTTTTATACAAAAGATACACCTTTAAGATCCTCTTCAATTTGGAAACAAAGTTCACTAACCTTTAACAAAGATTCATTCATAGATTTCAAAACAATTTCAATTTCAAACTTGAAATCTTTTCCCAAAAACTGAAAATCCTTTCTTTATCTGAAAGCTATTATCATTCTAAAACAACAAAAAATTCGTTTTGGAAAAATCCGATCAAATATGCACAGGTTATATCCTTTAAAGTATAACTTGGGTTAAATTTAAATTCTCAAAATAATACTTTCAAAATACTTTAAAGATGGTTTAAAACCATATATATTCATTATATAACTTGTATAAACCTTTCAAAACAAATTTCCAAAACAATTTCAAGACTTAAACAATATATATATTATTCAGACTAAATTTCAGTTTCAAATTTTCTTTCAAAAACTTTTCATATTCAATCCAATTCCATTTCCAAAACCATTTGGATTCAAAATTCAACTTTAAAACCTTTTCATTAAATTCAAATATTTGTGACTTAACCGATTTCCCATGAAATCCATATTTGCGTGTGTATAGTGTAGGCCAAGGGTTTTACATAATAGTGTAACATCATCAATAATTGCAGATTCAATCATATAAATATCGATAGGCGGTATAATCTATAATGCTTGTCTTCATTCACAGATTTACAGGGAAATAATATAAATTCATTGCAAATAAAATAAATTACATTCGTCGCAGCTTAATCAAAATAATTCATATCACAAAGCATCACATAGCAGAGATATCAAACAATTTAAGGTATTCATGCAAACCAAACATTCATAAGTAAGATCAATCAATTATTTGATTAATTTAAATCAGATTAATTACTTATGAATAAACTACTAATCTTGGTCAATTAATATTAATTAATTACAAACCATTTTAATTAATTATCCTTTAATCATTTATTAATTAACCTTTAAGAATAAATTAATTAACCTTAAATTATTAATTAAATAACCTTAATTAATAAATGAATCAATCTTTAATCATTAAATAATTAACCCCTAATTATTTAATTATCCTTAATTAATTATATAAATTAATTACCATTTAATTAATTATAATAAGTGATTATTCCTAATTACTTTCATCAATTAACCTTTAATTAATTATTTACAATAAATGATCATCCCTAATTAATCACATAAATAAATTAACTTAAATTAATCACATTGATAATCATTCTTTAAGTAATTAGGTAGCAAATCCTTTAATTAACTACATTGAGGGATTATCTTTTTAATTGCTTTCATTATATTTCAAAACACTTGTTAATTAATTAAATTAATTAACGAATACATATTTATTCAACGCCAAAACAATTTTTTAACTTTTAAAAATTTTAAACTTTGAAACTCGGTTAAAATCTTGTTTAATAATTTAGTTTTGAACTCGGTTAAATTTTAAAAAAATGAATAACCTTATTCATTTTTTTCCAAACTTTAAAACTTGGTTAATACAATTTGAATAAAACCTAAGCCCAAAACTAAAACTCCCGAGTTAACTTCAATTCTTTCCCGAGCTCTAACTAGCACAGAAACCCACCTGACATAGACGATAATTCGTGCACATGCACACGAGTTCGCCACCCCTCCTGCCAACTTCGCAATCACCCACATGTCGTCGACTACTCTGATGACGATCTAGACAACCCAGAAATTTGCAAACACATCCCATTCAAAATCGAGCAAGTCGATAGCTTACTGGGATCAACCTAGTCGACAAAGTTACGCCGTCGTCAACCCCGTCCACCGGAGACCATGGCTTCGTATCTAAACCTCCACCTGAGTCCCATGTTCATATTCCCATGACTCTGATTCAACTCGACGCATCGTCGACAACGCAATGCCCTCGATACCAACCACGACGCAAACCAGAGTTTAAACCTTAGTCTCACCTCGAACGGTCACTCTGATGCATAATAAAATCTCTGACCATTTTTACATTAATCTACACCACCCAAACTTCCTCCAGCACCAGTTCCAAATCCCATCTCTCCTCTCATCATCAGAAATCGATGAGATCCCCTATAACGTTCAACTCGCCAATTCTAGGCAACCATAACACTAAAAATTATGAAAACCATGTCAAAAATCATGATTTCCAAATGCAAAACTAATTGTGAATTCGAATCACGAAATTTGAACGATTGATTTTCTTGTTTTAATTTGTTTCCACTGAAATCTTTTCCTCACAGTAAAACTACTAGTTGTTCATACTTAAAAACATTTTTAAAATATTTTCAAGGAGTTTTAAACATATGATCTTCAAACATTAAGTCCTATAATGGTTTATGTAAAGAGGAATCGAATTTTGAACGGGTTTATAATCCTTTAACGGGCAGAGGCATGTTCATCCATATACAGTTATGTACAAGCACATATATATATATTAGGCATATCACATTCTTTTCATTCACACAAACTATTTTTCAGGTCATCATCATCACAGGCATACAAAATCAAGAAACATATAAATATATTGAGGGTTGAAGGTTTGCTCACCTGGATTGATGTTTGAACAGAGAAGCAGAGAACAAAGAAGAACATAGAAACAAATTTGAGATGGAATTGCAAATGATCTGGAACTCTTAGATCTGGAGCTTTAACAAAAAATGAGTTGAATGCATTTGAATTTGAACTGCTACTTGTTTCTTTTTCTTGCATTTGTTGTTGAATTTAAATCTTGCTTCTAGGCTTCCAGTTTTATTTAAAATTTCTTTTTTTATTTGCTTCAGTTTTGATATTGATCTGAAGCTTTTAATTGCTTTTGATTTATTGTTTGAATAAGTTTGAGTTTGCTATTTGCTTCAGTTTTTTTTTGAAATTTGGATGAGATTCTTTTTAGAAATGCTTGTATTTGATCTATTTTGATTTCCATGTTTCCATTTCTGAAGATATGAAGTTTTTAGCATGGTTTGATATTTACATTATAATATTGAAAGAAAAACATATCTTGCCACTTGTCATTGTTAAGCTAACACTTGTTAGTTACTTGTATTATCATTTTACAAATGTTAAAATGTAAACATTTTATGTTTAAAACCTATATCTTTAATTAATTTATAGAATTTGTTTTAAACCCTTAACTTAGATTTATTTATAAATTATGTTTTATGTTTTTCTCATTTATACTTTTATGTATTTACAAAAATTCCTTTTTTATATTAACATATGTTTTATATTTATGCAGTTTCTATTATATATATTTTATACCTTTATAACTTTCAAATAGCAATTCAAAAATTATTGTATTAGTTTCAAAATATAAATTCCAAATCAAAATGCCTGTTTAATGTAATTTGGAAAACAAATCTTTATTAATTGAGAATATAATGTTTTCGAATCCAATATATTTATAAGATTAATTTTGAATTTTAATTCCAAGATTCAATTTAAAAGAAATTTATAAATATAAATAAATAACAAAACATATCTTTATAAATTTGGAAAAATTTGAATTAATTCACCATTAAATTCACAATTTAACATTAATTACCGAATTAAATTTAACTAAAAATCGGGATCGTTGCAATTTATTAATTCCCTCAAAACAGAATTTATTTTATTCATCTCAGGTATTCATTATTCTATTATTAACTTTATCTTAATTAACATTTCTATAATCATAAAATTAATTATAAAACATTTTTTATAACCACTCAAATTTATTTATAAATTCTTTTAACATCATTTTACATTGTAAATTATTCAGTTACATATTCAACTTCTGGATGATTTAGGTAAGTTATATTGGAATGTATTGAGTATTATACAATTAAAATTTTTCAAATTAAATTATTTCAAATTTTAAATATTTATTCAAAAATTCTGGCTTCATTTTATAATTGAAATCATCCTTTAACATAAATTTAAGAATCAAATTTCCGATTATCTTTAAACAATTTAGAGATAACTATATATACTATATATGTCAAATCAAATCTATAATCATATACCATTATATATATATATAAATCAAGTCATATTTTAGAAATTCAAATCAATTTAATTTCCAAAACAAATGTGTAGCAAGCTACAGAATGGGCTCTCCACCCTGAAACTCGAAAATGAATGTCGATGATGCTGCAGTCGCCATCGAAATTATTTTTCAACAACAAAAGAGGAGAGTACTGACTTATTTCTTTAAAATTCTTTGGAGCCGATTCATATTCGAAAATACTTTTAAATAATATACCCTTCAAAAATTTTAAACTAAAGTTTGAAATCACCGGAAATTAAATTCTTAATTTAAATTCATTTAAACTCCAAATCAAATTATAAACCATGTTTGAATAAATTCATTTATTTATATACTGGAAAACTAATGGTTTACAAAACAAAAGATGAAAATCAAATATTATCATTTATAATAACCAATTTACTTGACTATTAAATCTCAAGAAATTATACTTATATAATATAATCATACAAAATTATTTCATTGACCAAATTTGAAAATAATATCGTGTCAATTTGCTCTGTTCAAGTGTTTTGGAAATCCTATCGATAGCGTTGATCAGAAGAATCGATCGAAAACTGAAATCAACATCAACAACTCAAACAACACATTATAAAACAATTTCTAATATTAATACAAATATACTTCCTCACTCGATGATTCAAGAATATGGATTTCAAAATAAGAATAGAGATCCAAATTAAGAGGGACCCTAATCGAAGAAGATCTTAAAAGAAAATAGGCTTACAACGAAGATAAGATAATTAAATAACAAAAGAGAAAAGATGGATACGCTCATATAAGTCGCCGGCAACCTTGACCGGGTTAACCGTGACTCCAAGAATAAGATCGATGCAGGATTCAGAGGCAAATCGACATCCGATCACAAGAGATAGCAGCATCGTAAACCGAGGATATAGAAATCTTCAACGAATCAATGCCTACTGTAAAGGAGTTTCACCCCTTTTACAATTCATATAGTGGAGCTATGGGATACTCTAGAATCAAGAAAATACGAATAGAGAGAGACGAGGATGAATTTCAGAATGAATGGGAGAGTTCCAAGGTTCAAAGGGAACTCGAATCAAAGATGAAGGACTCAAGCTCGAACGAAAGTGATACCGTAATTAAATTTACTTTATATGCTAAGCTTGCCTAAAAACCAAAGCTCTGATACCAACTGTAACATCTTGATATTTTCAACCGTTCGCATCCACACATGCCGGATTTGAATTGCTCAGAATACCAGATTGTTAATTTATATTTGGCAAAACTCAGCATATAAATAAATCACAGAATCACAGACACCGAGTAACATACAATATGCAGCAGAAACAAAATGAGTAGTAATTCATGAAGCTACTATATATATCAGAGTTAAATAAGGTACAATAGAAGTTTCAAATAAAATAATCAAATACAAGATCAAAACACATCACTGGAATCAACTGAATAACTGCAAGCTGAAAAGAAGTAGATGGATCTCCTAGCGAAGCTCCAACTCCAATGGTGAGTCTCGAAAGTTGGTACACTCAGTCTGACCCGAGCGTAAAGCAAAACACAAAATACTCGAGTCAGTATTAACATTCTTAGATCAATAAATACAACTCAAGTGAAATAACAACTGAAATACAAATAACTCAAAGGATGTTTGGGATAACCATACTCTAAGGATCCGTTAAAATATCTACTATGTAGTAATATACGTTATTACGATAATGTCTGAAGTAAAGTAAACTATTAAAATAGCGTTAAGGAATTACCCATATCCCCTTTAACACATTTTATATATTCCCATAGTCTGTACAGTACCGTAATCTCCACCGTGCTGGGCATTGTCAGGGGGTACTTCATAGGTATTGCACAAAACAAATTCGTAGTGGTCTCGATAGGATAGGTGACATGGCACAAAAACGCAACGCTGGGGTAGATATACCAATTACGCATTCGGGTTGGTGCTAACGCATGCAGCCGCTACCACTCACCTCGGAACACATTCCCTAATCAAAAAAATCAAATGTGGCCACCAAATCAATCACAAAATCAGAATATAATATCTAAGGAATGTGTCCGATTGGAGGTGCTACCTCACTAGGCCTGAGAATCGCTCCTGTTTTAGCCACCTTATGCTAACTCACGGGAGTTAGGCCCATGTAACCTCGGAACACATTCCCTAATCAAAAAAATCAAATGTGGTCACCAAATCAATCACAAAATCAGAATATAATATCTAAGGAATGTGTCCGATTGGAGGTGCTACCTCACTAGGCCTGAGAATCGCTCCTGTTTTAGCCACCTTATGCTAACTCACGGGAGTTAGGCCCATGTAAATATACCTTTAGGATCGTCGCCACCATCCTACTTTATTCTGCAATCTCCACCGCGTACACAGTTGTTAAAATGGTATTCGGAGTTGGCAGAGAGTATGACAACTTTCGATCTCAGTCTCTTTAACAACCAAAAGTTATTATAACACCGCGGTCATTTCAAAATAGTTGTTTTTCAAAACCAAAATACCATTGCTATTTCAAAACCATATTAATACGATATCATTTCCATTTCAAATATATCTATTCCCAAAATCACAGCACCTTCAAAGTTATAACACTTTCGAGACCAAACACTTGAAATTATGATACTTTCAAAACATAATACTTTGAAAATCCATAATTTTGAAAACATAACTTCCACCACTTAAACAGTTTAGATATTAAAATAGTATATATAATAAAATAGTTTATAAAGTAAAGTAGTTTATATAAAAAAGTTATAAGTTAAAATGGTTATATTAAAATGGTTTGTATTAAAATGATTTATATTAAAATAGTTTATAATAAAATAGTTAGTACATTAAAATAGTTTATATTAAAATGGTTTATAATAAAATAGTTTATATGAAGATAATTTATAAAGCAAAATATAGAAATATTTTTAAATATGATTTAAAAATACTTTATAAAGTAAATAGCCTCCTCAAATTTCACAAATCCATTCCAAATCAACTTGAATTCCAAAATTCAAATTTAATCCAAATTCAAATCAACAATTTCAATTTTGTTTCTCAATAAATCATTTCAAATTATATCGATCTCAAAAACAGATTTGAGCCATAAAATAAACCATTTCAATTTCAATATATTTCAAAGCTTTACATATTCCACAACTTCATTATTATTTGGTTTTGAAATACTTACTTGATCATTTCAATAACATCTAACTACCACTTCAATTTACAAATTTCAAATAAAAAAATATCCCATTCCAATTTATGTAAATTTGAAATATTCATTTGAGTCACTTTTAATCAAATTCAAGTTATAAAATCATATATTTATATTTATAATTTAATAAGTTTCATATCAAACTTATTTAAGTATAACTTTTAAGTAAATATAATTTCAAACCAATTTCCAACCTGTATTTATTAAAATCATTATAAACTTTATATTTGAAATTTAAATTTAAACAAATATTTAAAAATATTAAACATAAATCTACATATAGATTTTAAAAATATAAGATTTTTAAAGAAATTATTAAAATTTAAAATTTCGAAATTAACTTATAACTATACAATTTTCAAAACATATAATTTTAGAAAATCTAAATTTTAACTTTATAAAATATATTTATATATAATATCTTGAAAATACTATTTGATAAACCATATACTTATTTTCAAAACCATAGAAATCGTTTTCAAAATATTTATATATATACCAACGGTGTCTGTATATAATTTTCTATCCTATGATCAAGTGATATGGATATTTATCATTTCAATCTGCAATTTAAATATAATATGGGTATATATAATTTTAATCCGCAATCTCAAATTCAATTCAATGAAAATCGCTTGGGTTTATCATTTTTACCCATAACGATTTTCTCCTATTCTACAGATCGTTCAGGTATGTATCATTTCAACCCATAGTGAATTCTATACTAATAGGAAACTTGCAGAGTGATAACAGATATGATTATAATATAACAGGCATATATCATTAATATAAATAATAGATAATAGTGTTAGATGTCATAGGTGAACAGATATAGATAACAGCATATATATAAAACAATGTAAATAACTAACATCGGCGTATTTCAATTGTCGTTTCAATTTGAAATCAAATTTAATAAACATAAGAATGTTAACCATGTGTGATTGCTCACCTTTCGAGGCTAGAGAGGATAGACAATGAGATTGAGTTATGAAATCCAAAGCAATGTTAGATGGACATGATTCGACGAACAAAGCTGATGAATAAGAATTGTCGAAATCGACCAGAACTGGATGAATGAAGATGAATGGTATAAGTGAACTATATATATATATAACTATATATAACTACATATATATCATATTCTAAATTCAAGCATATATCAAATATATATGTATTTCAAAATCCGTCGTTTTTAATTTAAAACACATATATAAAATCAACATATATACATCACATATTTTGAAATAATGACTTATATATATACTTATTAAAATAAGAAATACTTATATTATATTTTATTCCTTTCAAAATGTCATATACATATATATATAATTTATATATAAAGACATATGCGCATATACTTGTACTATTATAAAAATATTTTATAAACTTATATATTTTTAAATTATCGTAAATTTAGACATAAAAAATTAAAATCAAGCATACTTATATATATGAGATTCATATTTGACACACAAGCAAAACAGAACCCACCAACACGCTATATACAACATTAAATATAACTAGCAGCATATGCAGATTAAACATACATATAAACGTATATACATACAAATGCATATATATTCAAAACCAAACTCAGGTATACTATAACATCAACATAAATTTACTTTACAATATATTCATAACTTAACAGCAAAACAAGCTTCAGGCAAAACTGCAAACCATACTATATACATATAATATAAACATTTGAACAAAAAATATAGTATATAAAGCAAGCACCTCTATAAATATATTCACAGTCCTATGTATACTTTTATAAATACTATATATATAGACAATAATTATGTGCCAAAATATATATATAAACAAATATATGCGAAATCATTTATTAGGAAAAAATGAATGAAAGCGACTAATATATAAATAAACACATATAAATATAAACTTTATAACTTATACGTGAAACCCCAAACATTTCAAATATCTGCAAACTGTTATATACATACCGATTATACAACTCATATAACTTTATATATACATGTATTTATATTATATAGTTTTATATGTATATACAAACAATGGAAAAGATTAATATTATAAAAATCCAATATACGTGTACACTTAAATAGCTGACAACTGACTGCTAAAGTAAGCAAATACAAAAGAGAAAAAAAAATCTACATGCGCTAACATATAAAACGTACGCAATATATACATAATCTAACCTCGTAATATAAGTTATATTCGTACCCACTGATTATCTATTCATATAATATGTACACAAAACATAATATATGAACTTATATAACTCTTATATAACTGTAAAACAAATTTCTAAAATTAATATATGTGTGTGTGTGTGTGTGTCTATATATATTTGTGTGTGTGTGACATTTGCAAATTTTGATGTACATAACTACAGGTATCCTATAGGTAAATAAAACTATATAAAATATAAAACACGTGTTTAAAACAACCTTTATAATCTTTATATTGAAGGAAAAAAATCTATTAAACAGAACGATATTCAAGGCTATAAAAAATAAAACAGAGAGGAACAAGGAGACTCGGCCTAGGCAAAGCGAATGTGATGCAGATTTGTGAGAAGCGGACAAAGGTTGGTGGGCGGTGCACGCGGCCAAGCGAAGGTGCATGTGGAGAGGAGAGGAGCAGGATGAAGGGATGCGACTAACGGAAAAAGGGAAGTCGACATGCTTTGTTGTGTAGTGTTGGCGAAAGGCGGAGATCGGCGCTTGGAAGAGAGAAGGCACCCAACTATTAAAACTTGTATAATATATATAATTTCTCATTTGATAACAGTGAACAAAAATGAAATTGAAAGGAAACCCGTATGAATATCTTGAAAAGTGGGAATAAAAAAGGTCCAGCAGAAATTTAGGAGAAAATAAATGCTAAAGGCTCTTTATTTCAGCCATTGGTTAAATGAAAGGACAAGGAATCTGAAAAGTTGAAAATTGGGTACTGATGCGGTTATCGATTTATTGATTTCACTTGGTACCGGAAGTCGAAACACAGAAATAAATGTACTACGAAGATCAGCATGACGAGACGATCAAAACTTATACAGGTATCAGTGGTACGATCATCCTATCAAAAGTCGATGATTGGTACCGAAAATGCTGCTACTCCGTCGAAAATAAGATAAACGGAGCAATAGCCGTCCAACTTGGAGAAATGGAATATGAATTCTCACTCAGAAGATGATTTACAAATTTATTGTATAAAATATTCAAGTTTGGAAAATATTTTATTATCATCAAATTTAACTGATTTGAATTGAAATAAAATTACACAAGAAAATAAATTTCCATATTATCATATTAAAATTTACCATTTACTATGTTTAATTAGACATATTACAAATATTAGATTTTTATTTCTAAATTCAATTATATAAAGTTTCACAAAAAAATCAATTAAATAAATAAATAAAACCAATAAAACTTACGGGTCGTTACAATACCCAAGCACAACCCGATGTATTCGGGTCCAAAATGGTTAAGTCCGGGATTGGTACCGATCCCCTTTATAAGGTCTAGTAGCGAATCCAACCATATAAAAAAACTACAATCTTGTGATTGAATTTCCATTAAATTTGGCGTTGACCTATAGGCGTACGAACATGCTTGGGAGCCAATAATAATAGTATGTACATGAACCTATGAGCGCGTTTGCATACTTAATATTCGACTTCTTGAATCGGTGGAAATTGAATTCTTACCTGGAACTTTCAGAAAAGGAACCAATTCCGATAACCAAGGCCTACAAGCTTATTCAATTAGCTCAATGGAACTGAGCATAAATAATTACCGAGAGAATGCTTTCCAGTATTTGTAATGTTAGATACCAACCAAAGCATCATGGCGAACAGCTAGAGACACAACTCATAGTAAAAGTAACTCGATGGAAGGATAATGACCATCTGAAAGATTGAGTGGTATCCTCCACAACAATTCTGATTTGCCTCGATTCAAAGGACATCACGTTTGAAACAAGATGTACTTTAGGGGACAAGTGTTATCCAGCCCTTTGGCCTGACTATATTCAGATTGACTGGATAAGTTAGACCTAATGATTATCAAGGCAAGCAGCCCAGGGAGATAATCCTATGGTCCAAGAACCAAGTATAGACAAGACCACGAGATGACGGTCGGACATGCTAAGAAGTGCAATCCTCTAGAATATGCTAAGTATGGATCGACGTTCCACCGTAAATAGGGGATAGGTACCAAACCCTAAGGGCAGACCAAAAGTGGCTCCCACTCATATGGTGCTCTTCTCTATCTACATAGAGCCTAATTCATGTGTTGTTCCAGAATTCATGTGTGTTGTATTGGAAATCTCCACATATAGTCTGGAGAAGCAGTTCAATCTTCTATAGATCCATTACATGGACTAAAAAACATCTAGGCGACTATGCAAAACAACCTTGGAATCCTAAAGCCAACAACTAGATGAGCCGACACAAGAAAGCACAAGACCCTATACTACACGTGTAGGGATAGGTATCGATCCCCAACCATATGTGACATGGAGTTGAGATTTTCTAGGAGACTCGGTCTGGGCGGTGAGGTTCCATAGAGAAATATTAGAGAGATATTTGGTCGTATAACCCTATATGTACAGAAGGCATGGTTCATTCAAAGGATCTTGATGTTTCCATGACACTCGATCTCTCTTGTATTTAAGGATCAATTCTGATCCCACTCTCTCGTAATCATAAAGACTAGTGCAAAAGCAATAGCATCATTCAAGCGGACATAGGCCAAGATTATCGAACCACTGTAAATTTATGTATGCTTGTTTCCTATTTGATTTTCTCTATTTTTCATTTACTTTCTTCATTTAATCTCTACTGCATACTTTTCTAGGTGTTTGTACAAATTTTGGTTCAAACAAAAAGTTTTTCACGTTTTAGTAACTTGTGTAGTAAAAGTTTCGATTTGCTTTATGCCTTAGGGAATTTTTATATGGAAACCCTAAACTTAAAACCCTAAAATTCCCCTAAATAAAATGTCAATTCTTGAATTAACTGAAATTTTAATTATTTAGTGTTAATATGGTAGAATTTAACTTGTTATTTGCAGTTTAAATAATCAATATTCTACTTTACTTCCACTTCTAATTTTTGTCGTTGCGATAAAGGGTTCAAAAAGAAATACTTTAGGATCCATATTTTGCACCACCAATTTCCGTAATTCAGAAATTATGAATCACTTTTTCCTCTTAAAGTTTGTATATTCAAAATGTGAACATAATATAAAGGTTTTAAGTTGTAAAGTTTTGTTTCCTTGAAAGAGAGGCATCGATTCTTTATATTATTGTAAAATAAGTTTGGTATTTTGATTCCAATTTTGAATATCCGTACATACGTATAAATATGTTTTGTTTGACTATAGCTATTTTGTAAAGTATTATATGGAACTTAGGCTTATATGAATACATAAGTTTAGACATTTTAACAATTAGAATAGGAAGCGAAAATATTAGAATAGGAATATTTCTATGCATGCTTAAGAATATTTAGTTAGCCTAAAATTTACGAACATATAAAGATACTAAATGCATGTAAATAGTAATGTATCAATCGTATCATATAGAATAGATTAATAAATAGCATTAAATTCGATAGGAAGGATGTTAAGGACAATTATGGGAATTAATCTATAATCGGGCGAAATAAGGAATTTTCCATATATGGCCTTAACGAGTGAATACGATTAAGGTATAGAATATATATATATATATATATAGCAGTATATTTGAAGAGCGGAAATATGACTAAGGTATAGGGATGCGATCTCAGTCAAAAGCACAGAGAAGTCTACCCTGCTAGTTTAGCTTCTAGCAATGTGACTTTAGGACCAATGTGAGACATCGCCTATAATAAGTTCCCGTGGTGGACACAAGTTTGTCCCAATTCTATTATAAGTCTACCCAGCTAATCTGGCTGCCAACACCTATGAATAGTCAGACTAATATGAGGGTCGTGATTGGGTTACGGGTCATTAGACGAACATCCTAGTACAGGCCTGCTTCTGGGTTGAAGATATTAAGTGGTTGTTGTGGTGTCCGCCTCCTTGCTACTTAAGAAGTATTAAATGGTCGGGATATTTTTTAGGTGTTGTAGTGGGAAATCTATGAACGATATTTGCTTTAGGATTGAGGTGTTAAGTGGCTATTACTGGGTCCGCATCATCCCATAAAAGAAGAGTTAAGTGGCCTACTGGAATTTCTTAGGATATCAGTTAGGAAGTACCAAAGAGGGGTCCGCCTTAGGTTTAGGTATTAAATGATCAGAGTCTGCTTAATTCTCATTGAAGAGGTATTAAGTGGCTTAAGTGCTTTCTCTCACATTGTTAGCATATGATTAATGGTAGCTATGTTGTACCCACATTAGAGTTACAAGGGTGGACTAGATAGGGCCATTGGCCTACAGTCATAGGTAATTTACGAAGTTGGACTATAAAAGCCTTTGGCTTCTAGTGGAAGTATACTTAGTAGGATAAAGTACCAGATGCGTAAGACATAATACTTGTCTAAATGATACTTCCCAAATACTATTAATGTAACACTTGAGATTTTCATTCACTGGACATTGTTATTCTAACTACCTCATCATTACAACCCATAGGTTAGGGAAAACAATGTTGATGGGGAAAATAGAGGTGGCAGTGAAGATTTGTGGTAGTTTAGTTATTATCTATGTTTTTGATGTATTCAGATGTATTTAGATTTAAGACATGTTGATGATTTATTTTGAAATATTGTACTATGGATATTTTGGGATATTGTGATTATAAGATTGTTTTTTAATGTAATGGATACTTATTTTTGTCATTATATTTTATCCCTTTCACTGTGAGATTATGAAATCATAGATAAATGGCTCTATACATTGTTCATTGTATCAATTTTACTAACCAATAGCCAGCTTTAGAATGGACCTAAGGTTCGATAGGCTTGTATTGGGTCAAAAATAAGGACTGTTTTGGAGAAGTTTGTTACAAATAGAGAATTAATGTAATTATTTACGTCACTGAGAGTCCATAAGATAATCGACCAATGCCTACATCATCAATATTGAGAGTAGTATGTTGAGTATTTGTACGCCGTGCCTACCTCACCAATACATGCTTAGCTGAGACCTAAGTTAGGAAAGTAGAGTGCTTCCTATATTCGCTTTATTGTACCTTATTGTGATCGATGTGTGATTGTTTACTATGTATTAAGTTCACTTTCATGTACGTGCCAATGATGACGACATTTATAACTTGGACTATGTCATATTCCATTGTAGTTACCATTTAAGATATATTCTATTATTATGATCACTTATTGATATTTGTACATAGACATAATCTGACCTATGTTACTTTTACACTACTCATGTTAGTCCAAGGTGTTTTAGGTTCAGGTATTCAGCAACTAGCTTAACAATGGACTATCTTTAGGAGGCTAAAGTATGCATTATAGGATGATAGATACCTTATTATTTTTGTAGCCTTATTTATGTAGTTTAATGTTCTATTATGATGATGAGATGTATGTTCGATATAGTGATCATTTGACTATCATTTTATTGCTCACTTTAGACATGTATATTTGATGTATTATATTATATCTTTGCGTTATGACTCTATGATCTTTATATACTAATTTCATGTTAGTACTATTCAATCCTGGTAATCACACATGTCTATTGCTTTTTGTCGATATCAGGTACATTATGATGTTTATCATGTGATTTGGGAAATGTACCAATGTTAGCCTAAGGGAATATTCATGTGTGTAAGCTCAGTATTGCCTTTTCGACGTATTATCAAACAGTATTACTCTGTATACTCTTTAGTAATATAAGTATAAGGGTGAGGTGTTACATGTTTTAAGTTAGGTAGTTTTTAGATAAATAAGTGGTAATCAAACTAAGCTCGTAATTAGCCCACTAAAATACTTTGAGACAAGAGCTAATTACAGTGGACAGGACATACCCTAATCATTATTTTATCTTCCAAAAGTATTCTTAAACTCCATTAAGCCTCTTATTATCAAAACCATTCCAATATTCATTAAAACTAGCTTAATCAAACAAGTAAAGGGAGATTAGGAAAGAGGTTCGTAAGGGATTACCTAATTTTGGATTTGAGTGCATTGTGATTCGTATCTTAGCCATATACATTAGAACTACCTTGTTTTTGTTGAGATTAATCAATTTTACGTCGATGGTTGAGTGATCTATCATCTCACAATCTCTTTTACACTTATATATGTATTTAAAAAAAGTTTTTTAAATATCTCTGTATAGTTAAAAGCGAGAATTTTTACTAATTTGGATTAACAAGTGATTTATAAATGAATTTAAATGGTCTTAATTGATTTTAACACGTAAATTCATGCATTAATGTGTCATGTGGATGATAGGTTAGGGTGTGATTGATTGATAGCATACTTATAATGTATAGATATAATGTACTGAAGTCATGTCGAGGTAGAAAATACTGCATTCAAATTGGAGCAACAAATTAGGTAGGAATCAATGTAGAAGATGAAGAAAATAAGTTTGCCAAAATCTGCTTAGTTATGATCAACCGGTACTGATTGATGCTTGTGGGTCTATTTGGATCAAGCATGGGGGATAAATTGCAAATTTGCACTTGGTGATAGAAGTTGGAGCTAGACAGTGCATGCGCGAGGCCAACATAGGATTAATTCGATCCACTTAGGCCAAAAAAATGGAGAAATTCCATAGTAATTGATCACCATAGATCAACTAAAAAACATCAAATGGGCCAATGATCGATCTGAGGAGTTTAGCTTGGTGGTTGTTTCTTGATCACAAGCGGTTTGGTTGGATGGTTTGTGAATTAGGAGCTTTGGATGGTTGATGCTTCGTTTAAAGCTGGCACAAGGCTTACATGGTGGAAACTTAGTGTGACTTTGGGGAAGGATTGAGTTTGTTTCAGTCTAGGCACAAGGGAAGATGAAAATGGATAAGTGAAGATAATTATTGATCTCCATTGATCGATCATAAAAATTTAGTAATCGATCAAAGATTTTTCGTGAGTGTTTGGAAATCTAGATGAGTACTGATATTGATTGCATGCCAATCCAATAGTTGGATCTCGAGATAATGGCGAAAGATGGTCGATGTGGAAGAATGGAAAAGACGCGGTAGTGATATGGAAAAATAAGGAGTTGCTTCAAGTCAAACACAAGGTATCTTTGTGTTGCTTTCAACTCTATATGGGGGAATCTTAGGAACTCTCTGAAGTGGTTAAAATATTATAAACTATGATGATTTAATGATGTGGGTCATTTAGATTGAATGTTAATTGGGGAGTGTTCTTGAATCAAGTGATGTTTCGAGGAGGCATGACGATGATGTGAACTTATGAAGCGAAACATACAGTATGCAACTGAGTCATGTGCCAAAGGGATTGATAGATATCTCGAAGATGTGATATATGCTTGTGAAGCATCGGGGTTTAATAGTGTTAACCTGCGCACCCGAGACCTTAACATTGGTCCGACTATCCTTGGTGATGGCAGTGCCTTAGTAATAGTATGTGATCGAGCACCGATCTAACTGCGGTGTAGCGTGTCTCTGACTTTAGTGATGGTCATACGAATTATCTTGTATCAAAGGAATTCTAGTGCATTGCATATGAATTGGTTGATGATTGTTGTGCTTGCCGTGATTTTTGTATTTACTGTGATGTACTAGTAAATTAGCTTCCCTAGACATCCTATATTATGCTTACTATAGTGTTCCTACAAGATGATAGTTTAACAATTATTCTATTATGTGCTAATTTGTTAGATGTGGGTATAGGTCAGTTATTTTTCGTTATACTTGATGTTCTTATTTATGACGTATTGACTTTAATATCTATTTTGATATTATACACTGTTTATAGAAGATTATGTCTTATCTGAGGTTATTTGTTTTTCATCTTATCATCTTGGGTGCTTTTAAATGAGTAGATTAGAAAAGCGGGTATAAAATATCGCATGGAGATGTGTAGAGGACGAGCAGGTGGCTAGCACTTTCATATATGTATTTTTGGAGATATTATCGATATTTTCGTCATACAATACCGTGGAGCTTATCCGTACATGTTTATTTAGTAGAGGTAGTTTTCTATTTGGAATTAATTATTCAAATCTATAAACTCTATTGAAATTTGTTTTGTTTAACCGTGATGAACCTGATGCATTCTGATTTTTTTTATTTCATTTTGTTTATTACCATCTTCCTTATTTTAAATGTGTTGGTTATTATTTTTATCCTATGTGCGGTGAGATATATGACAAGGTGTTCTAGATTGCTATCATTTAACCCTTCCGTATCGGTCTTCATCGACCGAGTATTGTTACAAAGTATTACTTATGGTACTTTGTGCCAAAGTTGTAGCGTGGTCATCACATTAGGTATAAGTGCTTAGCTTGAGATATGACCTAAGATGATTTTGGGATCTACTAGAGATAAGGAAAGAGTCGTCGCCTTAGAACAGATTGCATGATATATAAGAGACTATACTTGTTACATATTTTGGTTTTCAAAACTATATAGTAGTATATATATAGATATGAGTTGCATAGCATACATGAGTACCACTTTGTTTCATTATGAGAGGTTGGTCATTCTTATTACGGACCATAAGAATGAGTATGCATTATAGGAATTCGACAAGGAAGTCCATCTTTAAAGTTGAAGAAGTAAAATCAAGGGCGATATTTGATAATGGCATAAAGGCCATGTTATACCATGATGAGGAACATGACACAAAATGCATAAGAAGGTGCTCCGAGTGCTGTAGTGGGTGGTGGTGCTTCAACACATGTGGCAAGAGCTTACCTAGCCAAGCTCAATAAGGACTTTACCAGCCTTGGGGAAAACTATTTTTGGAAAGAAAATTACATGTTAAAGTACGTGACTAGATCAATACCCATGAATGAGGCTTTAACGATCTTGAGTTAGAGGATGTGATGAGTATGTCCCTAGCCTCCATTAAAACTGTTGGAGTTTGAAGCTGGGACTTGCACACTAATTTGAAGGAGAAAGCGGATGTAGTTCAAGGAGAAAGGGCTAACCAATAATGTTTCAACAATAAGTAGATCTGAGGTATTTTAATTTTCAAATATTATATATATCTTGAATTTTCATTTTCAATAACTAATAATATAAAATTATTTCTAAAAAAATATATTATGAATATATATACACATATGTTGATAATTATAAATATATATATATATATATATATATCATAAAGAAAATTTCTAACGACGCATGTAAATATAATATATTTTAATATTATATATATACATTTAATATTCTCGACAAAAAAGAATATATATATATATATATATATATATATATATAATTCTTTTTTGTATTTTTACAAAAATTCTTTCATTCAATTTATAATAAATAAATAGTATACACACACACACACACACTCATACACATATATATGAATTAACAAAATTTTAATTTTAAATTTCAAACTTTAGAATATATATATATATATATATATATATCCATATATATATATATCGGCTAAAATATAAACGACATAGATATTTACTTTACAAATATATATTATTTGTTTGATAAAATATTTATTTATAATAACATATATAAATATAATACAAAACTTCTTTGTAATTTATAGCTTTTCAATTGCCTTTATAGAAATTCAATAACTAGTTAATTACTGATTTACATTATAATAAACCAATACCAGCGCCAGATGAACTTCAAAATCACTTTAATACAAGTTTAACCTGCCAAAATCATTACTTTAGCCCAACTTATTTTAAAGGTCATACCTCTAATTTATGATTAGTAGTAAAATATATAATATTTTGTCACTGATATAACTACAAATTAGAGTTCTAATCAATTTATAACCATCTTTTAAATTAATGTCGACTCCATCAAATTCTATTTAATATGAATAGAACACGATACTTATATATACAGGATCTCAATCAATTAGCCTAAATATCAGTACTAAAATATATAATAATATTTCTATTATTGATCTAACATCAAATTAGAGTTTAATTAATTTATAACCATGTTATAAATTAATATCAACCCTATCTTACTCTATTTAATAGGAATAGGACCCAATATTTATGTATACGGATCTTAGTCGATTATCCCAAATAACCACTCAAATCAATCTAATCAAATGAGAAAATAATTACTTTTATACATTATTCTACCTTTCCTAGGTAATATTTTTCAGTGTATATAATTATGGGAATTTATGTTGAAATATAAATTCAAAGTTAAAATTCTTCTCAACCGAGCTTTCATTTCTCAAGTGTTCAAATCCAATCCAAGCCTGTATCATGTTGTAGATAATCCCACTCCGAGTGCAATGGCGAAGATCACATCTCGATTAGACCTCATATGCAAAAGATACAAATTAAATATGAAACAAGATTAATTATATTAATTAATCACTAATTACTTTAATCCCAACACTAATCTTTCTTTCCCTAAAACACTTGAACACCCTTGTGCACATATCATCCCAAAAGCACCACACTTCCACCCATGAATTCTCCTTCCCTACACCACGAATCGACATACCAACAGCTTCTATGGATCACACTATGCATGCTCTACAGAACGGAACCCAGAACACCAAGCTCGGCCTCATCTCTCAAAATCTTACCATGCTCCTCTTCATTATCTTATATTTTCTTGATTCTCAATTCATGATAGAAGTGGTTGTTGTTGTGTCGGAAGATGAATGTCGCAAGGGAAAGGCAACGCTCTCCATTTGCCTAACTCTTCCTTGTTTACTACCAACCCCCAACCCTAACCACAACAGGAAAAGTTGAGTACGCCCAAGCATTGCCACACGCCACCTTGTTACCATACATATGAAGCTCTCCTCCTCCCTCCACCCCTCTCCTGAGTCTAATGGATCTGACCTCATCATCTACCATGGCTTGGCTCTCTTAATTTAATTGGAGGATGGGGAGAAGCTATATGTGTTTACTGTGGAGGAGAAGAAGAAAATTTTGGGAAGAGAAAAATAAAATGTTTGAATGAGGGATGTGTGTGTATAATATATATATATATATATATATATATATATATATATTTCATCTCTTAAATAAATCGCTATACATTTTGAGCTCTTACGATCTTATGGTACATCGGATCACTACGAAACTCGTCAGTGCTCATCATCTCATTTTTCCACTCCCAATGGTATACATTTCTCCACCATCCAAGATAGTGCTCGGATGATAATTTCATGCATTTCGAGGTTGTTTTGGTAATTGGGCTGCTGATTATATAAATTCTTCAACCGTATGTCTCATAATAAAGTCATATTCCAACAACCCAAGCCATCAGTTCGGATCCCACTGGACTCATTTATACATATACTTTTACAAAATATGTATAATAATACATAAATCACAAGATTCCCATGAGTCTAAATATAGCGATATTTATACTCATTTGGACTTACAATGTCAATCTAAAGACAATGGAAGTGATCTTGAGTCCTAATTCACCTGTGTATGAAAATTTGGATTTTTGGACCTTTACTTCATTAACGATTCAACATTTAAATTATCTATTTAAATATCGAGTCGTAAAAATGTAGGTTGTTATAGTTCGTTTAAACATTGTGCACTCTTCGATCTAAAATCAAGCAGTTGAAACAGGAAGCATTCCAGTGGATTTTTTAAAAGGGCAGCCTTGTCATTCGGCATAAGCAAAAATGTCAAGGAACCAGCAATGGAACTTTAGACATGGAGATGTTATCTTACCGCCCTTCAAAGGACAAGGCTGATCATGATCGATGTGGTGACTCCTGGAAAATGGCTTGTTCTTCTGGCTAGTTAGGATCTTAAACACCTTTCCATCCATCCAAAACGTCACCTTTTACACTTTTAAAATCAAAGACATCTAAGGAATTAGAGAGAAAAAACAAATTAAGAGGTGTCATAACTATCAAGCAGACTTCCACTTTAGGAAATATCTCCAAAGATAAGGGGAAAGAAAAGGATATGGAGGATACCACCATCATTAGCAACCCTACGGGTCCCAACCATGATGCATCCTAGCAACTTTATCATCCTAGGGATCCTCTGGCCTGATTGCATACCGACACCCTATTTGAAATGGTTTATTACTTCCAAATATTCTATTTGGTAATCTCCTATCCGGCCACGTTTTATTGTTCCAAATGTTGTTCTCATTGTTGTTGGAAGCTTAGGTATTTATAAGAATGAAATTATAGGGTGGTCAGGATGATAAAATGAGTGGTTTCACTACTTACTTTGCTTGGTTCGGTTATTTCTATATTTGCTATATATGATCCAAAATTTTGTGTATATATAGGATACTATTTTCTTATTTGTCTTATTCGGTTCGGCGTGTAAGCAGGTAGTTTGGTGATGGTAGGTTTAGCGGGTGAAACCAAATGTTTTCCTAGCCATGTCAGACTTCACACCTCTTTGGGTCGGCAATCTCCCATATACTGAACAAGCATTCTTATCCGATGGTTTCAATATTGGATAAGAAATCTTATCCGATGTTCCCACTGCCGAACATGAATTTTTGTACGATATTATGACTACCAATCATGAATTCCCGTTCGGTAACTCACCTACTAGATAGACATGTATGTTGTGATGTTTCTTGCCTTCTTCAATATCTCCACTTACATTACTTCATGAGCTTTATGCCTCTTCATATAAGGTTGTTTGTACATGTTGTACCCCTTGAGGTTCACACATCTTAGCTACTCTTACTCTAGCCTGACCACTTTGCAACCATTATTTCTAGGGTGAAAAAGCCTATAACATTAGCAATGCGATAGTTTGGCCGAATTTAGCACTTATATATCTTCATTGATAAATATAATTTCATAATTTAAGAGACACATTTTGGTAACAATTATTTATACCAAATCTTTTCTTCAACATTATATAACCTTAGGATTTACGGAATCTGGTTTTGGCTAAAATTCCAATATCATCCATATTCGAGTTGGTTAATCCATAAACAAAGTCCTTGGTTCTTAATTTTATTTTTAGTCGTACTAATCTAGCCAGAGAATTTGACTTTAAGTTGACTATAGTTGTCCATGATGCTAACCTCATAGAATCAAGAAGATGAATTCTTTGTTAAATAGTGTTTTGCTACTAAATGTTTCAACTTAGACCCATCTATAATCGCTTGATGATCCTCATTCCATGATTTAAATAATCAATTGGATATCTACGTTGAAGCTTTACAACATTCTCGAGTAAAGAGAACTGTATAATATCATCACTTTGACATTTCCTATTTAACCTAGTTGTAATTAACCAACACGAAGCTCTTGAGCTAGTTATTTTATAGTTATATAATAATCACGAGTACGTATTTCCTAGGTGCCCACATTGGAGATGAGTGATACACCATCCAACATTTAAAGAGCGTCACACACTATGGTCTCAATGGATGTATTGATACCTCTCTCAATGCATCTCGACCATAAACATTTAAAACAATGGTTGTTTTATATTGTGATAATTTTATCATAATTACTAATATTTGTACTTTTATACACAACAATTATTTAAGAATTTTCTATTGAATACACATTAAATTAATTATATCATAATATAACATAGTATACAATACAAATTAAATGTTTTATTATGAACAAGATTGGTTACAGAGTTAGACATATGTATAATTTCTCCAAGGGCAAACCCTAACTCTCTTAATCTTCTACTTGCACTTAGGGTCAAATATGAAATCTTAATCCCATAGCTTTGAATTGTTTTCTCAAAACTAAATGAGCTAGTCCCTTATTGAACTTACATGCTTTATTATCTCAATTATCTACTCTGTCAATCAATACCTCTCCGTTGATAAACCGCCATTATCATGTGGAAATTTTTTGATTATGTTTCTCAACTTCTAGTGAGTTCCAGATTCTTTTGTGATCATTATGACGACGTTGTTATAATATGACAATGCAGTGGGATTCTCAACATTTGGAATCACTCATAGCTCAGTTATAAAGTTTTACATATTTGTGTACACATTTCTTTTATTGTTGCACTTATTTATGGTGATGTACTTAGCCTATTGGATGAATTAGCCACAACCTCTTATTTGTAACATTTCTGACCTAAAGCTCTTTAAGTAAATTGAATATGGAATGATGGTATACTATACTTGATGTCACTAGCAAAGTTTGGACTTGAGTACTTCTTTATAGTTAGTTCGTTGTTTCCATAAAAATTCTCTAGTATTTCATAAATACTTAAGAGTACCCTTAGCTACCATTTAGTGATTTTAATTTTCATTTGATGCTCCCTCAACGTAACAGTTACATAAACATTAGGGATATAGTAGAAAACATATCATATGATAATTTTTCTTGCCCATGCATAACAAAATTTTAATTTTGAATTTCAAACTTTAGAATATATTAATATATATATATATCCCAATATATATATATATATATATGTTGGCTAAAACATAAATGATATAGATATTTAGTTTACAAATATATATTATTTGTTTGATAAAATATTTATTTATAATAACATATATAAATATAGCGCAACATTTCTTTGTAATTTATAACTTTTCAATCGCCTTTGTAGAAATTCAATAGCTAGTTAATTACTAATTTACATTACAATAAACCAATACCAGCGCCAGATAATCTTCAAATCACTTTAATACAAGTTTAACCTGCCAAAATCATTACTTTAGCGCAGCTTATTTTGAAGGTCATACCTCTAATTTATGATTAGTAGTAAAATATATAATATTTTGTCACTGATATAACTACAAATTAGAGTTCTAATCAATTTATAACCATCTTTTAAATTAATGTCGACTCCATCAAATTCTATTTAATATGAATAGAACACGATACTTATATATACAGGATCTCAATCAATTATCCTAAATATCAGTACTAAAACATATAATAGTATTTCTATTATTGATCTAACATCAAATTAGAGTTTATTTAATTTATAACCATGTTAAATATCAACTCTATCTTACTCTATTCAATAATAATAGGACACAATATTTATATATACGGGATCTTAATCGATTATTCGAAATGACCACTCAAATAAATCTAATCAAATGAGAAAATAATTACTTTTATATATTATTCTACCTTTCCTAGGTAATATTTTTCAATGTATATAATTATGGGAATTTATGTTGAAATATAAATTCAAAGTTATGATTCTGCTCAATCGAGCTTTCATTTCTCAAGTCTTCAAATCCAATCCAAGCCTATATCATGTCATAGATAATCTCACTTCGAGTGCATTGGCGAAGATCATATCTCGATTAGACCTCATATGCAAAATTTACAAATTAAATATGAAACAAGATTAAATAAATTAGTTAATCACTAATTACTTTAATCCCAACACTAATCTTTCTTCCCTTAAAACACTTGAACACCCTTGTGCACATATCAACCCAAAAGCACAACACTTCCATCCATGAATTCTCCTTCCCTACTCCATGAATCGATACACCTGCAGCTTCTATGGATCACACTATGCATGCTCTACGGAACGGACCCCAAAACACCAAGCTCGGCCTCATCTCTCAAAATCTTAACATGCTTCTCTTCATTGCCTTATATTTTCTTCATTCTCAATTCATGATGGAAGTGGTTGTTTGTAACGACCCAATTTTTCGACGTCTGAAAGTCGACATTAATACATCAACTGTATCAAATGCCACACAATTGAATGCCGAAAAACCGAACCATTAAGGTTTAAGAAGAAGAATATAGAAGAAGAAACAGAAAACAATAACAGAATCTCACATTTCGCAGTGGAAAAACATATAACAGATAAATGAATATCTTTAAAACAAAAGCACTATATCAGTTATTACATACATTATCGGAGTTTACAACAACATGATACACACTGGCATTTATAACTTGACCGCATTAAAACTGACTTGCACCAACCCATACGCAACAGATAGTACATAGAATAAGTGATACGCTTCGCCATCCAACTTGAACTCTAGATCTCCACATAAACTTCTTGAATTCACTCCCGAATAACTGACAACCTGACTCTAGGCTGCCCGTGTGGAAAATTATGGGCACCAAGAGTTTAGAAAGGGAATAATAAACTCCAGATCAGTCATGGGACTGGTGTGAGATCTTAAAAACAATTATTTTCACAAAGAAAGGAAAAGAAATCCGCTATGCCTTTGGAAAATGAAACTACCATAAGGCCTCCCGCCACACACACAATGCAAACACAGAATTGGAGGAGATTTCTCCTTATGATAGCCAAACATGCTTGATATGCAAAATCCTTTTAAATATTATTATTAGTGCATTGTACGGAAAACCTTTCGAAAGTATAATATTAATCTCAGCCAACATACAACCATTATTGTATGCCTACTGTAGCTACCATCTAAACAGTGGTGACCGCCATAAGTAAATGGCAGGTTATACAACTAAAACCGTACAAGGAGCATATTGGTAATTGGATTTCCCACAAATGGTCAGGCTAAGGAACTTCCTATTGCCACATGGGTATGCCTCTGGAGGGACGTCCCAAGAACCTAACTGGATCTCTGCCAACACAAGGTCGAGTTACTTCCGTAACTAGGTAACCACTACATGAGTATGCCATCCCCCGGTCGTTTGCGACATTTATCCAAGGATTCTCAACCACAAAGCAACAACCATAAAGTAATAAATTTGCAGCAACCACATAGGTTAAATATCTGGGCTCCATACCATGATACCACCCTTTTCCAGAAGGAAATACCATACCCTAAAGGGCGCGACCCTCATAAACTTGCCGTATTCTTCCTGTTTCGACCATTTCCGGGGTGTGAGATCCGACGAAGACTCGTCCACAAAGCTACACTTTTTACAAAGTCTTGCTTCGATCAACAAATGGTCAGCAGCAATTCGTATGCCACATTACCAAATTGGAAATGTATCACTACTAACCATCAATTACATAACCTCTGACTCGTACGTCTCGGATGAGGGTGTTAAGCTAAGAGAATAAATTCTTTGCCACCAACAGAAATGTATTTGATAGAAACCAGCTTTACATCTCCAAGTGTAACGTCAGACACACATCCATATAAGTCCATCCTGGGATCAAACAGAACCGAAGGCACCTCAAAGAAGCCCTTGAAATCTGGTTATTCACAAATCACGTCTGGAATCCCCATCATAAAGGGTGATAAAATCTCTACACCGAAGCAACCTAGTGCAGAGACATTCGACAGGTAATCCTTTTGTTTTCAAAAATACTTGATCTTCAACATCATCTTCAAATGTAATCCATTTCGTCATATCATTATTCGGAATGGGTTTTATGACACAAAGTCCTCTCCCGGTTAATCCGAATAACGAGCGCTTATTTTAAAAATAAGTGTTATATTCAGATTTTAAATAAATCACAATAAATTTCCACTTCGGTCTTTTAAATAAAAGATCCATCACAAAAATTCGATGTGGATTTTGGATATCCGGTCGTATCGAAATTCAAATGCCGTTTAAAAGCCAACATTGATAGTCCGTTATTTAACTATCAATCAACATTCACAACAATCACCAGATTTCAAAATAAATTTCCTCTAATTATTTATTTTCAAAATATCTTTGCAAGATATAATTTTAACACTTCAACCATTTGAAAACAAATTTCAAATCACTTTTCACCTTTCAATCTTTTGAAAACAAATTTCAAATTACTTTTCACACTTCAATCCTTTGAAAATAAATTTCAAATCACTTTCCTTACGTGCAATAATTTCCAAATATTTATATAATTCCACAGAAAATTTGCCGAGTTTAAATACTTTAAAAATAATCTAAAATACTTATCCGAAATATACTTGGAAACATTTAAAATATAATTATTTTAAAACACTTGCTCAAATATTAGTTATGAAAATATTATACTAATATCTCATATAAACTTAAGTCCAGAATAATTTTAAAATAAAATTATTAGATAGAGTCTAATTATTTAAATAACCATTTTCTAATAAAATATCAATTAAATCTTTAAATAATCACTTCTATAACTAATTAAATAAATCTTTTACTTTAATGATTTAAAAACAACTTAAGAAATAATTTCTCCACAAACATCCTTTTTAAAACCAACTCTAGAACTTTTAATTTATATTTGAAAGCTACTTTGAAACATACTCAGCTTTCTAGGAGAATACAATTTCCATTTCAAAATGGACCATTTAAATCAATAAATAAACTCTTCTCTATTTATCTCAATTTATATTCCAAATTTGCAAATTTCTTTCCACACCTTAAAAATAAATCAATATTTATTTTTAAAACAAATTTCCCTTTCCTTTTTAATTTCCCATTGTGGATTTAAATTTTCAAATATCCACTGATATACGATTTTCAAATTGATTTCAGAAAAATCATTTCCAAACACCAAAATAATTTTCATATTGATTTCCCAAAGATTTATTTTTTAAACACCAAATCAATTTTAAAATTGATTTCCAATTTATTATTTTATTTTTTAAAATAAATTCTTTTTTATCTCCCAAACTAATTAAAATCTGGATTTTAAAATAAACTTTTCAACTTTTAAACAATACTATTTAAAATCCAATTATTAAAATATTTTCCCATATTTTGGAATTTATTCAATAGGATTCAAAAATAAAACGTTGTCTATTTAAATTCCTTCTTTTAAATTTATCCAATTCTCAAAAATAAATTTTACTATAAACTTTCCACTTAAATTTCAAAAATCCAATTTTATTTATTTCTGGTATCCTACGACACCAGGAATACGGCTAAACAATAGCCTTCAACGATTTCAGTCAAAAATATAATCACACAGAGATTGTAAATAAAACAACACAGAGCCTTTAAACAAATTCAAATATTTGAGGAATCTAGTTGGATCCCTCCAACCTGTTTTCCAGCATCCACAGACGTTATCACAATAATTAAATACCGATTCCACCTCGAGGTGGAATATCGCGGTATATGGGATCAATATAATATCATCCGCTATTATGCGGCGCATAGGGTCTCATCCGCTATATAATGCGGGAAATCAATCACTCCAAATACATATATAATACCAATTCCACTTCGAGGTGGAATATCGCGGTATATGGATTTATATAATATCCTCCGCCATTATGCGGCACATATGGTCTAATTTAATATAACTGATAAAAATTTATCATCCAAGCACGCAATCAATAATTTTAAATTTAACTATTAAAAATTAAATCGAAAAATCCGATTGAGTGAGAAGATCTCACCTTTGACCTTTTTATTTGCAATCCATTTCCCACACGACTTGTTTCTTCACAATTTTAGACCTTGCACAACAATTATATGATTTAATTAATATTTGAACAAATCGAATAATCAATTTTCCATTTACTAATTTTAATTCAACTAATAATTCAGTTTGAAATTAATGATTTAATTTTAAACTGCTACTTTTAATTTTTAAACCAATTCCTTTTAATAATTTATTTAACTAAAAATTAAATTTAAAAACTAAATTTCCTTTAATATAACTATTTAGTAACTTAAATAATTTGTTAAACAAGAAAATTACTTATAATACATTATTTAAAACAAACTATAAATATTCTTTTACAAAAATCTCTTAAATCATTAAATAAACTAATTTTAACAGGTTAATTTCTTTAAATCAGTTTTCCACTTGAAATATATATATATTTTTCTCTGTTTTACTGTAAAAAAAACTACATGTATATATACACTTTACAGTATATATCTATAGACATTATAGCTATATTATTATTTTTCTTTTCATAAAATGTATAAATATAATTGATTAAATTTAATAAATGAATTATAAGAAAAAACATATACCTCACTAGATTTTGACAGCCCATGCAAACAAGCTCACGACCACCACTCTAAGCTTCGACTTCACATTGTCGACGCCCCTTCCAGGCTTAACTTGCGCAACCCACTCGTCTGCTTGCCGCTTGAGTATGTAGTCGAAAACCTAATTTCGACAAATGCGATCGTCTACGTGCTGATGTTGGCCTTGCCGAAACTCTAATGCACGCAGCTCGTGCTGATGTTGGCCTCGCCGTGTTCGTGCCTCGAAACTCCATCGCGATTCAACTTGCGATCCCCTCTGTGCTTCTCTTTTTTTTCTTTCGAGGATAACCCGATTTGATTTCAAATGGGTGATTCAATTTGAATGCGGCTTATATTTAGGAACGACATTGATTTTTTTTTTAGGGATCGATTTGATAATTTGAGAGAGATGTTAGATTAGGCTAATTCATATACGAAGAAAGAAAATGACGAAGTTAAGGGCTTCGGCCATTCTGATTTGAATAAAATTTGAACGAAAAGTGGCTTTTTTTCAAATGAATTTTTCTTTCTAAAAAAACTCGGCTATGGTTAAAGAGAAAATGAGACACATGTAAGATTGAAGAACACGTGTTTGAAAAATTTCACAACGTGTTTGATACTGTAGGGCTTAAATGGAATAAAAAATTATTATTATAAATTCAAATTTTAAATCGTCTCGAAAAAAGCAACTCAAAATTTCAAACTCCAATCAAGGCATGCCGCCAGGCGTTTATAAGGTTATACCCTTATTCTGAACGCAATGGACAAGGTTCCGAGTCCAATTCGATTGTATGGAGAAGATAGCTTTTTGGGCCAGTTAAAATATCAAATTTTCGATTTAAATTTCAGCGTGTTTATTGACCGTACGGCCAAACGATCACTCCAAACATTACGAAAATTGAAATCTGATAATAATATAATATTACAGATCCAATGGAACTGGTTTCGTCGAATTTCGAGACTGTGCCTCTGGGCTATTTTTAAATATCGATTTAAACAACATAAATTCAAACTGAACAAATCATTTTCAAATTCAACTCTGAAGCTTCAATTATCTTCAGTATTATTAATATAAATTTTCTATGCCATCAAATTATTTTTAACAAGCTCAGAATTTCAGATTTCATATTTTACCCGATTCCATATTATAAAATTCAAATTTTTAATTACCAAATTCATTCTGTTTGAAATTCAAGTTAAGCTATCATTCACATATTGAAAATCAATTAAATATTTCTTTTTCAAATGTTCAAAATTCTGGGTCGTCACATTTTTCCCCTTAAAAGAATTTCGTCCCGAAATTACTAGTTAAGAAGAATGATCCTTAACCCGTTTTCATTATTTCCCAATCCAAATAGTTTTATCAACTTGCCAAAACAAATCTATTTATCAAAGATCCATTATCATTTCAACTAGCTTTGCAACATCTTTCATAGTTTCCAAACAACATTGTTTTCTTAACAATTCAAATTTTAAATTTTCAAAATTTTTCTAACTCCCTAAATTTTCAAAATAATTCGCCAACGTCTCTTTACGCGGCTAGCTCGGTACGACTACAAAATGGCATCATGGACCCTCGGATTTCAGAAAAAAACAAAAAGCCAAGCGGCTAGACAAGAAAGTCGTCAAATTTCATACTTGAAATTCAAATACATACCATTGTTGAGCAATTAAATTTATCTTCTAAAATCAAATCCCAATTTCTTTTCCTTTATAATACATGTATGCTATTTAACAACCATACCCAATTTCTACATTCAAAAATCATTTTGCACATTCCATTACAAAAATTTCAATATATATTTCATTCAAATCCATACGATGCACATATATCATTCGTACGCAATATAAAAATTCGATCGCTCACTCGATCACACAATTACACATCCGAACTAGTATCGTCCACCCGACATCCTAGTGCGGAGTCAGATTTGGTTTCTTGATCAGAAACCGTCATTCCCCTTGCATAGCCGTAAGCTATGATAGAGAATTTCCAGAATCAACCAAAAATCTATATCCAGGTTCGTCGTCGAAAATCGAGTGAAAAATCCTAACTCGGATCGATATAACTATCTCGAAATTCTTTGCTCGAATTCTGGATCAAATCATTATGCAAATAAAATAATATATGTACGTCCTACGTATTTATTCCAATTCATCATTAGATATATTAATTTTCTTTTATTCTTTTATTCACATTGGATTTTCATTTCTATACGCTTATTCACAATAGCCATTTCGCAATTTCCAGTTTAATCTTCACTCAATTATTAACTTTATGTATTTCCAAAATCAAATTTACTTAAAAATTACACTATTCATTCTTAAGTTCGACATAAGTATTTTACATACTTCCCATATTTATTTTCAATTTGCCACTTCGGTTAATATCTATATTTTTGTTTAAACTAGATTTCCAATTCCATATAATTCAATTTACTTACAAATTTGAAACGAATTTCAACATTTAGTTTTCAATTTTCATTTTCTTGCATTTCAATTTCATTTTGAATCCATTTCAGTTTGAATCCATATCATCATTTTATTTGACTCAAATCTTTCTTCATTCAAATTAATCCAAGCTAAATTTAGTTTCAATTTGAATTTTTCTAAGTCTCCAAACTTATTTATTTTTCAAGCAAATTTCCAATTTTAACAAATTATTAAACTTATTTATATTACGTAACATTTTTCATCAGATTCCAGAGTCTTTCCAACCTTTCAAAATCATTTCTGAAATCAATTCAAATTATCTTTTGAATTTCCAAGACCAAACCCAGTTTTGCTAACAACTTTTATTTAAAACAATTTGGTAGCAATTCCTGTTTTGGAAACTCGAAAATGAACACCGATGATGTCGCGATCATCATCGGAATTATTTTCCAACGATCGAAAAAAGTTTAGTCTTTAATCCCTTCAAAACATTTTTTCCAGAATCCTTGAAAATCATTATCAAATTAAAAAGGAATTTAATGTCCAAAATTTTCAAATTTCAAATCTTTTTCAAAAACATTTTCAAATATTTCTCTGCAATTCTATTTCAAATTATAAATCACATTCATAATTTATATTCACAAATCCAATTTGTACACGAATTTATTTCTTAGCTTTTGATTTTGATTTCAATTTCTTATTCAATAATCAATGATAATAATTTAATATTATCACTTCCTAACAAACTAGCAACCATATACCGAAAATTATTTCCTTTATACACGAAAATAGTTTGGGTAAAATTATTCATTTACCCCATTTTAAAACAATATCGTGTCGAATTGTTCTATTCAAGTGCTTAGAGATCCCTATCAATAACGTTAATTACTCGTATTGACCAGAATCCATATACCATTCAACAAACCAATCAACACAATATAAAACAATTTTATATTAACTAACAAATACGCACTCATATCTATTATTACACTCAACTCATTTTAGAGTACTACTGACTCTATCTCTAATGAGTATTCCCTACAAGAGCCAAGGTTGTCTCTTAACCAAATTCTCTTACACAAAAAATGTAACGACCTAATTTTTCGACGTCCGAAAGTCAACATTAATACGTCCACTCTATCAAATGTCGCACAGTCGAATGTCGGAAAACCGAACCGTTAGGGTTTAAGAAGAAGAAGATAGAAGAAGTAACGGAAAACAATAATAGAATCTCACATTTCGCAGCGGAACAACATATAATAGATAAATGAATATCTTTAAACAAAAGCACTATATCAGTTATTACATACATTATCGAGTTTATAACAACACGATACAACACTGGCATTTATAACTTGACCACATGAAAACTGACTTGCACCAACCCATACGCAACGGGTAATACATAGAATAAGTGATACACCTCGCCGTCCAGCTTGAACTCTAGATCTCCACAGCAACTTCTTGACTTCACTCCTGAATAACTGATAACCTGACTCCAGGCTGCCCATGTGGAAAATTATGGGCACCCAGAGTTTAGAAAGGGAACAATAAACTCCAGGTCAGTCATGGGACTGGTGTGAGATCATAAAAATAGTTATTTTCACAACGAAAGGAAAAGAAATCCGCTATGCCTATGGAAAATGAAACTACCATAAGGCATCCTTCCACACACACAATGCAAAGAATTGGAGGAGATTTCTCCTTATGATAGTCAAACATGCTTGATATGCAAAATCCTTTTAAATATTATTATTAGTGCATAGTGCAGAAAACCTTTCGAAAGTATAATATTAATCTTAGCTAGCATACAACCATTATTGTATGCCTACTATAGCTACCATCTAAACAATGGTGACCACCATAAGTAATGGTAGGTTATACAACTAAAACCGTACAAGGCGCGTATTGGTGATTGCATTTCCAACAAATGGTCAGGCTAAGGAACTTCCTATTACCATATCGTTACGCCTCTAGAGGGACGTCCCGAGAACCTAACCGGATCTCTGCCAACACAAGGCCTGGTTACCTCTATAACTAGGTAAATACTACACGAGTATGCCATCCCTCGGCCGTTTGGAACCTTTATCCGAGGATCCTCAACCACAAAGCAACAACCACAAAGTAATAAATTTTCAGCAACCACATAGGTTAAATATGTAACGACCCAGGATTTTTAGTAGTTAAAATTTGAATATTTAATTAATTTTAAATATTAATAAGTGAAATTTATAAGTCGAATAAATTTTAATTCGAATAATTAGATTTAATTGAATAATTAAATCAACAATTTAATATGTTAAATTATGAAAATAATTGAAAATCGAGTTAAATATGATTGAAAATGATTTGTAAAATTTTATTTTATCATATTGGAGTTAGAATGATATTTTAAAACTTTTAAAATCGAATTAAAAGTTAATTTGTGAAAATTGAATATTTTAATATTAAAATCGACTAGTGAAAATAGTCAATTTTTGAACAGTCTCAGAATTGAACGAAACCAGTTCCATTGGATCCATAATAGTTAGTTATTACTGGATTTCAATTTTCGTAGCAATCGGAGTTATCGTTTGATCGTGGCAGCTCGAAACGCATCGAATTATTTTTAATATTAATTTGGCGAGTTAAAATAGCCATTTTTCAAAAAGTCTCGGATTTCGACGAAACTAGTTTCATCAGATCCGTAATGTGATATTATTGTAAGGTTTCAAATTTCATGTCAATTGGATTTACCGTTTGTCCGGTACAAATTAAAACGCCTAGAAAATCGTTTAAATCGGCTTAATTTAAATTGAACGTTTATAGCCATAACTCGCACAGATGTCCGAATTAGCTTTCGAAACCTGTTCCATTGTGTCCGGAACGCGGGGTAAACCCTAGAAACGCTGGTTACGGCGAGTAAATCGGAGTTTGGAATTTCCGGGATGAATAGTGTTCGATAAATTCCTATAAATAGCCCCCCTTCCTTTGTAAATTAAAAAAAAATAAACTCTAAACCCTAGCCAGCCGCCGTTCACCCTCAATCAATGGCCAGAAAACTATGTTCTTTCTCCCTCAATCTCTTTCAATCCACAAACAATTAGAAGAAACTTTCAACACGAAAGTTGTAGAGGGCGACGTGATCTTGAAATCCATACGGTGATGATGGGTTTTGGAGCAACGGGGTGGAGAGGAATGACCCGCGTTCACGTGGAGTTGCGCACGTTTTTCTAGGTTGAAGGCTCGACCGAGCTTCATGCCAGGGTGGCCGTGGGTAGAGGCGAACACGAGCTTGCTAATGGCGCTTGTGGATCGATGCAAAAGTTGAAGATTTGGTCGCATAATTTGCAGGTTGGAGGCGGCTATGGGTTGGGGGGAGGTTCGTGATTTTCACGAAGAAGAAGGTGAAGTAGTGGACGGGCCTGATGAGGGGGGGCTTGGATCCAAAGGCTATGATCAGTGTGGGTTTAAAATTATATATTAAAGTTGTAAATTGTTTATATAAAAATCGTGTAACTTCAAAAATTCATATCTTTTTCATACGAGGTCGAAAACGCGCGAAACCAGTTGCGTTGGAATCGTATGGACGAGCACTACGCGATGGAGTTGGATTGGAGTCGTTTGGAGTTAGTGAGAATTTCGGGTAAAATTAAACGTCCGTTTAATTTTGTTCGAAATAAATCGCTAAAACGAAATTGAAATCAAGGTGAGAACTTCTCACTCAATCGAATCAGTTTCGATTTTAATTTTAAATAGTTAGATTTAAAATATTTGAATGCATGTTTGAATGATGATTGTTATCTATTGATTGTTAAAATAGACATTATGCGCCGTTAGTAAGCGGATGTTATTTATTAAAAACATATACCGCGAATATTTCATAAACAGTGAAATTGGTATTATATATAATAGCAATATATATATATTGGCATATGTATATATCGCAGTTGTTGATTCCCCGCATTTTTAGCGGATGAGACTCTATTGCGCCGTCTATTAAGCGGATAATATTTTAAATCCCATATACCGCGATAATTCCGTACTGGAGCGGAATTGGTATTGTGCTAATGTTTTTGGATGCAGGAAAACAGGTTGGAGGGATCCAACTGGATTCCTCAACAGTATTTATTTGAATTCAGATATTTTGATATTTGATGGATTATCATATCGATATATGATATCGTTGTAGTCGTGATTGACTATTTGGTGTGTAGCATCATTGGACCAAGTTTTGGAATTTTAAAAATGTTTTTAAAGTGATTTTGAAAGTATAAGTTATAAAATATTTTTGGGATATGATCCATTATGAATAAATAAACATTATACTTTTAAAAGTTATAAAAAAAACTATGATTTTTGAGAAATACGGTTAAAGTTGATTTTTGAGAAATATGGATTTAATGATTTTATAAAAGAGTTTAAATCGGGATTAATTAAATTTATTATGAAAAGTTTAAATATAGGATTTATGAAATTTAATTATTTTATAAATCAGAATGATGAAATTATAAAGGAGATTAAAGATGTTTTAAAAGAATAATATAAATTGATTTATATAAAAAGATTTATAAATTGATAATTTATAAATGAAAATATTTGAATTATAAAACGAGTTTTTTAAGTGTTAGAATGAATTGTGAATAAATTTCATAAATGAATGAAATTTATAGAATTATAAACGGTGAAATTAGAAATGGAATTTTATAAGTAGTAGGTTTATAAAATTTATAAAGTTATTAAAAGAATGGTTTTGGATAAATAATTGAATCTTATAAGTTATAAGATTTATAATTATGAAGTTCAAAGGAACGATTTTTGCAAACAAATAAATTATAAGTATTTCACTTATAATATGAACTTTTAGTATATCATTGAGATATGAATTGAGATAGGTTAATAAAAGGGATTTATAAAAAGGAAATAGTTATAAAACAAATAGAAATAGAATTTATAAACGTTGTTTTATAAAATTCGCAAAACGACTTATTTTGATAAGTAAATTATTGAAACCTATTAATGGAGTTATATTCACGTTTTGACTGTGAATAATCCTTTGAAATAAAATGAATAAAAGGATGAAATTGGTTAACGTAGTATATTCACGTTTTTGAATAGTGAATAATATGTTAAAGAAAATGTTTAGATTTGATGTTTTAAATAGAATTAAAACGATCTAACGATGTTTTAAAATGTGTTGAGATTCGAAACCATAGATTTCAACATTCATTGTTGAAATAGACGTTTTCGAGAAATAAAAGGAAATGGTGGACTATAACACTGTTGTTATAGTAAATGATTTCCGAAAGGAAATGTTTTGTATAGTATTGGGATTTATATATCTATTTTAATTTCAAATCCCTATACTAGTGATTTTGGGTTGTCGTAACGATGTTTTACGCAACATTCGTTTTGACCCAAATAAATATGGTTAAGAGAATGATTTCCTTAAAGAATGAAATATATACTTAATTTCGATTTAAGTATATTGAATATTTTCAAAGTGTTGAAAATAAATAGGTTCGTGAATTACTTATTTAATAAGTATGGAAATGTTTTCCAATATAAAGTGAATATTTTGAGAATTTATCTTTTTGAAGATAAATTGAAATGAATAATTGAAATCGTATATGCATGGATATTTTGGAATGAAAATTCACTATGGAATTTATAAAGAATGAGAAATTTGTTTAAAAATAAATATTGATTTATTTTTGAAGTGTGAAAACTATATATATCTGGTAAAGATATTTTTGGGAAATAAATAATTTGGAAAATTATTTGGAAACTAGTGATGTGTGCATATCCATTGATAGTTCAATAACCGACTATCAATATTTCTCTTTGAATGGGTATTTGATGTGATTTGTTTGAATTTGAATGCCACACTTATTTTTGAATAAGCGCTCACTATTCGGGTTAACCGGGAAAGGACCATGGGGTCGTATAACCCATTCCGAATATGTGATACGTCGTTATGAATTGCATTTGAAGATCGGTGTTGAAGACCCGGTATTTGCGAGAGCGATAGGATGACCTGTCGATTGACTCTACACCGAGTTGCTCCGGTATTGAGTTCTCCATATGTGATGGGGAATCCGATCAGGATTGTGGATATCCGGATTGCAAGGACTTCTTTGTAAGTGCCTTCGGTTTTGTTCGAGCCCGGAACAGACTTGTATGGATTGTATGTCTGACGTTACAAATTGAGATATAAAGCAGATTTCTTTCAAATATATTTCTGTTGGTGGCGGAGAATTTATTCTTTTAGCTTAACACCCTTCTCTGAGACGTACGAGCTCAGAGGTTATGTAGTTGAATGTTATCAGCGATATATTCCCAATTTGGTAATGTGACATGCTGAGTGTTGCTGTGAAATGATCATTGTGTTGATTATTTGTGATAGGATCATTTATTTGATCGTCTATCTTGGTGATCATTTCTATGATCATTTGTTGACCCAAAGCATGGCTTTTGTATAAAGTATGTTTTTGTGGACGTGACTTCGTCGAGCCTCACACTCCGGAATGGTCAAAACAGGAAAGATGCAGCAAGGTTATGAGGGGTAGCGCCCTTTAGGATATGTGCATTTCCTTCTGGAAAAGGGTGGTATCATGGTATGGAGCTCAGATACTTACTCATGTTGAAAACACTTTATGATTGTGTGAATTGATTGCGAGCGCTCGGTGAAAGGTCCCAAAGGACCGGGGGATGGCATATTCGGTCAGTTGTTACTCAGTTAGGGGTAACCCGGCCTTGTGTTGGTAGAGATCCGGTTTGGTTCTCGGGGATGTCCATCCAGAGGCATTCTCATGTGGCAATGGGAAGTTCCTTGGCCTGATCATTCGTTGGAAATCCAAAGAAACAATACGATCTTGTACGGTATTAGTTGTAGAACCTGCCATCTAATATGGTAGCTATAGTAAGCATACTATAATGGTACCTATGCTGGCTAAGATTTATATTCTACTTTCGAAATGTTTTCCTACACTATGCACTAATAATAATATGAAATGTTCTTTTTAAATGCGTATCAAGCATCTTTGACTATCATACGGAGAAATCTCCTCCAAGTCTGCGTTTGCATTGTGTGTGTGGCGGGAGGTCTTATGGTAGTCTCATTTTTAAAAGCATTGCGAATTGACTTAAAAATATTCTTATATTTTGGTTTTAAAGATAAATAAACTGTTTTGAGTTCTCACACCAGTCACATGACTGACTCGGAGTTTATTGTTTTCCTTCCTAAACTCAGGGTGCCCACCAATTTCTACACGGGCAGTCAGGAGTTAAGGTTTATCAGGATATTCTGGATATTCTGGAGTTGCTGGAGGCAAGCATGATGGCATGGCGTATTACTAGTATATAGTATTTCTTTTTCCGCTGTTTGATGTTGTTTGTTGTTGTTGTTGTACACTCTGATGATGATGTAATGAAATGTAATGTATGAAATGTAATAACTGATATAGTTCTTTGTTTAAAGATTATTCATTTATTTATTATATGTTGTTCCGCTGCGGATTGTGAGATTCTGTTATTGTTCTGTTGTGTTCTGTTCCGTTCTATGTTCTATTTTCTTTTTTTTCCCTCCATTTTCTCTCTTTTCTCTCCTCTTCTATCCTTTTTCTTTTTCTTAAAACCCTAAGTGTTCGGTTTTCCGTCGTTCGATTGCTCGGCAGTTGATAAAGTGAGTATCGATGTTGAATTTTTGGAAGACGAAGAATCGGGTCCTTACAAAATATCTGGGCTCCATACCATGATACCACCCTTTTCCAGAAGCAAAAGACATATCCTAAAGGGCGCGACCCTCACAGCCTTGCTGCATTCTTCCTGTTTTGACCATTTTTGGGGTATGGGGTCTGACGAAGTCTCCTCCACAAAGCTACACTTTCCACAAAAAGCCATGCTTCGAACAACAAATGATCAGCAGCACTTCGTATGCTACATTACCAAATTGGGAATGTATCACTAGTAACCATCAAATATATAACCTCTGAGCTCGTACGTCTCAGAGAAGGGTGTTAACCTAAGATAATAAATTCTCCGCTACTAACAGAAATGTATTTGATAGAAACCAACTTTACCACTCAAAGTGTAACGTCAGACACATATCCATACAAGTCCATCCCGGGATCGAATGGAACCGAAGGCATTTCAATGAAACCCTTGTAATTCGAATATTTACAAATCACGTCTAGAATCCCCATCACAAAGGGTGATAAAATCTCTATACCGGAGCAACCCGGTGTAGAGACACTCGACAGGTAATCCTTTCGTTTTCAAAATACCCGGTCTTCAACATCATCTTCAAATGCAATCTCATTTTGTCGTATCATTATTCGAAATTGATTTTATGACACAAAGTCCTCTCCTAGCTAATCCGAATAACGAGGGCTTTTTTTAGAAATAAGTGTTATATTCAGATTTCAAATAAATCACAACAAATTTCCACTTCGATCTTTTAAATAAAAGATCCATCACAAAGATTTGATGTGGATTTCGGACATCCATTTGGAATCCGACACCCGATCGCATCAAAATTCAAATGCAATTTAAAAGCCAATGTTGATAGTCAGTTATTTAACTATCAATCAACATTCACAACAATCACTAAATTTCAAAATAATTTTCCCCCGATTATTTATTTTCAAAATATCTTTGCAAGATATAATTTTAACACTTCAACCATTTGAAAACTAATTTCAAATCACTTTTCACCTTTCAATCTTTTGAAAACAAATTTGAAATTACTTTTCACACTTCACTCCTTTGAAAACAAATTTCAAATCACTTTCCTCACGTGGAATAAATTTCTAAATATTTATTTAATTCCACTGAAAATTTGCCGAGTTCAAATACTTTAAAAATAATCTAAAATACTTATCCAAAATATACTTGGAAATATTTAAAATATAATTATTTTAAAACACTTGCTTAGATATAAGTTATGAAAATGTTATACTAATATCTCATATAAACTTAAGTCCAAAATAATTTTAAAATAAAATTATTAGATAGAGTGTAATTATTTAAATATCCATTTTCTACTCAAATATCAATTAAATCTTTAAATAATCACTTCTATAACTATCTAAATAAATCTTTTACTTTAAAGATTTAAAAACAAATTAAGAAATAATTTCTCCACAAACGTTCTTTTTAAAACCAACTCTAGAACTTTTAATTTATTTTTGAAAGCTACTTTGAAAATATAGGCGGCTTTCCAGGGAGAATATACTTTCCATTTCAAAATAGACCATTTAAACCAATAAAAAATTATTCTTGATTTATCTCAATTTATATTCCAAATCCACAAATTTCTTTCCATGCCTTAAAAATAAATATCAAATTTCCCTATCCTTTTTAAATTCCTATTGTGGATTTAAATTTTCAAATTTCCATTGATATACGGTCTTCAAGTTGATTTCAAAAAAATCATCATTTCCAAACACCAAACAAATTTTCATATTGATTTCCCAAAGATTTATTCTTTAAACACCAAATCAATTTTCAAATTGATTTCCAATTTATTATTTTATTTTTTTAAAATAAATTCTTTTACATCTCCCAAACTAATTAAAATCTGGATTTTAAAACTAACTTTTCAACTTTTAAACAATACTATTTAAAATCCATTTACTAAAATCTTTTCCCATGTTTTGGAATTTATTCAATGGGATTCAAAAATAAAACTTTATCTATTTAAATTACTTCTTTTAAATTTATCCAATTCTTAAAAATAAATTTTACTATAAACCTTCTACTTAAATTTCAAAAATCCAATTTTATTTATTTCTGATATCCTACGATACCATAAATATATTCGGCTAAACTATAGCCTTTAACGATTTCAATCACAAATATAATCACATGGAAATTATAAATAAAACAACACACGGCTTTTAAACAAATTCAAATATTTGAGGAACCCAGTTGGATCCCTCAATCTGTTTCCCTACATCCACAGATGTTATCACAACAATTAAATACCAATTCCACTTCGAGGTGGAATATCGCGGTATATGGGATCAATATAATATCATCCGCTATTATGCGGTGTATAGGGTCTCATCCGCTATATAATGCGGGAAATCAATCGCTCCAAATACATATATAATACTAATTCCACTTCGAGGTGGAATATCACGGTATATGGGTTTGTATAATATCCTCCGCTATTATGCGGCGCATAGGGTCTATTGTAATACAACTGATAATAATTTACCATCCAAGCACACAATCAATAATTTTAAATTTAACTATTAAAAATTAAATCGGAAAATTCGATTGAGTGAGAAGATCTCACCTTTGCCCTTTTTATTTGCAATCCAATTCCCTCACGACTTATTTCTTCACAGTATGACCTTGTACAACAATTATATGATTTAAGTAATATTCAAACAAATCGAATAATCTATTTTCCATTTAATAATTTTAATTCAACTAATAATTTAGTTTTAGATTAATGATTTAATTTTAAACAATTACTTTTAATTTTTAAACCAATTCCTTTTAATAAATTATTTAACTAAAAATTAAATTTAGAAACCGAATTTCCTTTAATAAAACTTTTTAGTAACTTAAATAATTTTATTAAACAAGAAAATTACTTATAATACATTATTTAAAACAAACTATAAATTTTCTTTTACAAAAATCTCTTAAATCATTAAATAAGCTAATTTTAACAGGGTAATTTCTTTAAATCAGTTTTCAACTTGAAATATATATATATTTTTCTCTGTTTTACAGTAAAGAAAACTGCATGTATATGTATACTTTACTGTATATGTCTATAGACACTGCAGATGTATTATTATTTTTCTTTTCGTAAAATGTATAAATATAATTAATTAAATTTAATAAATGAATTATAAAAAAACATATAACTCACTGGATTTTGACAGCCCATGCAAACAAGCTTGTAGCGTCCCGCCTTTTTGTACGCTTTATATCGACGATAACCCACAAACGTCAGCCTTAAACCATACAGAAGGGCAGGTTGTTATTGGGTGAATAAGAAAAGAAGAGAAAGAAATAAAAAAAACAGAATCTCACAACGGAACGATAAAATATAATAATCAAATAAACAGTTCATGAAGCTGTTTACAACATATTTGATTATACTTATACAATACATATCAGAGTTACACATACCAGAAAATAAAAATTAATGCGGTGGAATGGTATGGATGCAATGGAATAATATAATAAATAATAGCAATGCAAATCTTCGCCTTCGTCCTCCAAAGATAAAGTCTTCAAATCCTGAAATGCTCAAACTGACCCGAGCGAATTCAAAGGACAAAACACTCGAGTCATAACAAAAATATCTTACGTTAGTTAAATCAATTGAAATAAATATGAATGTAACGACGTCAGAGATATTTACGGGATTTGACAATTCCTATCCAGTGTCAAACGTGAGTGCAGTAACTCAAGAGATGCTCGGGATTCACATCTCCTAAGGATCTGTTAAACTATTTACTATGTAGTAATATTTCGGTATTATAATAGTGTCTAATAGTAAAATAAACTTGCTTTTAAATAGCGTTAAGGCTTTATATTTTCCACCTTAACACTAATAGTCCCAGTAGTCCATCTAGTATCATGGTCCCTCATGATCGGGAAGCCACCAGTGGATACCACACGGGCTACAGGAGAAAACCAAACTTGTACAAGGCGCGCTAGGGTAGGTGACACCGCATACAAGGCAATGCCACGGTAGATATACCAATTACTATCCGGACTGGAGGTGATGCATAGCGCACAGCTACCGCCCACCTCGAGCCACACCCCCAAAATCAAAAATCAAAAGTGGCCTTCAAATTAATCTCAAAGTCAGAATATAATATCGAATGAGTGTGTCCGATAAGTGGAGCTACTTCACTGGTCCAGAATCGATCCTATTTTAGCCACATTATGCCAACTCACGGGAGTCGAGTTCATGCATATACCACAAAGGAAACGCCGCCAGCATCCTACTTCATTCTAAAATCTCCACCGCGTACACGGTTGTTAAAGTGGTTTTTGGAGTTGGCAGAGAGTATGACAACTTCCGATCCCGGTCTCCTTAACAACCAAACGTGATCATAACACCGCGGTCATTTCAAAATAATTATACTTCAAATACAATAAAATTTCCACTTCAAAACCCAAATCAATATGATATTAATTTTATTAAAACCCAAATCAATATAATATCATTTTTATTTCAAATATATCCCTTTTCCAAAATCATAGCACTATCCAAGTTATACACTTCGAAGCCAAACATTTGAAATTATAACACTTTTAAAACATAATACTTTGAAATTCATAACTTCGAAACATTTCAATTCAATAAAACCTTTCAATTTCGATATATTTCAAGGCTTTAAATATTCCAAAATTTCGAAACTAAATTTGATAATTTCGATTCAGCAATTAAATTTTATATTATTTAGTTATGAAATATTTTACATAATAAATCCCTTATCATTTAAATAAACTCAAATTACAAATAACTAAATATTTCCTTCAATTCATTTATACTTGAAACAATCATTTAATTCACCTTGACCCCAACATCAAGTTATAATAATTATACCTTTTAAAATTTCCAATTTAATAAATTTCACATCAACCTTTTTGAGTTTAATTCTTAAATAAATTTAATTTCAAATAAATCTCCAATTTATCTCCCATCCTTAATTTATTTAAATCATTATACAGTCTATATTAAAATAAAATTTAAATACTAACTCATGTTTATTTTAATAAAAATCAAACTCTATTATTAAACTTAATTTTTATTTAACAAACTTATACATAGCTTAAATTCAAGCATTTAACTATATATAAAAATAATATTTAAATAACATTAAAAATCAATATTCATTAAACCATATTTTTCTTTCCAAAACCATAGAAATCATTTTCAAAATATTTTAGATATAGACCACAGTATCAGTATATAATTTTCTACCCTATGGTCAAGTGATGTGGATATTTATCATTTCAATCCGTAATTCAAAATAAAATACGGTTATATATCATTTCAAACCGCAATCCCGAATGAAATAAAAATGCATAGCAACCTGCAGTTTATAACAATATAAAATACAACATCCATTCATCCCATATCAATCATCAACCATTGATCACAATCATCATCCAATTCAAACAATAACATCAATATAGAACATGTATAAATAACAGGTATTTACTGCCAGTCTATATTCAATAATAAATTAAATAACAATTTAACAGGAATTTTATATGCAATATTAAATTAAATGACAATTTAAGTAGCAGTTTATATGCAATGATAAATTAAATAACAATTTAATTCAATAATTTCAATTTAACTGGAATGATGATAAAAATATGCCAAACAGCCATAAATAAATTTCTAATTCCATCAGAAATTAATTTAACACACATAAGAAATTTTAAAAATTGTGAGTGAGTTAAAACACTCACCTTTTAAATTTAAATTAAATTTAAATCCAATTTAAACTCAAAATTTGAATAGTCTCAGAATCCATCTAAACAAGCGTCAGAATATCCGAAATCACAATACGAACCTAGTGGAGGAAACCGCGTGTAAAACGGAACTCGTATGCAAAAGATATACACGTTAGAAGATTTAAAGTTTAAATTCAAAAGAAAAAAATTATATACCACGTCACCACGTTAACTCAACGTAGACCGCATGCGAGCAATAGGCGCAAATGCATGAACGACCCAATTGCAAAACCTGCAGCCGCCACCTTCTTTCACGATTATTGCGCCACCTCGATCAATTTCGACCAGATCAGGACCCATCACCGAGTCCCCCATCCATGGCCGACCTCACGGACCCCACGCGCATGCTCCCCGAGGCCCCATGCATCCTCCGTCGTCGCAACATATCTTGCTAAATTTGGCAAATCTGGGCACCTGACGACGAACGAAGGCTAAATCTAGGGTTTTCTCGGTGTCCTCTCCTAAACCCCACTTCCCGAACGTCGTATCATCGCAAATCCGCCATTGGATCAAAACCCTAGCCTATGGACTGCTGAGGTAAAACTTGAATTTCTGGACAAATGATGCATTGAATTGGAATACAAATCATAGAATTGAGATGCACTCTTCGAGAGCTTTCCGATATAAAATATGATACAGTTTGTGGAGTTTGAAATTTTAATTTGATTTTGAATTGCAACTGGATCTAGAATTGGTTGTCTGCCATTGAGGAGGAGAGACAGCTGAGTTGTACGTATAGAAATAAGGAATAAGAAATAGGCTAGGGTTTATAACAAGGTGTATATAGGTAGGTCGGAAATAGAGATGAATGGACACGATTGGTTCGGACCGTTGAATGATAAATGACCCAAAAAGCCCGTTTTGACTCCGGAACGAAATTAGGTCCACCCATATATCAAAATAGATGTTTTAAAATATTTTAAACTCGACGGAATAGGTTTCAAGTCCAAATTCCATTGTATGAAGAAGTTATGACAATATCAAATTATTTCAAATTGATTTCAATTGATTTCAATTAATCGATTTCTAGGCGTTTCGAGTCTGTACGATCGAACAACAAGCCCGATCACTATGAAACTTGAAATCCTACAATAATTCACTGTTACGGATCCGATGAAACTAGTTTCGTTTAAATCCGAGTCAGTGGCCAAAATGGCTATTTTTCAGTAAATTAAGTAAATTAATATTAAATTAAATTAAATCACTTTCTCTTCAATTATTATTATTTCAATTTCTATCAAATCAGATTACTTAGAAATTTACAATCCTTCATAGCCAGTTTTTAGATGGATTAAATGTTGCATATTCCACACTTTTAAAGCTTTAAATTTCTATTTCAATTGTTTATAGATTATAAATTAAATTCCCAATAATTCAATGAAATTAGCTTTCCATTTATTTTCAATAAATTTATTCTTGTGGTATAATTATTTGTTTCATATCTATTACATTAATGTTTCAAAATAGTATTAAATTACATTTGCTACAATAATTCCATTTATTATAAATTGAATTTCAATAAATTGGTTTGTTTCAATTCCAATCTTTTTATTAAGTTCATTACTACTCTATAACCTAATTAACCTTTGTTTAACCTTTCATTACTTTACTATACTCTAATTTGACAACTCCTAAACATTGTATTACACTTTCCATTAATGTAACATTTATTTATTTTATTAAAATTTATTTCCAATTCCATCAACTAATTAAACAGGTAACTTATAATAATTGTTTACTTATGAAACATTAGACAAGATGAAGCCTTTAGTAGCTCAGACAAACAACAACAACAATACCAGCAATTGGAAGAAGAGGAAGTTTAATCAAAATAGGAAAAAGCCAGGTCAAGGCAAATCTGGAGGAGGAACCCAAGGTAACTCTTTTAAGGAGGCTACATGTTATTATTGCCAACAACAAAAAAACTTATCTACTTATTGCAAGAACCCCTAGGTGTATAGACCACCACCAAAAAACTATAACTGTCATCAACCAGGGCACATGATCAAGGACTATTCGATTATGAGGAATGGAGAGCAAGCCCGAGTCTACGCAATTAAGGATGAGCCTTCAACCTCTCAGGATGTGAAGGGTAAAGTTGTTTTGGAAGGTAATATTTTTATTAAAGATATTTTAGTTGGAGTATTTTTGATACAGGAGTTTCGCATAATTTTATTGCAAAGGAAATAGTAGAAGAATTTAAACTTGAACCAAAGTTAGTTGATACCCCTATTTACGTGACAAATCCTATAAGCGGTACTACTAACCTTTGCACGAATTGTGAGAAAGTCCATTTTCCCACTCTTCCCATAAATTTCCTCTGGACCTATTTGTTCTAGATTTAATTGCGTTTTAAATTTTACTCAGTATGGATTGGTTAGCCAAACACGAAACTATTCTAGATTGCATGAAATGGATAGTTTTCATGAAAACAAAGTTAGGCAAGTTTATCGAAATATCTTGCGAAGATCCTAGTCCAAGAAGGCGAAGTTTTCTTTATGCGTTAGACTAATCCCAGGAAGGATTAGGAACCATACCCGTTTTAAAGAACGCTTATACGTTTTTGAAGAAGTAAAAATGTTTACCCCTACATCGGGAAATCGAATTTCGTAATGATTTGATTTGCGGTGCAATGAAAATGTGATTACTTGAATTTGAATGCCACACTTATTTTCAAAATAAGCACTCACTATTCGGGTTAGCCAGGAAAAGACCTTGGGGTCGTATAACCCATTTCGAATATGTGATACGTCGTTATGGATTGCATTTGAAGACCGGTGTTGAAGACCGGATATTTATGAAAACGGAAGGATTACCGTCGAATGTTTCTGCATCAACTGATCCCCAATATAGAAATTTATTACCCTTTGTGATGGAAAGTCCGGTCGTGATTAGTGAATATCCGGATTGCAAGGACTTCTTTGTAAGTGCCTTCGGTTCCGTTGGATCCCAGAACGGACTTGTATGGATGTGTGTCTGACGTTACAATTTGAGATGTAAAGCTGGTTTCTATCAAATATATTTCCGTTAGTGGCGGAGAATTTATTCTCTTAGCTTAACACCCTTAGAGGTTATGTAGTTGATGGTTACTAGTGATACATTCCCAAATTGGTAATGTGGCATACGAAGTGCTATTGAGCATTTGATGATCAAAGCATAGCTTTTGTATAAAGCGTGGCTTTGTGGACGAGACTTCATCGGACCTCACACCCCGAAAATGGTCAAAACAGGAAGGATGCGGCAAGGTTATTAGGGGGTAGCGCCCATTTAGTGTATGTCATTTCTTCTGGATAGAGGTGGCATCATGGTATGGAGCCCAGATATTTAACCTATGTTGTAGCTGCAAATTAATTACTTTGTGGTTGTCGGAATCGAGGATCCTCGGATATAGATCGGTTACGATCGGGGAATGACATATTCGTGTCAGTAGTTACCCAGTTTGAAGGGTAACCCGGCCTTGTGTTGGCAGAGATCTAACCGTAACGTTAGGTTCTCGAGTCGTCTTTCCAGAGGCGTACCCATGTGGCAATGGGAAGTTCCTTGGCCTGACCATTTGTTGGAAATCCAAACTTCAATACGCACCTTGTACGGTTTTAGTTGTAGAACCTATCATTCACTTATGGTGGTCACCACTGTTTGGATGGTAGCTATAGTAGGCATAAGTGTGAAATGCCTATGCTGGCTAAGATTTATATCTTTACTTTCGAAATTGTTTTCTACACTATGCACTAGTAATAATATCAAATGTTTCTTTTTAATGCGTATCAAGCATCTTTGACTATCATAAGGAGAAATCTCCTCCGATTCTGCATTTGCATTGTGTGTGTGTGTGCGGGAGGCCTTATAGTAGTCTCATTTTCTAAAAAGCATTGCGAATCTATTTTAAAATTATCATGTTCTTTGTTTTAAAGATAAATAACTGTTTAAGTTCTCACACCAGTCACATGACTGACTTGGAGTTTATTGTTTCCCTTCCTAAACTCTGGGTGCCCACCAATTTCCACACGGGCAATCTAGAGTTAGGTTATCAGGTCATTCTGGATTCGGGAGTTGCTGTAGAAATCTGGAGGCAAGCTAGATGGCGTAGCATATTACTAAGTATATAGTATTTCTTTTTCGCTGTTTGTTGTTGTAAACTCTGATAGAATGTAATGTGATGTAATGTACAAAATGTACAGTTCTTTTGTTTAATGATTATTCATTTATCTATTATATGTTGTTCCGCTGCGATTGTTAGATTCTGATATTGTTTTATTCTTCTATCTTCTTTCTTCTTCTTAAACCCTAAGAATTCGGTTTTCCGGCATTCGATTTCTCGGCAGTTGATACAGTGGACGCATTGATGTCGATTTTCGGAAGTCGAAGAATCGGGCCCTTATAGTAAATTAAACAGTGAGACCGAAGGATGGCTTCGAAGGAGAGAGAAGAGTTAGATAACCAAACCCAAGAGTTACTAAAGAAAGGATTGATAAGGCTGAGTCGTTCAAGTTAGAGATTGGCAATAGTTTTTGTAGCCAGATTGGATCCCCAAATAGATAACTTGTTTGATCAATTACATGGTGCTAAGTTATTCTCAAAATGGATCTAGCCATAGGATTCCATCATTTGAGAATCGTAGAAGAATGCATCCATCTAACTGCATTCAAAGGTCCAAAAACTTTCTTCGAATGGTTGGTTATGCCTTTTGGGCTAACTAATGCACCTTCTTATTTTGTAGACCTTATGAAAAGAGTATTTAGAGATGTACTAAATAAATTCGTGTTAGTCTTTATTGATGATATCCTTATATATTTTAAGATAGCAGAAGCACACGAGAGACATCTAGAAATTGTGTTGGAGACATTGAGAAATAATGTGCATAAAGCCAAATTCTCAAAATGCCATTTCTAGAAGGAGTAAGATTCCTTGGACATGTAGTGTCAAGGGACGGGGTTTCAGTAGATCCCATAAAAGTTACAGCTGTTTTAAACTGGAAGCAATCAAAAACTCCTAAAGAAGTTCGTAGCTTCTTAAGTTTGGCAGGATATTACAGAAGATTCGTTCAAGACATCTTGAAGATTTCTTATCACTTAGCAAAGTTGACTATGAAGGATGCTAAATTTATCTAGACTCCTAAATGTGAAGCAGCATTCCAAGAACTTAAGAAGAGGATAACAACCGCTCCAGTCCTAGTTATTATAAATAGAGAAGGAGCTAGTGCAGTTCTGATGCAGGAAGGGAAGGTGATTGCTTATGCAAGAAGACAACTACAGACTCATGAGAAGAATTATGTAACGCACGACTTAGAATTATTAGCCGTAGTGTTCACATTAAAAATATGGAGGAACTATTTGTTGAGTGAAAATTTTGAGCTCTTTACAGATCATAAATATTTAAAGTATCTTTTTACTCAGAAGGATTTAAACATGAGACATCAACATTGGTTGGAATTTATAGCATCTTATGATCTAGATATTTTATACACACTAGGGAAAATCAACACGGTAGCTGATGCGTTAAGTAGAAAATATGCTACCATTTCTTATTTGGTAGTAACTCCAACTCTTCTGGAAAGAATTTCTAGTAGACTAAAGGAAGATGGATTTTTGAGGAAAATTTATAAGAATTTATGCTAAGGGCAAAATTCAAGCTTTGAAATAGATGAACACGGAGTGTTATGATTGAACGGGCGAATTTATATTCCAGATGTGGAAAATCTTAGATATGAAGCGTTAGCTGAATGCCATAAATCCAAATTAAACATTCATATAGAGTTAACAACATGTATAAAAATATGAAGCTCACATTTTGGTAGAAAAGCATGAAAAGAGACATGTCCATTTATGTTAGCAGATGCGCTAATTGTCAACAAGTCAAGAGCGACCAGCAGAAAATTGCAGGGTTACTTCAAGCTCTGGAGATTCCGACTTGGAAGTGGGATCAATATCAATGGATTTCATTGATGGCTTACCTCGAATGAGGAAAGGGAACGAAGGCATTTGTGTTATCATAGATCGATTAACTAAAAGTGCAAACTTCATTCCGGTTAAGCCAACAAGGACTGATGCAAGCCTTGTTGATATATATATATATATATATATATATATATATATATATATATATATATATATATATATATATATATATATTTACACACACACACACACACATATATATATATATATGAAGGAGATTGTAAGATTGCATGGAGTTTTGAGCAGTATAGTGAGCGATTGGGATATTATTTGACTAGCCGGTTTTGGAAAGCATTATAGACAACTTTGGGAGCAAGGCTGAATATAAGCACCGCCCATCACCCTCAAACTGATGGACAGATGGAAAGGATCGACCGCGTTTAAGAATATCTTCTTAGGGCATGTATTCTAGACTTTGGTGGCTCCTGGGAAAATTATCTGCATCTAGTAGAGTCCTCTTATAACAATAGTTATCAAGCTTGTATTGGCATGACACCGTATGAAACTCTATATGATCGTCCTTGCAGGTCACCAGCATGTTGGACCGAAACCGGAGATCGGTTAGTACTTGGCCCTGATATAATACAAGAAACTTCAGAAAAGGTTGATGTGATTAGAAAGAAGCTAAAGGAAGCCCAGAGCAGATAGAAGAGTATGCAGACCAAAGACGTAGAAACATGGAAAGAGTATGCAGACCAAAGAGTATGCAGATTCGGTCTTTTTAAAAGTCTCTCTGATGAGAGGAGTAGTGAGGTTTGGAAGGACGGGGAAGTTAGCACCTCGATATATTGGACCATTTTCCATTCTTGAACGAATTGGCCCATTAGATTATCTAGTGCAATTGCCAGAAAGGTTGGTAGGAGTGTACAATGTTTTTCATGTATCTCATTTAAGGAAATATGTACATAACCCAGAGCAAATCATAGAAATAGCTGCTTAGGAAGTCTTGGAGGTGGAACAGAATTTATTAGTTATTAGACAGCCTATTCGAATCATTTCTCTATATGAGAAATGATTAAGAAGGAAGGTAGTAAGGCTAGTTAAAGTTAAATGGAGTGGTGATGCTACGGATTGCACTTGGGAAACAGAGGATAAAATGAAGAAGGCATATCTCGAGTTTAGAACTGAAGAATGAACCGTATCATTATAGTGTACTCATCGCCTATGGTGCAGTCACTTATTCATACTTTTGTATATGTTCCATCATATCGAATATATTTCCACTTGAAATATTCTCTCTTTCTTAATTTCGGGGATGAATTTCTTTTAAGGAAGGAAGTCTGTAACGACCTGCAAATTTATCACTTTGAAAAATTGAGTAAAAGGTTCATAATACAAATAAATTTGTTTAGAGTGATAATAAGTAATAGTAATCTTATTTTGAATAAATATTTACAAGAATATTTTCCTTGGGATTAATATCGATCAGTGGCATCGTCCTTAAATATTGACTCATTTAATTTAAATTGAGATTTAACTATTATAATTATTATAATTATTCAAATAATGATTTTGAAAAAATAACAATTCATTTTGAATAATTATAAAGTGATAATAAATCATTTATAATCGTTCTATAAAAAGGTATATTTCATTTGAAAATATACAGAAAAATCAATCTCACTTTATCAGTATAAGAAATTTTTGTAAATAATTGTTAATATAAATTTATATGGTTTTGTAAATAAAATGTGATCATTTGATTCATTTAAAATGATAAGAAATTTATTTTGAAATTTTGTTTACAAATATATGTATGTTAAAATATAAGTGAAAATGTAATAGGAAATTGGTTCTTCGATCGACAACGGTTTATCAAACGAAAGTTGTTCGAAATCAATGCAATGCTATTTATGTAACATACAAATGAATCCACTAACATGCACATGAACATACGTATACATACATATATACTAATACATTAAAAATACATACATAAGAAAAAAATATAAGATATTTTAAGTAAAGCTTCCTCCTTAAGCTAAAATAAGTCAACATATGCGTACTTGAGTGGATGGAAGTTATGTGCACATGGGCAGGGAGTTATTTCCTTGAATTTTGAAGGAGGAGGCATGTTGGAGAAGCTTGAAAAAGGTGGTGTTTACATATCTTCCTTTACACACTTCTTTTTTCCTATAAATACCGTACCTTCTTCTCTCTTTTTCCATTCATCTTCATCTTCATATTTCTCAAGCTTTTGCTTCCTCTTTAATGGCTTTTAAACTAAAAGAAATAATGATAAAAATTATTTCAAAAAGAAATTAAAATCAAAAACTGTAGTCATATATAGTAAAACACCTCAAAACGATCCAAAAGCTTTTCATTTCCCTTTGTTCTTCATAAACTCCTCTTCATTCCACCCTAGGCCAAGCCTAACCCGAGCCATATCTTAGGCTGCACCCTCCTTGGCTTTCACAAAGCTTGGTCGAAGCATTTTGGAGCCAAAATCCAAAGGATAGTGAGCTTCGGAACTCGAAGCGGAGCTATAGCAATTTTTTGTGAGTCATTGAAAATCTAAGGTGAGACTAGTTTATTATATTATATGTTGGATGATGACTTTATGTTGCAAATGGATATTTAATATGCTTTGATCATCAAGTACAGTTATTTTCATATGAACGTTGAATATATATGCAAGTCACGAATATACATGTTGATAAACACAAAGAAAATCACTTTCCTTAGATTAATGAAATGGCATATATGGAAGTGTTAAACCTCTTATAAATGGTTTAAAATGTATTTGAAATGTTTTATAAAGATTCAAAAGTGTTTTGGTGAAGTTTGGAAAGAAATGGAAAATTTGGTCAAAAAATAAGCGCGTAGCGTAACGGTAATTCGCGATTTCACTCTTTAAAAATCGAACTAGTGTAAAAAGGTGAAATATAGCTTGGAATTATTCGAGATAAGAATTTTCCGAACTATTATATTCATAGTTTTCCAATGAAGTAAGAAAATTGAGATTTCGATAAGTAGCTTTTGAAATACGAGTAATACAAGTTTTGGAAAAAATCTTGAATTTGCAATTCGGAATCCAAAACTCGATTTCTTTGAAAATGATATTTTAAAATTGTTTAAAAATTAAAATTAAATCTTATAAATGTTTTAAAATGGCTTAGAAAGAGATTTGAGAAATAAAGTGAAGTTTCAAATAATGAAAAGTTGTTTTGATCAATATAGCTTTAAAAAGCACTTTCTACGGCACTTTTTCTTAGCATTTTTTATAAATTTTGAAATATAGTTTTAAACTTAACAGTCCTTTTACAAATCCATTGTGAATGTTTTTTAAATGATTTATAAAGTGTTTTAAAGATGATTTAAATAAGTTTTGGAATGGTTAAAGATCTAGAGTCGATATAATAACTTGACCGCCTTATGGGTGTCAGAGAGATGGTGCCCAAGCTTAAGTTTAAAAAACCAGTTTCCTGCTCTCCCTGACTATCTGAACTGGACCGAAGGAAGGAATGGTGAATTTTTTTTACTCGGATCAATATCTTCCTAAATGAAACAATTTTGAGTTTATTCTTAGCAAAAGAGATTAAAAGTTATTAAAGGATTTTGTAGGAGAGGTTTGATAATTCCATATATATCGGAAAGAATGTTTTAGAAATATATATATATATATATCATCAAAGGAGATTTTTGGTAAAAAGAGAATTAAATCAACTAAAGAATGATTCCTAATTCAATTGACATCTTTTATCGATGATTGGTTCGGAGAAACCGGGGTCGGATATGGAGAAATCCCTATCTGAAAACAAGTTCGAACCAATGTATGCGTTCGAAAAATAAAGATATGATAGAGAGAATGAAGGATGAAAACCAGGGATTTTCGAGATGAATGGACTGCTTTTTGATAATTCTGGTTAGCTTTCAAATACTAAAGTAGCAGTGGTCCTTTCATTTCTGAAATTCTTTGGGTGGCAAGGACATCTTGCTACCAATCCTAGGGTAGATTCCCAATAGGATGTGGTAGGAGAGTGTCGTTAGTTTCGTTCAATCACAAAACCAACTTATACCGATGGATGTCTGACATTACATTCTTGAAATTTACGTCATTGATTTTTATAGCATACATCTGTTTGGTGGCGGAGAAGGTGTACCACCCCAAATATTACGGGAAATATAATTAAAAAGAAATTAAAAGCACATTTGGTACAGTGGTAAATGCGCATGTTGACATTATTAGTGACCAGTGACCAAGTCCCGTTGTGGCTCAAAATCTGGAGCGATGTTTTTTTAGTTGGTTCATTTTCAGCGATTTTCCTACATATTTCAGCATTGTTTCTGACATGTGGCGGCTTTCCATTCGCTCCGTGATGTAATAGGATGAGATTGCTAAATTTTATGGGTTGTGTGATGTGTATGGGCCAGAATGGATAACCATTAAGTGTACGAAAGAACCAGATTTAATCAAAAATAATCTAATGGATTATATTCACTCAAACAACAAATAAATAAACCATCTAATCGAAACCTAATCTCTTATTCAATCGTCGCCATAATTCTATAGTAAAATTAGTATGTATTATTCTTCCTCCTTTTCTCTATTCAATAAACAAATCTTTACCGAATTAAATTATCTATATATATTCAAGAAATTTGGGGAATTTAGAAGAATCAAAGGGAGAAATATTAAAGCAAAGCTTTTTTTCAAATTTATGCAACCTCAAGTGCCAGCTGAGTGGGAATTAATATTAAAAAGAAAAATAAAGTAATTCAATTTCAGTTCTTTTCTAGAATGTTGATAGGAATTAATTTCTGTCATTAATTGAGAATAAACGTAAATTATTGCACCTTCTTTTTCTTCCACTTTTCAAATCTAATTCATGTTTGGTTTAAAAGATGGGACATATAAATTGTCCATTCACGTTTTATGGCATAAATAAGATTGAAATTTATGTAAATTATTGTATCTTCTTCTTCTTTCACTTCTCAATTCTAATTCATGTTTGGGTTAAAATTCGGAACAAACAAATTGTTATTCACATTTCATGGCGTAAATAGGATTGGTTTAATTGAAATAGAATTAGAATTGTTATTCAATTTCTAATGGTAGAACAGGTTAGTTAAATAAATTCAGAATTTGTTACTTGAATAAAATTATATTTTGATTGATATAATTACATAATTTTGAATATAGTTTTGGAACAAAATTGAGAAGTCTAATTGACATAATTGTTTATTTCATATGTGGCCTAAAAATGTAAAAGTGGAATTTTATGTAATTAAATGGTTTGTGGCTATTGGATGAAAAATTTGTATAGATTAAATCCGTAGAAGGAGAACGTAAATTAGGGTGGAAAAAATGTAAATTAAATGGAGCCTAAAGGCTAGTGTAAATCTGTAACAAAATAGCATAAAAATTATCTACTATCCATGCAAACTGAACGGACGTGAAATTGAAATTCCATTTATGTAAGAAAAAGGAAAATTATGAAATAGCCAAATCGAATGTAAAAATGGGCTAAAGCAGACTAATGGAAATAAAGAGTATGTATACTGTAAAGGTAAAATTAATTAATCTGAAAGCGATTTGGTAGGCAGACCTTGTAAAGGTCTGGATAGGTGTTTCATGCAGTTAAGACAAAAATATAGTTTTGGCTTATGTACTAGGAGCGGGAAAATAGGTTCGTAAAGATGTTTGTTACCTTTCATTTGTTGCTAGTACGTAGGATAGACAGCTTCCATAATCATAGGCTTCTTCAGCCAGATCGACGTGGATGGAATAGGACAAGTGTGCTTCGACGTAGGCTTCTTTAGGCAGATCGTTGGAGGATTTTGTGCAGCCGACCCAACTGCGAGCGCTCTTTCGGAGGACCAACACTATGGATAGGGGAAAGCCAACGTTGGTGACCGAGGAGACAGGAGGATAGGAGTCCATTTTGGCGGAGCCTGAGCGCAACTTCGGGGAGGCATTTAGTCACAGTGCATGGGTAAAGAGCATGACTTTCACGCTGTAGCATGTGGGTAGGTAAAGATAGCAAGTCTGATAGGCTGATTGACGTTTAGTATTACTGCATGGTTGACTTCCCTAGAGTGACCATGGACTTTGGCTTCTTAGGAACTGTATCTAAGAAGGATTCACTGCATTGTATTATTCACCCTCTACGATATCCAGGGAAGACCTGGAATTAAATTATTTTATTCTTTCTGCTTCATTTTATTTCTCATTCACCAGACTTTATGTCTGATCCATTCCTATTTTTTCTATTTTCCCAAATCACAAAAGGGCAGGTCTAGGTTGCAGTTCTTTGCTGCTTGGAGGGTCATTGGAGCAGTTGTTATCTTCAGCTTTTATTTCTTTTGTTTCATGTACTTCATTTCTCTTTTTCAAACTTTACGCTATATATGGGAACCTATACTTATGTTTTATATTTTGGTGGACACTACTTGGTACCTTTGGATTCAGAAATAAATTTGGGATAATGTTGTTTTTAATGAAGTTGTTTTGCTATTATTTTATAACTAGAGAAAGTTTTCTTCTGTTGTAATACTTTAATCATTTTATGTTGTTTCCTTAGTCTATGTTCTATTTTATGGATTTTTATTTCACCCGACCACCCATGCTTCCAGTCATGTTCGATTTTCGGGGTGCCTAAAGATGCGAGGTGTCACGGTTGGTAAAAGAGCTAAGATTTCGGTAATCCTAAAAATATTTTAAAAATATAAAGTTTTTCGAGTAATTTTTAAAGGATATTCCAAATAATATATTAAAAGTATATGTATATATTTTGGAAAAAAAAGAAATTTTGGAAATGGGTCGATCATATCTCTTCCTCCCTATCTATTGAACTATTTATGAAGTACCTAATCCCATCTTTTTAATACTCACAGATAAAAATGCCTGAACCATAAGATATCCCCAAAGTTACAGGCCTTAATATGCCTGCTTGGTTCAGACGTTATTTGTAGGCTACTACCCGAGCAGAGCCACCATCTAGGGATGCTGCTTTGGCAGAAGGGGCTTCAGCCCATCCGTTAGTTGTTCCCAATTTTCCCAAGTTATGCAAGGACTAAACCAGCTTAGGAGGAAAGCCATTTCTTGGCACCGAGTCATATATTAAGTAAGAACTTTGATCCATAGTTGTGAGCAGATACTTGGACTCATGGGATTGGAGGACTTAGCTCGGAGGCAGTTGGCTTCAAGGCAGTTGCAAGGAGAGGCTTTTTGTTTGTGGGATATTGTGGACGCTGAAGCTGATAATTTGATTTGGGCGGATTTTCATACTAGGTTCGAGTGGAAATTCTTATCGCATGCTGAAGAGGGAGTGCAGCTAGAGAAATTTATACAGCTCAAGCAAGGGGTTATGATAGTTAAGGAATATGTTAATCAATTCAATGAGCTTGCCAGATTTGGACTAGACCTGATCAATACTCCTCACAAGAAGGCGTTGAAGCTCGCTAAGAGTTTGAGTCAGCCATTATAGAGTTTGGGGGCGAGCTACATTCCGATGGAAATCACTTTTGAGGGATTGGTAGAGATGGCTTTACTTGCTGATACTGAAAACAAAGGAGATGTGGTGCAGAAGAGCAATGGGAAGATGCAGTGGAAAGGAAAGAGGAGGAGGAGGGTCAGGTGGAATAAGGAAAGGCTGGAGGTGCAATACTTGTAGGAAACCAGGTCATCTTACTAAGGATTGTAGAGGGGCAGGAGAGCGACCGAGACTGAGGTGCTATCTTTGCAATCAAGTGGGGCATATGAAAAAGGACTTGTCCATCAAAGCCTAAGGATATTACACAGACATCTTCACAGCCTACTCAAGCTTACGCCTTGGAGGCAACTCCTTCCTCTAGTATTAGTCCGGTTGTGGACAAGGGAAAGAAGGTGATCATCGAAGGTGTGTTATCAATTTTTGATTTTCCTATTCGTACCCTATTTGATTCTAGAGCTTTGCACTCTTTTATATCTAGTACTTTGGTAGTGGGTCTTGGTCTTGATGCTTGCTTAGTTACCGACCTGATAGTGTATCAAATCCCATAGGAGGATCGGCCTATTTGTCCATGTTATGTCGGTATTTGAAATTGTTTATTTTAGAGGTTGAGTTTGACTGTAGTGCCTTTGTATTACGCTTTTCTGGGTTCAGGTTTATTCTTGGTATGGATTGGCTATCCATTAATAGTGCAATTCTTGATTGCGATAAGAGGGTAGTGAGGTTAGGCACTTATAGTGGACGTACCTTGGAGGTATCTTGTGATTCTAGAGGATCGGTCATGTTGAGCTACCTTTATTCTCTTAACTTATCGCCCGATAGTTTGAGTTCGATACCCGTTGTTAGAGACTTTCCAAATGTGTTCGAGGAGGTTGTTGGCCTTCCACCTCAAAGAGAGATCGAATTCAAGGTTTATCTTGTCGATAATGCCAAACCGGTTGCTTTGTCCGTAAGGCATATGGCTCTTAAGGAATGTCATGAGTTGAGCAAGCAGATTGTAGAGCTTTTGGATAAGGGCTTCATTCGTAGGAGCATTTCTGAGTGGGTCGCATCCGTCGTCTTTGCCTCTAAGGTGAATGGCTCTCTCAGGCTTTGCGTGGATTATAGGGAGCTTAATAATCTGATGAAGACGAATCGTTATCCTCTTTCTCGTATAGACGATCTCTTCGACCAACTAGTAGGAGCCAAGGTATTTTCACAGCTCGATTTGGCCACAGGATTTCATCAGTTGCGTGCGACGAAGGGTAGCATTTAGAAGATCGTGTTTAGGACTCTGGATGGATTATTGGAGTAGTTAGTCATGTCATTTGGGCTAACCAATGCTCCGGCATATTTTGTGGACCTGATGAGTCAAGTATTCCGCGAATAGTTGAACAAGTTTATGGTGGTGTTCGTCGACGACGTTTTGGTTTATTTGCGAAGCAAGGAGGAGCATATTGTTCACTTAGAAGAAGTGTTTAGGACCCTACGATCACATAAGTTGAAGGAGAAGTTCTCTAAGTGCCACTTTTGAAGGGACCCCTAAGAATGCCATGGACATAAGGAGTTTCCTTGGTCTTGCGGGCTACTATAAGATGTTCATTAAGGACTTCGCTAGGATATCAGCTCCACTTACCCGCCTTACCAAGAAGAACTCAGATTTTGTTTGGGGTGCCAAGTTTGAGGATGCCTTTGGTCGATTAAAGGAAGGTTTGACTACTGCGCCCCTCTTGGTATTATCGGATGGAACGAAGCCTTTCTTAGTTTATACGGATGCTTGTGGTATGGGGCTAGAGGCTGTACTGATGCAATAGGGTAGGGTTATGTGTTATGCGAGTAGATAGTTGAAAACGCATGAGAAGAATTACTCGGCGCATGATCTTCAGTTGGCAGCTATAGTTTTTGCTCTCAAGTCTTGGAGGCACTATTTCTTGGGAGAAAGATTTGAGGCTTTCATGTATCATAAGTCTTTGAAGTATTTATTCTCTCAGAAAGACTTGAATTTGAGACAGTAAGATGGACGGAGTTTTTAGCCTCTTATGATTTGAGATTTCTTATACCTCTGGCAAGTGTAATATAGTGGCAGATAGGTTGAGTAGATGCAAAGTGGTTTTAAGTCCTCTGTTTTTGGAATGGAAGCATTTAGAGTACATTGCTACCTTTGATTTTAGATCTCCATCAGATTTAGCTTTGGGATTATTTGCAGCCCTCGACGTCCAGCCTCCTTTGATGGAGCAGATTGAAGCAAGGCAAGGCGAGGATGAAGAGTTAAAAGACATTTTAGATAAACTTAGTAGAGGAGAGACATCACCAAATCTTAGGTTCTATATCATGGACACAAGGGGATGGCTTAGAAGGGATGGTAAACTTTATGTTCCCTGTAATGAGGATCAGTAGATAAGGTGTTGGCCGATTCATATGGGATAAGAAGAGAGTATTCTATTTGCCTGGAATGAAGAAGAGGGTGGCTGAGTATGTATCGAAGTGCATACTTGCTAAAGGGTAAAGGCGAAATGGAATAAGCCTGGAGGACGGTTGTGGCCATTAGATAATCACGGAAATGGGAATGCGTCTCTATGGACTTCGTGGATGGATTACCAAGGTCTCGGAGAGGGAACACGAGCATTTGGGTCATTATGGATAGACTAACGAAGAGCGTTCATTTTGTACTTATTAAGAGTAATAGGATGAAAGCTTCTTCGGCGACTCTTTATGTAAGGGAGATAGTTAGGCTTCATGGAGCTCCCGCCAGCATTGTGAGCGACAGAGATCCATTATACACCAGCGAGTTTTGGAGGAATCTTCAACAAGCCTTGGGAACAGATTTGAATCTGAGCACGGCATGTCGCCCTTAGATAGATGGACAGACTGAGAGGGTAAATAGGGTTTTGAAATATTTTCTCAGATTGTGCATCATTGACTTCAGAGGCTCTTGGGAAGACCATCTACCTTTGGTGGAGTTTGCGTATAATAATAGTTATCAAGCAAGCATTGGGATGGCACTGTTTGAGGCCCTCTATGGCAGACCATGTAGATCACCAGCTTGTTGGTGGGACAACACCGACAGGATCTTGCTTGGACCAAACTTGGTAAGGGAAACTTTCCAAAAGGTGGATTTGATTTGCAAGAGGTTGAAGACTGCACAAGATAGACAAAAGTCATATGCTGACAGAAGATGTTCAAATTTGGAGTTTAAGATTGGAGATATGGTTTTTGTTAAGGTTTCTCATATGAGAAAGGTTATGAGATTTGGCTTAGTGGGTAAGTTGGCATCGAGATTTGTAGGACCCTTCCCTATTATTGTATGGATTGAAAAAATAGCATACAGAGTTGATCATTCAGATAAGTTGGCAGGAGTTCCCGATGTTTTTCATGTTTTTCATCTGAGGAAGTGTCTACATAATTCTGCAGTAGTAGTAGAATCCGATCAAATAAGGGAAGTGGAGGTAGAGCGTGCATCACTTGTGCATTGTACACGCACCCATATATTGGAACACAGCGTCAAGAGATTACGCAATAAGGAAGTTCGTCTAGTGAAGGTTCAGTGGGGAGATGACCCTAAGGAGTGCACATGGGATTCTAAGGAGAGAATTTGAACTTCTTATCCTTTTCTATTTGAAGGTACACTTCAAATATCCTATCTTTGATCTTTCCTTAGTTATGGTCTTTTCGATAATCTTTAGATGAAACATATGGATGGTAGCTTGGTTGTAAACATGTCATTAGGGCATGTTATGTTTGATGGATGAAAATGATTGCAAGTTGATGCCAACAATTGCAAATGGATGCATTGCATGCACTAGATAGATATTTATTAGGATAATCGACCAACTAGATACACATACCTGTATATGCATGCCTGTTATCTATTGCATTTGCACATGGTTGTATAAATATATGTGTGTGTATACAAATGGATGTTGCATATGGATGGTGCATTTGGGTGAATGATTGAAACATGCATATAGAATTATCAATTATACTAGGGTAATTGCATACATTTGGTTGCATGGCATAAGCATACTTTCAATATAGGAGGTCAACTAAATCAGTAGACCGACTATCTTTTCACATTGCTTAAGTTCATATGCTTTTCACTTTGCATAAATCATAAATTGCGTTAGTTAAAAAATAAGGACAATGGTAGAAATGGATGATGCTTGAGTAGATGGATGTAGTGGATGTTGGTTGTTAATTACATTCTTCCCTCTTTGGAGATTTCGGGGACGGAATCCTTTAATAAGGGGAGAATGTAACACCCCGATATTTTACGAAAAATATAATTAAAAAGAAATTAAAAGCGCATTTGGTACAGCGGTAAATGCGCATGTTGACTACCTTAGTGATCAGGGATCAAGTCCCGTTGTCGCCCAAAACCTGGAGCGACATTATTTTTTAGCTGGTCCGTTCTCAGCAATTTTTCGACATATTTCAGCATTGTTTCGAACATGTGGCGGCTTCCCATTCGCTCCAGTGATGTAATAGGATGAGATGGCTCAATTTTATTAGTTGAGTGATATGTATAGGTTAGAATGGATAACCATTAAGTGTATGAAAGAACCAGATTTAATCTAAAATAATCTAATGGATTATATTCACTCAAACAATCTATAAATAAACCATCTAACATAAACTTAATCTCTTATTCAGCCATCGCCATAATTCTACAGTAAAACTAATGTGTATTATTCTTCCTACTTTTCTCAACTAAATAAACAAATCTCTACCAAATTAAATTATCTATATATATTCAAGAAATTTGGGGAATTTAGAAGAATCAAAGGGAGAAAGATTACAGCAAAGCTTTTTTCAAATTTAGGCAAGCTCAAGTGCCATGTGAGTGGGAATTAATATGAAATAGAAAAATTAAATAGTTCAATTTTAGTTCTTTTCTAGCACGTTAATATGTATTAATTTCTGTTATTAATTGAGAATAGATGTAAATTATTCAACATCTTCTTCGTCTTCCACTTTCCAAATCTAATTCATGTTTGGTTTAAATTATGGGACATATAAATTGTCTATTCACGTTTTATTGCATAAATAAGATTGAAATTTATGTAAATTATTGTATCTTCTTCTTCTTCCACTTCTCAATTCTAATTCATGTTTGTATTGAAATTTGGAGTGAACAAATTGTTATTCACGATTCATGGCATAAATAAGATTGGTTTAATTATATTGAATCAGAATTGTTATTCAATTTATAATGGTAAAACGGGTTAGTTGAATAAATTTAGAATGTTACTTGAATAAAATTATGGTTTTGATTGATATAATTACATAATTTTGAATATGGTTTTCGAACAAAATTGGGAAGTCTAATCGACATAATTGTTTGTTTCATATGTGGCCTAAAAATGTAAAAGTAGAATTTTATGTAATTAAATGGTTTGTGGCTATTAGTTAAAAAATATATACAAATTAAATCTTTAAAAGGAGAACGTAAATTAAGGTGGAAAGAAAATGTAAATTAAATGGACCCTGAAGGCTAGTGTAAATCTGTAACAAAATGACATAAAAATTACAGACAAAGCATACGGACTGAACAGATGTGAAATTGAAATACCATTTATGTAAGTAAAAGGGAAATTGTGAAATAACCAAATCGGATGTAAAGATGGCCTAAAGCAGATTAATGGAAATAAATAATATGTAAACTGTAATGGTAAAATTAATTAATTTGGAAGCGATTTGGTAGGCAAAACCTTGTAAAGGTCCAGAGATGTGTTTCATGCAGTAAAGACCAAAATATAGTTTTGGTTGTACTTACTAGGAGCGAGCAAGTAGGTTTGCAAGGATGTTAGTTACCTTTCATAGGTTGTTAGTACATAGGATAGATAACATCCGCAATCGTAGGCTTCTTCAGGAAGATCAACATGGACGGAACAGGACAAGTGTGCTCCGATGTAGGCTTCTTTAGGCAGATCGTTGGAGGATTTTGCGCAAATGACCCAGCTACGGGCGCTCTTTCGGAGTATCGACACTTTGGATAGGGTCAAGTCCACGTTAGTGACCGAGGAGATAGGAGGATGGGAGTCTACTTTGGTGGAGCCTGAGCGCAACTTCGAGGTCCTGCGAGATTGTTTGAGTCGGCGCCGATCAGACGCAAGAGGCATTTAGTCACAATGCATGAATGAAGAGCATGACTTTCACGCTGTAGCACGTGGATAGGTAAGGAAAGCAGGTCTAGCAGGCCGATTGATGTTTAGTATTACTACGTGGTTGACTTTCCTAGAGTGACCATGGACTTTGGCCTCATAGGTACTGTATCTAAGAAGGATCCACTACATTATATTATTCACCCTCTGCGATATCCGGGGAAAACTGGAATTAAACTGTTTCATTCTTTCTGATTCATTTTATTTCTCATTCACCAGACTTTATGTCTGACCCATTCCTATTTTTTCTATTTTCGCCAAATCACAGGAGGGCAGGTCTAGGTCATAGTTCTTTGCAGCTTAGAGGGTCATTGGAGCAGTTGTTATCTTCAGCTTTTGTTTCTTTTTATTTCATCCACTTCGTTTTTCTTTTCCATACTTTACTATGTATATGGGGATCCATATTGTGAACTTTGTTATATTTTATGTTTTGGTAGAGACTACTTTGTACTTTTGGATTTAGAAATTAATTTGAGATAATGTTGTTTTTAATGAAGCTGTTTTGCTATTAATTTATAATTAGTGAAAGTTTTCTTCCGCTGTAATATTTTAATAATTTTATGTTGTTGCCTTAGTCTCTATGCTAAGATATGGATTTTTATTTCACCCGATCACCCGATCACCAGTGCTTCTAATCATGTCCAATTTTTGAAATGCCTAGAGGTACGGGGTGTCACAAAAGGAACCTTCTTTTAGCTTAACATCCTTCTCAGAGACGTACAAGCTTGGAGGTTGTATGTTTGTGAAAGTCAATAAGTGATCGATAGAATGGTAGTGTGGCATTCAAAGAAAGATGATGTGCTATGTGAAAAGGTAATTAATACCTCAGGCCTCACAGCCGGTAATGAACGAAACATCGCTGGATGCAGCAAGACTTGGTGGTTCGCAGCCATTAGGGTATGATCATCCCCTTCTAGATGTATTCTTTCCGCTATAACGTTCGAGATGTAAATTATTGTCGACGTATGATATGAGACATCTCAGATAGGTCGGTAACGACCGGGGTGATGACATATTCAGTACTATCTAAGCAAAGGAAGGCCAGTCTTGTGTTGGTAGAGGACCATCAGTTGGGCCTCGGTACATTCCTTTAGAGATGTATTGCCGGAAGGTAGTCCCTTCACCTAGTCATTTATAACGAAACATATTCTCCAATAAGAGCCCATAAGATTTTGAATATAGAAAGCCTTGTATTACAAGGTGGTATGCTGGAATTTAATAATGTAACATTTTCGGCTAACATTAATAAATTTACTTGCAAATGTTTTCAAAGATATTTCATTAAAAATAATTCAATTATTTTGACTTAAAATGTTTTGGTTATCATAAGTTAAAAATCAGTTCCATGTGTATGTAAGGTGTGGTCTTATAAGATGCCTTTTTGTTTTCAAAACACGTATTTTGAGTTCTCACGCCAGTCCCATGACTGACCGGGAGTTTATTTTGTTTTCCTTTTAAACTCTGGATGCAATATTTTCTTAGACAGCCAAGTAGTCAGGATTCTGTTTAGAGTATTTTGGGAGGAGCATGTTGGAGGAGACTTTTGAAGCATGAAGCCGAAACACCCGATGGGGATATCTATCCATCTATTTTGTTTTCCATTGTGTATAAGTTAGTAATGCTAGCAAGTGCGGGAGCGGGCAGTTATAACTGTTCTCGGGTGGGTTTGTGCATACAAAACTCTGATGTACCCTGATGATGGAAGTTGCATGTACTATTTACCTATTTTAATGTAATATGAGAATTTATCTTTCTATCTTTTTCTTTACTTTATCCTTAAAAATCTTCTCCCCGACACTTGGATTTAAGGAGTGTAATACCATGGATGTATTAGTGTCAATTTCGGAGAGTCGAGAGGATAGGTCTTTACATGTACCAAAGGTGGAACATTAAAGAAACCCAAATAGACTTACGAAATAAATACATACATAAATGTACACGTACCATGATTTCTGATGTGTCCGACAATTGAATCATGAGAGTAATTCATAAGAATTGTATTATTCCATAAGTCGATATTACTCAATATTATATATATCGAACATTATGAATCTTCAATATAAATTTGTCCTGAACTATTTATTTATTAATATATTACTTTCATACTCTTTAGTTGTTGAGTTTTCCACAAGCTAAGCATGTTATCTGTGGTACTATTAATATATTGAATAGACAAGGTAAAATAACTGCACATATTTGTTGAGCTTTCCTCAAGGTATGTGCATTACACTTAGACCGTTGCGAAATGGTAGGTCGGAGTAAATAATCCTACTTTATTTGTTGAGCTTTCCTCAAGGTAAACGTATGATTAAAAAAGGCACCATGGGTTATGAGTTGTATATGATACAGTCAATAAGGATTTATCCACCAAATGTGGACGTAAGATTTGTTGAGCTTTTCTTATGGTCGAAATTCCAAGACATACGAATCCTAACACCTACTAGTGAAGTCGAAGGACTTCTATGTTTTGAATTAGGTTTTTACAAAACTTAAAAGACTTGTGGGAGCTTATTAGTAGAATGAAACATAGAGTTTAACCTTACTAATATTATAGGAACATCTACCATGATTTGTCATAATAGTTTACCATACAAACTTGGAGAAAACGACAACTCCAAATTATTTTCTGAAACCGACAAGCTTATTATACCTAACTGCATCGACCGGTTAAGTGCAATTAAAATAGCATTGACTTTGGAGCACCTTTGGACTACTATTACATGCGAACTCAAAAAACAACCTGTAACGACCCGTAATTTAACCTCTTTAAAATATGGGTATTTAATATAATTAGTAACTTATAACTAAAATAAAAAATTTAAAAATAATATTTAGTGATGCTTAAAGGGTTTTCAAAATTTGTTTACAAAAATATTTAGTTCGAAGAAAAATAAAAAATATGACTGGAAATCGTTTTCCGAATTTTTGACTTCACATCTTCTAAAAATTGTCTAAAACATCATGAACATTATCGTATGCATAAAAACAAACATTTACAAAACACATTAGGATTTAGACATTATAATAAATATCTATTTATAATTTAAGAAAAAAGGTGATGCGACAATCTCCTAAGTTTAAAATTAAAACAAAAGGAAAATGTCACGTCAAATGAAACAAGTTTAAACATGATTTGATATTTTGGCAACTTGAGTTTTAAATGCATGTTGGTTAGGGGAGACAAGCAAAGTCATGTGGCAACCATAGATAGGAGGCTATAAGTGGAATCAACCACGTTGCATGTGATTATAAATAACAACTCCATGCTCTCATTTTCATTTTCTTCCCAAAATTTCACCTTTTGTTTTCATGGCCATAACTCACTCAAAAATATTCAACCAACGAACAAAAATTCAAATCCAAGAGAATCAAGTTAGCTACAATTTTTTTATCATTTCCTCAATTTCCAAGTGTTATTAGGACAAAAATACATTATTTTGCAGAGCATTTTCGGACCCAGATTTTCAAGTCTGAAAATACCTCTTCTTCTTCTGACCATATCTTCCTAAAAATAAATCCAAATTAAGAAATTCTTTCTTCTAAAACATAGAAAAAAGAATTTCCAAAAAAATTCTCTTTGATGACTTCTCCAATTTCTAAGAGCAACAAAGCCAAAAATGCATGAGAAGATCACTAAATTCTAGGTTGTTTGGTTAGCATTTAGATGAGTAAAGCTCGCCTTTTTAACTAAAGTGTTGGAATTTATTTCCTTCACATTATTGTAATAATTTAATTCAATTGATTATGCATGCTTTTTTTTAATGTTTGTTACTTGGTTGCTTATTAAAAAGTCGACATCTTGAGTAGTTGTAAGTAATCAAAAATATTTTTGTAGTTCGAAGTAAATTTGTATAAGTGATGTATTCTTTATGTTCATAAATATTATTTACTTTTTTATATGCCATGTTTATGTTATGTGATGTGAGGCTTGGATGAAAATCATTATGACATGAAAGTAGTTCTTGAAGTGTCCGTGTAGCGACTATCGCTATATCTGCACTTTCGAAAAACGCTATATCTTCGACATCTTTTGTTTTACTTTCAAGCTTGGGTTTTACTTTACAAAGTTGATTAAATTTTTGAATAAGAATGGATTCAAAATTAATTTACTAATTTAATAATGATTTTAAATTTAATTAATTATTTAAATTAATGAGGATTAAGGACAATTAATTATCTTAATAATGATGTGTTTAAGATTAATTAATTACTTTTTTATTGATGTTTAAAATTAATTAACCATTTTATCTAATGATGATTAAGTTTAATTAATCTCTTAAACAACTATTAATTAAAGTTAATTTATTATTTTAATTAATGGTGTTTAAAAATTAATTAATCATTTTTAATTAATTACTTTTAGAGTTAATTAGTTAGTTCAAATTTAATTAACTTTTTCGATTAATGATATTTTAAATTAGTTAATCCTTTTAAGTAAATGATGTTTTAAAATTAATCAATCAACTTAATTAATGAGATTTAAAATTAGTTAATTAATGATATTTTAAAATGATTAACCTTTTTTAATTATAGGTGTTTAAAGTTAATCGATCAAATTAATTAATGAAGTTTAAAGGTAATTAATCATTCTTATAAATGTTAATTAAAAATAATTAACCTATTTAATAAGTATGTTTAAGGGATTAAATCTTTTTGATAATGGTGTTTTAAAGTTAATGAACCATTTTTACGAAGTTGTTTGAAGTTAAAAACTTGTAATGAGAAGCCCAAGCACGAGTTTGGTTTTAAAAAGGTAAAAGTTTGATTTGGATATGGAAAAGAAATTTCCGTAAACGATATCACTTATATGAAAAGAATTTAGTCATACTCTTGGCTCTATACGTCGAGGTATGGAAACTTATCACTATCTCAAAATTTAAAATTGTCGTCAAGGCAATGCCTAAAGGCAACACTACCTTCACTTTCCCCACTTCATTTTTAACCACGAAATAGTACAAGTTTGAAATCGATGAGTAGTGGTAGGAATATGAGGTTTACTGTCCATATACGATCATTTTTTTCTTCGATAATCAGTTTATCGACCATCGATTACCTCAGCCTTCTTTGTATTTCGTCATTCGAAGACGATGTGTTGCTCACTTGACCTTTTTTATCCTTTTTCAAAAATGACTAAACCCCAAAGAAGGAGTGGAAGCCAAGTTATGTGGGGTTTCTCCCATTAGGGTAGTATCACATATACTCAAGATTTGGTTTGGATATTTGTGCACCAAGGTGTGAATTACTCGAATTCTCGGTAAATGTTGGTGGGGTCCGGTTTGGACGTGTCCATGACCATTGGAGTTCTCAAGTATATATTCTAGAGGTATACTTTCAATAAGGTGGTGCACCCTCCTAGCCATTGTTGGTAAATTTCCCTTCCCTTGTTGATTCGGACCTTCGACTTTGTTTTACCTAATTGCATCGGGAAGAGTATAACACTCTTTGTGATGTTAATTATCTGTATTCATTCTTTACATTTGGACGTTATTCTTGTGAGAGGAAACCCATTTCTCGTTTGGCGGCATGGTTTCACATGTTGTTGTTTAATTACACTTATTTTTTAGAGTTTTACTCATAGCAGACATATTGTCTGACTGGAGTTGTTTGTTCACACTAAACTCTCGAGTACTCAGTTATATTTGAGTAGTCCAAGAGTAGAAGATCTTTTATGGGCTCTTTCGAAGATGGCATTCAAGCAGAAGGCCTTTATCTATTTAGTCGTATGTTTCCGTTGTTTGTTTAGTTCTTGTAAGTGTATTTTGTTTCAGCATATGTAAAGGCGGGTTGTTGTAACCGTATAAGCTGATTGTAGTACTTTTGTGTAACTCTGATAACTCCAAGTTAAGGAGCAGCCTTATGTACTATATTACTGTTACGTTCTATTTAACAGTTCCATTGTGAAATTTTATGTTCTGTTCTTTATTTTACCCCATGACGATTCATCTTTCGGATGTTTGGGCAACAGCACACGAAAATTGTGGATGTATTAGTGTATTCACAGGGGTCAAAAAGGTGGTACGTTACATTTGGTATCAGAGCTTTAGTTTGGCGAACACCTTAGCCTGATTGGGGTACAACTCATTAGAGATAGGGTGAGAAGAGCCCTATAATGAGTTAATTTTGAGAGAGTGTTTTTTTATCACTCATCCTTGTGATTTGTTTTAGATCCTTTGGTGTTGTTTCCTTAAACCAATTTGGTCCTATCTTTGTATTCTAATAGTACCTGTCGTTATTCAGGTAACTGAAATTTAGTACAAGAGAAAAAAGAACGATAGGATTTAGAACCAACACAGCTATAAATGGCAGAGATGCTAGAAATAGACTAGTTGTAGAGCCGGTAGAAAAAGTAGTAGTACAAGTTCAACCACCTTAGAACTTTGCTACTTTTTGCAAAAAATATACTACTTTGGGTGGTAAATAATTCTTTAGTACTGAAGATATTCTTGGAGTTCAAACATGGCTCCACTCTTGTAAAAGGTTATTCAGGGATCTTCAATTGAAGGATGCAAGGAAGCAATTGTCGGCGTCGCGATAGCTTCAAAAGTCAGCAATGGATTGGTGGGATTCAATAATAGTTAATACTCCAGAGGAAGATATACTTGGGCTCAATTTAAGGAAGTCCTCGAAGCTTAGTTTATTCCAAAGGCGGGAAAACTCAATTGTTTAGGAGTTTCATGGATTTGAAGCAGGGAGATATGACTGTGGTAAAGTATGAACATCGATTCAATGCATTGTCTCACTTTGGACCAGAATTAATAGACACACCACTTAAAAAGAATGAGATGTTCGTGGAAGGCTGAGGCCAGAATTCCATCATGAGATAATCAATCATGTTAATGGTACATTTACCAATTTGATCAGCATGGCCTTGAGGTTTGAAGCTTTGGATATTAAGCAAGGAGTTAAAAAGGGTATAGTTCTAGTATTTAGTGCCCCACCTATATCAGTTATCCCTATTGCAAACAAGCTGAATATTAAAAGAAAAAGGAAAGAAGCAGTGGTCAATAAATAAACCCGGAGATGGAACTCCAAATCAAATGAAGCAGCCAAACTTGGCCAACGTTCTTTGTTTCAAGTGCAATAAGATGGGTCACTTTGCAAATCAGTGTCCAAGTGTCTCTTGTTATAACTACGGCCAACTGGGACACATGAAGAATGAGTGTTTTTTTCCAAAGAAGAGGGTGCAAGGACAAGATTTTGCTATTAAGGAAATACCATCTACTTCTACATATCAGAAGGGAAAGCGGGTGTTGTAAGGTACGTTATCCATTTATGATATTCCCATTAGAGTATTATTCGACATGGGTGCTTCCGATAGTTTTATTTTAGTTGATCTTGTTTATAAACTCAACCTTAAACCCATCTTCCTAAACAATCCTCTTTATGTGTCGAATCCAATTAGGGGTCCTACAGACGTTAACATTGTGTGTTTGAATGTGCTTATTTCTTATCGAGATCGGCACTTCTTTTTTGACTTGTTCGTCCTCGAATTCATTGGTTTTTGGGTATTGTCGGGTATGGATTAGTTATCTAAGTTTGAAGCCATCTCAGATTGTGTTAGTAGAGTGTCCGTAGTAAAGGATGTAGTAGGTAGAGCATTGATATCTGTTGTGAGGGGCCTAATAAACTTTTGAATAGTTTTCTCTATTCACTTGAAGTAGCTAAGAGGAGGTAAAAGATATACCGATTGTTTGTGACTTTAAGGATATATTTGATGAAGTGCAATGTTTACCTCCTCATCATGAAGTGGAGTTCCGTATTGACTTGATTCCAGGAACGGCACTGATCGTACAACCTCCTCGAAAGTTGGCCCCGAAAGAAAGAAGGGAAATAGAGAAGCATACGTTTGACTTATTGTAGAAAGGTTTGATCCGGCATAGCATATCAAGTTGGGTTCGCCGATAGCTTTCATTATAAAGGCGGATGGTTATCTTAGATTATGTGTAGACTGCCGGGAGTTTAATAAGAGGACTATGAAAAATATGTATCATTTATCTAGGATCGATGGCATGTTTGATCAACTCCATGGAGCTTGGGTATTTTCTCAACTGGATTTTGCCATTTTTTCACCAATTAAGGGTGGTAGAGGAGAGTTTACTCTTAATAGCTTCTCGCACTCCTGATAGTTTTTACGAGTAGTTAGTCATGCCATTTGGACTGATTAACACAACGGTTATTTTGTAGACTTAATGAATTAAGTGTTTCGAGATTTCCTTAATAGCTTTATTCTCATCTTTATTGATGATATTCTTGTTTATTCTAAGATGGAGGAAGAGAACAATTATCACCTTCGAGTCGTTCTAAATCCTTTAAGAAGCCATTTTTTGAAAGCAAAGTTTTCTAAATGCCATTTTTGAAAATCCAAAGTTAGGTTTCTGGGACATATAGTTTCGAGAGAAGGCATATCAGTGGATCCAGCTAATGTGGTTGCGGTATAAGGCTGGAAGAAGCCCAAAAATGCGACAGATGTCAGAAGTTTCTTGGGATTGGCTGGTTTTTATAAAAGATTCATCAAAGATTTCTTGAAGATTTCTTCTCCTCTGACAAGTTGACGAAGAAAGATGCTAAATTTGTGTGGGCACCTAAATGCGATCAAGCATTCAATGAACTAAAGGAGAAATTGACCACTGCTCCTATGTTGATTATTTCAAATGAGAATAAAGGGTTAACTATATACATGGATGCTTACAGAACTGGATTGGGAGCAATTCTGATGCAACATGAAAAAGTTATTACATATGGAAGTCGACAGCTGAAACCACATGAGAAGAATTATGCTACGCACGATTTGGATCTCTTGGCGGTTGCTTCATATCAAAGATGTGGAGGCATTATCTTTTGGGTGAAAAGTTTGAGTTATATACGGATCATAAATCTTTAAGGTATCTCTTTACTCAGAAGGACTTGAAACCAAGGCAACAACATTGGCAAGAGTTTTTAGTGGTTTATGATCTTGAGATTTTGTATACACCAGGAAAGATAATGTTGTAGCTAATGCACTGAGGAAGAATTATGCAGTTTTGGCTAATATGGAGTTCGTCCGACTCTTATCCAATGCATTGAAAATAATCAATAGAAGGATGTTCGTCTTTCTTAGATAGCTGAAGCTATTAGTGAAAATGTTTCACCAGAGAAGTGGCCAGGATTCATGGTAGATGGCCATGGCATTCTAAAGATGAATGATCAGTTGTTTGTTCCGGATGTGGATGGGATTAGACTGAAAGTTCTGACAGAGTCTCATCATTCTAAACTAATGATACATCCAGGGGTCACTAAGATGTATCAGGACATGAAGTGTCCTTTTTGGTGGGAAGAGATGAAAACAGACGTTGCTATATTTGTAAGAAGATGTGATAACTACCAGTAGGTAGAGGGAATTCACCAGAAGACAACCGGACTACTTCAGCTACTTAAGGTTCCAAAGTGGAAATGGGAGCAAATTTCTATGGATTTCATTGATGGATTACCTAGATCGAGGAAAGGTAATGAAGGAATTTGGGTTATGGTTGATAGTCTAACAAAGAGCGCTCACTTCTTACCAGTCAAGGAAACAAGAATGGCTTCTAGTTTAGCTTAGTTATATGTTAAACAGATTGTTAGGCTTTATGGCATTCCATGTGGTATTGTGAGTGATTGGGATTCGATCTTCACAAGTCGATTTTGGAAAGGTCTGCATGATGCACTTGGGGCAGAGCTAAGTTTGAGCACAGCTTATTACCCTCAGGTAGATGGGTAGACCGAAAGGGTGAATCATGTTATGGAAGATTTACTTCGAGCTTTTGTGCTAGAATTTGGAGGTTCATGAGAGGATCACTTGCCATTGGTTGAGTTTTCTTATAACAACGGTTTTTAGCAAGTATTGGGACGATGCCTTTTGAGGCATTGTATGGAAGACCTTATAGGTCTCCATCTTGTTGGGTGGAACCAGGCGACTGCTTACTACTTGGACAAACTATAATTCGGGATGTCATGAAGAAGGTAAATTGGATTAGGAAGCACTTAAAGACAGCTTAGAGTCGAAAGAAGAACTATGCAGATGTGAGACGTTGAGATTTGGAGTTTGCAGCTTGAGACTATGTATTCATCAAAGTTTCTCCAATAAGAGGGGTGATTCGGTTCGGGAAAGGAGGAAAGCTAGTTCCTTGTTTTATTGGACCTTTTAAGATGCTTAAGAGGATAGGAACTTTTGCATATAAAGTGGAGTTACCAACTAGATGGTCAGGCGTACATGATGTCTTTCATTTATTCCTTCTACATAAGTATGTACACGATCCTACTTTGATTATTCCGCCATCTCAGCAGGAGGATGCGTAAGTTGAGCCTGACTTGACCATTTTAAGATAGCCTCTTTGAATTGTCGATCGAGATAAGAAACGATCAAGGACTAAGGCTGTGGACTTGGTCGAAGTACATTGGAGTGCAGATCCAATAGATTGCACTTTGGAGACTGTAGATAGTATGAGGGAAGCATACCTTGAGTTGATGTTAGGATAGTGTGCAGATGGTATGAGGGAAGCATATCTTGAGTTGTTGTTAGGATAGTGTGGTTTGTTTGTATGGATTATGTATGCACTGTTTGAGATATAATTATTTAGTGTGTATTTGTTGTATGGGTTTCAAAATATACACACACACACACATATACATATATATATACATATATATATATATGCCCTTTTGAGTTATCTCCTTAAGTGTTAATTTCGAGACGAAATTCTTTTAGGAATGGAGAATGTAAGGACCCATAATTTAACCTTTTTAAAATATGGATATTTAATATATTTTTAAATAATGAATTGATTTATAACTAAAATAAAACACTTTAAAATAACGTTTAGTGATGGTTAAAGGGTTTTCAAAATTTGTTTACAAAAATATTTAGTTCGAAGAAAAATAAAAAATATGATCGGAAATCATTTACCGAATTTTCGACTTTGCATCTTCTAAAAGTTGTTCAAAATGTTGTTAACATTTTAGTATACATTAAAACAAACATTTATAAAACAAATTAGGACTTAGAAATCATAATTATATTTATTTATAATATAAGAAAAAAAGATGATGTGACAATTTCCTATGTTTAAAATTAAAACAAAATGCAAATGTCACATCAAATGAAACATGATTTAATATTTTGGCAACTTGAGTTTTAAATGCATATTGGTAAGGGGGAGACAAGCATTGTCATGTGGCAACCATGGATAGGAGGGTATAAGTGGAATTAGCCACTTTGCTTGTGATTATAAATAGCAACTCCATGCTCTCATTTTCATTTTCTTACCAAAATTTTACCTTCTGTTTTTATGGCCATAACTCCCTCAGAAGTACTCAAAATAAAGAATTCTTTTCAAATTCAAGAGAATCAAGCTGGCTACAATTTTCACTCATACAATTTCTTCAATTTCAGAGTGTTATTAGGCCAAAAATCCATTTCTTTGCAGAGCATTTTCGGACTCAAATTTTCAAATCTGAAAATACCTCTTCTTCTAACCATATCTTCCTTAAAATAATCCAAACTTAAGTAATACTTTTTTATAAATCGTAGAAAAAATAATTTTCAAAAACTTTTTCATTTATGACTTCTCCAATTTCCAAGAGTAATATAGCCAAAAATGCATGAGAAGATGACTAAATTCTAGGTTGTTTAGTTAGCTTTTAGATGAGTAAAGGTCGCCTTTTTAAGTAAAGTTTTGGACTTTATTTCCTTCACGGTATTGTAACTATTTAAGTTACTTGATTATGCACATTTGTTGTGATGTATGTTACTTGGTTTCTTGTTAAAAAGTCGACACCTTGAGTATTTAGTAAGTAACCAAAAATATTTTTGTAGTTCGAAGTAAATTTGTATAAGTGATGCCTTCTTTATGTTCATAAATATTAATTACTTTGTTTATATGCCATGTTTATGTTATGTGATGTGAGGATTGGATGAAAATCATTATGACATGAAAGTATTTCTCGAAGTGTCCGCGTAGTGACTATCGCTATACGGGCACTTTCGAAAAACGCTATCTCTTCGACATCTTTTGTTTTACTTTCGAGCTTGGGTTTTACTTTACAAAGTTAATTAATTTTTTGAATAAAGATGGATTTAAAATTAATTTAATAATTTAATAATGATTTTAAATTTAATTAATTATTTTAATTAATGAAGATTAAGGATAATTAATTATCTTAATAACGATGTGTTTAAAATTAATTAATTAATTTGTTAACGATGTTTAAAATTAATTAACCATTTTATCTAATGATGATTAAGTTTAATTAATCTCTTAAACAACTGTTAACTAAAGTTAATTAATTATTTTAATTAATGGTGTTTAAAAATTAATTAATCATTTTTAATTAATTACTTTTAAAGTTAATTAATTAGTTTAAATTTAATTAATCCTTTCCATTAATTATATTTTAAATTAGTTAATCCTTTTTAGTAAGTGATGTTTTAAAATTAATTAATTGACTTAATTAGTTAGAATAAAATTAATTAATTAATTTAATTAATGATGTTTAAAAATAATTAACCCTTTTTAATTATGGGTATTTAAAGTTAATTAATCAAATTAATTAACGAAGTTTAAAGATAATTAATCATTCTTATTAATGTTAATTAAAGATAATTAACCTATTTAATAAGAATGTTTTAAGGGTTTAAATATTTTTGATAAGGGTGTTTTAAAGTTAATGAAACATTTTTACAATGTTGTTTGAAGTTAAAAACTTATAATAAGAAGCCTAAGCACGAGTTTGGTTTTAAAAAGGTAAAAGTTTGATTCAGTTATGGAAAAGAAAATTTCATAAACGATATCACTTATATAGAAAGAATCTAATCATACTCTTGGCACTAAACGTCGAGGTTTGGAAACTTATCACTATCTCGAAAGTTAAAATTATCATCATGGCAATGCCTAGAGGTATACCTTCACTTGCCCCAATTTATTTTTAACCAAGAAAAAGTACAAGTTTGAAATCAATGAGTAGTGGTAGGAATATGAGGTTTATTATCCATATACGATCATTTTTTATCTTTGATAGTCGGTTTGTCAACTATCGATTACCTCGCCTTCTTTGTATTTCATCATTCTAAGATGATATGTTACTCACTTAAGCTTTGTTATCCTTTTTCGAAAATGGCTAAACCCAAAGAACAGTGGAAGCCAAGTAATGTAGAGTTGCTCCCATTAGGTTATTATCACATCTATTCAAGATTTGGTTCGGATATTTGTACGCGAGGATGTGAATTACTGGGATTCTTGGTAATTGTCGGAGGGGTCTGGCATGGACGTGTCCAAGAGCCATCGGAGTTCTCAAGTATATATTCTAGAGGTATACTTTCAATAAGGGTGATGCACCCTCTTAGTCATTGTTGGTAAATTTCCCTTCCCTTGTTGATTCGAACCTTTGAATTTGTTTTACTTAATTACATCGGGAAGAGTATAGCACTATTCGCGATGTTAATTATTTGTATTCATTCTTTACATGTGGATGTTGTTCTTGTGAGAGAGGAAACCAATTCCACATTTGGCAGCATATTCTAACATGTTGTTGTTTAATTACACTTATTATTTAGATTTTTACTCATACCAGACATATTGTCTGACTCGAGTTGTTTTTTCTCACTAAACTCTCGGGTACTCAATTATATTTGAGTAGTCCGAGAGTAGCATGTCTTTTATGGGCTCTTTTGAAGACGGCATTCAAGTAGGAGGCCTTTATCTATTTAGTCATATGTTTCTTATGTTTGTTTAGTTCTTGTAAGTGTATTTTGTTCTAGCATATGTAAGGTTGGGTTGTTATAACTACCTAAGATGATTGTAGTACTTTTGTGTAGCTCTGATAACTCCAAGTTAAGGAGTAGTCTTATGTACTATATTATTGTTATGTTCTATTTAACAGTTCCATTGTGAGATTTTAAGTTCTGTTCTTTATTTTACCCCACGACAATTCATCTTTCGGGTGCTTGGGCAATGGAACACGGATATCGTGGATGTATTAAGTGTCGTCCCTAGTTGTCAAAAAGGTTGGTTGCCACACAATCCGCCGATGAGGCGGACCCCGAACTAGGACTTATGAGAAATGTGTGTCTAACCTAGAGATCGTCTAAGTTTTCATGTTGTCTATATTAGGTAAGTTATTGCAGAGGCAGCACAAAATATGTCTAAGATATTTGATTCTCTCACGACATTATTTAGTGAACAATCACGTTTCCTGAGGTATGGGCTTATGAAGAAGCTGGTCAATGCCAAAATGACCAAAAGGAAGAAAGTAGACGATTATGTACTAATGATGAAGAGCTATATTGATAAACTTTTGCAGTTGGACATATAGATAAGCAAATGATTACAAGTAGATTTGATCCTTAGTTCACTTACTCCTCGGTATGAATAATTCATACTGAATTATAATATGAACTGATTGAATGTGAATCTCGTTGAGCTTCTCAACATGTTGAGGTTGGTAGAGTCACAATCGAACAATCAAGGGACTGGACTTACTATGAAGGGTGGTGCATCATCTTTATAGAGTTTGAAGAAGCGAAAAAGAGAAGATAAGAAAAAGAAAGTAAGAAGACCGATAACAAGGGTGAATGTCCCTACTACCACAAGAAAGGTCATTGGAAAAGGAACTGTCCTGACTACTTGAAGATTGTTAGGGAAAGGAATCAAAATGGTCATGTGACTCCATCAGGTACATTTATGATTCAAAATTGTTTTGTAATCAATAAAATGTCTTGGGTATTTGATACGGGATCTGACATTCATATATGTAATTCGTTACAGGGGCTTAGGAAATGGCATCGCATGTTAAAAGGAGAGACAAAATTCCAAGTTTCTAATGGATCTATGGTAGATGCAACGGTAGTAGGAGACTATCATTTAGTTTTGCCTAGTGGAATAGTATTAGTATTAAACAATTGTTATTTTGTAAAAGACTATTCGTGGGATTATTTCTGTTTCTAGATTGTTACAGACTGGATATATCCTTTGTTGTTCAAATAATGTTATGAACATTAGTTTGGATGAAAATAAAGTTTGCAATGGTATTCTTGAAAAGGAATTTATGTGATTAATACTAATTGGGTGCACTCTATGGATAATGCTTCTAACAATATAAATGATATTTATCTTTGGCATTATAGGCTAGGTCATACTAGTGAGAAACAACTACACAAACTGAAAGCCAAAGATTTTGTATCATCAATTGATTCTGAATCATTTGACACATGAGAGTCATGTCTCAAAAGAAAGATGGTCAAGCACCCCTTCAGGGGGAGTAATGAATTCTTAGGGATTGTACATAGTGATGTATGTGGCCTGATGCCTTAATTACAAAAGATAATAGTTCTTACATTGTTACCTTCAACGATGATTTCTCAAGACTAGGACATGTGTTTTTTATGAATAATAAATCCGACGTCCATGAGAAATTTGTTGAGTATAAAATGTAGTAAAAAAAATGATGAATCGTGAGATTAAAATTCTTTGATCGGATCGATAAGGAGAGTATATTAGAAAGGATTTCCAATAATACTTAAAAGATAATAGGATTATCTCTTAGATTACTCCACCTTATGCTTCACAACATAATGGTGTATCAAGGCAAAGGAATCGAACCTTATTAAATATGGTTTGTTCCTTGATGAGTAAGGCTGAGTTACCTCTGTCCTTTTGGGAATATGCACTAGAAATTGCAACGCATATGTTAAACTAGCTACCTACTAAAACTACGCCTAAGACACCATATGAGATGTGGCATGGGAAGAAATCCCTACTTCGGTTATTTAAAAATGTGGGGTTGTCCAACCTATGTTAAGAACATTGTCCCTAATAAGATTGAGTCCAAATCAGCTTTGTATAAGTTTATAAGATATCCTAAGAATTCCAGGAGATATATTTTCTAAAACACAGAGGAACAAAAATGATTGTTTCTACACACGTTGTCTTTTTAGAAAAAGAATTCTTGTCAAAAGAAATTAACAGCGAGGTTGTAGACTTGGATGAGATCCAAGCAACTAACACCGAGACTGGAACAGTGGGAAAACTAATTTCACCCGCACATGAAAACAAGCAACCTATTAGAAGGTCTTGTAGGGAATCTCGTGCACTAGGGAACTACTACAGTTTCCTCGTGGATAAAGAGGAGGAATCTATCTTAAATGACAACACTTCTATATCCTTCCAACAAGCATTGAAGAGTAAAGACTCTATACTCTGCCTTGGAGCAATGAAATCTAAGATGGATTCCATGTATGAAAATAAAGTTTGGACTTTGTCAGACATACCCAAAGGGAAAAAACCCATCGAATGCAAATGGATTTTAAGAAAAGACTAAATGCATATGGAAAAGTGAAGACTTATAAGGCTAGGCTAGCTGTGAAAGGTTTTCATCAAATTCAAGGTATTGATTATGATGATACCTTTTGTGTCCATAGCAGTTCTTAAGTCCATTCGAAGTATTCTATCCATTGTAATATTCTATTACTATGAAATGGATGTAAAGATACTTTCTAAATGATGATTTAGAAGAAACCATTTATATATCGCAGCCCGAGGGTTTTATGATTAGTGGGAGTGAAGGTAAGCCTTGCAAGTTATTGAAGCATGTTTATGGTTTTAAACAAGCTTCAATGAGTTGGAACAAGTGTTTTGATAAAGTAATCAAACAGTTTGATTTTTATTAGAACACTAAGGAAGCATGCGTATATAGAAAGGAACATAATGCTATCGTGCTCTTAGTACTTTGCATCGATGATCTATTATTGATTAGCAATTGTTGATCTCGGGTTTTGATTCATTCCAAGATGATCAAGAAGAAATAAGAATGATAAAATATTAAAAAAATCTACGACTACAAATTACGAAGGACTCGAAGATCGTATATCAAGTATGAATTTTGTTTTAAAGTCTAATTTAGTGTTCATATATGTTAAATTCTATCCTCAAGTAGATCACACTCACTCGCATATCGTCGACGGTTATTTAAAATTGAATTTAATTTTTTTTCAAACTAGTTTTATAAAAATTCAAAGATCAGTCGACTGAATACACTTAGGCAGTCGACTGACCCTGTGCATATATATGTGCACATATATGTTTTAAAATTCAGTCGACTGAAGTTTTTTCAACCAATCGACTGACCTGATTATAACTGTCATATTTTCTGAAAAGACACTTCTCTTCACGAAGAGATTTCTTCTTCGCGGAGATTTACATCCATTACTGATCGATAGAACCTTTCATCATAGGTTGTAACTCTTTGTCTATTATAAATAAAAATGATTTTCAAGATCAATGTACATCAATTAATTTTTCTGAATTTACAAGAACTTAATTTTTGACTTTCTGCTCTCTTGAGTATTCAACTATCTATTACTTAAAGATTATGAAATCACCATTATAATTCTACATTTCTTAAGCAATCTAAATCTTCCTAATCTTTATATACAGACAATTACACATATTATACTTGAGGAAAAGATTATAGAAAGGGTGTACTTCAATTGACAAATCCATGTTGTTAAAAGAACACAAAAAAGTCAAAACAATCAATTTACTTTATTCAAAGTCCTGTTCGGTTTCTAAGGCGGAAGAAGCCATATTCAGTTGTCTAGGCGATAGAAGTCCTGCTCGGTTTCTCAGGCAGTGTAAACCTATTCCTCTGGATTAAGAGAGAGCTGCTAGTTTAAATTCCAGAAGGAATCTGGGACTGCACATAGAATGGAAAGTTCAAACTGATATAAAAATCTCTAGTGTCATTTTACTTTACTGCTATTTTTATTTTATAGTTACTTTCCGCACTAGTTAATAAGTTTAGTATATATTCCATGTTACACGTTCCTGTAGCATAGTCACTTTCAGCAATGACATTTCATTATTATAATCAGTGAAAGCTTGGCTTTTCATGAACTTATCCATGAAGAATTTAGGAGAAGCAATCTAGATACTTATAAGAGGCTGTTGGGATTGTCTGAATGCTTGTACATAGATACCATACTGAAAAGGTTCATTATGGAGAATTCTAAGCTTGGAAAAGTTCACCACATTCCGGAATCATCCTCTTTAAGAAGGACGCTCCTCATACAAATGAAGAGAAAAAGCATATGACGAGAATCCCCTATGCTTCAGCTATAGGATCCATAATGTACGCTATGCTATGTACTAGGCCAAATGTGGCATACGCGTTAGGATACGTAAGCTAATATTAGTCTACTCCTAGAGAAAAACATTGGACGGTCGTGAAATGTATACTTAAGTATTTGAGAAATATAAAGCACTTATTCCTCATATATAGGAATGGAGACCTCCGTACGAAGAGGATACGGATTCGAGCTTTCAAAATGATATGGATGATAGTAAATCGGTATCTGGTTATGTATTTATGCTTAATGGTGGAGTCAATAACTGGAAAAGTTCCAAGAAAGAAACAGTTGCTAATTCCACGATGGAGGCCGAGTAGATCGCCCTAAATGAAGCACCAAAAGAGGCAGTTTGGATGCGCTAGGTTTTGAGTGAGCTTGGAGCGATTCCCGATACCAAGAATCCTATGGCATTATTTTGTGAAACAATGCAGCGATGCATATCGCAAAGGAGCCAAAACTATACAAGTTGTCGTGGCACATTCTTTGGAAGTTCCATCTAATTAGAGAATTCATTGAGAAAAAAGAAGTGATTCAAAGGATAGATACCAAAGAAAATATAGCAGACCCGTTCATTATGGTCTAACCTTGTCGGTTCTCGAGAAGCTGATTGAAGGGATGCGATTGAGATTTCATAATTGGCCCCAATTGCAAGTGGGACATTGATAGAGTTAGGATTATGCCCTAGGAAAAATTATTTAATTTATTATGAATTAATTAACTCTGTAATCAATTCTCGTTCGTAATGAAGGTGTTTTTCTTTCTATTATATATTTATTATTATATGGTATAAATAATTAAATGCTTGATTAAAATATATTTAATAGAAAATCTATAAATGTTGTATTTGTGAGTAATTACAAACTATTGTAATTATGAGTATTATATCACAATATTATAAAACACATCATTTTAAATGTTCCTAATAGAGATGCATCGAGATTGGATATTTATGTATCCGCTGAGACTAGAGTAAGTAATGCTCTGCAAATCTTGGACGGTATATTACTCATGACTATTGAAGGCACCCAGATGTTACGTGCTAATAGTTATCGGCTAAATATGAACGAATCAATCGATAATTTTCTGTTGGTTAATATAACAAATGACAAACATAAAATATCGATGTAATTGATTTACACAGTTCTGTCTACTTGAAAATATTGTCGATCTTCAATATGAAAGCTTCACTTTGATTATTATCAAATCATGGCACGGCGTCCATCGAGTGACTGTAGTAGATTCGAATGAAATATTAGAAGTGAAACACTATTCAAGATAGGATTCGCTTCCTCAATTATATGAGGTTGGTATCATGGTCAACTCAAAGTCAAAATCTCTGGCCAAAGTAGTATAGTTAATCATAATTGTTATTATTGATCTAGTGACCTTTTGTTTTAGACTATAGTGTTGAATATGGATGATATTAGATTTTTGAACATTACCATATTCCATAAGTCCAAAGTGAAATAGTTTTGACGAAGAGAATTGGTGCAAATAAAAGTCACAACTTGGTAACATTTAACTAGGCTAAATTGTATTTTTATTAGAACCAAGTAAGCGATAAATTTGGCCAAAATATCACATCGCCTGCTAGGTGACGCGTGAACGTTAATATTATAATAATTCGATATTAATCGCCGACCAAAATTACATCTGACATGCCACACAACTGAAATAATTAATTCACTTTTGACCAAACGATTTAATTAGTTTATAATCATTATGAATTAATTAAATTAAATAATATTTATGAAATATTAATTATAAAATTTGGTTATGATTTGAGGAATAAATATTATAAAATATATTTATAATAGTTATAAATATATCAATCGATATACAATATCGATAAGTGGTTAAATTTGATTTAATTAAATAATATTTTCTATGGGCTTTGATAGGATTCTGGCCCGTCATGATGGGTATTTTCGACTAAAATAGGGAGACAAGGGGCGGCACAGCTAGGGTAGAGTTGTTTGTTTTTGGATGTCTCGGATCAAGGGAGAACTGGCATAAGATGTGATCAACTATTTTCTCTCTTTCATCCACTATTTATACACCTCTAGCCCTAGTTTCGATTAACCTTTTGCTGCCATTCCTTCCTTCAATTTTTATGCTACTTCATTCCTTAGGTTCCCTTTCATATCAAGCTCATCAATTCAAGAAGATTACTATCTGATAGTCAAAGGTCAATGGTTCAAGGATTAGCTGTCCACCGAATCGAAAAGCTTCCAAATGAGAGAGAGTTCATCATTATAAGGTGTGCTTCAAGGTTCTGGTTTTTAGGTATGTTTTTCACTAAATTATGATTTATAATTTCTGAATAATATTTCATTATTACATATATTAATATTATACTGTTAGTTAGGTGACGATTCTTTTACACACACATTATCACAAGCTAGATTTGTTATATGTATTTGTTCACTTATTAAAAATATAAATTAGATATGTACAACCGAATATATATATATATACATATATATATATATATATTAATATATATATATATTAATATATATATATATATATATATTATTGTATTAGTAATTTATATGCATATGTATCATTTAATTATACATATATAGTTTATATTTAATTATAATATCATTATAAGGTAATTTAATTATAATATCATTATAAGGTAATAATTGAACACATAATTTGTACACGTATATTTAAAGCAATAATAATTTTTGACAGATATAAAATAATTTTTATAATTATTTATTATCATTCAATATTATTTAAATCAATATCCTATCTAAGTAAATCATATAAAATAAAATATGTTTCAAAAATTATTTTATCATAAGATAAGCTCTTGGCCAGAAAACTAAAATAAAAAAATCAATTTTTCTATTCTTAAAAATTATTATAATAAATGGCCAAAAAGCAATAAATTAATAAAAAATAAATTGTGATCGAAAAATTTATGGTAAATTTTTCGAGCTTTGAAATATCATACAAGATTTTATGGAAATTTAAAGTTTGAATAAAATATTTCAAAAACATTTTTATTATTATTATCTATTTTCGAGTGAATTTCCAATTAAAAGATATTTTAAAATAATAAAAACCGATATTAAAATTTAAAGTGTTGTACATACACATCTGGATTTAATAAAAAAAATATTTTGTTATATATATATATATATATATATATATATATATATATATATATATATACATATATATATATTTCAAAAAAATATTTTTTTGTTACAGATATATATATATATATATATATATAGTTCATAAAAAATTATATTATATATGTGTGGGCGTTTGTATATTTATATTATATTAATTCTTATTATAATAATATGCATACATATTATTACTATTTTATATATAATTTTATATATAAATATATACATATGTTTAAATATTTTCGTTTACATATAATTATTTAAACAAAATTAGTATACACAGTCAGACACACACACACCCACATATATATAATATATATAAGTAACAAGTTTAAATATATACATATATTTAGAAATCCAAGCATAGTCTAGCAACATTGTTCCAATAGATAGGCGCTACAATTTTGGTTCAAGTGGTCATAAGATTGGAACTTGCTTGACATAATTTGAATCGTTGAACATATATATGTATATTATTGTATACCGCCTAAGATTTGTAATATTACTATGTACCACCAACGAAGTTTCTAATATAAAGAAAGAAATTCCAAACATACGACGGTAATAAATAAGAGATTGCAATAGCTGAACTATTAATGACAACGGTAGATAAATTTTGGTGTCAAAAGAATTAGAAGAGGGGCCTGAAACGATGGCCATTAGGGTTATGGTGTGTGACGATCTTCACATGTGAACTATCTTCCACACGGTCGACTTTATTTTAATATTTTTATATGTAAAGAACTACAAAAATAATTGGCTCTAAACTTGAATAACTAAAAATAGTTACAACTCTGTGGTTATGTCTATGGTAATGGTTACCGTTACCATTTTGTAAATACCATTATCTTACCGCTTTTACTAGTAAACTAAAACTGTTTACCGTTACTGATTTGCTGATATACGGAAGACTGAACTACCGATAAACTGGTAATTATTACACCGGTAAGGATAAATTACTGGTTTTCTAAAAAATCATTAAGATATGCTTTTGCACTATAATGATGTTTCGTTATACAATCTATAGTGTTACTTAATAAAAGATGTCAATAAAAAATAAAGTATATGTAGTTAGAGTTATTTGATCTAAATTACGGAACTAAATTTAATTATTTGTTTGGTTCAAAACGCCTATAATAAAGCATATTACATGAATATCAATGTATTATAAATTGACTGATAAATTTATAGTTGTCGTTGATTTAGAAAAAAAACATATTACCGATGATTTACCATAGAAAATGGTAAATTTACCGTTATCACACTGACATAATGATAACCGATTGCATAGTGATGGTATGGTAATGATAAATTTACCATTAATACAACAGCCCTAGTTATGCCATCTCATGTAAAATTGCAATAGATCTAAAGACACATGATAATGCAAGCGTTATGTGATAGACCTATTCGTGAGAACTTGCAATTTTGCGTGCCGTGCACTGCATCTAACATTCTAAAGAACAGAGCAACAAAATATTGTGCCACCTAGGCAACGGTAAAGAATTCATCGGAACTCAAGGCTGATTCTATGCTTAATCCCATGCGCAGCGTGAAGAAACACCAATATAGCTCCATCCCATGCTTGTATCATTCTATAAAGTACTAATTCGCTCAAAGACTACATTCTGAAAAACGATCGTACATGTCTTGACAATTATTTATTGGCACAACAAAATAGCCGCACGTGTATCACTCATGTAGTTAACTTGTATGATGATTAATTAGCAATTAGCATAAAGCATAATCATATCATCAAAGAATACTGAAAGTACAGTTTGGTTCATAAATAGTACAAAATTTTGATCCTTATAAGCATTCAAGAGCTCAATGTACAAACAGATCGCAAATTAAATCTGTGGAGGCAACCAGCAAAACAAGACGATGAAATTAACAAGGCTAAACCTAAAATGACCCTCTATGTTGCAAAATAGACTAATCAGCTTATCGTTGCTACAGACAAAAGGAAAACACACACAAAGTAATCAAACGGTTGTATAAATTCATATACCAATTCTATTATACTGGCTAAGGGCCTTCGGCTGCCTTTTTCTCTTTTTGCTTCTCCCTTCGCTTTTGGTTTCTCAAAGCATTTTTGCTTGGGCCTCTACATAAATCAACAAGTTGATAATAACAATTAGAATGTGAAAAGGCTCAATTTCCAAATACCAAGCAACTGACGAACTTATTCGACTTACTGTGAAGTAGCAGCAGCTATGCCTTTTAGCTGTCATTCAAATAGATTCAAAACATCATCAGTACAGGTATAGCAGCAGAACAAGAGAGTTGAATAAATTGCATAATATCAGGAAATCATTCCCATGTGATTAAACCATGATTAATTTGATTTATAGTATGTCTGTATACCTCTGCCTGAACAGCAGCAGCTTGCTTAGCATGTGGTGGGCGATAAGCAGCAGGTTTTTGAATTGTAGTAGTCTGGCTCTTTACAGGCGCTTGTGATGGTTTTTGGTCTTTTTCTGTCACAGATAAATAACAACGGTATTAAATATCGGTAAATACTAAAATACTCTCAAGGTGCAAGTTTCCTTAGATGTGAAGACTTAATTTTTCACCTTGCTTTTTTGTTTGCTCGATTGTAAGTGTGCCGAGAGATTTGACTAGATCAGCGATTTCTCCAAACATTTCAGCTGCTTCTGGCTTCCAATCAGCCTGCATTATATGGTAAGTGACCAAGAGTTCTAATTCACATTTTGAAACCCATTATGTTTATCTTTTCAGGTAACTAGTATACACTCCTTCGTTGCACACTATAAAGTTGTAAAAGCATTGTATTCATAAATATTGATAAAAATAGAAATTATTTACGTAATATATGATAAATATGGTGTGCTATCAATTATAAATCTAACCTTGTGTATAACATGTGCTAAGTGATTTATGTAATTTATATTTGAATTAAAATTTGATTTACTATTTTATTAATAAGAATGTGGTATTCATATTGAAATTTACAACTTTTAAGGTTTATTGGAAAAAATAATTATTATTAGTTACGCAGATTTGTTTAAACAATTTATATTGAATTAATTAATTAACTAATTAATTTATGCATATGGACCTAAGTGCAATATGGTAACATCGAATCGAAGAGAGCCTTTTGTTATTATTATTATAAAAATTTAAGTATTTGCGTGTGAAACTATGAAAAGAACCAGTAAACACCATGTATAATTGTGAAAATGATAACTGTTATCCCGCCTTTTGGCAAGGCCGCGACACCAAGGACTTGACCAGAGGCTGAAGATAATCCGCCCCCGAGAACGGTTATCTACAGACCCACGATGGATACAGGCAAACTTGGTCCAAGTCCGGATCGATGGTATAGCAAGCAAGGCTATGCAGGGCAACATTCCAAATTTCTGATCAATCGGAGTTCGTATGCTCAAGTTATGGATCGATCGAAATCCATGTAAAACATATCCATTTCGTATCCATCAACCATGTCCATCATTTCGTATCCATCCAGATCGATACGAAGTGAGCACAAATCCATCCCTTTCGTATCCATCAAGATTGCAATGGACCTTATCAATCTTGGATCGATCATAATTCACTTGTTCAACAACTACACATTACGTATCAATCACATCAACCAACGACTACATATTTCGTATCGATCGGCTGCTCGATCGATACGAAGAGAAGGGCCAGAGATCGATACGAAGGAACGAGTCCGGCATTGATACGAAAGCAAAGACATAGCATCGGTACGAGGAGCAATGTACAGGACAGATACGAAGGAAGAGGCCAACTCGAAGGAAGCGGTCTCTAAGCATGAAATACGAAACTCCACAAAACACTCGCGCCACATCATCGATACGAATCCATCGATACGAAGGCTTCAGCCTCACTAGCAAATTCAATCTTGAATCGATCATATCTCTCATACTACAAGTCCAAATGCCACGAAATTTTCACAGAAGCTTGCATATCAACTTGAGAACAACCATGATAGATCGCGGCTCAATCGGACCATTTCTTGATTGATACGAAGCACGCATGGATCGATCAGAATCGATCCCAAACTACTCCAGATCGATCATGTAGGCCCACCTACTATAGAAAGAGTTTTCCGAGATTTGAGGCGGATATTTCCAGCTCTATGCATATAAATAGCACCTCCACGCCAACTAAAAGAGGACTATTGAACTTTTATGTTGCTGCTCTGCTGAAGTTCCATTGTAACTTGAGTGTTGGCTATTATACTGTTGTAACTCAGTTAAGAATCAGCAATAAACATCAAACCATTCAAAATGGACGTAGGCTACAACGTCGAACAACTATAAATCTGTCTTTTTCTATTAATGCTTACTTTTTTTGGTGTGATTGTTAGATTATTCTCATTTTTCATTTTATTTCTTCATTTTAATCTCTTCAACTACATCCGAAGGGTGTTGTGCCATTTTTGGTACAAACACTTTAGTGCTTTCACTGAGAAAAACTCCGTTTTTTCTTCTGCTCTGTGGATCCCCTTGTCGTTGTCGGATTGCTAAAATCTAAGAAGAAGATTCAGATATGCCTTCCAGTTGTTCCTTCTGCCTTATTCAGCTGTTCTAGATCTAAGAAGAACTACATCCATCACGGTGCGCAATACCAGAATTGCTTCTAATGCCGCTAATCCAGAATGAAGGGATAGGCAAAGTCCACGCAGTTAACTTCTACAAGCCAAACATCAGCCGGAGCTCCAAATCTTTCCAATCCAGTAACTAGAGAGGAACATCAAGCCCTCATGCATGAGCTCAATCAAAGCCGTCAAGAGCTCACTCAACAGATCCGCGTCAACACGGAGCTTGTGAACCAGTTGAATGAAGCAAGGCGAGGGAGATCTAGGAGGGAGCATATGACTTATTCCTTGTCTGAAAGCTCAGCGTCATCTGACTCCTATCACAGATCTACACGCCACCGATTAGATGAAAACTACGCGGAGACCTCTGGACACCCAGATACTGCAGATCTCGGACAGGCCGGAATAGGCCCTTCCACAAGGCATCAAGCTGGACCCTCCTCCCGAGGAAAGGCGCATCCTTAAATCACCACTCATGACCACGCAGCTGCTGTAGCTATAGATCTGGATGCCGAGATTCAGAACCAACCAGATGCAGCCTCTTGCCACAATAATCAAGCTCATGATCCTCACTTTCATAAATCCCGAGAGCCAAGGAGGCATGGAATGGACCGTAGACAGCGACCGAACCGTCCATGCGACATGAAACCCGACCATGCCTTGGCCCTGAATATCCAGATGTCTGATATTCCAACCATGATACGCCAAATGATTAAAGAAAGTCAAGACCTCATGAATGATGACAGGAGAATTTCTAGAAGTCACACTCCGTTCACTAATGACATTCACTATGCGGAACCGCCACGTCAGTTCAGGATGCCGACCTTACCAACGTACGAGGGAAATTCAGATCTCAACCAACATATTCTAAAATATAAATGACTTACGAATGACGCTCAAGCTGACGATGCGGTTAAGCGTAGAAGCTTCCAAATTTTCTTGGGAAGCATTACAACTATGTGGTTCACCCATTTACCACCCAAATCCATTTCATTTTTTGACCAGTTAGCTACTAAGTTTGTTGAGCAATTCTGTATGCACGCTACGAGGTCGAAAGATGTCAATACCTTATCTAGTGTTACTCAAGCTTCATGGAGACTCTAAGGCATTATCCGGAAAGATTCCACGCTGCTTGCGCCAAAGTCAACAATCCCAATGACTACTCTATTCTGATGGCATTGACTAACGAGATCGATCCTGATTCCAAATTTGGTGATTGGTTGGCTGGAAAACCCCTGCTTCGTTGGACCATTTCTATGCAAAGGTGGCCCGTTTTTTAAAGAGAGATGTTAGATGATATGGAAGCAGGAAGCTGCGGGGCCCAGTGATGAAGGTATCCAAAGTAATGTCCCTGTGAAACAGACCGGTGAAAATTTCGGTAACGTACAGTTGAACATTCAGAATAAACAAGGTCAACAGAAGTGTAATGAAGGTCAAGGAAAGAAGAGAGACCCACGTCACAGGAGACCCAGGGCTCCTGTGTTTGATCGATATGCTCCCTTAAACACGTCGCTGGAAGATGTTTATCTTCATACCTATAATACGGAACAGTACAAAAAGCCAACTCCAAAACCGTAATCCGAGAAACAGATTCAGACCGGAAAGTTCTGTAGGTTCCACGACTGTTACGGCCATAATACTAATGAGTGTTGTCATTTGCAAAGTATCATCGAGAGATTGATCAGAGAGAGAAAGCTGAAGCAATTTCTACGGACTCCGCAGAATGGTGGAGCAAGCCCGTCTAATCCCAATCGGGGTCAAGACCCCTACTATTGATCCATTGGTTGTTTCAGTCCAAATAGTTCCTGCTTGTATGAAGAGGATCTTAGTTGACAGCGAAAGTTCGGTAAACATACTTTTCAAACGCGCTTATGATCAAATGATAATAGAAGCGAAAGACTTGAAACCGTGTCAGTCACGCATACATGGTTTCATTGGAAGTACAACCATACCAGTTGGGATGGTGGAGTTACCCGTTGAGTTAGGTGTTGGAGATCGCCGGAAAGTCTGGATGTTGCAGTTTGTTGTGTTGGATATTCATTCTCCTTATAATGCTTTCATTGGTCAACCAGCCCTTGCGGAGTTCAGGGCAACGATTGCCCCTTGGTGTTTGACTCTAAAATTCCCCACTGATAATGGAGTCGGGATAGTACATGGTGATTAGACAGCTGGACACGCCTGTTATGTTGCGAAGCTGCGGGATGCACAGTGAAGGGAGAAAGGTAAGGGCGTGGAGGAATCTCTATATCCGCTCTATGGAGGATTGATGATTAACGCTTGAGCCAGGCTCGGGCGCCACAACCAGTTTGAAGAACCCGATCCCAGAGACAACGACGATGAAGGGGAAGTCAAAGAATACCAGGCCTCCCCGGCAGAATTAACAATCAATGTCCCTGTCGACAATGATGATGATCCTAGGGTGATAAAGATCGGATGGGACAGGAACTGGTTGATTTTCTTCAGGCAAATCTCGACGTGTTTGCCTGAACTCATTCAGACATGTGTAGGATCTTGCCGGATAGCGAGAGACATGCAATAAATATCGACCCGCGGTACGTCCCCGTGAAACAAAAAAGGTACGGTATGAATCCAGAGAGATTTACCTCCCTAAAGAAAGAAGCGAATAAACTCAAGACTAATGGGTTTATTCGTGATGCTTTATACCCGAAGTGGGTATCAAATCCAGTGCTTGTCGAATGGAAAGTGACGGACATGTGTAGACTACTCGAATCTGAACAAAGCCTGCTCCAAAGACGGTTTCCCACTTCCCATAATCGATCAACTGGTGGACTCAATGGCCGAGCATGAGCTCTTTTCTTTCATGGACGCGTACTCCGGCTGTAATCAAATCTTGATGCATTTTTCTGACCAGGAGCACACTAGCTTTATCACCGATCTGGGACTTTATTGTTAAAAGGTGATGTCGTTTGGACTCAAAAATGCGGGAACAATCTATCAAAGGCTCGTAAACCGAACGTTTGCAAACCAGATCGAGAAGACTATGGAGGTGTACGTAGACGATATGCTCGTGAAATCGCGATTATCCAGCGACCACATTGGTGATTTGGAAGTGATATTCAACATACTCCGACAGTACATAATAAAGCTATATCCGTTGAAGTGTTATTTCGAAGTCGCATCTGAAAAGTTCCTTTGGTTTATTGTCAACGCCAGAGGAATTGAAGCCAATCCTGAAATATTGGACGATTCGGAATTTCGAAACTTTCAAAACCATAAAGCATGTGCAAAGTCTTAAAGGGAAGGTGGCAGTTTTGAGCAGATTCATTTCCCGATCGACGGACAAGTGATTCCCTTTTTCGATCTGATCAGAAAAGGAAAGCGGAATTTCGAATGGACGGAGGAGTGCGAGGGCGCATTCTGGGCACTAGTACAACATCTAGAAACATCTCTCATCTTGTCGAAGCCGGTTGATCACGAAAAGTTGTATGTCTATCTGGCGGTTTTGGCAAGCGCAATCAGTGCCGCGTTCGTTCGAGAAGAGGATCGGATCCAACGACCGGTCTATTATGTCAGCAAAAGATTGACGGAGGCAGAAAGAAACTACCCGAAGATAGAGAAGCAGACTTATTGTCCTGTTGTAGCCTCGAGAAAGCTCCGCCCATATTTCCAAGCTCATTCGATCACTGTTTACACCGACCAGCCGTTACGACAGATTCTAACGTGGCCCGAAACGTCTAGTAGGTTGCTTAAATGGAATATCGAGCTGAGTCAATTTGACATCACTTTTGCCCCAAGACAAGCTATTCAATGACAAGTTCTGGCAGATTTCATAGCCGAGTTCATCATACCGGAGGATTTGCCCGAAACCAGTGAACCTCCCAATTGTATATGAAAGTTATGCACCGATGACGCATCAAACGACCGGTACTCATACGCTGGAGTGGTGCTCGAAACCCCAGAAGGGCGATCAATATGTTATGCTTTGAAATTCAACTTCCGTGCAACTAACAACGAAGCTGAATACGAAGCCTTACTCGCTGGACTAAGGCTTGCCAAGGATTTGGGAGTCGTCGCTATCGAAATTTACCGCGATTCACATCTGGTGGTGTGCCAGGTTCAAGTAGAGTATCAAGCCAGAGATCAAAGGATGGCCTCCTACTTTATGTGGGTCCAAGAAGTGTTGAACCAGTTTGACTATTATACCATCCGCTATATACCTATGGAAAACTGGCGAGCACTGACGAAGCACAGCAGATGGAACATGTCCCATGGAAACATTTATTGCTCCAAGCATCGATCAGATGGATATAGACTGGGTGCACAAGGCAACACCCGAGAGAGAGTCGTGGATAACTCCGATCAGATTATCTTGAGCACGGAACATTACTCGAACGCAGAAATGAAAAAAGACAGGTTCTCCGAAAGGCTTCACGATTTGTCATCCAGAATGGAATCCTATACATAAGGGGATATTCTGTTCCTTTAATGCGGTGTATCGCCCGCGATGAGATCAAACGAGTGTTGCATGATGTGCACGAGAAAGAGTGGCGATCACACTGGGGGAAGCCCTTGCGAAAAAGATACTCAGATACGGGTATTACTGGCCAACCGTAAACCTAAACGCATCAAATTATGCTAAGAGACGTGACAAGTGTCAGGATCATGCCAAAAATCCAAGAGCCCCGCCAACCGAGATTACTCAAATAGTCAGCCCATGGTCTTTTGCCACATGGGGCATTGATATAATAGGATCTTTACCTATAGCGAAAGGTGGTGCGAAGTACGCCATCGTTGCGGTGGACTACTTTACCAAATGGTCGGAAGCTGAGCCTCTTGCCACTATCATGATGAAGAAAGTAATCAACTTTGTTGTGTGTAACATCGTCTGTCGCTTTGGTCTCACACACAATTATAACCGATAACGGAGCCCAATTTGATAGTACCGAATTCAAAATTTCTATCAACGCTAGCGCATCCAGAAGAAGTTCTCAGCAATAGCTCACCCTAACGAATGGGCAAGTCGAAGCTGTCAACAAGTCATCAAGTCCATTTTGAAGAAACGATTGAAGAAGGCTGGAGGTAAGTGGGTCGACGAGCTTCCCATGACTTATGAGCATATCGAACTACTCACAAGTCTACGACCGGCCATACTCCGTTTGCACTTTCCTACTGCTCTGAAGCCGTTATTCCAGTTGAGCTAGAAGTACCTTCTTACCGTGTGACTTATTACGATACAAAAACAAATGTCTTCCTACTTGCATAATCTCCGGATTTACAGGATGAAAAGCGTAAAGATGTTGATTTGAGAGCAGCTGCACACCGCAGTCGAGTCGTCCGATTGTACAACGCTAAGGTCCGACCCAGAACATTCGAAATTGACGATCTTGTACTTAAGTGAATTTATCCGGTCCCTTCGCACGTGAAGCCGACATGGGAGGGACCGTATGTCATTGAGCGGAGATTTGTAGACGGCACATTCAAAGCTATCAGCCGTCGATGGTCTCACGCTACCGAGAACATGGACCAACGAATGTCTCCGTCGCTATTACATATAACTGGCTTTCATTCATTTAGCTTGCTTTCCTTTTTTTCAAGTTTGTTTATGCAATTTGAGAATTTGTATTTGTAATAAGGCAACAGATTTTGCCATGATTTCTTATTTCACAAATAAAACGCAGACTCATAAAGCCAGACTAGCGATTCTTGAAGTGCATCGTGCTACCGTCAGGATGTACGAAGAGCTAAGTTCCATCTTACGGTGCGATTTATTCAAATAGAGAGTGATCGTGATCTGACGGATCGCTCGCTAAGTGAAACCCCAAGTTCGGGGGCAAGCAACGATAAAATAAAGAAGGATTGAAACACGACGATCCTCCGATGAACTCCAGCTCCCAGAGTGCGAGTTGAAGTGCGAAACTGCAAAATCTAAACTCGAGGAGGATGGAGCCGTCCATCCACGACCTCGAGGATGAAATCCGTCCACCCACGACCTCGCTTCTTCCCAAACTCGAAGAAGATGGATCCGTCCATTTATGACCTCGCTTCTTCCCAAGCTCGGTTTACTCCACGCACCTTACACCACTTGGCAGTTCCTGACCGCTTCCTAAAAAGTGAACGACGGGTTATCTCCACGACTCTTGACATTAAATAAGAATCTGATTTCATCGACGATCAGAGGTCGAAAGAGATGCCTTATAAATATGATATATAGCTATTGAGAAGCGCGTAGCCGTTAGGATGCAACTAGGAAGGCGCGATACTCAAGAAAAATAACACGTCTTGAATGAATTGATTGAACGGGGGAATGTTCCAGCCACGCACATGAATCTATTACATGCAGTAAACCCTTCCGGGGTATGCGCTCTATCTTCTGACCCTAGTAACTGAACTACATCCAAAGATAGTCCATGCTAAGACAAAATTCTACCTAGCATTTCTTTTGAGATCTTGGACTGGACGGAGTCCTCCGGATTCATAACCAATACTGCATCCGGCAGTTCATCTGGAGCAGGGTATAATGTATTTGCCGCGACGTCTGGCAATTCGATTCTAGGAAACGGACTTTGGAATTTTTGTCGCTCTGTGCTTCCAGGATCCATAGCTATTGAACTCAGTAAATAGTCATATATGCGGTTTTACAATGAAGTCCACATATGCAAGGCTAAAGCTCGTCGGAATTAAGTGTTCAAGTATGCAAAAGGCAATGAATTTCGTATTCATCATGGTTCAACTTGGATCGTTCCCCTGAAGCATGTGTTCGTATCGATCCAAGACTTATAGACCGATAGCCTTCTCGTATCAATACGGCCTTCGTATCGATTTCACGTTCGTATCGATCATACGTTCGTATCGATCACTCCAAGTATCGATGCTCTTCGTATCGATCCAAAAATCCCGTTTTCGGATCGATCACACTACTTCTTTCAAACTACATCTACATCGATACAAAACATGCTCCACGCCTCTCAGATCGATCACGAGGACTGCCTGCAACCATCTCCAAAGCATTTTGATCGATCTCACCTCCATCGATACGAATCTGAGAAAGACTTGAAGTCAGTGACTCCATCGATTCTTCCCAGTCATTTTCCTTCTTCCCCAAACCTCTAAGTCGTCATTAACTACATTCTTGAACTCTCCCCAATCAAGCTCTGATGCCAACGACAACGGAGTTTGCCATCCCTATGAACGAAATAGCGTGGAACTCGAGTCTTATCACTTAAAACACGGATCTACTGGTTATTTACCTAGATTGAAGGAATCGAGTTAAGGGTTAATGGATTAGTTGTTTGAAGACGAGAGTTTTGCAGTTATTTCTTTTTCTCCTATCGATACGAAGTAAGAGCAAAAGCAAGTGAAATATATTCTAAGTCCAAAATCTATTTATATGCCTTCGTATCCGATGAAAAACTTTCGTATCACAGTCACGTAACCGATTGAAGAGGTCAACATCCATCAATGCGAAGAATGACTTTCGCATCCATCAACCCGAGTTGATCAGGAGCCTAGCATCTCGTATCCATCAGTGTGAAGCCCAGCACTTCGTATCCATCGATGCGAATCGATCCAAGACCCAATGTTTCGTATGCATCGATACGAAGCACTCCATATGTATATCCATCTCATACCGATCGTCATCGATACGAAGTCCATCATGATGCATCCCAGATCGATCCAGGAGATGATCGATACGAAGAAAGGGATCAAAACAACAATCGATCGTTGTTGCAACCTGGATTTCACATCGATTCAGGAGAATAACGATACAAAGCTCGATCAAAATAAAAAAATTTGACGACCCGTGAACGTGCAAACATGAATGAGAGTCGGGTTAACATACGTTCATGTATGCCATGTTAACATTTGATTTTCAAAGTTACATGAATTGAATGCTTGCCTGATGACAACCAAAACAATGTACAACAAATTGCTAGCACTCGACCTTCAATTATAACAAAAACTGCGTGATCATCGGCAGTCTACAACTCCACATTTATACTACTATGAACCAATCGGAGGACATACCTCTTGGTAAAAAGACAACTTTTCAGCATATCGAATAGAACCTTTTTCAAAATAAAGATTGCAGCTTTTCAAAGCACGTCATGTTCACACAGAAAGTACTCTGGGGGCAAATGCTATCCCGTCTTTTGGCAAGGCATCGACACCAAGGACTAGACCAGAAGCTGAAGATAATCCTCCCCAGAGATCGGTTATCTACAGATCCACGATGGATACAGGCAAACTTGGTCTGAGTCCGGATCGAGCTACAATTAGCATGATATAACAAGCAAAGCTATGAAGGACAACATTTCAAATTTCAGGTCAATCGAAGTTCGTATGCTCAAGTCATGGATCGATCAAAATCCAGGTAAAACATAATCATTTCATATCCATCAACCTATGTCCATCATTTCGTACCCATTCACATCGATACGAAGTGAGCACAAATCCATCCCTTTCGTATCCATCAAGATTTCTATGGACCTTAGCAATCCCGAATCGATCATAAATCACTTGTTCAACTACACATTTTGTATAGATCAGCTACTTGATCGATACGAAGAGAGGGGCCGAAGATCGATACGAAGGAACGAGTTCGGCATCGATACGAGAAGCAACGTACAAGATGGATACGAAGGAAGAGATCAACTCGAAGGAAGCGGTCTCTAAGCATGAAATACGAATCTCCACAAAACACTCATGCCACGTCATCGATACGAAGAGTATCGATACGAATTCATCGATATGAAGGCTTCAGGCTCACTAGCAAATTCAATCTTGGATCGATCATATCTCTCAAATTACAAGTCCAAATGTCACGAAATTTTCCCAGAAGCTTGCATATCAACTCAAGAACAACCATGATTCATCGCAGCTCAATCGGACCATTTCTTGATTGATACGAAGCATGCATGGATCGATCAAGATCAATCCCAAACTACTCCAGATCGATCATGTGGGCCCATCTACGTATGAGAAAGTGGATTCCGAGGTTTGAGGCAGATATTTCCAGCTCTACGCCTATAAATAGCACCTCCACGCCAACTAAAAGGGGACTTTTAGATTTTTATGATGCTGCTCTGCTGAAACTCCATTGTAATTTGAGTGTTAGCTATTGAACTGTTGTAACTCAGTTAAGAATCAACAATAAATATCAAACCATTCAAAGTGGACAGGCTACAACGCCGAACCACTATTAATCTTTGTCTTTTTCTATTACTGCTTACTTTTCTTGGTGATTGTTAGATTAGCCTTATTTTTCATTTTATTTCTGCATTTTAATTTCTTCAATTACATCCGAAGGGTGTTGTGCCCATTTTTGATACAAACAATAACTTGCATAATTGTCTTTAAAAAATATGAGAGAACTAAAGAGTGGATAAAATTCTATAACTAACTTCCATAACTAATGGGAGGGTTTGAAGTTCTCCGCCCTACTATTATTAAGTAGATAATTTGTTGAGATGAATAAAATATAAATTAATATTGCCATAAATGCGAATTCTGTCTATATTATCATATAAGTTTGTACTCCGTGCTTTGTACACGATATGATTTAGAAAATAATTTTACATATTTCTAAAGAATTGAATTAATTGTCTAATATATGATGAATTTATTAAGATAATTAAATTATCTATTTACCTTGTTATTTATTAAGTATGCAATTTTTGTTAGGTGATTCATGTATTTTATTTGTATAAAAAGTTAAGTTGTTTTGTAGATAGTATTGAGTTTGATACTAATTTATTATTTTTTAGCATTTAATATTTGTTAAAAAATAATGGGAGAAAGTAAGGAGAATTAAGAAGGGAGGAGGAAATGCTTAGAATTAATAAGAGAGCGGTAAATTACAAACTATGTTATTTATCACTTATTGTTAATTTAATGTTATACTTAACAAAAATAAATTTTGCTAATGATAAAAAAATCTACTTGATGTGTCAGTTTTAGAAAATTCATTGTTTATGTTTGTAATAATATACCATGTTAGCAAGTAAATTCATGTGTATTTTTCTTCATGATAAAGCACTAATTTTAGAAACAAACAAATTATGTTAATTTGAATGTAGAATAATGTAAAAGGACAAAGATAATTTTGTATATCTTGTAAAAATTCAGGCTATATGGACTTGAATGAAATATAAGTTTTACAATTTTTGTCAATGTAAGTGAAGTATATGATACGTTGAATTGTAATTTTTAAGACCTATTAGACAAAATGATAAATATTAGCTATTTAGATTTATTTTAAAGTTCAAATTTTAGATCATCAATTATAATTTAAACATATGGACCTAAATGTAAAATAGCGTGATAAAACTTAGGAGAACGTTAAAAATAATTGTAGAAACTATTAATTATTGACATTTAATTGTAAAATGATAATGAAAAGAATTAGTAGAACTTTGCAATAATTATAATAATAATAAATTGTAGGAATTTGAAAATAAAATATTGGGAGGGAAGCAAGGAGGGAGGAGAAATGCATAGAACTAATAAGAGAGCAGCAAATTCTTCTGTCTTACTATTACCTAATAGATTTGTAAGTTTCTCTAAACTAGTTGACTACAGCAATGGTGATTAATTTTCCAATAATTTGATGATAAAAAGGTAGAAGCTGTTGCTGACTAGCAAAATCAATGTTCTGAAGACAGAAATGCATAAAGTGCTGCCAGACGGGATATAACAATACATGATGGTTGAGAAAGACATGCCTGAAACAACTTGTCAAACATTTTCTTGAAATAAAGCGATCCATTGTAGTGGAAGATCTTTATCCTTCACCAAAGAAAGAATCTACTGTTATTTGGATATGAAAAAAACTTGCAATAAATAGTACGAAACTAATAACCTGTCACTGCAACTTTACATTGCATTCGTACCACTAACCACTTGTCAAAGCAACTAATTATGTGCGTAATCGTAATTTGATCTTTTTGCATATTTCCATACATGTGCACGAAAATATTGATATTTCTGAATTTTATCCGGAAAACATTGAAGAAGAAAATTTATATGTAGACACAAAGCATTTGCAAGATTATATCCCCAACATTCAGAGGAAAAAAAGGAGAATTAAGCAAACCCGTTATCAATTTGTAGCCTTGGAGCTGTAGTGGCGGTCATAAAGTAACATCCATCTGGAGACCATTCACTCGTCACCGACCATTCTGCCTTTGTTGATCCAAGCAACTTCTTCTCTGAATAATCCCAAAATGCCTGGAAAGACGAGTAGAAGAATATCAGTTTTCATTCGAAAGATATAATTGAGATTTACATAAAACTTGCTGGTACACTATTTTACTAACATGTCCATATTTCATTTTTGATTCTGATTATCAAGGGAGCATAAACATACCATGTCACCAGGTAAGTTGCCAAAACCAGCCACACATATAACTGTATACCAGGGCTAAGGAAATAAAAGTCATTGTTAAATTAAATACATGTGATAGAATTAGAGGAAAATAATAATTTACCATTTTCTACTAGTACTATTATGAAACTTTAGGATACATTTCCCTTTCGGGTTCCATCTGATTGTATTGTAAGGACCAGTCCCAAGCTCAAGCAGCACATTGCATTTTTTGTCAAATATTGTAGCTTTAGCAGGCATAACTGGTGATCACATAAAGCAAAAGTACGTCAAAAATCAAGCAACAAAATAGAAGATAACATCTATAACTCCCTGAGATTTGTTCTTTTACATCGTAGGGAACATATAATTCAATTGTTTTGATACCCTAGGATACGATTTCTACGTAATTTAAAATTCTTACTTTAAATTTACTACAATGATCGGTAACAATTGGAAGTTTTATAGACTATCTTAAGACTGAATCTATATACTGAAAGTTTAAGTTTCTATCAATCCTATCCATCCCGTTGAGTTACAAGATGATATATTTATATATCTTAAAACAATCAAGAATGAACAATTTACTAACTCCAAAAGTTGATTAAAGATCATATTGTGATGATGATATTCATAATTTAATAAAAAACAGATGGAAGGGAAGGGAAAAAAATATTTCACTCCACCTAAAATTGACATGTTGATCAAATTAAATATTTGTTATTTGCAAATAGAATGGTTATGCACGTACTTACTGTTATGTAGTGTACAGATACCTTGAAACAGATTATCAAAAGTTGCGAAATGCAAATCAAAGTTTATGTATCCAACAAATAGACTGACGGATTAGCTAGTTATCATGTCGTTGTCATTATAATCTTAAACTTAATCCAGATTGATTAGGTTACCTATGTCTAAATTGAGGAGTTGCACATCTCTAAAATATGAAGGTTTATATTAAGAACATACATCCATAAACTACAGCAAACTCCAAACCCGAAGCAGACCATTGAACATCATGTACAGGCCCTTCTTTACCTGCGATATTCTAAATTATGTTCAGAATGCCACCACGCAATACTTATTTTTTTATTGAATGCATAAAAGAAAACATACGCAAAGCTACTAATCCTTCATGAGTTCCATCAGTAGTCAAGTAGTTTAACTTTGATTCACCATAATAACTCTGATTGGTTTTATCTACATCAGATTGTGCCAAAGCTAAAAGACCAGTTGAACAGACATTCCATTGTAGCTGTACGGTTGAGCATCGGAAAAAGCTTCTCCTGGCTATTGGCTGAGACTGTGAATCCTTACTGCTAGAGAATATCTGAATGCTTGCAGGAACACCCTAAGAAAGCTGATGCTAATTAGAAATAACTCATCCATGAAGAAAAGTTCAGGAAAAAACTTAGACATTTGGTCTACTAACTTTCATTAAGCAGAAGGATAGGTTATTGGAATAATAATTCAATATGATCTATAAAACCATACCTATCTCAAAAAAAAGAGGGGGGGTGGGGGGGAAGAAAAAAAAAGGAAAAAGAAAAAGAAAAGGAAAATACGCGCGTGCACAAAAGAAAACCAAACGCAGCTTTTGCAATTACCATTGTAACCTTCCAATATTTAGGGAAATGATTCATTGACTCAGGGATATTTACGTTCAAAACGATAATCACAGGAGGTAATTATTGCCCATCCACATTTTATTATTCCCATGCTCCTAGTGTTAGCATTCTATCCTTCCTCTTTCTCCAATTCCTTCCTATTTCTCATCAATCTGTCAATCATAGTCCTGAAAAGCACGCGCCGTGGCACAAGGAGCAGCGTTTGTGTCTTTCTTCTGTATGACGCAACACACATGGAATGGCGCAAATGGCATACGGACAAAAAAGCACGTCTTTCATTATTTTATTGTTTTTTTTTACTTTTATTTATTTTTCATTTTTCACAATCCAAACATCACAAAAGAGAAATAGGCTAGCTCAAGATAAACTAAATGATTTGGTATTTGTAAAATCCAATCGAGCACTAAAAAGAAGATACAACATTCGTGACATCATTGATCTCATATCCTTGAGAGATATTGATAATTATAACGAATGGCTAACGAAAAATACGAATGATACATCCGATACTAAAATGAGCTTGTGCATCTTCATGAAGAAAAAACGAATCTAAATAAGACAGACGAGGAAGATGCTGAAACTATTCAATTTGGTAATGCAGATTTCGATTTGGAAAATATAAGTACTGAATCAAATTCAGATTTCTAGTTTACCAGCAATATGTACTACTATATTGGATTTTAGTTTTGAAGGCTACTATGCTTGATATTCTATGCCTATGGTAATATACTTGATGACGTTATTTTTGCAAAATGTCTAGAATAAAAATCTTTACTACATATGTTTTAGTAATATATATATATATATATATATATATATATTGAATTTTTTAAACTAAATGTTATATATCAAATTTATTAAAAAAGTTCTAAACATACACAGTAAATTAAAAAGGAACGCATCATTTGTCGCATCATGCATCAAGATTCCGAGGAGGTTTTATGTCTTATTGCACCGTGACCATTAATAATTGTTCTCTCAATCATACAATTCACCCGTTAATAAATTGTGATCGAGTTCTTAAAACCTTCTCCTCCCCCTCTTTATTTATCCGGTGATGTGAGACGGTCTAGATCTTAGATTTTTTTTTTTGCATTCACTGATGACTTGGGTTGGACGTTTCGCTTTTGTAAAATTAAATCATTTTATGCCTAACTTTAACTTAAAATCCAAAATTTTAAATTACAAGAAGCAGCGGAAAGGCAACTTCTAGAAGTGGGAAAGATATCTCATTTGTTTTGCCGTATTTTTACACAATTAAAAATTAGATAATTTTATAGGTTATATTTTGAAATTTTTGTTTTTACATGTCAAAATATATTGCTTTCTTTGTATAAGATATGATCAGGACTTGCTTGAGATTTATTAGCATGTAACATTCTAGCCTTTTAGAGCATTAAGCTAAGATTATTACATTATTTATTATCGCATCGAAGATGGTTAGAATTTGAACATATTGGATGTTGGATGCACAATATCATGACCACGATTTAGCTTAGTTTTGAATTCTTGATGATGATTTATGTTTGATGTACGGTCATACTAAATGTAGAAAAATAATTTTCTAACAAAATCATATGAGCTTCCTATTTATGATGCCATGCGAATTCCAAAATGCTATGTGAAGTAAGATGTTATACAATTATTTTGTTACATGTTATATCTTCAATCTTTGTGTTATCTCTTATTACAATAAAAACCAACTATGTTATATTGAATGGAAAAATAGTGTTTCCAATTATTTACACGTATTGTAACTTGTATTACTAACAAATATTACATATATTGTTTTAGCATATAAAAGTTTCACCTTTTAATGCTTTCAATGAAGCTAAAAAGCATCCATTTTGCTAACATGCAAAGCACGTGCGTATGTATTGAGGTATGTGTATATGTACACACATATATGCTATCCAAATCTACAGTTTCAAATTTCTAACTTTGTTATATTAACATTTTCAATCGCAGTTGAAAGATATACATTCAACAACTCAATCATTTATGATGTCGAAAAAGTCATAAACTCTAAAATGATTCAATTTTACGTATACAATGATTTTGATTCAAATGTGTTGGTTTATTCAATGGCTAATATCGATTTATTATATCAATAAAATTTTGTTTCGTTTCGGAACTTGTTTGACACTTAAAAAGAAAAGGGCTACAAAGGGATGCAAGGAAGGGGATTTGATCCTCCCACTCTTTATATATATGCTTATGTGTGTGTGTATAATTGTTCCGTTACAAAATTTTAACACAAGACAGAAGCGTCTGCTAAAGGTCAAAGGACTCTAGGGATATGAATCCAACCTATATATGGCTCCAGAGTAGATCACCCGCCTCCCAATGAGTAAAACAATGTATTTAACAGAATAGGTTTTATTCATGTGCATCATCCGTTGAGTTATAACCATAACACAACACGATTTCATATGTTAAGAATCTTACTCATTCGTATTTATGGTACTGTTATAAACAATCTCTATCTTTTTAAGAGAAAATGAGTCGTGGGATAAAACATTTTTGCCTTATTGAAACATCCAAACAATTTGTGCTATGTTTGGGTACCTTTCCTATGTGAAAAGTTGAAACGTCCTTCCTACCCAAATAGTAGACTAGTAGCAGTAAGTATAAAAATATAAGTGGATCCCATCTCTTGTAGGAACCACAAAAATACACACTTATAATGAAATCATGCATCGACCGTAATTTGATCGTTTTAATTAAAGATGTTTAAATTATTTTAAATATTCAAGTACAAATTATTTTTCAACAAATAATCAAGTTTGAAGTAACGACTAATAACAATGACCTTATTTTGGAAAAATATTCACAAAATATATACTTTGAAAAAATATCGATAAATGATCGAAAACCGTTTTATCAATAAGCAGCAATATAAATTATCAGACATCGCGCACGGAGCTGCTTTAAGACACTTGCTTTTATAATTGAACAAGAATATTAAATTAAAATTATTTATTTTATTTTTGGGAAAAATAAATGTATTTACGACAGCATCAACGATGCCCTTATATTTAAATATCGATTTATGAATTTAAATTCAGATTTGATGATTTAATAATTATTATAATGGTTCTAATAATTATTTTAAATGATAATAATTCATTTTAATGAGTTATAAAGTGATAATAAATCATTTATAATAGTTTTATAAAAATATATACTTGATTTGAAAATATAAAAAAATTGATATTGCTTTATCGATGTAATAACACTTTTTGTTACAAAATTTTAACACAAGACAGAAGCATTTGCTAAAGGTTAAAGGTCTATAAGGATATGAATCCAACCTATATATGGCTCCTGAGTAGATCACACAGCCCTCCAAATGAGTAAAACAATGTATTTAACAGAACAGGTTTTATTCATGTGCATCATCCGTTGGGCCATAACACAACACGATTTCATATATTAAGAATCTTACTCATTCATATTTATGGTTTTGCTATAAACAATCTCTATCCTTTTAAGAAAAAATGAGTCAAGGGATAATCAGACTTTTATTTTGATTCGACAAAAACAAACATTTTTGTCTTATTGAAACATCCAAACAATTTGTATTATGTTTGGGTACCTTTCCTATGTGAAAAGGTGAAACGTCCATCCTACCCAAATAGTAGACTAGTAGCAGTAAGTATAAAAATATAAGTGGATTCCATCTCTTGTAGGAACCACAAAAATACACACTTATAATGAAATCATGCAATAATCGTAATTGGATCGCTTTAATTAAAGATATTTAAATTATTTTAAACATTCAAGTATAGATTATTTTTCAACAAATAATCGAGTTTTAAGTAATGAATAATAACAATGAACTTATTTTGGAAAAATGTTCACAAAATATATACTTTGAAAAAAAATCGATAAAATGATCGAAAACCGTTTTACCAATAAACGGCTATATAATTATCAGACATCGCGCACGGAGCTGCATACATACACTTACTTTTATAATTGAACAAGAATATCAAATAAAATTATTTATTTTATTTTTGGGAAAAATAAATGTATTTATGACAGCATCAGCGATGCCCTTATATTTAAATATTGATTTATGAATTTAAATTGAGATTTGATGATTTAATAATTATTATAATGGTTCTAATAATTATTTTAAATAGTTATAAAGTCATAATAAATCATTTATAATAGTTTTATAAAAATATATACTTGATTTGAAAATATAAGAAAATCGATGTCGCTTTATCGATATAATATCACTTTCTGTAAATGATTGTTTAATATTAATTTATATGGTTATATAAATCAAATGCAATCATTTTAATTAGTTAAAAATGATAAGAAATGAGTTTTCAAATTTTGGTTTACATTTATATGTAAATTAACTTATAAGTGAAACTATGACCAATAATCGGTTTACAACGGTTTAACGAATGCAAAATATTCAAAAGTCATTGCAACCTTATTTATATGTCATGTGCACACATATGCCGTGCACATGCATATTCTAACATGCACATGAACATATATACGTATATACATACATATATACATATACATTTAAATATACTTATATTACAAAATATCAAGATATTTTTCTAAAAACTTAATACTTAAGCAACCCAAAAGCATCCATCAACTCACCTTACACCATATCACCTCAAGCACATATAGGCACAAAGGGAGGCTTGCCGTGCATTTGGAAGGGATGGAAGAGGCATGGACAAAGGACAAATGTGTAATAATGCATTTAGATATTTGTTTCCAAATTTTTCCTACAAATACTCACCACTTTTTTCATAAATTCCTAACACTTGCTCTTCATCTTCTGCCTCCACTTTCAAGCTTTTTTAATGGATTTCTAGTTAACAAAATTATGAATAAAATATTTGTGAAAATAAATTAAATTATTAGCATGTATGTACATGTGTGTGTGCATACACCTCAAAACCATTTCAAATCACTCATTTTTCTCCTTTATATCCAAGGCTACCACCATTTCTTCATTTGGCCGAGCCAACCACCACCTCCACACCTAGGCCGTGAGCACCCAAAGCTCTAAGGAGCAAAGCCGAACCCTTAGAAAGGAAGAAAAACAAGTGTCGTGGGCTTAGAATTAAAGTTAGCAAGGTTATAGTTGATTCTATGTAGTCCGTCATCAAGTGAAGGTGAGAAACTCTAATTATAATATGATATATTGAATGATATATATCCTTGGTTATGCTTGGTTGTGATGATTGTTTATCATGTTTGAATGATGACGATATGATTGTTTGATTGTACTAACAAGTCATGTTTGATACAAGTCGAAAATCACAAAGGAAATCACTTTACTTTAATAAATCAAATGATGCACGTGAGATTGTTAAATCTATTGAAAATGATTCAAAATGGTTTATAAATGTTTTATAGACAATAAAATCCAATTTCATGAAGTTTTGACAAATTAAGAAAATTGAATCAAAAATAGGCGTGTCGCGTAATGATAGTTCGCGATTTCACGCCGTAGAAAGTTAAATCCATTTAAACGATGGATTCGAAGTCGGAATTCTTTGAAATAAGAATTTTCCTAACTCTTGCGATCATTATTTTCAAACAAAAGGAAAAAAACCGAGATTTTGTTTACTATATTTTGAAATATGAGCAAAACAAGTTTTCAAATAGTCGTGGTTTGACAGTTCGGAAACCAAAGTGATAAATTCTTTATAAATGATATTTTTAATTCTTTAAAAATAAGGAATAAATTCTATAAATCTTTTAAACAACAACAAAGACATTTTTTCCAAACAAGTTGGGGTCGGCTACAGATGAAACCCGAAATTAAATGACAAAAGTAATGTAAATGTTATAATAATAACAATAACAATAGCAATAATAAAATAAAGTCAAATAAGTAAATTAGTAATAATAGTGACTAGGTAAAAATAAAAATAAAGAAAAACAAATGTAAGAAATTAATAAATAAATAATAATAATAAATAAACGATGATAACAGTACAAATAGTAATAATGGTGTTGGTAGTAATATTGATCAAAGACCAAACGCCCAACGCTGTGTCTTAGGCTCTTTTTCATTAATCTTATACTCTAAAACTTATAAAACTCATAGCGCATGGTTCTGGTCGCGGATCGCTAACTTCCACGCGCTCATATCCGTTACCAGCTCTTCGGATATATTTCAACCCTTCATGTCCCTTTTAACCACTTCCTCCCATGTCAGCCTTGGTCGATCTCTACCTCTCTTTGAGCAAGCGACGCGGCCTATAATTCCAACGTGCACAGGTGTCTCGGACAGTCTTCGTTGAAGATGTCCAAACCATCTTAAGCGATGTTGAATTAGCTTCTCCTCAATTGGTACTACTCCAAGTTTTCCACGTATATCGTCATTTCTAATTTGGTCTCTTCTTGTATGATCGCAACTCCATCGCAGCATACACATTTCTGCTTCGTTTATCTTTTGGACGTGTTGGTTTTTAGTAGACCAACATTCTGCACCATACAACATCGCAGGCCTAAATGTCGTTCTATAGAACTTTCCTTTAAGCTTCTGTGGAACTTTCTTGTCACAGAGAATGTCAGATGTCTGTCGCCACTTCATCCAAGCTCGAATTCTAAAACTGACATCCTCATCAATCTCACCATTACACTGCAACATTAATCCCAAATATCGAAAGGATTCCTTCTTAGGAACTATTTATCCAGTCAGAATGACATCTACATTCTTTGACCTGACACCGCTGAACTCGCACTTCATATACTCTATTTTAGTTCTACTAAGCCTAAATCCCTTAGATTCTAAAGTCTGTCTCCACAGCTTAAGTTATCTATCAACCTCAATCCTACTATCATCAATTAGCACAACATCATCAGCAAATAGCATACACCAAGGAATCTCCCCTTGTATACCCTTCGTAACTTCATCTATCACTAGGGTAAAAATTCAGGGCTCAAATCTGACTCTTGATGTAATCTTATGTTAATGGGAAAGTCATTGGTTACACCATCGCATGCTTTGACACTAGTCACAACATCATCGTACATATCTCTATCTCTACTATTAATGAAGAAAATTCATTGAACCAATTTACTTGATGTCTTTTTGAAATTCCACAAATGCCCTTGCTTGCGTTTACAATAATATAACAGCTCATGTGCGAAGCACGGACCCATACCATCCTCGCTAAGGGTAATATACTTTGTTGGAACTCTCTTCTTTTCCAAAGCCCACCACATCACCTTTCGCGGTACTTTGTAATAAGCTTTCTTCAAATCGATAAAAACCATATGTAAATCCTTCTTTTGCTCCTTAAACCTCTCCATAAGTTGTCTTATCAAGAAAATAGTCTCTGTGGTCGACCTCCAGGCATGAAACCAAATTGGTTTTTTGAAACGCTTGTCATTCTTCTTAATCGATGTTCGATGACTCTCTCCAAGAGCTTCATCGTATGACTCATAAGTTTATTTCCTCTGTAGTTTATGCAACTTCGGATATCTCCTTTATTCTTAAAAATTGAAACTAAGATGCTTCTCCTCCACTCATCTAGCATCTTGTTTGATTTAAAAATACTATTGAACAACTAAGTCAGTCAGGCTATCCCTGCATCCTCAAGGCATCTCCACACCTCAATGGGGATGCCATCAGTCTCCAATGCCTTGCCTACTTTATCTCGGATTCTTGAATTCTACGAACAAAATGCCTACTGATGTCATCAAAAGAATCGTCTATCTCGATCGTAGTGCTATCATCTTCTTTCATTAAATAGCTTGTTGAAGTAATCTCTCCATCTATTTTTTATCTCATCGTCTTTCACCGAAAGTCTATTGTTAGCACCTTTGCATTTAGCTTGATTGAAGTCTCTTATCTTTCCTTTCATGGAGCTTAGCTATCCTACAGACGTCTTTTTCACCCTACTTCGTACCTAGCTTATGACACAAATCTTCATACGCCCGACCTCTTGCTTCACTCACCGCTCTCTTTGCGTTCTTCTTTGCCACTTTGTATTTTTGCATGTTGTCCTCGCTCCTATGATGATGCAAGGACTTATAGCATTCCTTCTCTTTGATAGCATTTTGTACATCATTGTTCCACCACCATGAATCTTTAGGTTCGCGTTTATTTCGTTTCGTTACCCCAAACACCTCAGTAACCACTTTCCGAATGCTTGCTATCTCATCCCACATGTGATTTGCTTCTCCTTCCAAATTCCATGCCCTTTTTCCCATCACTCTATCCTTAAACACCCGTGAAGCATCTCCTTTGAGCTTCCACCATTTCGTCCGACCAATCTTGGCTCTTTTATCCTGTCGAACACATCCGAAGACAAAACTCCGATATCAAAAGCTGATGTTGTGAGACGACACATCTCCAGGTATGACTTTGCAATCTACACAAGCTCGTTTATCATCTCTTCTAGTAAGGACAAAATCAATCTGGCTGCAGTGTTGACCACTACTAAAAGTAACCAAGTGCGACTGTCTCTTTTTAAAGAATGTATTAATCATCATAAGGTCACAAGCAATAGCGAAACTCAGTATTTCTCCTTCTTGGTTCCTATCGCCATATCCAAAACCACCATGCACTCTCTCAAACCCACCACCAGCCGAACCAACATGTCCGTTGAAATCTCCTCCTATGAAAAGCTTTTCGTTACTAGGCACACTCTAACCATAATATCTAACTCTTTCCAGAAGTTCCTCTTGATGGCTTCACTTAGACCATAAATCTTTTAAAATGTTTTAAAAAAGATCTGAGTCATAAAAATGGATTTCTAAACGATCGAGAAGTTGTTTTGATTAAATAAGCTTTGAAAATACCATCTTCAACATTATTTGCGGCACTTTAGTAAATTTTGAACTATGGATTTAAACTTAACAATTTATTTTCCAGATGTTTTATAAATGTTTTCAAATAAATAATTATTTTAAAGATGATTTGAAGGTTTTATAATTTATTTTACAAGGTTTAAATAAATGATTTAAAGAAAAGCTTTTGAAATCAAGTGATTTAATCTTGACTCTAAAAACCGACGAGTAGACTAGATTTTTCTATTCATGAGATCTGGATGTGGGATGCTTAAACTAAGGAGATGTTGGTAGCAACCAGTGCCCTAACCCGACCCCTTTCCTAGACGAGGAATAGATAGGTCGAAATGTGAGAAATAGGACAAGTATAAAAGATTTAATTTTTTTAAATTTAATACAATTTAGATTGTATAGAGATAATCTACTTATATTTGATATTAAATTACAAGGAGGTAACTCATACTGTCTGTATGAATATAAAAAATGATTTCATCGTTATTCGACTAATAGTAAAGGTTGAATACGGAAATTGATGTTGAATATAATTAGTAAAACTTCGATCGACCCTTTTTACTCACTAAAGTTTTACAATATGATTTATGAGAAATGATTTTAATTTGGTATTTTCAAAATTACACAAAGGTTTAATGATTTCGTATATACTGAGAAGAAATGTTTTATAGATAAATATCTCTAAAAGATACTTTGATAAAAGGAAAGTAATTAATCAAACGATAAGCACCTATTTACCTACCATCTTTTTATCGATGGTTAGTTCGCAGGAACCAGAGTCGGATTTGAGTGATTTCTATCTGTAAACCACTTCAAACCAATCTACGTATTCGAAGTAAAGACATGGATGATAGTAAATGAATGAAGGGCTGCTTGCCACTGACCTCGGGGGGAATTTCTCATATCACATACATGTGGCAACAGTATCTTCATTTGATTCTCGATACAAGGGTTGCTCGCTACTAATCCTAGAGATGATTACCGACAGAATGTGGTAGGAGAGTTCCTTCGGTTTGTCATGTTCCTAGACAACTTGTATGGACGAATGTCTCGTTGCATTTCTAATCACATTGACTGACCCCTATAAACGTATCATTTGTTTAGTGACGAAGAAAGCAACTTCTCTTAACTTAACACACTTTCCTAAGACATACGAACTCAGGAGTTATACGTTTGTAGAAATCAATTGTGTGATCATGGAATGACGGTGTGGCGTTCAAAGTAAAATGTGATGTGTGAAAGGTAATCGTTACTTCGGGCTTCATCACCCGAAAATGGCTTAAACATGGCATGTCGTGAGGCTATGTGGGCCGCGTCCATAAGAGTATGGTCAATCACCCTTCTATATTACTCTCTACATATCAGGTATGTTGTTTATGATGTGGTCACGAATAAGTCGGTTACGATCAGGATGATATCATATTCGGTTCTATCCGCCACCAAGTTGGCTCCGCAGGTAGGCTAGTCTTGCCAAGTGCATAGGTTTTAAAAATCGTTGATTCTTGGTACATCCATCTAGAGGTACACTGTACGGAAGGTAGTTGTAATGACCCGTCAATTTATCACTTTGATAAATTGAATTTATTTTTAAATGAAAGATGATAATCCAGATAATATCGTTTCAAGTGATGATAAGTAATAATAAATTTATTTTGAATAAATATTTACGAGAATATTTTTCTCAAAATTTATGTCGATTGGTGGCATCATATTTGAATATAGGTTTGTTTAAATTAAATCAAGATTTAATGATTTAATGATTGTTTTAATTATTATTTAAATAATTATTTTAAATAAGAATAATTCATTTTAAATAGTCATAAAGTGATAATGAATCATTTATAATAGTTTTATAAAGGGTTATATTCAATTTGAAAATATAAGGAAAAATCGATATCGCTTTATCGGTATAATAACAATTTTTGTAAATAATTTTTAATATGAATTTATAATTCAAATGTAATCATTTTAATTAGTTTAAAATGATAAGAAATTTATTTTTGAATTTTGTTTACAAATATATGTATGTTAGAGTATACGTAAAAATATGACCGATAATCGGTTCTTCGGATTTCAACGATTTAGCGAACAAAAGTTGTTCAAAAACGTTCGTAGTGTAATGCGCCTACATATACATACATATATATGTTACATACACATGATAACATGCACATAAACATACATATATAAAATATAATTAAGTGTAAAAAATATAATATATTTTATAAAAAAATTACTCCTTAAGCTTAAATAAGTCAATATATGTATGCATGAGATGATGGAAGGTGTGCACAAAGGAAATCATTTTCTTTGATTTAGTGAAATGGTTTGTATGTAATGTTAAACCTCTTTACAAATGGTTTAAAATATATTTGAAATGTTTTATAAACATTTAATAAGTGTTTTGATGAAATTTGAAAAGAAATAGAAATTTTAGTTAAAAATAAGCACGTCGCGTAACGACAGTTTGCGATTTCGCGCTATAAAAGTCAAACTAGTGTAAAAGTTGAAATATAGCTCGGAATTCTTCGAGATAAGAATTTTCCAACTATTATATCCATATTTTTTCCAACATTGAAAGAAAATGAAGACTCCGATAAGTAGATTTTGAAATACGAGTAAAACAAGTTTTGAAAAAAAATCTCAATTCTGCAGTTCGTAATTCAAAACATGATTTCTTTGAAAATGATGTTTTAAAATGTTTAAAAATGTGGAATAAATATTAATAATGTTTTAAAAGTGATTTGAGTAATAAAAATGAATTTTCAAATAATAGAAAGTCGTTTTCATCAACGTAGCTTAAAATGCACTTTCTTCGGCACTTTTTCGCAGCACTTTCTATAACTTTTGAAATATAACTTTAAACTTTACGATTCTTTTTCAAATCTTTTGAAAATGTTTAAAAATGATTAATAGTGTTTTAAAGAAAATTTGAAGGATTTATGAGATGATTTAACGTTTTAATGATTTAGAGTCGATCAAATAACTTGACTGTCTTATGGGTGTTAGAGAGATAGTATCTAGGCTTGAGTTTGGAAAACCATTTTCCTGCTCTCTCTGGCTATTCAGACTGGCAAGACGGATGTTAAGCTAAGAGAAGCCCTCCTACCACATAAGCTTAATCGGATGTTAAGCTAAGAGAAATTGTCTTCTCCGCCACCAAGCAGATCCATGTTTATAAAAGTCAACGATGTTATCTTATTTAAGTTTTAAAAAAGATTTCTTAATTCAAAACTCACAATTTTGATCGAGTGAAAACCATGTTATCTAGGATGTTAATCCAAAACTAGTAAATATTAAGTGAGCAGAATCTATAAAAATCATCTAATTCTACTAAATATAAATTCTCATATTCAACAAATACTATGGACGAAATAACAGCAAACCACCTTTTAAATTCCACGAATAATACGAGTTCCCTCTTCGGGCTTCAACACCGAGTACAAGAATATCATCTCCATAAAATTCAAATCGTTTAAATCTTTGGAAAATATTTTTCTTTATTCTTTGAAAAATTTCGATCCGAGTAAATCAAATTTACTTCCCCTCCGTCGGGCCAGTCCGGATAGCCGAGGAGAGTAGAAAAATGGTTTTTCAAACTCAAGCCTTGGATCCTCGGTACGATGAGCTAGACCACGTACTGTGACGGACGGTACCCCAGTAGCCCTGTCGTTAATGGAAATCCATCCTTCCTACGTGCCTTTACGGTTTTTGTTTGTAGAACTCACTTTATGGCTAGTAGCTGGAATTTAATAATATAACAATTTTGGTTATTTGAATAAGTATTTGTATATAGACCCTACTATAATATCAGAAGATTTTATAAGAAATGTTTTTGTTATCGTAAGGTAAAAACCCGACATGTTTATTTGTAACGTGGTTTTACGAGATACCTTTGATTTCAAAGGATTTAAAAAAATTTAATAATCCAATTGAGATACACTATCTCTCTGACATCCATAAGGCGGTCAAATTATTTGATCGACTCTAAATCATTAAGACAATTTTAACCATTCCATAAATCCTTCAAATTTTCTTTAGAACACTTTATAAATCATTTTAAAACATTTATAAAATAATTGTAAAAGAATTGTTAAGTTTGAAACTATAATTCAAAAGTTATAGGAAAGTGCTGCAGAAAAGGTTTTCAAAATGAGATTTAAATTTTAAATCGCAATGTTTAAATTTTAAATTGAAACGAGATTTAAATCATAAATCGTAGATTTAAAATATCCACATTTTAATGTTTATATGCACTTTGAAGTTGATTTTGATGTCTGAACGTCTACAATTATACTTAATCTCTTTTTATTGATAAAAAAATTTAATCAACTAAAGTATGATTTTCTATCCACAAATCTCTTTTTATTGATGATTGGATTCGAAGGAATCGAAGTCGGATCTGGGGCAATCTCTGTCCGAAAACCACTTCAAACCAATGTATGCGTTCGAAAAATAAAGACCTAATAGAGAGAATGAAGGATGAAGACCAAAGGTTTTTGGGATGAAATGACTGTTTTTTGAAAATTCTAGGTAGCTCCCAAATACTGAAGTAGCAATGATCCCTTTATTTCTAAATTCTTTGTGTTGCAATGACTTCTTGCTACTAATCCTAGAGGTTAATTCCCGACAGGATGTGGTAGCCGTAGGAGGGTATCTTCGGTTTCGTTCAGTTTCAGAACGAACTTGTATGGATGGACGTCTAACGGTGCATTCTTGAGATTTCATCGTTGACTTTTATAAACATGCATCTTCTTGGTGGCGGAAAATGCAACTTCTCTTAGCTTAACACCCTTCTTTGAGACGTATGAACTCGGAGGTTGTATGTTTGTTTAAGTTAATAGAGATTGAAGAAATGGCAATGTAACATTCAAAGAAAGATGATGTGTCATGTGAAAGATAATCGTTACCTCGAGCCTCATCCAGAAAATGACCGAAACAAGGTAAATGCGGCAAGGCTATTGGATTCGCAACCATTAAGGTATGATCATCCATTTCTAGATATATTTTTACCCGCTATGACGTTCGGGTTTAAATTAATGTAGATGTATGCTAGGAGGATCCTTGGATAGATCGATAACGACCGGGATGATGACATATTCGATACTATCTAGTGAGAAAGGTAGGCTGATCTTGTGTTGGTAGAGGTGCGGATGTTCTGTTGACATCAGTACATTCTTCTAGAGATGTATTGCCGTAAGGTAGTCTCTTCACATGGTCATTTGTATGAAATTCATTCTCATGTGCGCCATTTTGTTTGTAGAGCCTATTATGTTGGAATTTAATAATGATAACAATTTCGGCTATGATTAATAAGTTTATTTGCAAATGTTATCAAATATATGTCGTTAAAAATAATATCAAGTATTTTGACATAAAATGTTTGGTTATCATAAGGTAAAAACTCATTCCGTGTTTATGTGCGGCATGCTCTTATGAGATAACTTTTTGTTTTCAAAATGCGTATTTTGAGTTCTCACACCATTCTCATGACTGACCCGAAGTTTATTTTTCCCTTTCCTTAAACTCTAGGTGCCTTAATTTTCCCCAGGCAACCTAGTAGTCAGGTTTAATTTAGAAGAAGTTGGATAGAGCTCAAAGCATAGAGTCGAAAGATTTTCTGTATATTTCCACCACCCTTTTGTGCTATAGTATTCCGCAAATTTGTAAGGACGGAAATTTATAACGGTCCATGTTTAACTCTGATAAATGTATTTTAATTCTACGTTAAAGATTATTTGTTGAAATAGCATACGTGAGATTCTGTTTTGTCTTTTTTCTTATCCTTGAGAATCCGCTTCTTCGACACTTGGATTTACGGCACATGAATACCAAGAATATATTTGTATCGATTTCTGGGGGTCGAAGAAATGGATCATCGCAGTAGTTCCTTACATGTCATTATATGGAAATCCATTTTCCAATAAGTGCATTCGGATTTGATTGTTAAACCTACTTTGTAGCCAGTATGCTGAAATTTAATCAATATAACAATTTCGGCTAAGATTCATAAGTTTATTTGAAAAGTATTTTCAAAAAAATGTAATTAAAATAGTTTTCTTAGATTTTGCATAACAAATGTTTTAGTTATCATAAGGTAAAAAACTATTCCGTATTTATGTGCGGTGTGGTCTTATAAGATATCTTTTATTTTCAAAAATTCGCGGTTTGACTTTTTCACACTAGTCTCATGACTGACCCGGAGTTTATTCTACTTCCCCGTAAACTCTGGATGTCTTATTTTTTCGGGCAACCTAGTAGTCGGGTTCAATTAGAAGAAATTTGAAAGAGCTCGAAACATGGAGTTAGAAGATTCGTCGGTAGACTATTATTCATTTTTCACCACTTGTGTACTATTGTATTCCGCATCTATAAGGGCAGATATTTATAATTGTCCATGTTTAAATCTGATACATGTATTTAAAATTTTCCGTTGTAAATATTATATGTTGAAATAATATATTTTATTTCATTCGTGTGAGATTCTGTTTCGTTTTTATTTTCTTTGTACTCCATGATAATCTGTCTCTCTGGCTCTTGGATTTGAGGCACATGAATACCGATGATGTATTAGTGCCGATTTTTTAAGGTCAAGGAGGCGGGCTGTCACAAATCATTGATTCAAAAGCAGGTCCCTATGATAAATATACATATGTGATGTTCAAAACATCGAGCAAGTATATAGTACTTGTTGGCAGACTGTAGTTATTATTTAGCAAAAAAACATGGGTTTAACACCTAAAATACTACTCCACCGGGGCAGCAATCGAGTTATAAACTCAAAAGCAACACTTTTTGGGGATGTTTCCGTTCTAATCATTGATGGATTTTGAAATTTCAGTTCTGCTCGGAAATTTCGATAATTCCACTTTAATTTCGGTTTGCAGATTCCAGTAGCTTTTTACATAAATACATTGATACATACTCGGGATTAGGGCTGTCAATGGGTCGGGTCGGGTCGGGTTTGGGTCGGGTCAAGTCGGGTTCGGGTTGATTTTAAATGGGTCGGGTCAACCCGTTTATTAAACGGGTCGAAAAAGCTCAACCTGAACCCGACCCGTTTATAAACGGATTGACCCGACCCAACCCATGTAACCCGATTATAAATGGGTCGGGTCGTAAATGGGTCAGGTCAACCCGTATAACTTGTAAATGGGTCGTAAACGGGTCGGGTCAACCCGTATAAGGTATAATTGGGTCGTAAATGGGTCGGAACGGGTCGTAAACGGGTCGGGTCAACCCGTATAAGGTACAAACGGGTCATAAACGGGTCGGAGTGGGTCGTAAACGGGTCAGCTCAACCTATGTACTGTATAAACGGGTTGTTAACGGGTCAGTTTCGGGTTAGCGGGTCAACCCGAAACCCACCCGTTTATAAACGGGTCAAATTCGGGTTGACCCGAAAATGACCCGCCAATTAAATGGGTCGGGTTAACCTGCTAATTTTCGTGCGGGTTTCGGGTATTGTTTCGGGTCGTGTAGGAAATTGACAGCCCTACTCGGGATGAACATAAATTTATATTATATTCTTCGAATTATATGTAAGATGCATGTTTGAATGAACAAATGTACAACCTATAGCAAATTTAATACAAATCATTAACCTAAGTCATTCATATAGTCATTTATTATAAATTATTCATATTAATTAATTTACATCAAGGTTCAAAATTTTGATTTCTAATTTCGTTTATTTCATTTGAATTTTTTGAATTTCAGGTCAATTTTGGAAATTTCACTTATGACTTTGTTTTGGATTTTCATATGTTTTCTAAAGAAATACATCAATAAATGGTTTGTATCTATATTCGATATATATGTATGTATGTGTATATGAAATACATGAAAAGGTTGGTTTGATTGATTTTTAATGTTTATCCATGCTGTTTCTGCAAATTTGGGTCAAAATTGACAAAAGTATCACGATTTCTTTTTTAATTTTTAATCATTTGTCCATTTTTTATTATCTTATTTAAGTTTTCTTTTAATTTTTTTACATGTTATTAGTTTTTCTTTTCTTTTGTTCGTTTTTTTTTAATACTATTTTTTCAGCATTTAAAAAGCTAAATCCGGAATTTTGACTGGATTTCATCCCTGTTATGGCCAGAATCAGAACAAATTACTAGAATATCCAGGATTCCCCTCAAATTTTTAACCATGGCTTAAGATGCAACAACATATATTTGGAGGCATGCCTAGTTGATAATAAGAAAATACACAACAACTTGTTAAGCTATAATTTACACTACAAAAACTTCGGTTAATCATTGGTAATTCTGAAAGTATTGGTGAAAATGTCTCTTATTTGCATTATTAGTGGAGAATAAGATAAACATAAGTATGTCCTTTTGTGCATGCAACAAAAATAATACAATTATTATGAGTTTAATACCTTAACTAAACGAACTGCAGTTTTCGGTTATAGGATTCAGTTCTGAAAAACATAATCGATGACCATGAACAACATACATTGGTAGACTTATATAGGTTCAGATGTTTATATGAAACTTAAAAAATTCAAGCACAACATTGAATTGTAAAGGAACTCTAAAATATTGGACCTTAGATTCAGGAACATAAGCTGCAATATGAGAACCAGGTTTTGAAAGTTCAACCGCTGCTACTCCAGGTAATCTCAACTTGTATGCCCATCCTTTGGAAAAATCATTTGCATCGAAAAAATGAATTTCATTTGTTGACATTCGGCATGCAATTGTTTCATTTGCATTGAAATGGATAGACGGCCTAAAAAGCAACACATTTATATTCGGAAAAAAATGTGACACGATTGAAGTTTAATATAGACCTACCATGTGGTTTTGGTCATATTTTTCATATGGTGTTGATAAACTGATATGCCAGTCATAATATCCCATACTGATACATTTTTATCTTGAGCGCTAGAAGGTTTTTGGAATGTTAGGAGATAACTTCCAGCTGGAGAGATGTGTGCAGCAAGCAGAGAAAGAATTTGAAATGATCGAATCTCATTGAAGTTGTTTTTGCAATCGAAAACGCATATCTCAGAGTTGCTTTTTATCACCATTAAGCGAGACCCATCATCACTAAATTTCGTAGAAGTGCACGGAACTCTATTGAGTTTGACATGTGGCTGGTCATCACTAAAAGGGGGTCCATTCCAGAGAGTGTAACCTTCTGGTTCTCGAACTGGAAAAAAGCACAAAGAGTAAAAAGTGCTATGAATTGAAGAGTATAGGCTTAAGAATAATGGTGAGATGAAAATCCGTACCTAAAATTTGTAGAGTGGGTGAAGATTTATCAACTGACATGTTGGTGGTATAATTCCGACCAGCGATTGCAAAAATCGCGAGATCGTACGTTCCAAAGCGCGATTTGTAGGAATCGCAGCCTTCGCGATCCAAGAATTAAATTGGATCGCAACCCGTGTAAAATGTGCGATTCTATTTCAGAACGAAAATATTGAAGTCCAATGCTGAATCGCGATGTAAAGTTAAACATCGAACTGAAACAAAATATATAAAAAGAAAAGGCAGAATAGAAAGAAGCAGCAGCAGCAAACCTGAAATTTTAGAAACCCTAAGCTTCGGGAGGAAGATGATTGTCAGAGACTCAGAAAGTATTAAGATTGGGTTGCTTCCAACTTTCGGGAGGCACCTGAAACTTTAGAAACCCTAACACGATTTATCAAAGAAAGTATTAAAATAAAAATGACAACTTCTAAATAAATTTAATTCCATAACCCAGTTAATATATGTGCTGACCTGTTTTTTTCTCAAAACTGATAAATTGTAAGTAAATTTGATTCCATAAGCCAGTTAAGTTTGTCATGCATTTCGATTTGAGGATCATGATTGTCTGAAGTTTCAAGCCTACTAGTATCATCTATTTGTATGCAAGTTTCATTTGTGATTTACAAATCTAAAAAGATGAATTTTTAACCAAATGCTGTTGTTATTTCAGATTTAATTTTGACCATCACAATTTTCAAAATCCAAGGTTATCTGCTTATATAAGTTGATCTGTTATTTTTTCAAAAATGAGAAATTGTAAACAAATTTGATTCCATAAGCCAGTTAAGTTTGTCATGTATTTTGGTTTGTGGATCATGAATATATGAACTTTCAACCCTACCAATATCATCTATTTGTTCGCAAGTTTAATATGTATCTGCCTATATGTTTTCATACATACTTGCAACTGCTAAATGGGAAAGGATTCATACATGTACTTTGGTTTCAAAGTGACTAACACCATAAACCGTAAGCACATAAATGCATATATGTACTTTTGTGTGGACTGAATATTGCTTCATTTATATCATTGGCTTAAAATGTACTTCTGAGTGGGTGTACTTTTATGTGCATATATAAGTTAAGTTTCATATATTTGGTTTTATGAATTTACAACTATCAAATTTACACGGTTTGCTTACAGGCTCAGGCTGAAGGAGGGTCGACAAAGTTCAGTGATTAGTAATGAAATTGTCATGTATACTAAACCTTACGGAACAACAACGAAGTCGGCAACTCATTGACTTCCAAATCCATCGACGAAGTCTACCGAAATTCAGCTTCATCAACAAAGATGTCCAATCTCCTCGACAAAGTCATCGGTACTGCCAATCTTGCTCACGATATGTTTACTCAACCCTATGGAACAAGAACAAAATCATGAACTCATTCACTTCCAAATCCCATGATGAATTCTATGTGAAATTCAGCTTCATCAACAAAGATGTCTGCTCTACTCGACAAACTCATCCGTATTGCCGGTCTCGCTCACGGTATGGGATTTTTAATCTACATTAAAAGTTTTTTTTCACGGTTTACACATTTGAAAAAGATGAATTTTTAAATGATTCAAATTTCAATTGGTTTATATTTTTCAGATTTCATTTTGAACATACGATTTACAAATCTAAAAACATGAATTTTTGACCAAATACTCTTGCTATTTCAGATTTATTTTCGACCATTGCAATTTTCAAATTCCAACCTTATCTGCTTATATAAGCCGCTCTGCTGTTTTTTTAAAAATGAGAAATTGAAATAATTTTGATTCCATAACCCAGTTAAGTTTGTCATGTATTTTGATTTGAGGATAATGAATGTCTGAATTTTCAAACCTACTGATATTTGTATGCAAGTTTCATATGTATCTGCATATATGTTTTCATACATACCTGCAACTATTAAACGGGAAAGGATTCATACATGTACTTTAGTTTAAAAATGACAAAAGCCATAAACCTTAAAACACATAAACTGCATATATGTACTTTTTTGTGGACTAAATATTGCTTCATTTGTTTACTGGGTTAAAATGTGCTTCTGAGTGGGTGTGCTTTTTTGTGCATATATAACTGCACAGTTTACTTGCAGGCTTAGTGTGAATGAGGGTCGACGAAGTTCAACGCATAGTAACAAAATCGTCCACGGTAATTGAACCTTACGGAATAACAATGAAGTCATCAAGTCATTCACTTCAAAATCCCTCGACGAAGTGTACGCGAAATTCAGCTTCATCATCAAAGATGTCTACTTCCCTCGACAAAGTCATCATTAATGCCGGTCTCGCTCATGGTATGAGATTTTTAATCTACATTACCAGTTTATTTTTCACGGTTAAAAAATCTGAAAAGTTGAATTTTTAAATGATTCAAATTTCAAAAGGTCTACATATTTCACATTTAATTCGAACATTACAATTTCAAAATTTTAAAAACCAAGAAATCGCAAGCTTATATGCTTATATAACATTATCTTTTTTATTTTAAAAGATTAAGAATTCTAAATAAATTTGATTTCATAATCCACTTCAGTCTGTCATGAATTTTAATTTGAGTATCATGATTGTCTGAATTTTCAATCCTAACTATGTTTAGTGAATATAATTTAATTTACTATTATTTATACTTACCCAATTTTTTTTTGTTTCCACAAAAAATTCTTTGATAATTGATACCAAAAACGCCTCTAACAACTACTAATTCGTTTACATATTATGAAAAAGAATTTTTTTTCTTAATGTTATGCTTCGCCTTTCAATTATATGGTAATAAAATTTTCTAATTTTATGAAAATTGCTTTTTACCTTTACTTTTTTGTATGAGACACATATGCTACGCCGACCATTTCAACTTCTAAAATTCCTCTCCTCACATTTTCATACATTAACTGTTTTAAATTCCTTGCTTTATACTTGCCGTAACATATATTCCTTTTTTCTCCATTACAACTACTAGACAATGGTATATTACGTTTTTTTTTTCAAATCTTAACTCCATCCTCATTGAATACATCACTAATCCCCCATTTGACATGAAACCATGTAGCTACTAAGTTTAATTGAACATTCCTATCTCAGATCGTATGTACTCTATAGGCTTAGGTCATTAAATTGGGATTTTGACTGCAACTCGGTAAATATGCGTTGCAGTTAATATTTACTATAGTCGATATGGAAAAAAAGTTATTCCTGATTCATGATAGTAGACAGCGGTGGGACAACGTTAAATGGTATACATAACTAGCGCATTAGTTTTTCCAACTTTACAGACAACCTAATTTAGTTTAATGACTTAGATTTTACTTTACGATTATTCTGTCCATACCAAATATTTTCTTTGTCTCCTCAAAGGGTATATTCCTCTTCATTTTTTCTCTATGACATGCACAAGCTACTTTTACCATTTTAAACTTTTTTTCCTGACACCTATATCTTCCAGTTGTAATTTTCCATCACTCATACCTATTCATATATCTAAATTTATAATTTCACTTACTTAGATCTTGCTTTAATTTTTATTAGATGTGAACGTACCACTCTTTTTCAAGCAAATTTTTTCCCCAATTTAACATCATGCTGATTGAAAATAAACCAATGTTTGCTTCTTTCCAGACTGGAGATTTAAATACATTTTCTAATTAATAGTCCTTGATTGATTAATTCTACATATTACTGTGGTTAACCTGTACTGAATTAGTCCACGTTGACCATTTCTGTTTTAAACCGTTCAAACTCCAAAATATCTCCTTTTTTTCCCCTCTCCTATTTGCGTTCACAAATATCCTCCCTGCTTAAACTATGCTTACTACTCTCTGTCTGCATATGTCTGCGATCTTCCTATAACTAGGTACTCCACCCCCTTTTTTTCCTTTTTACGTTACTATAAATTTCACTTACCCCTGCCGTACTCTGAAATTCTTAGTCATCATTTTTTTACCACCTCCTTCACCTCAACGTTTTTTTCCAGTACATCAACTTTACTACACTTTACTACCGTCTTTATTCATCACTTATTGATTTAAATTTTCCTCCCTCCTCTGACTATCATACAGATAGACGATCAACAACGCGAACAACGTCTGCTGGCACAACGAGCACGACGTGAAAGACTTTTCCCTCCCCATCAAACAGCTCACTTATCACCCCCACATCACACTATGTGTACCCGTTCCACTATTTTTATTACTACATCAACTCTACGTGCTTTCTTTCTCATGCAACCTGGCTACACTTTTCCCCTATAGTATAATGACAAAGGTACTACTTACTTCTTTCTTGCTTCTCCACTTATTTTTTTCATTCCTTCCTCAAACCCTACACTGTACCTACTTCTCTCCACTGTCACCTTCCACACTGTGATCACTTTTCTGCGGGTTTTTTTCTACCACGACTTTTAATTTTATTTCTCAACTCATATATAATTTTCGTCCACGCAGCGCAAATCTTTGATGCACAATAAATACAGTACAGTGTCTGCTCTTCCAAAGAAAACCGAACGTAAAAGCACACGTCTAACAAAGCAGGTTCACTTATTTGCAGATGATAAGGTAGGACCGTCAGATAACGTCGTAACATAGAATGTTCTTTCTGCTGAATCGAAAAATAATACCAACTCGAACAATATCGTCCATTTTCCACTGCATCCAACTGGAAAACCCACATAAAAAAATGACAAAACTGTTCACATTTACGATAGTGATTTACAAGCGACCCTAACTGCTGAACCGCAATTTCTTTCCCACTGTTCTGACAGTGACAACTGAAATGTCTTTTTTTACTCTTGAAGTGGTATGCTGCAATATGTGTGCTTCTGCAATCATTCCTACGCATATCTTATACACATACACACATGTGTGTGTGTGTGTGTGTGTGTGTATATATATATGTCTTCGTTTATTTTCCTATATATACATATGTACAATACTATGTCTACATACATGCATGTGCCTTATTGTGTTTATCCCTATCACACCTAACATAATTTTTATTCCTCCTGCAGATTGAATAATGTAATAAAATTGTTGATCATTTTCTGGCGGAACATTTGCGTCAAGGCTACTCCTGCATGCACCTTTTTACGTTCTTTCTCCCTATTTTTTCTGCTTACATAAGTTTGATCACCACTGAAATGTTGTGTCTTTTTTTTCCACATAACCACTGTAATTTTGCAAGTTCGCCGTTGAAATGTTGATCTGCATATATGAATTACAGCATCTGCGCAAATTTTGCATGTTCACGTTATCCCTGAAGCAATTTTTCTATCGAAAACAGTTCATACTATTTACGTTTTTACCTGTTCACTATTGATGCTTACATTTTTTCATCACTTAACTTGGCAAGTGCAGCCTACGAATACATACACAGTTATACAGCTTTCATACTACATGCACTTTCAAACAAACAGTCCAACATCTATCGGAATTCCGTCCTCTTACACTCTTTTAACAAATAACTCTGCTTCTCAAACAAACAAGCTTCCTGTCACCATTATCCCCCGTTACTACCCTCTGCTTTTTACATAACTGACGTAAACATCACCGCCTTCCACCTGTTTACACCTACGACATAGTTGAGTTTTTAATCGTCAAACTTTGACTGGAGTACGCCTACAATGTTTGTACATATTATGTTCTAAAGTCATCTTCCCTCAACCATACTCCTTTCATACGTACAGGATACACGACCGCTTGAATTTCTTAACATGGCACTATAATATAGTTTGGCCTTTTTACCACGCAACATTCATGCATACGTACAACTTCACATGCCTTCTCTGTTATAAGGACTGTCACCATATAACTACCACCACATATGCAATTCAACCATTTGTGTACTACATACTCAAACCAAGAATTTTACCTCGACCCATGGTAGGTCCCAACTGCAACATGCACAGGGCATTCATCACGTTTGGGCAGAGCATGTGCATACGCAACACATGTAACCAATAAATTTTTCAATACTATTGTGTATTGCATGTATTACACTTCCATGCGTACAAGCGTACCAATTTCATTTCTACAGCTTGCCCAAATTTGACATAGAACAGCTTTATATTTGAGTGCACGTCGCACGTACGGGCATTCAACATCTACGCATATTTAGTTCATACCTGCAAAAAAAAAAATTAAACAATGAATATGTGCTACAACCGAAAAATGTTTGGTCGTCGCACCGGTTTTATTTCCATTTGTTGCCGGTGCTATTACTTCCAAACTTATAGCAAGATCCGTCAATGGATGGTCGTGCAGAGATTAGTAGTTCCTATAGTAACAACTGTGAAATTGAAGAATGTATTTTACGAATTTCAAACAGACATCGCCTAACCTCTACTCAATGATTTTTGTTTGTTACAAGTATAGATGTGTAAAATGATGGCCCGTAGCCCGTTGGACAACCATCAGCTAATTCTACTGAGGTAGTTTCCTTACTCCATTCCTCACATCAACTTCCGATATAAAATTGATAAAATATGCACAGTGGACAAAAGAACAAATCCACACTGTAATATTTTTTCCACAGGGCGCATTCATCATAGTTCTCTATGCACCCCATCATTTTTACACCTATTCGTCATACTCACGTCCATCGAACGTGCCTCCATACTTGTTAAAGTAAAATGAAAAGCCAAATTATTTCAAACGAGTATTTACCGAGTAACCCCAAAAATTAAAAAGGTTTATAAACCCAAAATATAGCTTAGTAGCCCAACTATTTCCAGAAGTACCATTTTCATCTTCGTCCATCTTCGTACACAAAGATAAGGTTCTCGAATAAAAAAACCCTCGTTTACCACGCAACTCTTCCTCCACTGTCGCACGCTTCTCCCTCCTCCTCCAGCGGTCTACCAGCAATCAACGTAAGCAAGAATTCGATTATTATTTTGAAAGTTATAATTTGATTGTATTTGCAAACAATTAAAAAAATTCAATTTTTTTTTAATTACCTGCTGTGATTGCGTTAACAATTCATTATACCCTTCAAAATCTATCAGCTAGCAGTGAAAAATTGAATTTTTTCTTCACCTGATTTAGAAGCTACGGTTTTGAAGAAACGATGGTTTAGACAGAAAGAAAATGACGTAAGAAGATAATGGGATTGAGAAGAAAGAAAGTACACATCTTTCTAAGGGTATTTTAGTCTTTAAAATTTTATTTGATTTTGGAGGAGTTAATAAGTGATTATCTATATTAAAATAGAATTTGTTATAAAAAATGTTGCTTCCTGTTATAATATATGTGAATCATGAAGTGAATATGATTTTAAATTATTTTGTTTTGTCCCACATCGTGGGATAAGTTCAATCCTTAGCTTTGAAGCCTTTATATAAAGTAGGCTATGTAATGTAAATATATGACTAATCTCTGAAGAACGAATAATATTTCTTCTGCATCTTTCTCTAATTGCTTCTGCTTTTATTTTTTTATAACATATTCTTATTTCTTTACAACGCGTTATCAGCACGAGCTGAAAATGATTTTTTTTATTCCTGGAGAGCCCGGACAGAGTAGGATCGATGGCGGCGGCACCGTTCTAGAGAGCCGCAAGCATGAGTTACATAACATACTCTAACATCTGCGCTGCACGCAGCTGTTTGAAAGAGCCCTACAAATCCGAAGTCGCAGCCAGGGAGAAGGTTCGTTTTTCCCTCACCAAATGGACTCGTAGAAAACCTAAAAAGCCCGGTAAGTTTTTATTTTTATTTTATGTTTTTACATTTTTTTTGAATTCAGATCTATTGGATCTAGAGAAGTAGTCCTGTAAGAATCGAGTACCTAAGTCCGGTAAGAAGGATCATTACGGAACCCTACTTTCGACGGTGCTTCAGATCTGCCACCGTCATTCCCTTGTGGGTATCAGTTATCTTATCAAAACAAAGTATCCAAGGTTTGGGACAATTACCCGATCTTTTAATTCAGTTTTAATGATTAACAGATTGTTGAAGAAAAAAATCAATATTAACATAATTTTCAAAGGCTTCAGAATCTTTGCAGTGGCATTTCAACCTTTCGAGAAATATATGAATCAAATTTCAAAACTAAAAATGATTTCGAAAGCATCTGATTCGAGAAGGATTTGATTTCAAGATGTGAATTCGAGGGGTTTCAGTTTGCTAACTTTACAGTCAAATGATTTCAAACTCACGCGATCCCTAACTATGTCAATGTTGATCATGCATCCTGTTATGAACATGATTTAGGAAACATCAAAACTAAAGTTTATGATATTTAATTTCTCAAGTAAAGAGTCTTCATACTTCCAGATCTAAACTAGTTTTAAATAAAGATTTTAACAAAAGCTTTGAATATCGGTGAAAATGAATGCACACGTATAGATTTTGGAATTATGCAGCACAAATATTACATCTAGCATGTAACTTTTTCTCATGCAAATGTTTATCATGTTTATTAACCAGTAGCATCGCTTGATTTTCTTGATTGTAGTCATTTTAACTTCTCCATATTGCATAGCATGTTATCAACAGAGAAACCAATGTACATAAACTTCTACATGTTGCATCAGTACTTTGCTATAACTTCATGTACATCAGCACTTTGCAAGCGTATGCAGTCATATATAATTTGACTTTGAAATGTGTATTTTATGATATATGGCTGCATATACGTAATTTAAATTGAATTATTTTCGGTTTTTATTTAACAAGCAACGTTCAAATGAATTGTAAAAATAGGTGATTACAATTAGCAAGGTGGAATGTAACTTGATGAATGGTGCATATGCATGTATATATTTATATATAGTATGTGTATATATGGTATACATATACTCCAACATATTTGGCATGTACAAATTTTATGTGGATGTGAGTCGCCATCAACTTTTACTTTTACCAGTCTACCGTCGCCAATTTGAAATGGTTAATTTTGTTCATCTCAATTTTAGTTTATACAGTTTATATATGCTAAAGTTTATATACACTTAATTTGAATACATTGAAATTTATGTATTGACAGTGTCTTAACAAGACATAAGCATATATAACTTTGAAATCATATTTAAAGAGTATTCATATATTGCTAAGCAAAAATAATTATGCTTGTTGAAACTCGTTTTATATGCATGCTTAGTTTATAAACTTTGAAATCTTTTACAAGGATTATTCATATCTTATTTTGAAATCGAGCATATATCATTGGCTATATATTGCTAAATAAACTGAACATACATTGCATTGCTAAATAAATAAATCAGAAACCAACCATATATGCATTGAAACTGAGCATATGTACCATATATGTAGGCCTATAAATATGTGTATTAATCCTGACTTATAAATATGTGTAACAAACTAAGCATATATTGCATTACTTCCGGATTTTATTTTCAGTTCAGTCTTATAGTGTTTAGATTTGATGTATTATGCACATGGGAGGATAAAAGGGATATAAGTTCATTTTGATTATCAATATTAAATATTTGTTATATAAAATGATGCAAAATATTAAGTAATTTGAATAAATCATCAATGATATCTCTATTAAACTTTCTCCAGCATAGATCAAAATCCTTGAAGGATCATAAAGTAGACCACGTCGGAAGTGTGGTACAAAAGTCTGTTTAAAATACTTTTGGAGTAAGTAATAAAGATATCAAATAAAGAAGGTAGATGTTCTTGAAAGTGTACGTGCGGTACTAAGGATCGTGTAATGTAATATATAAATGCGAAAACTGATAATAGCAGTAAAATAAAAATTAAAGTAAGCACACCAAGAATTTTTATACTGGTTCGAACTTCCCGTTCTACGTCCAGTCCCAGAATATCCTCTAGATTTAGACTAAACCCCTCACTTAACCCGGAGGAATAGGTATATCACACCCGAGCAGCCGAACATGAATTTTTCCGCCTCAACAGCCGAAGAGGACTTCAACTTAATACAAATACTTTGTTGACGAGTGTGTTCTGAATAACACGGATTGTCTTTTGATAGTACAATTTCCTATAATCAAATCCTCAAGAATATGTAGTGTATGTGAAGATTTAGAAGGAAGATAATCTCGTAGAATCGAAGTATATAAATTAATTCAGAGATTCTAGAGATATTTAATGAGAATGAATGCTTTTATTTGCAGAAATAAATGGAGAATAGATTGCAGAATTATAAACAAGGATCGGTAATTGTAGAAGTGATTTGAACATGTTTATATAGTTGTAGAATAATTATAATCTTTCATGAAGAGTTTCAATCAAAAGTTGTGTCCGTATCTCTTGGATTGAGGGACATTCCTCTTCATGAACAATCGCAACTCTTTTGAAAACTAGCCGTTATGTTCAGGTCGGTCGACCTAGAAAACTGGCCGGTCAGCTGAGGTTTAAAACCGTATACAAAACAATGTATATCTGTGCACTTGACACAGAGTCGGTCGACCGAGGTTTCTGGTCGATCAACCGACCTGTTGTCAACTGCACAGTACACACTATTTTATGTATAACTTAATATAAATCAATTTGTGTATGTGTGTGACTACTTAAGGAATGATTTTAACAATATTCTAAGACTCATTACATTAAAATATTCATACTAATCTCTGGATTGTAGTCTTGTCTCCTTTGTAGTGCATAATATACACCTATTCTCTTTTTGTCGCTTTCGTATAGTATTCTCGTCGTATGATCTCTGAAGCTTGTGTCATGAATCAAAACTCATGAATCAACATTCTCCCCCTTTTTGATTGATGACGATACTTATGCGACGAAGTAGTATATATATTCCTCCCTGAATATATGGCGACTTTTCTGCAAAAATTTGTTAGCTTTCATATATTTCTCCCCCTTTGTCATCGACAAAAAGGAATACTTATTTGATGTATAAAAAAAATATGGAACATGTAACACAACATAAGAAAACATCGAGTTTTAAATAGTACATACTCAAAGCAAATAGGAATATTAATGATGTTTACTTAGTACACAACATCTAAAAACAGAATACTAGAAATTATGAGATAGCAAGTTGTAAAACAATATGATCACTCCTCATCATCATCGGAATCCCAAAATTTTGGACGGATATTTTCTTCCGGAGGAGCATGTTCCTTACCACGTCTTTGAGCGTTAAAGTGTGAGTTCCTGATGTACCGGAACTTGTATTCTCCGAAGTGGAAAAAGAGAAGTTTGGCGCTGGCCTTTTTCCGGGAGCAACATAAGAGGCGCCGACTTCGGAAGTATATGATAAGGCATCCCATAAATTCACGAAGAAGGCCTTGATTTTCTTGAAACGACCATCAATTTTTCGTAGCCGGGCATCCAAGGCTAGTTGATTTTGAGCCAAAATATCAATGGCCGCCTCTGTACTAATTCCGGGAGTTGGTCTTTGAATTGAATGTTGGCGTGTTAGACGTTCCGTAGCATGAGTTGATGGTTGAGGTGTAGAAAAGCTACGGCGTAGTTGTTCTCGAGGAGTATTACTCCATTGGTTAAATGGTATGAATCTAGGAGGTGCGTCGGGCACTTCATTAGTTTTATGGTCTTTGAATCAAAAGAACGAACTTTGGAGGTTTCGAATTCTGGAGTATGTGGGACGAAGCTATTGATCAATCTCATTCTGTATTCTCCATAATAAATATGAAGCATCTTGCCTTGATTAAATGATAGAAACTCATCCATGAGTAATTGTGCCCAACTGACTTGTGTATTCGAACAAATAGCATATAAAGCTTTAAAATTTTCTGGATATACTAAGTGGTAGGAGCCACCTCTTGGTATAATGGATTTCATCATGAAACGATGAAAAAGTCTAGCTCTAGGTCTAAGTGATGACGTTTGTCTAAAATCCGTAGCATCATCTTCGAAAAATAAATGGCTTATGTGGTCACGACTTGATATATTACAATCTACATCATATAATGTGATTCCACCCGGTCTAGCATTTAAAATGTGGTTAATTCGATCAATGGAAAGGAAAATTGAGGTGCCACATACCGATGTACAAACACAATTTTCAGTGTTTCTAGGAGGGTTGACAAGATTCAGGTTAGCAAGGAATAATTTGACCATAATGTGGTTAATCTTCAAATTATTCTTTCTATGGTCTAGAAAAGTATCGAACCCACTTTTAATTGCGGCATTTTCAATACGGTAGGAAGAGAAATCAGGATAACTTATAAATGATTCTTCAAAGATTTTGGCATCTTGAAGTTGTATCCATCTTTGAAGTGCTACATCATTGACAAGCCATGGGGCGATTTGAGTATCTACGGGAGTTGATGAAGATGAGCCACCGGTAGACTTTGATTTCTTCTTTGGAGCCATTGTTTTTGAAGAAAAGATAAAAATTTGAGAAAAACTTTGATGGGGGCTAGGGTAAAAACTAAAATTGAAAAGCAAGAGTGAAGAGGTATGTTGAAAAGGTGAAAGGATGGGTTACTAATATGAGGTAAAAAGGAAAAGCAACCAGCTGTCTACACGTTCGGTCGGCCGAAATTACTGGGTCGGCCGACCGACTTGGTTAACTGAGAGTAGCTGAAACTCTCGGGAAGGGTTCGGCTGACCGATGCAGGCCCTTCGGTCGACCGACCCTGTTAAAAAATGTGTATTTGATACTTTCGGTCGAGCGACTCAGGTTCTTCGGTCGGCCGACACTGTTAGAAATGCACATTTTTGCTGTTATACAAAAAAATGATAGAAATTTAAATTTTATTATCATTGCATTATATTTATATATCTTATTGAAAACAACAACATATATATATATATACACACACAAAAGTTTTAGCCATCGTTCGTTAAAATCTACGTCCCATGAGTTTGGGGATGGAACATCTTCTATAGGTGACCATCTTGGAGCTATTGGAGTTTGAACAGGATTTGAAGAGGATGGGGTTCTATACAGCAACATCATCTTTCTTTGATGAACAAACTTTCATGGCAATCTTTTCTAGAAAACTCAAACGTCTTGCCGTGACTTTTTGTTTATAGTAGAGTTTCCGTTGCATATTCATTTGTTGTTGTTGGTAGTGATGTATTTCATCAATTTTTTGTTTGGTGGATGGAGATATTACCATTGTATTCTTCCCTTTTTTCTTTTCATGTGTATAGCCTGTATGGGATTCATTCCATGGTTTCCACCCGTGTCGGGGGTCTTTATCCGGAGAAGAGAAATCAAGGATACGTTTAGGCATGGGAAAGGTAGGATATGGGCCATTTTCAGGAATTTGGTCGGAAACATCATCGTCCGGAGATGAGTATGATAGATGGGAGTTTTCAGAATTATAGGTGTCATTGTTTGAAGACATTTTTCAGGTTTTTTTTTAAAAAAATTTCTTAGTATATGTTTTGAAAGATAAGCATAGTATATATAAACATCTGTTTGCTGAAAAACTAGTGGATAGGAACTAATTTTAAATATAATCCTAGAAGTTTAACAATAAAACCGTTTGTAAATGTATGATTTCTAAGTTTAGAACTAAAAATAGTTATTTCTAAAAAACAAAACAAATAAAACAAATTTTAAGGAAAACTGAGACAAAAAGCACTCATAGCTCAAGTGGCTATAACACAACATCTATCAAACAAGTCAGAGATCATGAGTTCGAGTTTCGCTTTAGTCAAAAATAAAACAATTTTTGTTTTCCAATATTTTTGCAAATTTTTATCTATAAATCTTTTAAAGACATTATTTCTAGATCTCGTCTAAGTTTGATAAAACTATTTTCATTTAAAGGTTTAGTAAAAATGCCAGCAATTTGATTTTCAGTATTAATAAATTCTAAATTTATCAATCCTTTTTTCAAACAATCACGAAGAAAGTGATGACGAATATCAATGTGTTTTGTTCGTGAGTGATTTACCGGATTTTTAGAAAGATTTATTGCACTAGTATTATCACAATAAATTATAGATTTTTCAAGATAACAATTAAAATCTTGTAGTGTTTGTTGCATGTATACGACTTGTGTACATGCCAAAGCAGCAGATATATATTCTGCTTCACACGTTGATAAAGAAACACGGTTTTGTTTCTTACTAAATCAAGAGACTAAGGAACGTCCAATGAAATGACACGTTCCACTCGTACTTTTTCGATCCGTCCGACTTCCTCCAAAATCAGCATCGTTATAGGAGACTAATTCGAAAGGACATTCTTTCGGATAGAATAGTCTGAAATCTTTGGTTTTAGTTAGATAACGAATAATACGTTTAGCTGCTCGCATACGTGATTCTTTGGGATTTGCTTGAAATCGAGCACATAAACAAACACTCATCATAATATCGGGTTGACTCGCTGTTAAATATAATAACGATCCAATCATACTACGATATAGTTTTTGATCAACACTTTTGCCTTCTTCGTCTCTGTCGAGATGAATCATTGTGCTCATCGGAGTTGGTTTGGCAGAAGTGTTTTCCAGACCAAATCCTTTAATTAAATTATAACAATATTTTTCTTGATTAATAAAAATTCCATTTTCTATTTGTTTTATTTGCAAACCAAGAAAATAATTTAACTCACCCATATGAGACATTTCAAATTCATTTATCATTATTTTAGAAAATTCTTGACAAAGCTTTTCATTTGTAGATCCAAAATTATATCGTCAACATATATTTGGATAATTAAAATATCATGCTTGTTTCTTTTAATAAAAAGAGTTTGATCAACCTTTCCAATTTCAAAACCAGAATTAGTAAATAACTTTTAAGACGATCATACCAAGCATGAGGTGCTTATTTTAAACCGTATAAAGCCTTTTTGAGTTTATAGACATGGTCAGGAAATTGTTCATGTATAAATAATGGAGGTTGTTCAAAATAAACATTTTCTTTTATAAAACCATTTAAAAAAGCACTTTTGACATCCATTTGATATAATTTAAAATTATGAAAACATGCAAAAGCCAGTAAGATTCGTATTGCTTCTAGTCTAGCGACTGGAGCAAACATTTCTTCATAGTCAATTCTTCCTCTTGATTATAACCTTGAGCAACTAATCTAGCTTTATTCCTAGTTATGTTTCCAATTCATCTGCTTTATTTTTAAAGACCCATTTAGTACCGATAACTGATTGATCACTTGGTCTAGGAACAAGTTCCCAAACTTCGCTTCGTTCAAATTGATTTAGTTCTTCTTGCATAGCATGAATCCAGTAGTCATCAGTTGAGGCTTCTTTTATATTCTTAGGTTCTATGTTAGAGAGAAAAGCTACATGACCAACTTGATTTAATTGATGTCTGGTTTTAACGTTCGTATTTACTTCTCCAATTATATTTTGCACAGGATGATGTCGTAAAATTTTAGGTGGAGATTTTATTATATTAGTAGTAATATTCTCATTTTCAGTAATATCATGATCATTATTGAAAATTTCTTTAGTATTACTATTTCCATTCTGAGTAGCTTCATCATCAGAATCGATAGTAATATTTGGATTTATATATTTAAAATTTTCGTCAAATGAAACATGTAAACTTTCTTCAATAATTTGAGTTCTTTTATTGAAAATTCGATAAGCTTTACTTCGTTCCGAATATCCAACGAATATTCCTTCATCGGATTTTGGATCGAATTTGCCTAGTTGATCTTTAGTATTTAAAATAAAACATTTAGAGCCAAAAAATTTAAGATATGAAATATTTAGTTTTCTTCCATTTAGAAGTTCACATAGAGTATTCTTAGTTAACGGTCGAATGGAAACACGATTCAATACATAACAAGCAGTAGCTACAGCTTCTGCCCAAAAATGTTTTGATAAATTGGTTCCATTTAATAAAGTTCTTGCACATTCTTGTAATGTTCTATTTTTTCTTTCTACAACGCCATTTTGTTGTGGTGTTCTAGGAAATAAAAAATTATGGTTAATACCTTTCTTGTTACAAAATTGTTCAAAAACTTCATTTTCAAATTCTCCTCCATGATCATTTCTGATATTTTTAATTTTCAAACTTTTAATATTTTGAATTCTTTTAACAAACACTTTAAAATTATAAAAAGTATCACTTTTATTTTTTAAAAAGAAGATCCAAATGTATCTAGAAAAATCATCTACAATAACAAATACATATCTATTATGATTAATAGATTGAACTTGAGTTGGACCAAAAAGATCCATGTGTAAAAGTTCAAGTGGTTGTTCTGTAGAAGTTACTTTTTTTGATTTAAAAGAAGATTTTATTAATTTTCCTAATTTACATGCATCAAAAAATATATTCGTTTTGAATTTCATGTTAGGTAAACCTTTAACTAATTTATTTTTTGCTAATTTGTTGATGGTTTTAAAATTGATGTGACAAAATCTTTTGTGCCAAAGACAGGTATCATTTTCCTTAGCTATTAAACACAAATTTGAATCATTTTTAACGTTCATATTTAAAATATAAATGTTTTTATCTCTTATTCCTTCAAAAATAGTGTTATGATTTTTATCGAAAATATTACATTTATTTTCTGAAAAAGTTATATTAAAACCTTTATCACATAACTGACTAATACTCAATAAATTATGTTTTAAATTTTTGACTAATAAAACATCAGTAGTGAGAGGTAAATTAGTGGTACCGTTGCTGCTGATATCACCTTTACCGATGATATAACCTTTAGAGTTATCTCCAAAAGTGACTGATCCTCCATTTGAGTAGATAATATTTGACAACATTTCTTTGTTTCCAGTCATATGTTTTGAGCAACCGCTGTCTAAAATCCATTTTCCTCTCCTTTTATGTGGTACATCGTCTGATGAAGCCATAAAGCACACATTTGCTTGTTCATTTTCATTGTCACTTTCACTTTAAGATGAAGATGATGAGTCTGTGTCGTCCCAAGTGATTGAAAAAGCTCTTCGTTTGGTTCTGTCCTCCTTAAAATTGCTCTTTTTACGTTCTGGACAATCCTTCTTCATGTGACCTTTCTTATGACATTCATAACATTCCATTGCTGAAGATGACGGTTTGCTACTATTGGTATTGTTGTTGGAATTATTTGTGTTTCCCCTGAATTTATTACTTTTGAATTTCAGAAATTTTTTGAAATTTTTAGCAATCATTGCCATATCTTCATTCTCTGAGTCGGAATCATCTTTTTCTGCTTGAAATGCCACCTTCTTCTTTTCTTGTGCTACATTTCTCTTTGCCTGCAAATTTACTTCGTAGGATATTAAATTACCTATCAATTCTTCTGGTTTTAATGTTGAAAAATCACTTGCTTCTTCAATGGCTAGGACTTTTCTTTCCCATTCGTCAGTTAAAGAATTTAAGATTTTTGTGACAACATCAAAATCAGTAAATGTTTGTTCTAATGATAGTAAAGCATGATGAATATCCTGAAATCTAGAGTACATATCATTTATAGATTCGTTTGGCCTCATTTTGAAATTTTCAAATTGATTTTTCAACATAGAAATTTTGCTTAATTTAACTTTGTTCGTTCCCTCATGTGTTATCTTAAGTGTTCTCCATATTTTATAACCAGAAGTGCACATGCTAACTCTATTGAATTCATTTCTATCTAATGCACAAAATAAAATATTCATGCCCTTTGCATTTGATGTAGCATCTAGTTTTTGTGTGTTACTCCAAGTTGAGTATTCTCCAGCAGGAGTTATGTACTCTCTTTGTATAATATTCCAGATATCAAAACCACTAGATTGCATATAGATTCTCATTCTAGTTGACCAATAATTATAATTTAACCCATTAAAAAGTGGAGGTCGTGAAGTTGATTGACCCTCTATGAAGCTAGTATTAGTGTTAGTGCTAACATTGTTAGTTTGTGTCGTTGCCATATTACTAGAAATAAATATCAAATAACTTTGTGACGGTTATAGGAATCCTTGCTCTGATACCAAATAAAAGTGTACGTGCAGTACTAAGGATCGTGTAATGTAATATATAAATGCGGAAACTGATAATAGCAGTAAAATAAAAATTAAAGTAAGCACCCCAGGAATTTTTATACTGGTTCGAACTTCCCGTTCTACGTCCAGTCCCAGAATATCCTCTGGATTTAGATTAAACCCCTCACTTAACCCGAAGGAATAGGTATATCACACCTGAGCAGCCGAACAGGAATTTTTCCACCTCAACAGCCGAAGAGGACTTCAACTTAATACAAATACTTTGTTGACGAGTGTGTTCTGAAGAACACGGATTGTCTTTTGATAGTACAATTTCCTATAATCAAATCCTCAAGAATATGTAGTGTATGTGAAGATTTAGAAGGAAGATAATCTCATAGAATCGAAGTATATAAATTAATTCAGAGATTCTAGAGATATTGAATGAGAATGAATGCTTTTATTTGCAGAAATAAATAGAGAATAGATTGCAGAATTATAAACAAGAATCGGTAATTGTAGAAGTGATTTGAACATGTTTATATAGTTGTAGAATAGTTATAATCTTTCATGAAGAGTTTCAATCAAAAGTTGTGTCCGTATCTCTTGGATTGAGGGACATTCCTCTTCATAAACAATCGCAACTCTTCAGAAAACTAGCCGTTATGTTCAGGTCGGTCGACCTAGAAAACTGGCCGGTCAGCTGATGTTTAAAACTGTATACAAAACAATGTATATCTGTGCACTTGACACAGAGTCGGTCGACCGAGGTTTCTGGTCGGTCAGCCGACCTGTTGTCAATTGCACAGTACACACTATTTTATGTATAACTTAATATAAATCAATTTGTGTATGTGTGTGGCTACTTGAGGAGTGATTTTAAGAATATTCTAAGACTCAATACATTAAAATATTCATACTAATCTCTGGATTGTAGTCTTGTCTCCTTTGTAGTGCATAATATACACCTATTCTCTTTTTGTCGCTTTCGTATAGTATTCTCGTCGTATGATCTCTGAAGCTTGTGTCATGAATCAAAACTCATGAATCTACAATTCTTGGAGAAACACTTAAGGTTGCTCTTGAAGAGACACATGAAATGGTTGTCAAATAACTCTAGAAGTGGTTTAGGTACCTAAAACATGATAAATAAAAAGACATAAATAAATTGTGTCTAGAACTAAAAAAAATCATCGATGATAAACTTGTGAATAATAAAGCGCTTATGTTTATAAATGAATTAAAAATCCTGGATTAGAGAAATCATGATTGGCCATCATGAATTTCTCCTAAATAAGAAATGTGGACCTGTAGTTTGCAATATATATATATATATATATATATATATATATATATATAATAGAAAAACACACTGAAATTACTAAAGCACATGTAGTGCTACATCGTGTTAAATGCTCTAGGTACTAAAGCACATGTAGTGCTACATCGTGTTAAATGCTCTAGGTATGATGTTTTTAGACATAAATAAATTTTGAAGTAGCAAAAGTGTTTGAAATACTTAAAATACCTTGAAGGTATGAATATTGGTTAAATCATACTAAATAATGAAAGTCTACTAGTTCCCGAAGAATATAAATTACTTTGCTGCTTATAAAGAATGCAAAGAATAAAGGGTGTAGGTTACAACTTTCTTTTAAATATTGTTGTAGTGAAAATCTTGATATAATTCATAATAAGCAGATTACAACCTGTTTTTAAGTATTGTTGTAATGAAACTCTTAATTTCCATCAAAGGTGTAGTTATGATAAGCAAAAAATGATATGATGCATCAAAAATGAGAGCACACGAAGTGTTTTTCATAAAAGTAGCATACATAATTATATCATAATGTACTCTTTTTCCTTCACTAAGATTTTTCCATTGGGTTTTCTTAGTAAGGTTTTAACGAGGCATTGTTTTGATACCGAAGTATCAAACCTTTTAGAAAGAATATGATTTTTAATATGATTTTACTAGTTGCACTCTTTTCCTCGTTCAAGGTTTTTTTCCACTGGGTTTTCCCAACAGAGATTTTTAATGAGGCAACAGACGATATCTATATCGAATGAATGGATAAATGAAAGCAAGATAATAATGAGGGGGGAAGTCACACACATTTCAAATGAGACAATTTCAAGTTATCAGAGCATTCAAGATTTTAAAGACGCATATTCAAGGGGGAGTGTTATAATATATGTAAATTATGAAGTGAATATGCTTTTATATTGTTTTGTTTAGTCCCACATCATGGGATAAGTTCAATCCTTAGCTCTAAAGCCTTTATATAAAGTAGACTATGTAATGTAAATATATGACTAATCTCTGTAGAACGGATAATATTTCTTCTACATCTTTTCTAATTGCTTCTGCTCTTATTTCTTATAACATATTCTTATTTGTTTACAACACTTCCAACATAGTTGCTCCCACCTGATCTATTTGTGCACGCACGTAATTTGGAAATCAATAAGAATAATAATAGAAAAGAGTTCAAAAATTTTGATTAATTTTTGTATTATAAAAGAATATTAGTACCGACGTGATTTGATCGGTATCGACATAATTTTGAATCTTGATTTGGCAATTTTAAAGGCTTATGAATCAAGCTACGAAGAAAATTTAAAGCTTTGACGCACAAAACACATCGGTACCGATATGTTTGGTTGCCTTGAAAAACGTGTGCAAAAACCTATTGCTCATGCTGGAAGTTCGGATATCAAAGAAATGACTCGTTGAAACCGAAATTGAGGAAATTCATGCTGAATCTCGTCTTTAAATAGCAGTCCATCTTCAGTTAGAAAGATGATCAATCTTCTTCATCATCTATTTCATAAGACTTTGAGAAAATGTGTAATGATCCGGAATTTCGGACATTTCATTTTTATATATCTGAATTATTTAAGTATTTGAACCTTTGATTAATATGACTAAAATGATTCAATAACCTTGTTAACCTCTTTTTAAATCATAACTAATGATGGTAAACTTGCTTTGAAAAAATGTTTATAAAAATAAACACTTTGAAGAAATATCAATAATGTGACCGAAAATCGTTTTATCGATAAACACATTTTTACTCGTTAGAAGTTGTTCAAAATTTTCTTTTCGCACTTATTTGCTTAGAAAATCAATAATATGAAGGAAAAATCTAAAATATTGTGATGATGTCATGGGAAGCTCTCCCTTGCTTCCTACGTGGCAGCTTCATTGATGTTTCTCCTCACATATTTGGCCAGTGCGACATTGCTTTCTTGGTGTGAAGTTTATGTGCAGCTAATCTCCACATTTTGACTTGTTTTCTTGATCTGGAACCTCTCTAGTTATGGAAAAACTACCGAAACACTTTAGAAGCTTGTTTAGCTTTGGCCCCCTTGTTGGTGGATTTGGATTGAGAGAAATAATAGATGTTTTAATTCATTTTCTATAAGTTATTTGTTGGTTGCTAATAATATCATGTCTACAACATGTTCTTGGACAGGTGATGGCATATGGCCTTTGCAGTTTCTGATCATGAACTCCAACAGGGTGGAATCGGAAGGAAGTAACAGTCTTCCTTGATATCTTCACTGGTTAGTCTTTGTTGTTAGTGCTTTTGGCTTGTATATGTATAATATATGCTATATGGTGCTATGCTGGCCAGTTTGCTATGATGTTAGGTTTGTATCATTTTGGTATTGTACTATGGTATATTTATAGCCCAAGTGGTAGTATGTTTGGAAACTTATATTTTGGCCACCGACTAGGCTTGTTAGCCAGAATATATTTATATATGTGTGTGTGTGTATATAGTATGGTTGTGCAGCCTAGTGTTGTATAACCTTTTAATCAAAAAAAGGTAAAATGGTAATTTGCTAAGAGATAATTTTTATGTATAGTAAAAAGCATGCAAGGCACACGGGGGATCTTTGGACAGCAAAAGGAGGGGTTTAGACTTAGGTATTCATTCATTAATTCACAAAAGCTTGAAAATAACAAAAGAATAAAATGGTGGAAGTGGATTAGCACTAATCATTTTGTTTTTCACTAATCTTTCTCTAATTAGTTAAAATCTTCTCCAAACTTTCACCAACATCTTAGGAAGCTTTAAATCTAAAGTCAAAAGTGGAAGAAGCAAAGAGGAGATAGGTTTCCTTGTGAGGTCGTGAGCATGGATGGTGAGGGGGTGGCTTGGCTTGGCTTAGATGTGCTAAGGGTTGGATCTTTATGTATGTTTGAAAATGGTAGAAAATGGTTCATGGATGCTTTTGCATTATTATGGCATGGAATTTGTGATTTTATCCACCATGGAATGATTACATATCATGTTATATTTGTTGTGTGCTTGTAATATAAAATTAAAGTGACACTAGCTAATTAAAGTTTTAAACTTTGAAACCTCTTGATTTTGAAAGCAAATGACAAGTTTATATTTTATAACACCACTTTTATTACTTTCTACAACATGTGGCGTGACCTAGACTTTGGGATTACATGTTTAGTTGGCTTATGTGTTGAATTAAACTATGTTTGAAAGTACTTAAAGCAAAAATAGTCGTTGCAAGTGTACTTCAATACCCCTTAACTTTAACCTATTTATGAAGATTTATAAACTTAGGATAATTTGATTTGCTTATTCTCTATACACATTTTGGTGTATGGGACAGTAAAGAAATGGTTTGGAAAGTTGTAACAATTATGAAACCAAATTGTGAAAGTTAGAAGCGAAAAGTTCGCTATGGGTGCACTTTGAAAATGCTTTGTGTTCGACGATTTTCAAAGTCAGCTTTGCGAGACATTGTCGGGGTATTTTGCATTTTTAATAAGTACTTTAAATGTACCTGTTAGTGGGAAAATTTGGAAGTTAAAATTATTCATTAACTTGTGAAACAAGTTAGCAAAATGTTATAGCGCGAAGAAGGTTGCTATATGAGCACTTTGAAATGTTATCATTTTAGGAATTTTTGTAATTAAATGTAAAGATGTCCTTATGGGCTTATTTGCATATTTAGTAAGTATTATTTGTGTACTTATTACTAGAAAAAAATTGGAGCCTAAAAGATTTTTGAACTGGTAAAAAAAAGGCTGAAGTTGGAGTAAAAATGTCGCTGAACGAACATTTTATTAAATGCCTTATTTTCGAGAATTTTCCTAATTAATTCGGAAGATATCCTTAGGGACTTCTTTCCATGGTTTTTAATTACTCTAAGCGTGGTACTTACTGTAAAAAATTTAAGTCTTAATTCATCTATTAAAGTGGTTAACACTAATCGCAACGATTGTGCTTTTCTATGTTATTCTTTATCAAAGACCTTTAATAATATTTTTAAATGCTGTAGTAAATCATTTATGGTTTTAAGTGTTTAAACATGACATTTAAATTTAATACTTTAATAACATATTTTGCAGTATTTTAAAGTTGGTATGAAATTTAAATATATTTAAATATTTATTTATGAATTTTGGATGTAAAGAGGTTTTATAATACAAGTCATGTTTTTATTTATTTTCAACAAATTATAAATCAGTTATTTTTAAGTAATATTTTATATAGATTTTTGAAACCTATTTATAAATATTTTTAAAGTGAGTATATATATATATGTGTGTGTGTGTGTGTGTTTATGTGTGTGTGTGTGTTTTGAAAAAGTAATTAACTACGTTTAAAACTAAAAGCCAATGAAGTAGACTAATCTATTTTTGAGAGTTAAGATTGATGTTCGAGTAGGGATAGAAACAATTAAGCTCTAACCTACCGGCTTCACTCTTAAATGATGAATAGTTAAGTCGGGAATGTCGGAAACGTGTTAATCATATTGTTTGTTTAATCATTTATGAAAGTCAATAATATAGTACTTAACACTAAAAGCCGACAAGGTAGACTTATCTATCTGTGAGAGCCAAGGATGAAGTGTCTAGGGATGACTTTGATATATCATCAGTTCTAACTTACCTGCCTTCACTCTTGACCGAGGAATAGTATAAGTTGGAAGGTTGAAAATGTGTTAAGTATACGAATCTTAAGCGATCATTTCTAACTGGATCATCGACTATCGAACTTAACCAAATATTAAATTAGATATTTAAAAGAATGGTTTTAAAGATAATATAAGTATGGAATGGTTTTGGATTTGTTGTGTTAATTTGTTAATAACGTTCGTCTTTAACACTTTTTAATTATACTTATGAATGATCTTTAAAAGAATGTTTTAAAGATAATATAAGTGAAATGGTTTTGGGTTTGCAGTGACAATGTTTAAGTATCGTTAGTCTTAAATCTTTTTGAATGGATTAGTGAAAGTACTTAGATCCTTAAAATGGATTTTGAAGGAAATTATAAGTATGGAATCTTTTGGAAAAAGATAGAATTAGTGAAGGTTGAAAGTAAGAAATCTTGTTAATATTTTGTGGATATACTGGTATCATTTGAGATAAGTATATATATACACACATTTTGAATTATTTGAAGAGTACAAATGGATAGTAGAAATTGATAAATGGAGTTTTATTGGATAAAAGAAGTTTTTACTGATAAAAGATGTTCTGATCAATAAAATGATTAGATTACAAAGGAGATTAGAAATCTCTTATGTGACTTAGTCCTGCTTTGTGTGACATGATCATCTTTTATGTGTTTATTCACCTATGGAAAGTATTTAGTCGCATACTTAACACTAAAAGCTGATGAAGTAGGCTCGTCTATCTGTGAGAGTTAAGACTGATGTTTGATTGGGGTTTAGTAGTAGTAATGCTATCTACCGGCTTCACTCTTGACCATGGGATAATATGAGATAAAAAGGTCGAAAACATGATAAGTATATGAGACTTTGTTTCCATATGTGATTGTCTATGCGATCATCAATTTTGAACTTGATAGTCGATCAGTGGACTATCGAACTTGACCGTAAATTCATCGAACTAGTTTTGAAGAGACCGGATCGGTAAGTGTTTCACTTATCGAAAACCACTTCAAAACTGATATACGGGTTCTATGTTTTGGAGGTGGTTGTGAAGTAGAATGATGTAGAGTTGAATTGTCTATCATGAGGTTAAGACCAAGGGAGATGTCAGCGTTAACATTCATCGGATGACTTGTGTTGGAATCTATGTAGAGATTCAAGATATGTTCCAGATGCTCGAATCCATGTAGGGATTCATGGTCTGTTCAAGATGCTGGAATCCATTTAGGGATTCGTGTTATGTTTAAGCGGTGAAGACTCTTGTGACAGAGGTTGAACATGACCTTAACATCCGAAATGGCTAAAGAAAAAGTAGGATGTACAATCTTGGGTTTAGCTGACTCATGAGGGCATATCAACTATATATCTAGAGTATGCTTATCTATATGTTGCACGGGTTTAGCTGACTCTCGGGTTTCTCATACCAGACTTATGGCTGATGTGTGGTTTTTGTTTTCCCTAAATTCCTTATGCGCTCTTTTGAGTAGTTTGAGAAAGATAGGTTTTAGTTGATGTTCATTGAAGCTCGAGGAGACGAGCTAGATGCATCACCTACCATAGCATTCTTATTTTTGCAGCATCACTATTATGTATGTATCAACAGTTGTAAGGACAGGTTGTTATTACTATCTAGGCTGATGATAGTATTAAGAATTTTTGCTCTGAAATGCTATATATCTTTGAGTGACAATTTGTGTCGTCTTTCGATATCATTTATTATCATTTCATTGTGAGATTCTGATATTATGTCCATTCTTCTTATTTTGTTTCGTTTTTTTTTATTTTACTGTAACAATTGTCTTTCCAGCACTTGGATGCTTGAAACAAGAATAACGTGGATGTATACTATCGACATTTAGGGGTTGAAAGGTGGATCATTAAAAACAAAGATATATAATATTGTAACTTAGGTTTGATTGTAAATTGTGTATTCTAAAGAGAATTCATAAATAAAACTAATTGAGTGGACATAGGCTGAAGACTTCGCCAAATCACTATAAAAATCTCATGTCTCTTCTTCATTCACTTTTGATTTCTTCATTTTAATATTTATTTAATTTGTTATTAGTAATATTAGGGCCTTGTACCAATTTTTTTAGGCAACATTTTTGTGTTTCCACCAAGATGAACTTAGATCTTATATTAGAGAAAACAAAGAGGCATACTATAAGAGCGTTGTTAGACCAAGTCAACCAAAGTGGGGGCAGGTAGAAGCTGTCCATTAATTCAAATCCATATTTTATCTATGTGAGAGGAGATTGATGGAATGATGAAAAGTTTGCAAGACAGATTGATAACTTGATAAGAAAAGATGATAAATGGATTCTTCTGAAGGATGGAATAAGAAAGTGCAGCTAGAGTTGTTGAAAATTTGAACTGGAGGCTAGAAGGCAGAGAAGATAGATAAGGAAATGAAGCAAAACAAGCTGGAACCATCCCCTAGCATGCCAACAAGTCAGTACTAAGAGGTCCAGACCAGTTGGTAATGACATATTTAGTTGGACAAGGGAGTATGGTCGATCGAAATGTCTAGCATGGAGGAGCGCGTCAGATGGATGATGTTGAGCCTTGAAATCAAGATCAAAATGCAAACTTACAACCATAAGGATTGGAACTTAAAGTTCCCAGTAGGAATGGGAGCATGATGAAGAATTGAATCAAAGTCTTGTGCAGAGATTTCAACTAAATCCAGATGATCGCTTAGCTGAGATGGTAAGACATGTACTTCGAGATGAAGCTACGGATCGAAGTTTAGTGGATGTGAACAAAAATAATTTCACCCCAAACACCCAATATGCTAGGTACCCATTAGTTTTCAAGTTACCTACTTTGGAGTCGTATGATTAAAGGATGGATTCAATTATTCACTTAATGATATACATCGAACGTATGAGAGTGTTAACAGTTTCGGAGGAGGTGATGGGACGATGCTCCCATTGTACTTTTGCAGCCTAGCTACAATGTGGTTTCGCCAATTGGAAATTGGTCCATCATCGGTACAGGGACCGAGTTAGTGGAAAGTTTATGAGCTAATTCAGAGTTCATATATTTTGGCCAAGGAATGTACTAGCACTTTCAAGGGTAAAGTAGAGAGAATGAGCTTTGTAGATTTACTTGATTATACTTAACGCATAGCCGTTACATTTTAGATCCATACTCGTTTATAGTACCGATGGGGATGGTTTCCGTAGTCGCTAATAAGATTGATTTTAAGAAAGCATTGGAAAGAGATCCACCAATGGATCTCGTAGACTTTTACTATCAAGTTAAGAAATATTTATGCTAAGAGGACACAAAAGCCGAGAGCCGTGAGTTAACTTTGTGGAAGATGGAGGACCATTTAAAGCAAGATCTGGAAAAGATAAAAGAATAAAGAAAAGCCGATGATGGCTTTGGATGATCGAAGCGACAAAAGAGGGAACCGAAGTTTCCTCCTACACTAAGTTGACTGAGACCTCGAAGAGGATTTATCTTGATACTCGGGGTGAATTATCTAAATCTATAATTATGTAATTTATTATAAATAATATTACTCTGTGATAAATCTCACTCAAAATAAAAGGTGTTTTATTTCTTTTATATGATTTGTTATATTGTGATATAATTAATTAAAAATATACAGATAACAAAGTCCTTAGGTAAATTGTTATGCAATTGTAATTGAAAGTAGTTGTAATCGTGAGTAATAAATCACAACACAAAATAACATTTTGTTTTAAATATTTTTGGTCAAATGTTTTGAGAAAGGACATCGATACATCCATTGAGACTGGATTTCGTAACACTTTTCAAATATTGGACAGGTGCATTAATCATAACTACTAGGGCGCCAAAGGATTACATGCTCATAGTTATTAAATAACCATGGAATGCTAATATTTGAATTATTCAGTTATTAATTGCTGACTAAATTCACGCTTGTGGGCCGCATGATTGAATTCGTTCAATATTCGAAACAACATCCGACTTATTTAGTTTATAACATTTATAAATTAATTAATTAATATTTAGAAAATATTAATTATTGCTGTATTTTATGTTTGGGGTGTATTTAGTAAATGAAGCGGTCTTTATAAATATTCTAGGTGCTAACAATAATTGATATATATATATATATATATATATATATAAGTTATACATGTACATATCAATATACGATGTCGATTTAGATTTAAATTGAATTGATTGCAATTGGGTTTTGTAGTTTATTAGTCCATTAAAGGACCAATAAGGAGCCGACCACAAGAGGATAAAGAAGATATCTTGGGAGCTGGAATTAGCAAGAGAGAATAGTGGAAAATATTTTCCACTTATTCCTTTGTATAAGTAACTCAGATCTAAATTGTTTTGGTTCCTGCTTTCTCCCATCCTTAGCCTCCATTTACATCTATCCTCCCTCATCGTAGTCGATTTCCGTTCAGCCCTCCATACAACCCTAAAACATCAAACAACTCAACTCAAGTGGTGATACGCCGAAATCAACAACTTTGGTTAGAGATATAAAAGATCTATGAGATTTTCAAAATCGACTACATCTCAATCGGGTAGATTCTAACTTATATGTGTATTTTTATTATATGCTATTTCGAATCATTTTCATTCACATTGATTACCATGCTTTAGTTATAATTCAATTTATTAATCTAATAGTAGGTTAAATGTATTTATTCATTTTAACATAATAATATAAATAATACATATAGTAATTTTTGTTTTGACCATATAATCATTCTAAAGTATGTAAAATAACTTTCTGAATTTGAAATACATATTTTTACTAAATATAAATTATTAATTAAAATAATTTAAATTATAGTATACATCTATATCTAAAATAATATATATACATTTAAAATCAAATTTCTCACTACAATTAAAAAACGATTAGGCCAAAAGATATATATATATATATATATATATATATATATATATATATAAACACACACACACACACATACATATATACACATAATTAAGGATACTTTTAAATTATATATTAGTGTGTGTGTGTGTAATTGCATTCGGCATTTTATAAAAAGATATTATTGAAATTATATATAGACATAATTTTTATAATATTTATTTATACTCAATTTAAATACAAATATATATATATATATATATATATATATATATATATATATATATATATATTAATTAAAAAATATTTTCAACGGCACTATATTTAAATTGATATATTTATTTTATAACAAGTTTCATTTTTGCAAGATATTGGTATCAATTTTGCTATATATGACATGGAAACAATTTATAAAATTAGAATGCTTTAACTCCACTCAAAAAAGACAACGGGTACCATTTTCGTTAAATATTGGTATCGCTTTTATTAAAAATGATTGTCGAAATAATTTGTAAAATTCTAATCATTAACTTTAGACATAAAGACTATATGTATCACTTTTGAATTATAATGGCATCTATTTTCACACAAAATATAGTGAAAATAATTTGTCAAATTACAGAGTACAAACTTCAAACAAACTGATTATTGGTATCATTTTTGCAAGATATTAGTATTAGTTTTCTACATATGACATTGAAAACGATTTATAAAATTAGAATCGGAAACATAGTTTTTGTCAAGTTCTAGTGGTCCAGTGGTTAAGACATAGTGGAGTTGCTACATATGGTTGTAGTGGCACCGGTTCGAATCCCAACGACCACAATAATGAGACATAGTGCACGACCACTTATAAAACCGGCTAACCGAAGGCCAGGGCAAACATAGTTTCCTTGGCCCCAAAGTTTTTGTCAAGTTCTAGTGGTCCAGTGGTTAAGACATAGTAGAGTTGCTACATGTGGTTGTAGTGGCACCGGTTCGAATCCTAGCGGTCACAATAATGAGACATAGTGCACGGCCACTTATAAAACCGGCTTAACCAAAGGCCATGGCAAACATAGTTTCCTTGGCCCCAAAGTTTTCCATGGCCCCAAAGTTTTAAAAAGAAAATATGGCGTGCGTTTCCCTTTCGCTCCTGGGAAAATGGCGATCTTCGGATTGCTCGTGAGGCATTTGTTTTGCAGATCCTTTCTTCCACTACGTCCTCAGTTCTCCTTCTCTCGCTTCGTCCTCCCTAATGCCTCTCTCTCCATTATCTTCGTCCCTCCCAGTTGCTCCTTCATCCTCACCTTCGTCCACCCGTTTTGGAAAGCCTTTTAGGATCCTTGCGCCCTTGATTCCCTTGCCGCCCATGCTTTCTGTCACCGAGTATCCACCATTGCCATCTGTCATTAGATCCGTACTTGCTGATGTAGTGTGCTCTGCTGAGCGTTTTGATCCCTTGAGCACTGAGGTATGTGATGTATCTAGATCCGAATGTGGAACTGTGGCAAAGCTAGTGAATGTCGACGTTGCCTCTGGTGCGTCTGGTGAGGGTGATGCTATGGTTGATTGTGAGCATATCTCAGTTGTTGCTGAAAATAGGAATTTTGCTCGTTGCACAGCAGGTGTTTGTCAAAATGGTTATGAGAATGACATTCCCAAATCCTGTGTTTTAAGTTCTGCTGATAAACTGCTTGCCGCCTCCCTGCCTGCGGCCTCAGATGGTGTTCACATTGTTTCCGAGACCCCTCTAGTTGCGCCCTCCCCCGGTGGTCCCAAAACATGGATTTCGCTCTTCACATCTCTGCCCCGTAATGCGGGTGTATATGTTCCGGTGGAATTTGATATAGTTGAGGAAAATGGCGTGATGATCCCTCCGCCAAATGTTATGCAAGCAGGAAAGGACTTTTGGTCTGAATATTTGGTTGGGTTCTTTTTGGACCCAAAACAACGCCTTCATGATGTGGCATCAGTTTGTCGTAGGGCTTGGAGGCTTCAGGGGAATCTTCGTGTTAAGCTGGTTGACACTATGTATTTCATGTTGTTCTCCTCCTCTGAGGATCGCAGTCGAGTTCTTGAGGCTGAGCCTACTTTTTTTGATGGGAAACCATTTATCATTACTCCCTGGTCATCAACGGTAGCTAGTGCTCGTGAACAAGTTAGTTCTATCCCTGTTTGGGTTTATGTTTCTCAAATCCCTTCTGCTTTACAACCGCTTCTTAGATTGAATTAGCTTGCTTGCAATATTGGAAAATTGAAATGTTTTGATGCTAATACTGTTGCGCGTGATAAGCTGGTGTACGCTAAGGCTCTTATTGAGATTTCCCCTTGTAAGCCTCTCCCTTCCTCTATACCTGTGCAGCTAGCTGTTGGTCATGTGGTGGTTGTCCGTGTTCGATATGGTTGGGTCCCGGACATTTGTACCTCCTGTCACTCTTTTGGTCACTTAGTTACTGCATGCTCGCATTCTGCTGTCTCTGCTGCTGTGCCAAAGATTCCACTCCCGCGACCACCGCTCAGGAAATGGGTTCCCAAAGTTTCTCTGGTTGCTCCTCCTTCTGAACTTCCATCTCCTGATCCTGGTTCGAGGTCTTCTCTTTCTCTTGCTCAGCCTGCAACCCCTTCAGTACCCATTGTCCCTGTTGTTGATATTGTGGTTTCCTCTACTGCAAAGGACCTTGCTCCGTCTCAGTTGGATGTTGTTTGGGTAGAGTCTGAGAGATGTTGGGTTGATCGTCGGTCTGATTTGCGATTTAACCCCGTGGATGATTCCTTTTTTAGATATGTATCCACTGATCTATCGGACCTACGATGCCTTTACTATCGACCTTCTGGTGATTCCTTGGTACTTGACTTGGACGGAACGTATGTTGAGGTAAATTCTGTTATGCTTGCTGATACTACCTGGGACCGATCTTTTATTTACTCGACTGATGCTGATATTTATGACCCGTCTCTTGCTCTCCTGTTTCGCCCCTTTTATGGTCTTCCTGGGAACGCTTCTTTGGCTTCTTCCCTGGGTGGAGATGATGTACGTCTTACTATCACTCCGGAGGAGACTTAGTTTGATTGTTGTTAGCTGTAGCTGTGATATTTCTGTCACACTCCTGTGCTGTATTTTCTTTATTTTTATTTTCTTTTGTAGTTAAGGTGCCTCTACCTTACTCCTGTACTTCATGTTTTTATTACATTCGTAATAAAAAGTGGACGGTCCACTATAAAACCGGCTGGCCTTGCCAAAAAATAAATAAATATTACTTAGTCAAATATAAGATATTTTACAACTTTACTAATATCTTAGACCTAAATTTGAATTTGAATTTTTGTTTGTTGAAGTCAAAATAAGATATTTTATTTAAAATTCAAATTTGAAAATCTTGACTCAGTCAAATTATATATGATATTTTAGAAAATTATATTTATTATTTATTAAATCTATATGTATATATAATATTTTATATCAAACATTTTAATTATGGTAATTTATATATATAAACACATACATATATATATGGTTGATATAAATCTCATATCCACACATGTATTTATCTGACCATGCTTTTGTTTGATATTATAGATATCGCATATATATGTCATCTCATACATGCATGAAATATATATTCATAATTATACATGTATTATATTTAATAATTACATATTAAATAAATAAAAAGAAACAATAAATAAAATAAATTTATTAGAAACAACCAAATTAGATCTAATGTTAAATATTGGATTTCATAGTGCAATTAAGATCCAATTAGGATTTTTTTTGAAATTTACCCATTTTAGCCATAGCTGAATAGGCCAATCTAGCACTTTTCATGTATATGATAACTACCAAAGTCTTACTTCCAATAGTTTTGCTCTTCTTATGGTTGATAGCTACTCCCTTCATATTTTGATTATTAATGCCTAGAACGTTTTATATAACATTGGCATTTATGAAGTACTTATATATTTAGTGCACATATTAGTGTACCATACTTAATTATAGATATATAGCATTACATAAAATATTTTAGTTAATCTTTTATATGGCTAAGCGATTTGGTGTTGCATTTATTTAGCCATGAACCATATATCCCATTTCTAATGACAACCAAACATGTTTAGAGTTCTTTCATAATGCAAAAACGGAGTATAGAATTTTCATTAATGAGTACACTTTATATTTTACAAATGTTATTTCATTAAATAAAAAAGAGTGCAAATTTCACAAATACGTATACTCTATTTTTACAACCTAATGTTGAATCCCGCTCGGATCTATGATCCACGGTTCAGATCCCATCTTGATTTAAATTTTGAACTTTACGATTTAAGATTTGAATCTCATATTGAAATTATTGCTAGCGAGGATATTATCATTTATTCAATTAATATATGGCAAGTTGTTTTACTTATTTCAATTCAACAAAATATGAATTAAATGAAGAGGAAAAATAAAACCGATGTACTCTGCTAGTCCACCCCAATTTCTCAATATCAAAACCGGTTCATAATTTGGAACAAATATTCCACAATAGAACATTATCTCATACCAAAATGCGCAAAATAGCATAACTTTCTATTATCTTATAGTAAATAGCAATCTTTATGATCTAAACGAATATTTTTTGAAAGTTTGCATATTACCTTACGATTAGTTAAAACTTTTGAACTAAATAATTTTTATAAACTATAATAAAGGCGGTGCTAAATGCACCTAAGGTTCTACTCCATATTACCCATTCCTCATTTTATCAACATTTATTACGATATCTGATTGATACAAAAAACATGTTACTCAAATGAATTGGTACAATTTCGTTGATCAACATTATATTACCGACCGTGTTGTTTTGATCTTATATTGCCTAAGTTATCGTACTTTTTTTATTGACAATACATATTGAATGATAGTATAATGGTAACAGATCGGGTAGTAAAGTATTTCAATTGTTACCATAAATATTGGAATTAAAATATACATGCTACAGTGACCCAAAAACTTCATATAACCAGCTTGATTGCACTTGTAGTTGTGAAATCCAGCAACAAAAAACAGATCGGGTAGTATGAAGTCCTTTTTTTGGGTTAAACATAGTATACAGTGGAGTGCCTTTAGCACCGTTAGTAATAACTAGTACTACCGCTATATGGTAGGACCAACTAATGATACATATGATTTTCAAATCGTAAGTATGAATCGATCTATAGTGCACCAATTTTTTTTTTGTTATTAGATATATGATATTAAGATGTGCACACCAAACTTTATAACAAATGGAACCACTTTTTACTATACAACGTATAAGATTGAAAATGAAGAATATTTGGCATAACAAATTATGCCTAGGACATGTAACACAATAAATGCATTTTTTATATATCTTTCACCAGTAAAGGAAATTTACAGAATGGAATCTATTGATGTTTGGTAGTAAAATCACATAAATGGTCCTTTTATTTTTCATACTAAGTCGTATTTTTATGTCATATACATGCGTACATATTAGATTGGTATTCACACTCATGTTTACAATATATCATTCTAGAAAACTAATGTAAACGATAACAAAATCTGTATAGAATAAAAAGTCAACATATAATTCTTGTATTTCTTTTAGATGCATCTATGTTAATAATATTAAGAAAGTAAGTTTCAAAAGAGTGTGTCTGTGTTTATTTTTCAGGAGTGCACCAAAATCATATGCAAAGAACAAAAAATATAGCATGAATCTGAGTATACATTTCCAATCTCAAATCTATATTACAAAGCAAACAATAGCTCGCAAAAGGAGTAGATATTCCCAATAAACTACCGAGTGATTAAAAAAAGGCAAATCTCGAAAGGAATAAACCGAGTTTTGGTTTTTTTGGTTGTTAGGGATTTAGGATTTTAAGATTTTAAGGCGAACTGACTGTCGAGGTTCATTAGTAAAATCAAAGGAAAAGGAAGCAGATGAGGATGTAGGAGATAGTGGGTGGAGATGGTGAGAACAGGCGAAGCCAGAGCAGGAAACCCTAACAAGCAGGAAAAAAAAACTAAACGGAAAAATCAAAGGAAAGATGGTGCTAACTCAAATGAAACATTGTGCTACCTATGTAACCGGGTAATCGATCCTAAGTAGATGCTACTGGAAGAACATCCGTGAATATTAATAAAACCCTTGAGTTTGTAGAACCACTTACAGAAGAAGAAGGCAACTTTGCAAACACAGAGGAAGAGAATCACAAATATTCCAATGAGGCGTGGAGAAATTCAATCGGTAAGTGACCTTATTTTGTTCATCTAAATGGATATCAAACATGAATGGAGGCCAAAGGAGAAGTGGAATGCGTACTCAATAAAAATGGATTTCATCTCATTAAATTTTGGTTCAAATATATGTGTCCATCAAATGACAACCCTTCCTTGTTTGTATAAAGAATTAATCAGAGAGGTCCACAATGCTATTTATTTTAATTGTGGACCTCTTTGATAAATATACGTGTCCATCAAATCACACATAAGTTCTTGAATTCAGACTAGAAAAACTTGGGGTTAAATAAGTTGAGATATACAAAAGGATGAATCACAGTGCTATAGTATATTATTGTATAAAGCCGGTGACATATGGAGAAAATGAGGGAGTTAGAAACCAAGAGTCATAACTCACTTTTTACCATATCTACTAAAGCCAAAGAATTTTAAAGCCTTTCATTAATTCTAGTTTTTCTCCCATATTCTTAATTCTAATTCTCTCACGATATTTTATTTTAAAAAATCTTTATATAGTTTGTGAATCTTGAAATATGTCGCACTGATTTATTAATTCTTTTCAACCATTTTGTATTCAAATGCTTGCCTTTTCTACTTTTTACAACCAATAAGTTCTTTCGGTTGTTCCTAATTATTTTACATTGTGTCCATACATTTAAATTTATTAAATGTATTAAATTTAAACTACTTAAATTAAATCAATTAGCAAATATTCCTTAATTCATTCAACAAATCCTAAAAATAACAATTTCAACATGAATATCACACTATATTAACAAAAGTGGGAAAAGATTATTTTTTGATTCGAATAAAAATATATAAATAATGCAAAACAAATTATATACATAAATGTATATTTCATTATCTTAGTAAACTAATAAATAATGACAAGCACCTTTGTCCAAGTGGTTAATTGATTCGGCTTTGGTGCAGGATGTCACAAGTTCGAAACTTACTTTTGAACGTTTATTTGATATGGGATATGTTGTCCCAATGATTTGTTGTATATAAAGTACCAGTTCAAAAAAAAACTAATGTACGTACGTATGTATAAATGTTATCACTTTAATAATGATTCACAATGCTCTATTAGTTCATTCTATGGGATTACAATCAAAACACCTACATTTTTATAATATCCATGATATTTACAGAGTTCTCATTAGTGATATCCTACTATCTGTCATTTAAGTCCAAAATTTATATTAATTATAAAAGAAAATTTAATATTTAAATAAATTTAAGTAACTATAATTCATTAATCTACTGATAAAGAGATCTACTTTTATGCAGTCGAATAGATATTTTACTAAAGGAGACATTTAAGATTAACTTGTGTGGATTATCTTTCATTTGAAGGGTTAAATAAGTAGATATGTATATGAAAGGATGAATGTTTTATAATATATAAAATGAAAAATAGCAATACTATACAAAAATATAACTGTATGAAGTGGATGTTATATAACGTTATCACGGATAAAGAAAAAACAAGGGAGCTGGAAACCAAGAGTCACAACTTACTTTTCATTATATCTATTAAACATTATATAATAGCAATGCTCTAGAATTTAAGATCTCTCATTAATTCTAGAGTTTTATATTTAAATACTAACTTTTCTAATTTCTATAGCCAATAAAATTTTTCTCGGTGGTTCCTAGTTATTTCAGATTATGTCCATATATTTAAATTAATTAAATGTCTTAAATTATGTTTAACACAAGGAGGAGATGGAAAATGAAATAAAAGATTTGTAATTAATTACTCTTCTTTTAAGAATAGAAAAAAATCCTTGTGGCAGATTAAGAGGTTATGGAATGAGAAAGAAGTCAAAATGAAAAGACTAACTTGCTTCTCATAATGTATAATAAACAGTAGATTAATCTATTAAGCGTGAGGCATGCTATGAGTTTTTGACAAAAGGCAAAACATAAAAGGTAGGTAGATTTGAACTCACCTCTCATAGAATATAATAGATGTTATGAATATTTATGCATGGTACTATACACAAAAAATTAACAAGTAGATTTTAATATTAAACTAATAATATTCATGTAAAAATGTTTTTCTAGTATTAAAATTTGAAAAATGAATAATATATGCGTGTGTTTATGTGTGCGTGTACAACACACACATATACATATACATACATGTAATATTTTTTATATTATTAAAGTTGAAAAATATATGATGTTATATAAATTACATAGTAATATTTAATTATTTATTTATAGAGTTAAGAATATCAAAATAATATAAGTTTATTACCAAAATAAAGCATAGGATTAAAATGAACTTTAAATATAAATTTAGGAACAAATATCTATCTGTATATATATTTAACTTTTTTAGGTTTTAATATATTAAATAAGATTTAATTCAAAATTATATATCTATATAATTTATAAATTCGTATGATATATATTATAAACATACTTCCAGAAAATATTAAATTGTACTCGGTGAAATATATATATATATATATATATAGTAATGTATGTTATATATATGTATATAATGGTAATATTATTAATACATGGATTAATAATGACTTCCTTGATCCTACCACTAGTCATCACCTTAAACCGTCAACATAATTTTTCAAAGATCGTTTTCTCTAACTTCATAATTAGTGTGCAATGTTAGCTACCAAAGATAACTTTGGAGTTATTTTTGCAAAGAATAAACGATTCTCTAAGGGGTTATTTGCAAAGAATAAATTATGCTCTAAGGGGTTATTTATAGCATTGCAAGTACTCCAAATTAATTTATAATTTTTGAGTTTTTTGTTAAATATAATTTCATTCGACCATTGAGAGTTATGATTGTGAGACTCTTGGATGTGGGCCTAAAACATCTTCCCGTTATTTCTCAAGAAACTAGATACTTATTTAGGAGCTTGATTCATTCTTCCACGAGACATTTCATCTCATATTATTTCTAATAATCATTTTAAAATTGATTAAAAAAATAAATTTGGGTTTGAATTATCAAATAACTAATTCAATTATTTATTTATTTTTTTGAATAATTTTATTTTGATAATAATAGTGATACTTTATTCAAGTTGGACACTCATTTTAATGTCCCGATGGTTAAAACCATGACCTTTGGGATTTTTAAATAAAATTATTATTTTGTTCCTTTTGAATGGTTAAATAAATTTATAAAATTTATATATTTTATTATTTCAATTGTAGGTCCTCTAATAATAATCATAGTTTAATATAGTGATTGTATCAAGTACTCCAAATTGTATGTGTTTATGATGCTTTGGAAACGAACAAGATTAAGAATGATAGAAAACATTTGTTAATGCTTGTGGATTTAATTTTAATGAAGTTTGGCATGTTTAGGGTAAATCATGAATTAAACCTCCTCGAATTCACTTGAATTTTTTATATGATGTCTAGAATATTAATTTGAAGATGGGTTTTTAATTTCATAATTTTAACATATTTAGGGTAAAAAGTGAGTTAAACCTCCTCAAATTCACTTGAATATTTTATACAATGTCAAGAATATTAATTTTTTCATGCTTAGGGATTTATTATGAATTTTCTAAGTTGATAAAATGCTTATTTTCGGGGTTTAATTATTTAAAATTCAAAAATATTCATTTATACTTGAAATTTATATATGAGGTAAAGGATGTTTAATTGGGTTTTGGTGAATTTTTTGGATTTCTCCCATGTATTTTTGAATTGATTTGAATTATTTGGCAAAGGAAAGAGTTAATTACTAATGGAAATTTAAATAATTAAGTAGTAAAGTAGTTGACAATTCCTGAAAAGAAAAATACAAATGCTCGGGTTTACCAATGATAATTCAATATATAATAGGATTTGGTGTAAAGTAATCGCTTAAAATGCTAATAAATAGTTTTCCTTTTAATTACAAGAATGCCATGTTAACATGTGATTACTTTTGTAAGCCTTGACACTCGATAACTCTGAAAATGTTAATATGTGATAACTTATGTAAGCCTTGGCACTTGATAGCTCTAAGAATGTTAATATGTGATAGTTCATGTAAAGCCTTAACACTCGATAGCCTAAAATCAAACATGCAATAAATTAATAAGTTAAGCATTTGATAGCTCTAAAGATCTAGACATGGGATAACACTAGATTGTCAACATGCGATGGATCTTAAATGATGACACGCGATAACTTAACTTATGTAACACTTCATATTTTTAGTAACATTATTTAGGATATTCAGTTAGCTAAATTGGATAAAATAATGTGATGATTAGGGAATTGAGATTTGTAATTAACTAAGGGGTAGCCGTGCCATTTAACCAATGAACTAAAGAAGAGTTAAAATGAAATAAAGTAGGGGTAAAATAGGAAAAAGGCTTTCTAATACCCTAAACCCTTAGCCATGTACTTCATATGTTCATTTCATTGTCTAAAATTTAACTAAGACGCCGAGCACCATTAGAAGCAACTAGAGGAAGGTAAAAAATTAATGGGAAGCTTAATCAAACCAATTCACTAAAATCTCAAATCCTTAATCTCAAAGCTAAGGTGAATAATGACTAGACCTCGTTTTCTTATGGTTTTCAGTTTTAAGGATAATCAGAACTTATTTGCGTGATTATGCCATGTATTTTATGATTAAATGTTTATATCTACTTGATGATGATTTATGGTTGTTCATATAGATTTTATGATATGTTTTAATGTGAAAACCCTATTTAATAACATCCAAATGCCTTGCGATTTTAGATTTAGATCAGAAATGATATTTTAGAGATGGGTTTCGATTTTCATAATTTTTTGAAATAATATGGATTTTATATTAATTTTATAGTGTAAAAAATGAGTGGGTTTTGAATTATTTACGGCTAAATAATTATTATTTTGGGTCTGAAATTAAGATGTTAAAACATGTTAAAAGTGATTTTATGGAATTTTTATAGAATTTTTCTAAGTGTTTTAATAGATATATAAAATTATTTAAGGCATGAGACTTAAATGTTTTATATAATTATAAAAGGAGAAGGGGTATTTAATAAATTAGATAAATTGTTTACTTCTGAAATTCCGACAGCACTTTTAGAAAGGAAAGTTAGCAACCAATAAGAATTTGACAAACATAGTAGGTTAATTGAAAAGTATTTCTCTTTTAAGCTAAAAACAGTTTTTACACGCTTTTAGCATGTATCTCCTCATTCGGTACAGAGGTTCCGACCTAGGTGTTCCACCACCATTGCTACTGAAACCAATGCGCATGGTATCAATACACTTGGTATGTAGTGAATTGGACAAAGGCGGAAGTAACTAGGTCGAAACGTTGGGTTTCGATAGGGTCGAAGCGTGCCTTTGTTTTAAAATAAAATAGCATCGACTTTGCTTTCGAAGGAAGTGCTTTCGACCAGGTCAAATTATTTTAAATAAATGGTTTCAAGTGGGTCGCGCCTTTTTTATAAATAAATACTTTTGAAAGCGTCGAAACCTCTGGCTACTACCTTTTACCTTTCGAAGTCAATGGTTTCGGAAGGTATACTTTGTTTTTAAAACTTGGCCACTTCTTTAATGCTTTTGGAAGGTTGGTTTCAACACCATCACTTCTTTACTTAGGAATTGCTTTCGAAAGGAATGATTTTGGCTTAAATGGTTTTAATGACTATTTTGCTATGTTGAAGGTAGAACCCAAATGGTATCAAAAGAGATGATTTGAAATGGTTTTAAAAGGAGTTTCCACATGTTTTAAATTGAACCCAAGTGCTTTCAAAAGGTTTGTATTTATAAAGGTTTTGATACTTTCGAAAGGTTTTAAAGAAATGTTTCTAAGTTGTGGTTCCCCAATGGTTTCGAAAGGAAGGTTTCCAATGTTTTCGAAAGGCAATTTTAAAGTGCTTTAAAAATAGGATGTCTAAGGTTTTACAACTTTCAAATGAAAGGATTTCAAGTGTTTTCGAAAGGAATATTGAATGGTTTCGAAAGGAAGGTTTTGTCCTTTCGGCCTAGGTTAGAAGAAGGGTTTTACTTGTTTTCGAAAGGGATATTTTCAATGGATTATAAAAGGGTACTTTCAAAGGTTTAAATGTTTTCACCAACAAAGGTTCGAGTTAAGTGTGTGTGTGCATGTATAACATGGAAAGATGGTTTTGAGTAAAGCATATAGATTATATATTTTCCTTGTTTAAGTTTGGTTTAAAGGTTTTTAATTAATTTGAGAAAAGGTTTTCAAGGAAAATTTAAGGGAAAGTTTCCCTAAGTAAAATGACTCAGATATTAGAATACCAGATGAGGTTGGTATAGGGTTGCGCCCTATACATTAGCTATTAGCCCTATCTAATTTAGTCAGAAATTCCAGTGTGTAGGGCTTTGTCATAGGTAAGACTGAAATTATGATTACACATGGAAGGTGATATATATTTGTATATAGATAGACTATTGGTGAGCCCGCAAAACCATTAGGATCAGGTGACCCCGAAAGATGTTAAGTTAGGGACAGACCGTCCAAAAGAGCGGAATTTAATATATAGTTAAGGATAGACCCTTCAGAAGAGGAGTGTCTAGTAGGTGTTAGATTATTTTGTTTATGTTGTCTGGTAGTCCTGATTCAGCCAAAGGTTAGTAATTAGCCAAACAAAATTATATTGTTCGGACAGACAGTTCATTTGTTACCTGATATGTATGTTTACATAATAATGCTTTATAGATTTTAACCAGTTTTGGTTGCAGGAAAATATATGCAAAAGATATGTTTCAAAAGGATGTTAGTGAGGCGAAACGCGTTCCGCTAAGCGACGTGGTCTCACTTAGTATCAAATAACCAAGATGTATAGTATTTCACACCAGGCTTTATGTCTGACTTGAAGTTTATGTTTTCCCCCTTAAACTCTTGGGTGTTCAAAATTGATTTGAGTAGGTTGAGCGTTAAGGTTTACAGGCTGTTAGTAGGATTAGGAATAAAGCTACCAAAGACGAGCAGGAGGCCGACAGATAGCTATTTAGGAGTTGAAGTTTATTTTGTTTTTTTATTTCCGCCGTTTTGTATTATGCCAATTATGGCAATATAGTACTCTGGTCAACCAAGGGGCATCATCATATGTCGCTCTTAGCGTATTTTTGTAATAATTATTATTGATCCTTACTTGGGAAATGATTATGAGACTATGTAACTTAGATATGAATTATTGTTTTGAAATGTAATCGGTAAAATGTTGTCTTTGAAATCTGTGATTTGTTCATAGTCAAGTGCTTTTGATATTATAGATACCATTAACATAGCCGTGTTCGATCGCCAGAAGTTAATACTATAGATGAATAAAACATCTGTAGTGCTTAGCTTTAGGGATGTTACATCTTAGTATCAGAGCATAGGTTTATGAAAAACTTTAACTAAAAAATGGTTTTTGGAAACATAATCCTAAAGAATTAGAATAAGATCAGGGTATGGGAAAACGCTATAGTAACGTACTTGCATTTGCTATATATAAGTATACGCTATATCTCTATTCTTCTATCTCTCTTAGGCTATTCTTCTGTATCTCACGAGGCTTGAATACAGATATGGATGCTAAAAGAGGAAAAGTTAACCCGGGAGGGGACAACACCACCAAAAATGGAAATGCCCAACCCAATACGAGAAGGAATCAAGGTCATGCTGAAGCTGAAAATGTTGGTGCTAGAGTCGTACAAGTGGATATGGGAGCTATGTATCATTTTTTCGTGAATATGATGCAAGTTGGAACTGCTGCTGGAGTGGTTGGAGGAAATTTTGGAGTAGGAGTTTAGAAAGCTCTAGTGTTCAACTATTATTCTAAGTTGAATAGAGACTATGCTAGGCTTGGAGGGAAGCCATTTATTGGAACTGAAGATGCTATTGAGGTGGAGAACTGGTTGCTGCACTGTGAAAGGATATTTACTAACTTAGGGCACAATGATGAGCAGAAGAGGAGGCTAGCTTCGAGACACCTTCAAGGAGCAGCTTTATTTAGTGGAATAGTGTGATGGCTGGTGTGGATGAGGAAACGATGACATGGGCAGAGTTCAAGAGAGAGGTTTTAGGAGAGGTTCATGTTGGTGATGGCGCAGTCTGCTTTACACAGAAAGTTTACTGAGTTAGAGCAAGAAGAAATTTCTGTTTTGGAGTTGCTAGAAGATTTGAGGAATTGGCTAGATATGGGTATGCTACTGTGGACATAGTGATGAAGAGAAATGAGAGGTTTATCAAGGGGTTGAAGCCTAAGTTGGCCAAGGCTACATTACCTCATATCCAAAACCCTTGTGATGTGGTTGTTGAGATGGCATTGAGACATGAGGATATGCTTGCTTGTCTAGAGAAGAGTAAGGAAAAGGATGTGCTAGTAGTGAAAGGTCAAAAGAGGACATTCTTTCATAAGAAGGGTGCTCGGAAAGGTGGAGCAGTGAAGAAAGGAAAGTCTGAGGTTGTTTGCTTCAAGTGCAACAAGAAGGACCATTTTCTGAATGATTGTCGTACTGGAAAGGAGAAGGAAGTGATTGGGAAGAAGAACATCAGATGTTTTAACTGCAATCAGACTGGTCACTATAAGAATCAATGTAAAGAGCCCACTAAGAATGGAAAGAGCAAAGTGTATGCATTGGAGCCTGCTACTTCAAAGCCAACAACGCAGGAGAAAGAAAAGGCAGTGCTGGGAGGTACGCTTTAGATCCATGGTATGTCTGTTTGCAGTATATTTGATCCTAGTGCATCACATCCTTAAGGGTTGCGAATCTAATAGGAGGGTATGTGACACTTGGATGAAGTGTAGCCACTTAGAGTTTGATTTGTTAGGTCATACCATTGTTTGCAGTTTGCATGTTTTTGACTTTGTAAGGTTCAGAATTATATGGGGTATGGAGTGGTTAAGTAAGTACGATGATAGGATATTTTTCCATGATAGGGAAATATCGCTTAGACACCCTGACTGTAGTGATCCGATAATTTATACCATAGAAAACCTTAGCTGTGAGGTGAATGCTTTGTTAGGTGTTGTGGAGTTGGAAGATGGGTTGAATCAAATTTTCATGGTTAGAGAATTGGCGGATGTCTTCAAGCCCGTCGTAGGATTACCATCGAAACGAGCCATTGATTTTCGGATAGATTTAGTGCTTGGTTAGAACCGGTGAGTAGACCGCCAAGCAGGATAATACCTACAAAGATGAGAGAGTTGAAGGTATAGTTGGTGCTTAGAAGGCAAGAGATTTATTAGACCAAGCAGTTTTCCCTATAGAGCAGCCTCAGTGTTCGCTAAGAAGTAGGGCGGATCGTTGAGGCTATGTATTGATTATCGTAAGTTGAATGAGAGGATGATAAAGAATCGATATCCATTGCCGAGAATTGACCATTTGTTCAATCAGCTGTATAGAGCCAAGGTTTTTTCTCAGTTGAATTTGGTGACATGTTTTCAACAGTTTAGACTAGCATAGGATCATACACCTTTGACGGCGTTTAGGACCAGATATGGATCATACGAATGGTTAGTTATGCCATTCAGACTAACTAATGCACCGACATTCTTTGTGGATTTGATGAGCCGGGTTTTCTGAGAGCACTTGGATAAGTTTGTGTTGGTTTTCATAGATGATATCTTGACATGCTCTAGAGATGATAAGGAGCATGAAGTTCATCTTATAGTTGTGCTTGAGACGCTGAGGCAGCATCAGCTGAAGGAGAAGTTTTCAAAGTGTCATTTCTAGAAGAAGGAAGTGAAGGTTCTTGGTCATGTAGTCTCAAAGAAAGGGTTATCAGTAGATCTAACTAAGATTGAAGCGGTGAATAATTGGAAGAAACCCAAGACAGTGACCGAGATAAAGAGTTTTCTAGGATTGGTTGGATATTATCAGAGGTTTATAAAGAATTTTTTGTGGATAACAGCGCCGATGATCAAGTTAACGTGAAAGAGTGTGAAGTTTGTATGGACCGATAAGTATGAAGAAGCATTCCATTGTTTGAAAGATTTATTGACCCATGCACCCGCGTTGGTTGTTCCAGAGGGGAATCAGGATTTAGTTATTTATACAGATGCATATGGAACTGGATTAGGAGCTGTGTTGATGCAGAGAGGTAAAGTTATTACCTATGCTTCTCGTCAACTTAGACCGCATGAGGTTAGATATCCAACGCATGATCTATAGTCAGCCGTAGTGATTTTTGCATCAAAGGTGTGGGGACATTACCTTTTGGGAGAGAGGTTTGAGTTATATATGGATCATAAGTCGTTGAAGTATTTGTCCTCTTAGAAGGAGCTGAACGTGAGACAACAGAGATGGTTAGAGTTTATTACTGCTTATGATTTTGTAATTGAGTACGCACCAGGAAAAGGGAATAAAGTTGCAGATACGCTTAGTAAGAAGCATCAGAATGTAGTTGCAATGATAGCTAAGTGGAAGGATTTGGAAGCATTGTCAGCATGTAGAGTGCAGTGGAGATCTGAGGCTGTGTCTAGTGGAGAAGCTGTTGTGTTGTCTTGTTTAGAAGTTCGACCGACAATGATCGAAAAGATAGATTCTAAGTTGGAGGAGGATCCATTTTTGGTTGAATGAATCGGGAATTTAAGGGATGGAACGGACAACGATGACCTGAAGGATTTTAGTCTTAACCAGTATGGGTGGTTGAGAAAGAGAGGAACGTTATGTGTTCTGAGTATAGGAGATGTTAAGAAGGAAGTTTTAGAGGAATGCCATCGTTCGAAGTTCAATATTCATCCAAAATGAATTAAGATGTGTCAGGATATGAAGAGAAGTTTCTTCTGGAAAGGTATGAAGAGGGATGTCGGCTTATGAGTGAAGCAATGTTTGAACTACTAATAGGTAAAGGCTGAACATTAGAAGCCAAGTAGATTGCTATAGCCAATGGATATTCCGGTATGGAAGTGGGATTCTATTTATATGGATTTTATTGACGGGTTATCAAGATCTAGTAGAGGAAATGAAAGTATATATGGGTCATAGTGGCTTGATTGACCAAGAGTGCCTATTTCATTCTAGTTAAGTCAACTAGGACGACATCTGTTTTGGCTAAGTTGTTTATGAAGAATGTGGTTAGACTGCATGGAATTCCTAGTAGTATTGTTAGTGATAGAGATTCCTTGTTCACTAATGAGTTCTGGAAGAGTCTACAGAAAATTTTAGGAACCAAGCTCAAGATAAGTACCGCTTACCATCCAAAGACTGATGGCCAAACGGAAAGAGTTAATAAAGTCTTAGAGGATTTGTTAAGAGCTTGTGTATTATATATTGGCGGATCATGGGAAGAACATCTATATTTAGTTGAGTTTTCATATAACAATAATTATCAGACTAATATAAGGATGGCTCCGTTTTATGCTTTGTATGGAAGGCCATGCAGATCTCCGGTTGTTGGTTGGAGACCGAGAACAGGTTGGTTCTTGGTCCAGATTTAGTTAGAGAAGCTGCAGAGAAGATTGAGTTGATTCGAGCAAGAATGAAGGAGGCTCAGTCTAGGTAGAAGAGTTATGTAGATAGAAGAAGGAAGAATTGGAGTTCTGTGTTGGAGATCATGTATTTATTAAGGTGTCACCGATGAAGGGTGTGATCGGATTCAGAAGATCAAGGAAGTTGGCACAGAGATTCGTTCGACCTTTTCCTATTATGAAAAGGATCGAGAAACTCGCATATAGAGTAGAGTTACCTAATAGTTTGGTAGGAGTCCAAGATGTTTTTCCATGTTTCTCATCTAAGGAAGTATGTTACAGATTTGGAGACTGCTATAGCACTGACCGTGTTCGAGGATTTAGTAGTAGATCGGACTTAACTATAGTTAGAAAAACGATTTGAATAGCCGCAAGAGATGAGCAGAGGTTAAGGAACAAGACAGTCAGATTACTGAAAGTTCAGTGGAGCGACGATGAGATAGACTGTACCTGGGAGACTGAGAGCAGGATTAGAGACGCTTATCCTGATTTGTTTGATGGCATGTTTTGCCTTTTTGATTGCTTATTGTGTACCTTATCATAATTTCGAGGACGAAACTCTTTAAGGGGGGGAGTCTATTACACCCTATATTTTTAGTAAAATTATTTAGGATATTTAATTAGCTAAATTAAATAAAATAATGCGTTGATTAGGGGATTGAGATTTGTAATTAACTAAGGGGTAGCCATGCCATTTAACCAATGAACTAAAGAAGAGTTAAAATGAATAGGGGAGGGGTAAAATAGGAAAAAGGGCTTTCTAATACCCTAAACCCTTAGGCATGTACTTCATATATTCATTTTATTATCTAAAATTTAACTAAGAGGGCGACCATCATTAGAAGCAACTAGAGGAAGATAAAGAAATCAAAGGGAAGCTTAATCAAATCTAATTCATTCAAATCTCAAATCATTAATCTCAAAGCTAAGGTGAATAATGACTACAACATTTTCTTATGGTTTTCGGTTTTAAGGATAATCCAAACTTATTTGCATGATTATGCCATGTTTTTGGATGATTAAATATTTATATATGCTTGTTGACGATTTATGCTTGTTTATACAGATTTTATGATATGTTTTAATGTGAAAACCCTATTTAATAACATCCAAATGTCTTGCGATTTTAGATTTAGGTCAGAAATTATATTTTAGAGATGGATTTCAATTTTCATATTTTTTTGAATTAATGTGAATTTATATTAATTTTCTAGTGTATGAAATGATTATTTGGGTTTTAAATTATTTATGGCTAAACAATTATTATTTTGGGTCTGAAATTAATGTATGTTATAAAACATATTAAAAGTGATTTTTTGTAGAATTTTCCTAAGTGTTTTAATAGATATATAAAATTATTTAAGGTGGGATTTAAATGTTTTATATATTTATAGAAGGAGAAGAGGTATTTTGTAAATTAAATAAATTGTTTCTTTTTATAATTTTGGCAGCACTTTTAGAAAAGAAAATTAGTAACCAATAAAATTTTGATAAACATAGCAAGTTAGTTGAAAAGTATTTCTCTTTAAGCTAAAAACAGTTTTTACATGCTTTTAGCATGTTTCACCTCTTTCGGTACAAGGGTTCCGACCTAGGTGTTCTTCCAGCATTGCTATCGAAACCAATGCGCATGGTATCAATGCGCTTGGTAGTAGTAAATTGGACAAAGGCGGAAGTAGCTGAGTTGAAACGTTGGGTTCTGATAGGGTAGAAGCATGCCTTTGTTTTAAAATAAAATAGCGCCTGCTTTGCTTTCGAAGGAAGTGCTTTCGACTTAGTTGGCTTCGACCAGGTCAAATTATTTTAAAGGAATGGTTTCGAGTAGGTTGCATCTTTTATTTTAAATAAATTCTTTCGAAGGGATCGAAATCCCTAGCCATCGCTTTTCTATCTTTTGAAGTAAATGGTTTTGGAAGATATACATTGCTTTTAAAACTTGGCCACTTCTCCAATGCTGTCGGAAGGTTGGTTTTAGGAACCGCTTTCAAAAGGAATGCTTTTGAATTAAATGGTTTTAATGACCATTTTGCTTTTTTGAAGGTAGAACCCAAATGGTTTCGAAAGAGATGGTTTTAAATGGTTTCGAAAGGAATTTCCGCATGTTTCAAATTGAACCTAAGTGCTTTCAAAAGGTTTGTGTTTATAAAGGTTTTGATACTTTCGAAAGGTTTTAAAGAAAGGTTTCTAAGAGGTGGTTCCTTAATGGTTTCGAAAGGTTCGAAAGGAAGGTTTCCAATGTTTTCGAAGGGCAAGTTTAAAGTGTTTAAAGATAGGATGTCTATGGTTTTATAGCCTTCGAAGGGAAGGTTTTTCAAGTGCTTTCAAAAGGAAGATTGGATGGTTTCGAAAGGAAGGCTTTAGCCTTTCGACCTAGATTAGAAGAAGGATTTTACTTGGTTTTGAAAGAAATATTTTCAATGGATTCGAAAGGGGTACTTTCAAAGGTTTAAATATTTTCATGAACAAAGGTTCGAGTAAAGTGTGTGTATGTGTGTCTATATATATATATGTATGTGTATGTGTGTATATATATATATATATAACATGGCAAGGTGGTTTTGAGTAAAGCATAGGGATTATATATTTTCCTTGTTTAAGTTTAGTTTAAAGGTTTTAAATCAATTTGACAAATGGTTTTCAAGGAAAATTTAAGGGAAGGTTTCCCTAAGTAAAATGAATTAGATATTAGAATATCGTATGAGACTGGTATAGGGTCACGTCCTATACATTAGCTATTAGCCCCATCTAATTTAGTCCAAAATTCAGTGTTTAGAGCTTTGTCATAGGTAAGATTAAAATTATGATTGCATACAGAAGGGAATATATTTGTATACAGACAGGTTATTGGTGAGCCCGCAAAACCATTAGGATCAAGTACCTAGGGAGATGTTAAGTTAGGGACAGATCGTCCAGAAGAGGTGAATTTAACAGATAGTTAAGGACAGACCGTTCAGAAGAGTAGTGTCCAACAGTGTTAGGTTATTTTGTTTATATTGCTGGGTAGGCCCGAGTCAGCCAAAGGTTAGTAGTTAGCTAAACAAAACTATAGTTTTCGGACATACAGTTTATTTGTTACCTGATATGTATGTTTACATAACAATGCTTTACAGTTTTTACCCAGTTTTGGTTGCAGGAAAAGATTTGAAAAAGATTTGTTTTAAAAGAATGTCAGTGAGGGGAAACCTGTTCCGCTAAGTGGCGTGCTCTCACTTAATATCAAAAACAATCGAGATGTATAGTATTGTTCACACCGGGCTTTATGTCTGAGTTGATGTTTATGTTTTTCCCCTTAAACTCTCGGGTGCTCAATATTGATTTGAGTGGGCTGAGGGTTAAGCTTTACAGGTTTTTAGTAGGATGATGAATAAAGCTACCGAAGACGGACAAGATGCTAACAGATAGCTATTTAGGAGTTGTAGTTATTTTTGTTATTTTATTTCCGTTGTGTTGTATTATGCCAGTATTGGCAATACAGTATTCTGGTCAACCAAGGGGCATCATCATATGTAGCACTTGGCGTATTTTTGTTATAATAATAATTGATCTTTACCTGGGAAACGATTATGCGATTATGTAACTTGGATATGAATTATTGTTTTGAAATGTAATCAGTAAAATGTTACTTTTGAAATATGCGATTTGTTCATATTAAAGTGCTTCTGATATTCTAGATACCATTAACATAACCGTACTTAGTCGCTAGAAGTTAATATTATAGATGACTGCAGCATCTGTAGCACTTAACTTTGGGCCTCTAGATAGAAGATGTTACAACTTGTCAACATGTGATAGGTTTAAAAATGTTAACACTTGATAGCTTTCGGCATGCGATAGCTCTTTCACACTCAATAGCTTTTAGCATGTGATAGGTTTGGGCAAGCAATGGATCCTTGACATTTGATAATTTTAGACAACGATAAGTTTAGGCATGTAATTATAATACCCAATATATTTTTTATAAATTAAATAACGGTTATAAATAAATTTAAATTTTTATTGGAAGATATTTTGGTAAAATTCAACAAAAAGACAAAATGATAATTTCTATAAACAACTGAATTTGACGACGAAAGTTACACCATTGCGTCACTCTCATTTTTCTGGTCAAGATGGAGTAATCAATTGTTTAAATTAGACGCCATATAGTGAGATATCATTGATTAATTGAAGTGGACTGGATTCGTGTGCAAGCAGCGAAGTAGATTAGGCTAAAATAGGGTCAGGTCTGTTATTTGAATTTAAATTGAAATGTCATTTCAGTTTATCCCTCCTAAAGCCTATTTTAAACTATGTATTTTTCGTTTTCCCTTTTCTTTTTCCCATTTCTGAAATAAAAGAACGATCATATTCCTCCTCCCTTCAATCCAACACAAAATCCTCAATTCTCAACAGAATTCGACAAAGTGTGTTGGAATTGTAGCATGGCTCTCTATCACCTAGAGCAGGAATCATGGATATTATGGAGATTTGGTTTTCTAAAAATTCGAAACAGCGAAGGAAGTGGGTTTTTTGGTTTAGAAATAGGTGAGTGTGACTTCTTTAACTCTTACATATGTTGGTTGAGAGGAAGATGGACCTTAAGGCTAATTTAACACTAGATGGGAGGTAAATAGTATTTTATAATTAATTCATCTTAAATTCTTTTAAGATTATAGTTTAAACAATACAATTATCAATCACAAATTCAAACACGGATAAATATAAATGCAATAAAAGTAAAACGGAAAGAACACACTAGGATTTTATACTAATTCGGAGTTACCCTACATCTAGTCTTGTACAATTTCTTGTACATGTTTCTTTTCAAATAGCAAAGCAAATACAATCTCGATTGCAAGACAACGAGACTCACCCTCCTTAATTTCCAACCTCTGGGTGGAGTTGGCCACAGGCACACCCATTTGATTTTCGAGTTACTAAGCACAACCAATTGGTTTACACGGGCTACAATCACACCTACAAGTATAACAGTATGATTTGATAGATTTTTACAAACTCAGATCGTTGACCTTGATTACAAATGATCTTATAATCCCTTGAATAACACTTTGATCTTGTTTGAGTTAGAGATATGAGAGAAATCAAAGAGTAATCAATAGACAATCAAATCAATGGAGTGTTAGTTTGATTCTGATTGAATTTAAGAACATTTGAGCAGATATTCTTTTAGAAGTGAAAGAGGAGAGAAAATATGAGAAAGAAGTTTCATTGGTTTAACCTCTATTTATAGAGAAACAACAGCCATGTCCACTCGCGAAGAGATACGATGAAAAGACACTTCCATTCAAAATTTGAATTTTGAAAATTAGGATCACTATATCGACATATAGGAATTGGATATGTCGATATACCCTTCATAAAATTGAAAACACTTTATACAAATTATTTTGTAAACATTAAGGTTTGTGAAATATTTTGATACTTTGTAAAATCATCTAAACATAGTATGTTTAAATATATATATATATATATATATATATATTTTAATCATATCAAAACTTAAGAAAACTTTATAAAACATATTCAGATATATAAAGGATTTAAATATGAATTTCTTTTGAAAATAATAAATATAAAATAAAAGTGAGTATATTTGAAATCAAAGTAATAACAAATATTATAATAAACTTATAAATAGTTAGAAATCTTTAAAAACTAAAATTATAACAAAGCATAATATTCAAAGTATATTAAATATAATAAAATCAAAAGATAGAAATAATTTGGGGAGATTAAAATGAAGAGATTAAGATAAAGAATTTAAATGTAAAAAAGAGGATAACCAAACAAACAAGCCAATTCAAGCAAACAGAAATAGAAAAAGACAGAGACTTATAATGGTTCGGCGTTGTAGCCTACGTCCACTTTGAATGATTTGCTGTTTTATTGATGCTTACTAACTGGTTACAACAGAGAATAACTCAAGCACTCGATTTACAATGGATCTCTGGTAGAGTAACGGTGTAATGGAGTCAAAAAGTCCCTTTTCTATTGGCATTGGAGTGCTATTTATAGGTGCATTCCAGAAATATATGGCTTAGATCTCGGAATACCCCTTCTCACACATGGATGGGCCCACCAGATCGATTCGAGGTCATTTGGGATCGATCCTTGATTGATCCATGTATATTTCGTACCGATCAAGATTTGCTTCTTTTGGGCTGAAATCGATCAGAGACATTCTTGAGGTGGTAAGTAAGTTCCTATGAAAATTTTGGTGGAATTTGGAGTTGTAGATCTTGAGTTATGATCGATCCAAGTTTGATATTGTAGGTGGCTGGATTGTGCATATCGATTCATTTGTATCGATCAACTTCAGATCGATCTTGTGTGTACCGATCAGCTGACATGGAGGGGATGTTCAGGAGGGATCCACTTTTTATGCCACATGACCTTTAGTGGTTGACCGCTCTTCTTCGTATCGATTCTAATCAGTGGTCTTCGTATCGATGGTTGAAGGCCGCTTCACATCGATGCTTGTTCGTTGTTTACTTCGTATCAATCCCTGGAAGACCGATACGAAACAAAAAGACGAAATCGATTGATACGAAATAGAGAGGCTGGATTGATACGAACAAGAGAGGCTGGATCAATACGAATAGGGGCGGACCCTGATGGATACGAAGTGAGGTCTTCTTCATTATTCTTGATCGATCCATAACTTGAGCATACGAACTCCGATCGACTTAAAATTCGAAATGTTGGCTTTCATAGCTATGCTTGTCCTACCATGTGAATCATAGCTCGATCTGAACTCGGATCAAATTTGCCAGTATCCATAGTAGACCTGTGTATAACCGATCTTCGAGTCGAATTTTCTTTGGTTTCCAGTCAAGTCCTTGGTGCCACGACTTTTCCAAAAGGCAGGATAACATTTGCTTCCCAAAGTACATCTTATGTGAACATGACATGCTTTGAAAAGCTGCATTCTTTATTCCAAAAAAGCTCTATCTGATTCGTTGAATAGTTGTTGCCTTCATCAAGAGATGTAACCTTTGATCGATTTCTAGTAATATAAATGCTGAATTGTTGACTGCCAATGATAATGCAGTATTTTGTTGTAACTAAGTGCTAGCAATTTTTTGTCCGTTGTTTTGATTGTCATCAGGTGAGCATTCGATTGCTATTAATTTTGAAAATTGAATGTTAGTTTGTCATATATGCACGTATGTTAACTTGACCCCCGTTCACGTTTGCACGTTCATGGGTCATTGTAAAGTTCTTTAGTTTTGGTCAGGATAGAGTTTCGTATCGATCCTCTCCTGGATCGATGTGAAATTCTAGTTGTAACAATGTTTGATGGTTGTTTTTAAGTCATCCCTTCGTATCGATCCTCTCCTGGATCGATCTAAGAAGTTGGAATACATGTTTATCAATGGTTATCAGTACGAAACATACAGTCTTTGGAGATGATTCGTACCGATAGATACGAGCTCTTGTAGTCTTCGAGGGGATGGATACGATATTGGCATTTCGTATCGATGGAATAAAATGATCTAAATATGAATTGACAGTGACGTTTCGTATCGATGGGCTTGAAGACCGATTGCTAATGGATACGAACAACTACACTTTAGACCGTTCTTGAATGATGGATACGAACAACTTCTTCGCATCGATGGAACTTGTGACCGTTCCAGTCGATTTTGGCTACTGAGAGATGAATCGTTTCTTGCATGCTCATGAGTGCATATAGATGCTTTCTGGACTTAGAAAATTTTAACCTGTCATCATTTTATTTTCTGCTTTCGTATCGATAAAGCACTCGAGAGAGAAGAAACCATCTTCTTTCCCAAATCAAATTAACTCACTAATCCCTCAAACTGATCCTTTAATCTAGGTAATTGACTAGTTAAATCAACTCTAACATGATGAGACTCGAGTTTTTACACCATTTCATCCAAAGTCATGGCCGATTCCAGCAGTGTTGATGCCGAAGTTAGGTCGGAGCGAGGCCAAGGGAGATTAATGGCATTTAGACCGTTTGGAGAAGAAGGACCACCGCCGAGGGGAGATTAATAGCGTTTAGGCCATTTAGAGAACAAGGACCGTCGATGGATATGAAGAAACCACGGGAAGAAGCTTTGCCTTAGACCTCGTGTCGATGAAGGATGGAAGAAGCATCTCTCATATCGATCCAGAATGAGGAACTTGTATCGATCTGGAACCGATTAGTGGAAGGAGGAGTTTCGTATTGATCTGGAGTGGTGGAACTTCGTATCGATCTATAGTGATCGATATGAAGCCTTGACCATGTGATCGATATGAAATCGAGGAGTTGATGATTGATATGAATACTTAGTAGGCGATCGATACGAAACCATTGGTTGGAGATCGATATGAAGTTGAGGATCTTTGATCGATATGAAACCTGATTTTTCTCAATCGATACGAGCCCAGACTTTTGTAGAACGATCCATGTTTGAATTCTGACGGATACAAAATCTTTTGCATGTTCGAATATTTGACTCCGACGAGCTTTAGCATTGCATAATTGGACTTAACTGTGTAACTTCATATCGACTACCCTTTGAAGCTCGTCGATGGAACTGTAACTTGACAAACTTAACGAACTCTAACATGGATCGTTCTCTGAAGTTAGGATGGCATGGTTGAGACGGTCAACGATGGTGGTCACTCCAGTTGAACCTCGAAGTCTTGTCATTTTAACATTTATCGAACTTGAAGAAATTTGAAGTATTATGTAGCACTGCACTACACAATATGATCACTCATTTCATAATCACGGGGGAACATGGGTTTCTTTCCATCTAACAATGGTTTTTACTAAGTTCAATGGCTATGGATCTCGGAAGCTCTGAGTCGCAGGACATTTCAAGTCCTCCACTTCCAGCTATACAGATGCTAGAGATTGCAGCTTAAGTAATAAGTTCCGCTCCGGACGAGATGTCGAGTGCAGCTGTTATTTTTAACCCATAGGACTCTGTCCATTTTAAAATCTCTGAAGACATGTTAGGCAGGATTTGCCTTAGGCGTAGGATATCTATGGAAGACGTCTCGGTACCAGGCATGGAAGACAGAGCCCACAATCCCGCAGAAGGATATACTGCTTGCAACAGGTTCATGTGTGTTATTGGAACACTATCTCTTTTCAATCAGTTCATCCGAGAAGTGCTGCTTTTCTTAAGGATTGCTCCATATCAGTTATATCCGAATGGATATGCATTGCTCAACAGTTTGTTCATTATCTTCGTAGAGTATCTTTTCCGACCTCCAACTATAAAGGTAGTCAGATATCTATTCAACATCAAAAGTCGTAGGAAAATCCTTCATTCACTTTTCTAGAAGCAGCTAGAAATTGCCAAGTACCGGCAGAAGCCTGGAGCAAGCTAAGTTATTTCAAAACCGAATGGTTCTTCGTTTGGTGTCCACCGGAATTCGCCAGACTAAGGCTAGTTAGACGTAAGTGTTCTAACTTCTTCGCCGATTAACTGGATAATACAGGTTGATGTTGAATCTAATACTTGGTTACTTTTGCAGCTTCGTTTCGATGGCCCGAAGGAGCCCAATTTAAAGAAGTAGTAAGGATTCTCTAAGCGGCGCCAGCTAAGTTTAAGGAAATTGATGGAGTCCTCGTAGATGAAAAATTGATTGCCGTAGGGCTGATAGAAGGGGCCAAAGCATTAGGTCGGTGGGAGTTCTCAAAACGGCTCCTGTGAGACGCGGAGGGAGAAGAGCTCCCAGAGTCGTTATCACTGAATAGGGCGATGATGAGAGTGTGCCCACTGGAGATGAGCCTGCAGCTGTGCCTTTGTAGAGTCTTTGATCTTTAGAGTTGGAAAGAAGAGGCAAGACTATTGCATACAAAACCACGAGACGTAAAAATGTCGTGATATCTCCGCCTGTTACAACTGGTATAAGTGTGGAAACTTATCCTTCATGAATGGAGAGTTCATTGAAAGGATTGGCGGACATCCCCATACCTGATGACTTATCTTCATTCCAAGGTTATGGACAAGAAGGGCTTCAAAGTGCAGTTTAGTCATATAAATTTTAAGTTTCAAAACTAGCTAAAAATGAACTAGTTAGAGATTTATCGAAAATTAGTTTTAGAGTTAATAATCTATGTGGTATATGTCAATTTAGAAAATTAAAGAACCTCTTTTAAATCTGAAAAGGAAATATCATCTAAACAATCACTAGAACTACTACATTTATATTTATTTGGTCCTACTCAAGTAAGATCAATAAATCATAATAAATAAGTTTTCGTGATTATTGATGATTATTCTAGATTTACTTGGACTTTCTTTTTAAATAACAGCTAGATATATGGGAGCCAACTCCTGTAAGTATGGATGTCACAACCGGTTGGTTAGGGGGTTTGCACGTGCATGCACACACTTCACGACACCACAAAACTTCTAATCATATACTTCTTAATCTTTGGAGATAACTGATTCTGCTTCTCTTTTCATTTTATAAATACAATGGTGAGGCAAGGATCGATGCTCGGCAGTCTGCGTTCTAAATTCCATTCTTCTAGTTCTTATTCCGAGTCTCACGGACGCAAGTCTTAAAGAGATTATGATTGCGGCCGCTCCAGCCAAGAACGTGACGGATACGAAAGGGAGAACGCCACCGGGAGCGGCAATACCAAATTAACCTACCTTTTGGTAAGGTAACATACAGGCAGATTTGACCCAACTGCATAATGATCGAAGTTGGATTGTCACAGATAATAAACATGATCATGAGCCCAAGATATAGCATAGTCGACGAACAAACAGTGCAAGATGTTTAAAATAAGGTTTCGACAAAGGTTAAGTCGGTTCAAGTTGCTTAGAGTTTGCTTTGAGTCACCACCATGTTTACTTTGGGTCAGCCATAGGTTTACTTTGAGTCAAGGAGGTAGTTGCTTCGGGTCAGAGCAATGGGTTAATCGATATCCATATGATTCACATCAGTTCATATCCATCAAACCCCGCCTACCACTTAGTATCGACCCCAACCAATTCATATCCATAAGCCCACATACATCTACTTGTATCCATCCTTCCAGACCTTCCAGTTCATATCCATGCAATAGCAGCATACTTCGTATCGATCACTCACTTAATCGATACAAAGAGAATAGCAAGGCACCGATAAGAAGGGAAGGCTTCTGGCATCGGTATGAAACCAAATAAGAAGCATCGATACGAAAAAGCGAGATGAGGATCGATACAAAGAGCTTGGCGGCCGATGGATACGAAGAAGGCATGGTCAGGTAAAGGAAATGGTCATGTGTCATAAAATGTGGATCTCCCCATAACAATCTCTCCACGTCATCGCTATGCAACTAATCAATACGTAGAAGGATCGAGACGAATATGGATCGATACGAAAGTATCGATAAGTACACTTCAACCACTTGCAAAACCAACTTTGGATCGATCATAATTCGAGATCTACAGGTCCAAATGCCTTCAAATTTTCACCGTAGCTTACATACCACCAGAAGAACGCTCATGATCGATCTCAGCCCAAATGGACACCATCTTGATCGATATGAAGGAGATGGGGATCGATCCCAATCGATCCTAAATGACCCTTTCTCAATCATGTGGGCCCACCCACGTGTGAGAATGAGTATTCCGAGTTCAAAGGAAGATATTCTAGACCTACACCTATAAATAGCACTCCAATGCCAGCAAAAAGGCGACTTTTTTGACTCTACTATGCTGTGACGCTGTCGGATCTTCATTGTAACTTGAGTGTTAGAGTTATTTACCGTTGTAAATAATCAGCAATCAGCAATAAACATCATATTATTCAAAGTGGAGATAGGCTACAACGCCAAACCACTATAAACCTTGTCTTTTTACTGCTTTCCTTTTAAATTTCGAGTGTTCTTCATATTTATATCCTCTACATTTTGTTTATCTGTGATATGAGATTGTGAATTGGTGCTTTCATCTACAATTGGGTGTTTGTAACCAATTTTGGCGCAAACATATTAAATACAATAAACTCAAAAGATAGAAATAATTTGAAGTCTATTTTGAAAACAAGAATTCTTTTAAAACCATTTTTAAGATATTTAAAAACTATTTCAAAAGAGAAATAAAGACAGAGAGACAGAGGGTCAAAGAAGTGCTATCAGGGTTTTAGCAAAAATCCTAAGGCTCTATAACTTATCTGGGATATCTTGAATTCTTCAATACTCATGAGTCTTCAATCTCTAACTCTTGAAGCTCTATATCTGCCTCTTGAATCTTCTTTTGATATTTTACAGTCTTCTTAATCAACACGTGTCTAATATCCTGCACTATATACTAATATAACTTGATAAAAACATAAGTATCTATATTTTGTATAATGTCATGTGGTTGCTATCATCAAAACCAATGCCGAAGGTACTAACAATCTTTCCCTTTTATCATGATAATGACAACTATGTATATAAAATGTGTTAACTCCCTCTGATTAACGAAACTCCAGCATATTCTATGCATATATTCCTAGATTTTTATATATTTCTCCCACTTTATCATCAACAAAAATCCAACCAAAAACTCCTCCTAACTAAGGTACTACATAACATATAATACTAAGATATAAAAGTAAGTAAAATAAGTAATAATAGTAATTTAAAAGTGATAAGAATAATAAGTGGTAATAATGATAGGAGATGACATCACAACAATCCAAGACATTTGTTTGAACTAAAGTGACACGAAATAATTTTAAGTAGTCAAACAGATTCAATTCAGTCAATAATTCTTATAAATCAGACAACTCAATCATAATTCAAATAAAGTCAAACTAATCAATCCACACATATCAATTCAATCCACACAAATCCATATCATAATAATATATTGATATACATCCAAACCTATTTAACTAGATGTTTCGAGGAACTTCAACACAACCATCAGTGCCAAAGATTGGATCTGCTTTGATGGCATCCTAATCTTTATTTATTGATGGAACATTCTAGGCTGTCGGTTGGTTCTTCTTTTGTAAGGGAAGAAATCATCCATCGAATAGCATCAAAATGCTTTTCTTGCAGTTTAATCTTCTACATTTGGCTTAGTTCTAAGTGTCTTTGATTTCTAAGAATGAAAATAGGGATATACTTGAATGATTCAAGTATTTGTTCGATATATTTGCAAAGTTTTAGATATGGAGAAACCATTATTGAAGTGATAGGTTTATATGTGAAAGAGAGTGAGGAGATAAATTGAAAATAATAAATTTCTGAAGTGGATAGATATCTATAAGGGTAAGAGTCTGAAATGAATTGATGTTTGGTAGTTATTTTATTTTTAACCTTTTTTTTTGAAATAATTTGAAAAATAGCCGCATGTCAACAAATATGATTTGTATATGTTGACATATGCACTATATTTTTCAAAACTACTTTATTTCATAATTCTACTGGTTTTGGCCTATACTATTATATTTGTATGACTTTCCAGAGATAATTGACAATGTATAACAAAAACAAATAGAATTTTCATTAATAATAAGGATGGCACAAGGAATAAAAAAAAGACACACAAATTCAACATAAACTTAAAACTAGAAAATCCAAATACAAAGATAACTTAAACAAACAACTAGAAAGATGTGGACGAAGATGAACCATCAAGCTTGCAGATGATCTTTCCAAAGAATTTATCCATTTTGTTAGAAATTGAGGTTAATTTTTTGAGAATGATTTCTTAAGCTTTATTTTATTGTGAATGATCTTCTCTCGATTTTTGAGGAGATCTTTATTGTATGGATTAGGCGGCATATTGATACTTTCCAAGGAAGTATCCTCCTTCTCTTCTTGTTCTTTCTCCTCGACTTCCATTACCACCCTTCCTCTTCCTTCTCTTCTCTTATTTCTTGCTCCTTTTGGTAAGCCAACCTTTGTTCCATTTCTACAAGCATTTCATAAGGTTGGAGAAAGGGTGAAATATGCATAAGTGAAATGTTGATCTTGTCAAATATTTTTTAGGAATTATTTCCTCTCCAATGTCAACATTAAAATAATTAAAAACTCGAGTTAGATACACACCATAAAATAGTGTGTTTTCATGTTTACAAGGATTTTTATGGTAACTTAATCCAAAATGACTTGAGACCAATTTATATGTATTGACTGTAAATGGAAAAAAGAGCCTTGAAGATTTTTTATGTTAAGTTATCATAATTACCCGTTCTAGGAGTGATACTTTGTTGCAAAAGAAGGCTTAAAATTTTTGCTTTTGGACACAAGTTTTTATCTTTAAATTCAAAATCATAAATCACTTCACGATTTTGAATATCAATTTGAAAAGTTGAAAGGTCTATTCCACTAGATTTGCATCCAAGAATATGTCCCAAAAGTTTACAATTTAGAACATGTGTTCCCTTGACATTACTCCAAACTTCTCCTCCTCTTCCATTATAAATTACTTTCAAATTTGCATAAAACATCTTCACCAATTTTGGATAACAAACAAAATTATTTTGAGAAGCATTGATTAAACCAAGAATTTCATTTTGTAAACAAAAATTAAAAAGATCATTAGTAGGAAAATATTCAAAAATAGAAAATCTTTCGGGAAAGACATTTCCAAAAGATATATACTCAATATAGGATTACATGGCTTCTTGATCATTGAAAATATATTCTTTATTTTCTTAGAAAGCCTCATGGTTGCCTTAGTATTGTGCATGAATACCATGAATGTATTAGTGTTGGCTTTTGAGGGTCAAAAAAGCATGACGTTACAGAAAATTGGTTCAACATCGGATGTTTGTACAAGAAGACATATTTGAAGAAATTCTAATAGTACCTCTTGGTTTTATGATTATCCAAAAATTATTTAAAATCCAAACTAAATGTTCAAGGATGAGTAGGCAAGTCTAAATATGCAATAGATCTACAGTTATTGCCAATGGATAAAATAGGTAATAGGCATAAGTCATATTCTTTGTTTAATTGTAAGACATGTTACAAAATAGACCAAATATGCAATTTCTAATTGTTCAAGTCCTTATATACAAATTTCAAATTTCATCTCCTTCTTCGTTGGCTGTTACAATAGTTATCAAGCTCTTGAGAGAGCTTAGAAAAGTTCTAGTTCAAAAATGATTTATGCTAAGAGAGGGAAAGAAGTTAGAGCCCTCTTTCAATGAGGGGGTGCATCTCTGTTTATGGTGGTTGAAAGGAGGTAAGGTTTGCTTCCATTGATTGATGTGAGTTGGCATGGATTGATGACTTGGCAAGATGGTTAGCCTTGATGGTGCCACTTGTCATGATCGTTTTGAGCTCGAATACTTCATGTGGATTATTACCTTGCCAGTATCCCTCAGAAGGAGGATATGGCGGAGTGTGAATACATTTGAAGATTTTACGAAGAAAAATACACTGATCCTCTTGATTTATTTGATTTTGCCTTTCTTGCAGTTCTACATCTCTTGCTCTTTAGATGCTTTGGAACTTTCACAGTTGTAGAGGCTTAATATTTCTTCTAGTTAAGCATCTTTCCTTTCTTTAGATTGTTGATATCTTCTAGACGCTTGGTATTATTCATTATGTTGGTAATATGTGGCAGTCTTTTGTGCTTTTTTGACATGCAACAACCTATTATTGACATGCAGCAACATATATGCTTCTTGAAGCTTGAAATCCTTCATAACTGTTAACATCTGACATCTTGTATCGTTTGGCATTTCTCATATATTGATGATTTACGATATCTTTGTTGAATGCTAGTAATCTACAATACCTTTCATATGCTGATGATTTTCGATATCCCTCTATCCGTAGATGCTCAATATCTCTTTGTATTGTTGGCACATGACAACCTCCATGATATTTTCCTTTACATTAACGATATACGATTTCTTTGTCGTCTATAAGTGCTTGGTAAAGACTCAATATCTAGTACAAACTCGATATCTTCCTCATATGTTTAGGCATCTTTGAAAGGCTTTACCTTCCTTCTGTGTTTCATGCTTTATAAAGTTATGTTGTAGAGCCTCGGTACCCTATGACTATAGAAATTCAATATCTCTTTGAGAGTTATCGTCCAACATCACGTGCTTCTTGTAGATGTTAGATATCGTCTGTTTTGGAGGGAGTCAACAATTCTGGGAACTCAGTATCACTATTTAAGTCTTCCACATGTTTGATATCTTATTAAAATCTGATATCCCTTCTATTTCTTGCATATCCTTTTGTTTATTTCTTTAGAAATTATGTGGATAACATTTTCTCCCTCTTTGTATAGGAGAAGTTTTTTTTACAATTTAGTGTAAAACCAAGAGTTTTCTCACCTTTTCAGTTCTCTGCAAAAAAATTCTCTTTAATCTTGTTTTATTCAAAAATCACAAAGTAAATGATGATTTTCATTATTAACTTTAAATTTTATTTTTGAGCAAACCCTTTCGGAATCAGTGAAGTCATGAATTATCTTATCCTTTTTTCCTACAAAAGAGGCTTTCATACTTCAAGGTAAAGTTAAATTTGATTTAGAAGACCAAAAATCTGTTCAATATGAAGACCATAATTAGTATCATAGCTTTATTTGAATAGGAGACTGAAAATCCTCTAGTAGTAATAATTTGGGAATATTTTAAATAGAAGACCAAGAAATTATCTGGCAATAATATCTCTTGAATAAAGGATTAGAATACCATCTAGTAATAATGTCACTTCAATAGAAGATAGAAAATTATCTGGCAATAATTTGAGTAGAAGACCAAAAAACCATTCTGCTAAGAAATTATCTGGCAGTAATATCTCTTGAATAGAGGATTAGAATACCATATAGTAATAATGTCACTTGAATAGAAGACCAGAAAATTTTCTGGCAATAATTTGAATAGAAGACCAAAAAATCATTCTGGCAGTAGTAATCTGAATAGAAGTCCAAAAAACCATTCAAGCAATAATATCTATAACACCCCGCACCCCTAGGCACCCCAAAAATTGGACCTGACTAGAAGCATGGGTGGTCAGGTGAAATAAAGATCCATAACGTAGCATAGAAACTAAGAAAATAGCATAAAATGATTAAAATATTACAGCGGAAGAAAACTACCACTAATTATAAATTAATAGCAAAATCGCTTCATTAAAAACATCATTATCCCAAATTTATTTCTGAAACCAAATGTACCAAGTACTCTCCACTAAAACATAAAACGTAACAACATTCACAATATAGGTCCTATATATAGAGTAAAGTATGGAAAAGAGAAACGAAGTACATGAAACAAAAGCTGAAGATAAAAACTACTCCAATGACCCTCCAAGCTGCAAAGAACTACAACCTAGACCCGTCATTATGTGGTTTGGGGAAAATAGGAAAAATAGGAATGGGTCAGACATAAAGTCTGGTGAATGAGAAATAAAATGAAGCAGAAAGAATAAAACAGTTTAATCCCAGGTCTTCCTCGGATATCACAGGGGGCGAATAATATAATGCAGTGAATCCTTCTTAGATACAGTTCCTAAGAAGCCAAAGTTCGTGGTCACTCTAGGGAAGTCAAACATGCAGTAATACTAAACGTCAATCGGCATGTCGGACCTGCTGTCCTTATCTATCCACGTGCTACAACATGAAAGTCATGCTCTTCACCCATACACTGTGACCGAACACCTCTTATGTTTGACCAGCGCCGACTCAAACAACCTCACAAGACCCTGAAGTTGCGCTTAGGCTCCGCCAAATTGGACTCCTATCCTCCTGTCTCCTCGATCACCAACGTGGACTTGCCCTTATCCAAAGTGTCGGTCCTCCGAAAGAGCGCCCGCAGCTGGGTCGGCTGCGCAAAATCCTCCAACGATCTGTCTAAAGAATCCTACGTCAGAGCACATTTATCATGTTCCGTCCGCGTTGATCTGCCTAGAGAAGCCTACAATTGCGGAAGCTTTTTATCCTATGTACTAGCAACCTATGAAAAGTAACAAACATCCTTGCGAACCTACTTGCCCGCTCCTAGTTCGTACAACCAAAATTATATTTTGGTATTAACTACCCGAAACACCTATCCAGACCTTTACAAGGCCTGCCTACCAAATCGCTTCCAGGTTAATTAATTTCACCGTTACAGTTTACATACTATTTATTTCCATTAATCTACTTTAGGCCATTTTTACATCCGATTTGGTTATTTCACAATTTCCCTTTTTCTTACTTAAATGGTATTTCAATTTCACGTCCATTTAGTCCGTATGGTTTTCCTCTAATTTTTATGCCATTTTGTTACAGGTTTACACTAGCCTTTAGGGTCCATTTAATTTACATTTTGTTTTCCACCCTAATTTACGTTCTCCTTTTTGAGATTTAATCTATATTTTTTTTATCAAATAGCCACAAACCATTTAATTACAAAATTCCACTTTTACATTTTTAGGCCACATATGAAACAAACAATTATGCCGATTAGACTTCCCAATTTTGTTCCAAAACCATATTCAAAATTATGTAATTATATCACCAAAACCATAATTTTATTCAAGTAACGTATTCTGAATTTATTCAACTAACATGTTCTACCATTAGAAATTGAATAACAATTCTAATTCAATTTGATTAAACCAATCTTATTTACGCCATGAAACATGAATAACAATTTATCTGTTCTAAATTTCAACCCAAACATGAATTAGAATTGAGAAGTGGAAGAAGAAGAAGATACAATAATTTGCATAAATTTCAACCTTATTTATGCCATAAAACGTGAATAGACAATTTATATGTCCCATATTTTAAACCAAATATGAATTAGATTTGAGAAGTAAAAGTTGCAATAATTTACATCTATTCTCAATTAATAACAGAAATTAATTCATATTAACGTGCATGAAAAGAACTGAAATTGAACTACTATATTTTTCAATTTCATATTAATTCCTACTAACCTGGCACTTGAGCTTGCATAAATTTGAAATTTTTTTTGCTTTAATCTTTCTCCCTTTGATTCTTATAAATTCCCCAAATTGATTGAATATATATAGATAATTTAATTTGGTAGAGGCATGTTTATTTAGTGGAGAAAAGGAGGAAGATTAATACACACTAATTTTACTGCAGAACTATGGCGACGGTTGAATAAGAGATTAGGTTTAGGTTAGATGGTTTATTTATAGATTGTTTGAGTGAATACAATCCATTTGATTATTTTAGATTAAATCTGCTTCTTTCATACACTTAATGGTTATCCATTCTAGCCCATACACATCACTCAACCAATAAAATTTAGCCATCTCATCCTATTACATCACTGAAGCGAATATGAAGCCATCACATGTAAGAAACAACGCTGAAATATGTAGGAAAATCGCTGGAAGTGAACCAGCTAAAAAAACATCGCTCCAGATTCTGGGCGACAACGAGACTTGATCCCTGGTCACTAAGGAAGTCAACATGCACATTTACCACTGTGCCAAATGCACTTTTAATTTCTTTTTAGTTATATTTCCCGTAAAATATCAAAATGGTGCATTCTCCTTCCTTAAAGGATTTCATCCCCGAAATCTCCGAAGACAGAAAAACGTAATTAACAACCAGCATCCAAGGACTATGTCCATCTACTCAACGATCATCTATTTCTACCATTGTCTTTGTTTTTAACTAATGCAATTTATGACTTATGCAAAGTGAAATGCATATGAACTTACCAAATGCGAAAAGCTAGTCGGTTTACTAATTCAGTTGACTTCCTGTAATGCAAGTATGCTTATGCCATGCAACCAAATGTATGCAATTACCCTAGTATAATTGATAATTCTATATGTATGTTTCAATCATTCACCCAAATGCAACATCCATTTACACATACACATGCATGCATGCATGCATGCATCCATACATACATACATACATACATACATACATATATATACCCACAACCATGTGCAAATGCAATAGATAATAGACATGCATATGCATGTGTTTACCTAGTTGGCTGATTATCCTAATAAATATCTATCAGTGCATGCAATGCCCTAATGACATATTTACAACCAAGCTAACGGCCATAGGTTTCACCTAAAGATTATCGAAAAGACCCTAACTAAGGAAAGATCAAAGATAGGATATTTGAAGTGTATCTTCAAATAGAAAAGGATAAGAAGTTCGAATTCTCTCCTTAGATTTCCATGTGCACTCCTTTGGGTTATCTCCCCACTGAATCTTCATTAGAAGAAAGTCCTTGTTGCATAATCTCTTGACGCCGTATTCCAATATATGTGTGGGTGTACGACGCACAAGTGATTCGCGCTCTACCTCCACTTTCCTTAGCTGATTGGGTTCTACTACTACTGCAGAATCATGTAGCCACTTCCTCATATGCGAAACATGAAAAACATTGTGAACTTCTACCAACTTATCTGGAAGATCAACTCTGTATGCCACTTTTCCAATCCGTGCAGTAATAGGGAAGGGTCCTACAAATCTCGGTGTCAACTTACCATCTGAGCCAAATCTCATAATGTTTCTCAAAGGAGAAACCTTGACAAAAACCATATTTCTAACCTTAAACTCTATATCTGAACGTCTTCTATCGGCATATGACTTTTGTCTATCTTGTGCAGTCTCCAACCTCTTGTGAATCAAATCCACCTTCTCGGAAGTTTCCCTTACCAAGTCTGGTCTAAGCAAGATCCTATCGGTGGTATCCCACCAACAAGCTAGTGATCTACATGGTGTGCCATAGAGGGCCTCAAATGGTGCCATCCTAATGCTTGCTTGATAACTATTATTATACGCGATCTCCACCAAAGGCAGGTGGTCTTCCCAGGAGCCTCCAAAGTCAATGATGCACAATTTGAGCAAATCTTCTAAAACCCTATTTACCCTCTCAGTTTTTCTATCTATTTGAGGGTGATTTTTCATGCTCAGATTCAATTCCGTTTACAAGGGTTACTAAAGACACCTTCAAAACTTGTTGGTGAGTAATGGATATCTGTCACTCATAATGTTGGCGGGAACTCCATGAAGCATAACTATCTCCCTTACATAAAGAGTCGCCAAAGAAGCTGCCGTCCCATTACTCTTAATGGGTATAAAATGAGCGCTCTTCGTCAGTCTATCCACAATGACCCAAATGCTCGTGTTCCCTCTCTGTGACCTTGGTAATCCATCCACGAAGTCCATAGAGACACTCTTCCATTTCCATAATGGAATATCCAATGGCTGTAACAATCCTCTGGGCTTCTTCTATTCCACCTTTACCCTTTGGCAAGTGATGCACTTCGATACATACTCCGCAACCCTCTTCATTCTAAACAATAGAATACCCTCTTCATATCCTGGTACATCTTATCACCACTGGGGTGCACTGTCATCCTAGAATGATGTGACTTAGCCAACATTGCATCTACTAAATCATCACTACAGGGAACACAAAGTCAACATTCCTTTCTAAGCCATCCCTAAGTGTCCATGGTATAGCGCCTAAGATGTGGTGATGACTCTCCTCTACCAAGCTTATTTAAAATGTCCTTTAACTCTTCGTCCTCACCTTGCCATGCTCTAATCTGCTCCATCAAATTAGGCTGGACGTCGAGGGCAGCTAACAATCTCGAAGCTAAATCCGATGGAGGACTAAAATCAAAGATAGCAGTATACTCCAAATGGTTCCATTCGAGAAACAGAGGACTTAAAACCACTTTGCCTCTACTCAACGCATCTGCCACTATATTACCCTAATCAAGGATATAGGAAATCTCAAAGTCATAAGAGGCTAAAAACTCCATCCATCTTTACTATCTCAAATTCAAGTTTTTCTTAGAGAATAGATACTTCAAAGACTTATGATCCATGAAAAGCTCAAATCTTTCTCCTAAGAGATAGTGCCCCCAAGACTTGAGAGCAAAAACTATAGCTGCTAACTCAAGATCATGCATCGGGTAGTTCTTCTCATGCGTTTTCAACTGTCTACTCGCATAGCACACTTCCATACCCTCTTGCATCAGTACCGCCCCAAGCCCCATACCACAAGCATCCGTATAAACTGAGAAAGGCTTGGTCCCATCCGGTAATAGCAATACGAGCATGCTAGTCAAAGCTTCCTTCAATCGACCAAAGGCGTCCTCACACTTGGAATCCCAAACAAAAGTCGAGTTCTTCTTGGTAAGATGGGTAAGTGGAGTTGATATCCTAGAGAAGTCCTTAATGAACTTCATATAATTGCCCGCAAGATCAAGGAAACTCTTTATGTTTATGGCATTCTTAGGGGTCTACCGATCTTGTACCACTACCACTTTCTTCGGATCTACTGCAAGTCTATCCTCCAAAATAATGCGTCCCAAAAAGCGAACCTCATCCCTCCAAAAGTAGCACTTGGAGAACTTCGCCTTCAATTTATGTGCTCGCATGGTCCTAAGCACTTCTTCCAAGTGAACAGTATGCTCCTCCTTGCTTTACGTATAAACCAAAATGTCGTCGATGAACACCACCACAAACTTGTTCAACGATTCGTGAAATACTCATCGGGTCCACAATATATGCCGAAGCATTGGTTTGCCCAAATGGCACGACTAACCACTCAAATAACCCATCCGGAGTCCTAAACGCGGTCTTCTCGATGCTATCCTCTGCCACATGCAACAGATGAAATCCCATGGCTAAATCGAGCTATAAAAATACCTTGGATCCTACTAGTTAGGCGAAGAGATCGTCTATACGATTAAGAGGATAACGATTCTTCTTCGTCAGCTTATTAAGCCCCTATAATCCACGCAAAGCCTGAGCGAGCCATCTGCCTTAGTGGCAAAGACAACGGGTGCGCCCCACTCAGAAATGCTCCTACGAATGAAGCCATTCTCCAAAAGCTCTTTAATCTACTTTCTCAACTCACGTCGTTCCTTAGGAGCCATATGCCATAATGGTAAAGCAAACGGTTTGGCATTATCGACAAGATAAATCTTGAACTCAATCTCTCTTCAAGGTGAAAGGCTAACAACCTCCTCGAACACAACTGGAAAGTCTCTAACAATGGGTACCGAACTCAAACTATCAGGCGATAAGTCAAGAGAATAAAGGTAGCTCAACATGACCGATCCTCTAGGATCACAAGACACCTCCAAGGTATGTCCACTACAAGTGCCTAACCTCACTACCCACTTATCGCAATTAAGAACAACACCATACATGGATAGCCAATCCATACCAAGAATCAACCCGAACCCGGAAAACCCAATACAAAGGCACTACAGTCAAACTCAACCCTTAAAATAAACAATTTCAAATTCGACATAACATGGACAAATAGGCCGATCCTCCTACGAGATTTGATACTACTACCTGGTCGGTCACTAAGAAAGCATCAAGGCCAAGACCCTCTACTAGAGTACTAGATATAAAAGAGTGCGAAGCCCTAGAATCATATAGGGTATGAACAGGAAAATCAGAGATAGATAACACACCTTCGATGATCACCTTCTTTCCCTTATCCACAACCAGACGAGTACTAGAGGAAGGAGCTACCTCTGAAGCGTAAGCCTGAGCAGGCTGTGAAGGTATCTGTGAACTGTCCGTGGGCTTCTACGAATAGTCCTTTTTATATGCCCCACTTGATCGCAAAGATGACACTTCAGTCTCGGTCGCTCCCTTACCCCTCTACAGTCCTTAGCAAGATGACCTGGTTTCCCATAAGTATTGCAGTTTCAGTCCTTCCTTGGAACTTTCCTTTTTCCACCTGACCCTCCTCCTCCTTTCCTCTTTCCTTTCCACTGCTTCTTCCCATCACTCTTCTACGCCACATCTCCTTTTTTCTCAGTATCAGCAAGTAAATCCATCTCTACCAATCCCTCAAAATTGGCTCCTATCGAAATATCGCTCACCGTAAAACTCATCAGTGGCTGACTCATACCCTTAGCGAACTTCAACGCCTTCTTGTGAGGAGTATTGATCAGGTCTAGTCCAAATCTAGCAAGCTTATTGAATTGATTAACATATTCCTTAACTGTCATATCCCTTGACTTAAGTTATATAAATTTCTCTAGCTGCACTTTCTCTTCAGTCTACGATAAGAATTTCCTCTCGAACCTAGTACGAAAATCCACCCAAGTCAAATTATTAGCCTCGGCCTCCATAATCTCCTACCAACAAAGAATCTCTCCCTACAACTACCATGAAGCCAACTGCCTCCGAGCCAAGTCCTCCAATCCCATAAGACAAATATCTACTTACAGCTACGGATCTAAGCTCTCGCCTTAGTATATGACTCAGTGCCATGAAACGGCTTGCCTCTTAAGCTGGTGTAGTCCTTGCATAACTTGGGAAAATCGAGAATGCTTGACGGGCGGGTTGAGGCTCCTTCCATCGGAGCAGCATTCCTAGCTGGTGGCTCTGCTCGTGCAGTAGCCTGCGGATAACGTCTAAACCAAGCAGGTATATTAAGGCCTGGAACTTCGGGGATATCTTACGGGTCAGACATTTCTATCTGTGGATATTAAAAAGATAGGATTAGGTATTCTATAAATAGTTCAACGGATAGAGAGAAAGAGTTACGAGGGACCCATTTCTAAAATTTCTTTTTTTTTCCAAAATATATACATATACTTTTAAAAGTATTATTTGGAATATCCTTTAAAAATTATTTGAAAACCTTTATATTTTTAAAATATTTTTAGGATACCGAAACCTTAGCTCTAATACCAACCGGGACACCCCGCACCCTAGGCACTGCAAAAATCGGACATGACCAGAAGCGTAGGTAGTCGGGTGAAATAAAAATCCATAACATAGCACAGAGACTAAGGCAACATCATAAAATGTTTAAAATATTACAACGGAAGAAAACTTTCACTTATTATAAATTAATAGCAAAATAGCTTCATTAAAAACAACATTATCCCAAATTTATTTCTGAAACCAAATGTACCAAGTAGTCTCCACCAAAACATGAACTTAACAAAGTTCACAATATAGGTTCCTATATATAGAGTAAAGTATGGAAAAGAGAAACGAGTACATAAAACAAAAGAAACAAAAGATGAATATAACAACTACTCCAATGACCCTCCAAGCTGTAAAAAACTGCAACCTAGACCTGCCCTCCAATGATTTTGGGAAAATAGGAAAAATATGAATGGGCCAGACGTAAAGCCCGGTGAATAAGAAATAAAATGAAGCAAAAAGAATAAAATAGTTTAATCCAAGGTGTTCCCCGGATATTGCAGAGGGTGGATAATATACTGTAGTGAATCCTTCTTAGATACAGTTCCTAAGAAGCCAAAGTCCACGGTCACTCTAGGAAAGTCAACTATGCAGTAATACAAAACATCAATCGGCCCGTTGAACATGCTGTCCTTACCTATCCACGTGCTACAGCGTGAAATTCATGCTCTTCACCCGTGCGCTGTGACTAATGCCTCTTACATCTGACCATCGTCGACTTAAGCCACCTTGCAGGACCCCGAAGTTGTGCTCAGGCTCCGCCAAGCTGGACTCCTTTCCTCCTGTCTCATAGGTCACCAACATGGATTTGCCTCTATCTAAAGTTTAGGTCCTCCAAAAGAGCGCTCGTAGCTAGGTTAGCTGCGCAAAATCCTCCAATGATCTACCGAAAGAAGCCTATGTCGGAGCACACTTGTCCTGTTTCATCCGTTTGTAGAGGCCTACGATTGCAAATGCAATTTATCCTACATACTAGCAACCTATGAAAAGTAACAAACATCCTTGCGAATCTACTTGCCCGATCCTATTACATATAGCCAAAACTATATTTTGGTCTTAGCTGCATGAAACGCCTATCCAGACCTTTACAAGGTCTACTTACCAAATCGCTTTCAGATTAATTAGTTTTACCGTTATAGTTTACATACTGTTTATTTCCATTAATCTGCTTTAGATCATTTTTACATCCGATTTGGTTATTTCACAATTTCCCTTTACCTTACATAAATGGTATTTCAATTTCACGTCCATTCAGTCCGTATGGTTTGTTCTGTAATTTTTATGTCATTTTTTCTACAGATTTACACTAGCCTTTAGGCTCCATTTAATTTACATTTTTTTCACCCTAATTTATGTTCTCATTTACAAAACTTTTATCCAATAGCCACAAACCATTTATTTACTGTTTGCTCAAAAGTTGGATAAACACCTCTAAATCTGATTTTCTTTTTTAATTAAGTTTCGTTTGATTTAATTGACTTGGGGTTTTTTACGATCCAACACATAACGGAAGGAATTTCAGCAAGTGTAGAGATAGTTCACAAGTGCAAAATTTAGAGAGCGAATAAGAAAAATATATAACACAGAGTTTTTATAGTGGTTAAGCCCGAATATGCCTACATTCACTTTCCATCTTGCTATTCTCTTCTTGATTTGATTACAAGTACGGGATATATTCAAAAAGAGCAAAAACTTTAGGTAGCCGAAGTGATGGATTTTCAGCAGAGTTTTCTCTCTTTTTCTCCAAAAATTTGTCCCCATTGTTGTTGAGAAGCTCCGGTATTTATAAAGTGGAGTTGTGAAGTGTGGAGGAGAAGTTAGAACTTCATAAGTTTGGTTTGGCATTTGAGTCAAGGATAGTTGGATCGACATTTAGGTTAGGAAGTTTGCCTGGTTTGGTGGTCCTTTTTTGCTTTGGTTCGGTGATCCTGCTTTAGAGTATCTTACTTGCCGGTCCAAACATTTGATTTGTGATGACCCGACTTTCAACGACTAGAAAGTCGCATCATCTTTAAGAAAGAAAGGGATAGAAAAGAGAAAAGAAAGAAGAGAAAGAAGAAACAACATCAGAATCTCAATAGCGGAACGAATAAATTATATTAATAACAAAAGTATTACATAGTATACAATAACATCAGAGTTACATAGACAATACATCACATACTAGATAGTTATAAACACCTGTCTAGTTATTACAACTCAATACAATACAAAGAAACCGTTCAGAGATACCAACACAGCAGAACACTATATATCTACACGCGGAAGCCTCCTGCTCCATTTGCTCCTCCACAATTTCGTCAAAGCTAACCTGAATCCCTTGGCTACTCGTAAAAAATTGAGTACCGAAGAGTTTAAGAAAATATAAATAAACTCCGGGTCAGACATGGGTCTGGTGTGAGTAACAGGCTAATGTTGCTTAACTTTTGAAAAACCTTTGAAAAGAAAGGTATCACGTAAGACTTCCCATACATAAACATGAACAAGTTTTTACCTTAACCAAAACATTTGATAGAAAATCTAGTGATATTATAATAGGTCTAGGGTTTTCAAGTAAATAGAAAATAGCCGAAATTGTTACATTCATTAAATTCCAGCTACTAGCCACAAAAGTGGGTAATACAATCAAAACCGATGGCGCTTATTGGATTTTGGATTCCATACAATGGCAGGGCTACCGGGGTACCGTCTGTCACAGTACGTGGCCTAGATCAACGTACCAAGGATTACTCCCAATCCCCTGTAACACAAAGTCGGAACCATTCTTTACTGAGCAGTTCCGAACAAGACCACCCCGTAGTTGTGATCAGCAACCACACCACAAAGCCGAAATAAAAAGGGACATCTAGACAGGGGTAAATCTCGTCCTACTTGGGCATGACCCACTTAGCCTTGCTGCACCTCCCCTGTTTTAGCCATTCCCAATTGATGAGGCTTGAGGCTACGACTACCTTTATAGAAAACATCTATATTAGAATGCTCATCGTCCACCTGACGATGTTCTGAAAGCATTCAATCCATACAAGTTCGTTCCGGGTTCGAACGAAATCGAAGGCATTATCTCGTTACACTTATTTTGGAATCACCCTCAGAGTTAACGACGATAACCCTTGCTCTCTGAATCTTCATCTTCACTTCAAATTCACGACCTATCGTTAATTTGGATCGATTTGGTTTTCGGATATCCAAATATGGAAACCCGATCCCGATCTCATCAAATCCAAGACGTATCTTTTAAGGCCAAGTTGTTTTAAAGTTTAAAACAATTTCAATTCATTATCTATATACACACAGATAGATAATTCACAACATCACAATAGATAATCAACATTATCATCATAAACAGGTAATCCACATTATCATTAAACAGATAATCCAAATTATCATCCCAATGCAACCAAAGCATCCATATCACACAACATTACTTTTCTCATATCTGAGATCTCTAATCATTCAAGGCAATCAATATCATTCATTCATACATAAGCAATGATTTACTTAATCGCACTATAATTAATTTAAAATGAATTAAATTAATTACTTCATCACTAATTGATTTAAAGTAAATTAAATTAATTACTTCATCAATATAAATCTTTCTTACATATCCATTAATTAATTACAAATCAATTAATTAATCATCTTCCAATTAATCACCTTAATTAATCACCCTTGATTAATTATTCCTTAATTACATTCAAGTAATCGTCCTTTAATTTATTTCACAAATTAATTATCCTCAAACAATTAACCTTTAGTTACTTCATTAATTAATTAACTATAATTAATTACAATAATTAATTACTTAATCACTTATCATTGATTAATTAATCTTAATTAATCAACCTTAATTACATCATTAATTATATTAGTTAATGATTCCTAATAATCATTTTAATTAATTACCTTATTTAAATTAATTACAATAAGTAATTAATCTTAATTAAACCATAATTATTAATCACCTTTGACTAATCACATTCAGTAATTAACTACCCTTAATTACTCATTCCATAAATTAATTACTCCTTAATTAATTATCTCAATTAATCCCTTGATTAATTACAAAGTAATTTAATCCAAATCACTTCCATTATTAAACTATCTTCCATTAAGTACATCCAGTAATTATCAATTAATTACTTCACTAAGTAATTACACTCCATCAATTACATAAAGTAATTATTATCAAATCATCCAGTGATTATTTAAATTAATTAAACCTAATTAATTAGCTTAATCTAATCATATTAAACTCAATTAATTACATTAAGTAATTAATTGATTAATTACTTCTGTTAAGTAATTAAACTTAACTATTTCACAAATGATTATCTTTTAATTAATTAATTAATCTAATTAATTATTAAAATTAATCACATCAATTAATTGTTAAATAATCGTAGTTAATGACCTTCATTAACTATTCTTTAATTCTTTCAAGAAATTAACTTAGATTAACCATTATTAATTACAAATTAATTAATATTTAATTACCAATTAATTAACCTCTAATTATTTAATTAATTAAGTGTTAACTACAACTTAATTAATCCTTAATTACTTGATTTATAAATCCTTAATCATTAATTAAAATCTAATTAGTAATTCTTTATTACAAATTAATTAACCTTAATTAATTAATCTCAATCATTAATTAATTAATTTAAAAACTCTTAATTACTTAATTAATCATCCACGTCATTAATTAAATAAATAATTAATTATCCATTTTAATTAACTCAATAATTTAATGAATCCAAATCATTACATTATATTTATTTTTAAGATAAAACATTTCTTGCTTAATCAAACCATTTAACACAATTTGCTTTCAAATTTACTTTAAATTTCATTTTAAATTTCATTTTAAATTTAAGATTTTAAAATGAATACAAATTTATCTAAACAAAGTTTAAAAATAATTCAAAACCTTTTATCTCATAAGTTAAAGAAATATTCATTTAATAAAGAAGTTTAAAAGAAATTAAACCAAATTCATTTTTAAATTCAAATCAATTTAAAAATACTCTTCAAAAAACAAAATTGCTTAAATCATTTTAAATTTCAAAAATTTCCATTTATTTCAAACTGGAATACATATTAAATTTTGATTCCAGATTACTTAGATTCAAAACTTACTTACATTTTAAACTTCATTTTAAATTCCAAATCTTTAACCTTTTTTTTAAAGTAGTTAAAACAACTTAAATTTAAACTTTATTTATTTTGAAGATCGAAATTCAAACCTAAATCCCAGATTTTAAAACTTAGATTTAAACTTATTTTAAATCTTTATTTTACAATTTAAACTTTTCAGTTTAAATTCAAACCAAATATACTTTAACATTTAAAAGTTGTTAAAACCAAATTTAAATTACAAAATTTAAATCATTTCAAAACTAAGTCAAACTACTTGAATTCAGATTCAAACTCAGGTTTAAAACTTAGTTTAAATTTTTGATTTTCAAATTTAACTTTATTTTTAAAAAATTACAAACAAAACAGGTTTTAGTTGTTAAAACCTGTAAATAACCTTTACTCGAGCCAACCCTAAAATGACTTCGAGTCAAAACCTAATCTACTTCGAGTTAAAACTCGAATCACCCGAGAATCACTCGAGTACGCTACACTCGCTTCAATCCCAAACTCCATAAGCTAACAACATCAGAACAAAGTGCACCGTGCACATGCATGTGACTTTGATCGCCTCCGATCAACATCTACTATCATCTCACAATGGCAAGCAACTGCTCATCTTACCTCGATCATCAGATCGCTCAAAATCAACTCGAATTTGAATTCGAGTTCAAAAACCAAAACCTGGAATAGGCAGTAACCACTTCATCCAAAACCTGTCAACGCCTCGTCTTTGAAGCTCCGACCATCGTTGCCTCTAAAACTTTGGCGAAGTCCTCGTCAACCCACCAACTTCCATTACTCAAAATATAGTTGAACTCGATCAACTACAAATGCTGAGATGATCTATTTTTTCTAGCCCAGTAAAACTAGGGTTCCAAATTTCAGATCACCACCACCTCCTCCACAGTTCCCTGATCATCTTCCCACTAATTTTCCCATCCTCAATGATCACTCCTCCACCTACAGGAGGAAATTCAAACCATTAGATCCCATATATTATCAGAACTTTCCCAGTTTCCATTTCCAGTTCAAACAAAAACTGCACCTAACTCCTATTACTAAAAATCTTGAATTTAAACCTGAATTGATGTTTTAAGATGATTGGGATTTTGCTTAGTTTAAACAAATACTGTTCTTGTAGTTATACAGAGACAACAAGATTTTATTTTATCTTAATTATAATTTATAAACATAAAACCTTATTAAATAAACAACTTTTGTTTAAATCATAATTCCTAACTAAGATCAGATCTAGTGGTAAAGGATTTTTTATTATCAAAATCTTAGTTTTAAAAAAAACAGAACAGGTAACAGGTACATAGCAACACATATACACACACAAAAGATTTCATCACAAAATAAACATTCAAAGCATACTCACTTCTATTCATCCACATACAAACAGATATTTCATACTTAAGTTTTTTTTAAATAAAAAGTTACTCACCTGTTAAAACTAGATGAGCAGAGCACCTGATTTTGAAAAGTCTTTTTGAATCTTTAAAACTGAATTTCCCATGCTTTTTTTTGAAAAAACTTGAGTGCTGTGATGCTTTGAAACCTTTAAACTTGAATGTTGCTTTAATCTGCTTCCAACTTAAAAGAAAATGCAGGCAACAATTACAGGTTGAATGATGAACAAGCTTGCTTGCACCAGATTTGAAAACTACATGCATGCTTTTTATTAAAATTTTCTTTGGAACCGAGTTGCTTGATTTTTTGAAGAATGCAATTGCTTTATCTTCCAGACATGCCCTTGCTTCAGATTTGTTTTGCGTGTGCTTCCAGATTGAAGAAAATAAAAATGCAGACTTGCATGTTTGAAAATGCTACAGGGATTTTTGCTATGCATTTTTGAAGATGAGGAGTTTGATTTACAGGTTGAAGATGGTTACTAATTTGGTTTTAGATTTGAAAATGATATTACAGGAAAGTGATTTACAGGGTTTACATTTTGATTTGAAAATGAACTATGGGTTTTGAAAATGATTGCTGATTTCGGAAAGTTTTAAGAGTTGTTCTCAGATTTGCTTTGCCTTTTAGATTTTAGGAAGAAAAAGAAACGAGGGAAGTAGATTTGTTTACATATAGGCTGAAATGTTTATAGATAAAAATAAAAGAAAAATTAAATTAAAATTTGACACTTGTCTTAAATATTAACACTTGTTAATTTCTTTGTTCATTCACTTAACACATGTTATATTAAGTTCTAGGATGTTTACACTTGTCTTTTAAGTAATTTGTATTTATAATTAAGTGTTAATAAAAGCTTTCAACTAAATTAATTTTTTAATGCTTAGTTATATATAGATAACTTTTATAGAATAAAACTAAGTATAATTATAAATAAAAACAATACACATATCAATTATTTGAAAATAACACATTCGACAATATAAATAAAATTTATAAAAGAGGTTATAAATTACTTATTACTTAAATGAATAAATGTTTCATTTATTAGTTGTATTTAAACTTTCATATCTAATTTATAAATCATATTTATCAATCAATATTTTAAAAGGAATGTTAAACAAATCTTATTATTAATTTTATTTAAACTTTAAACTTATGCTAAAATAAATTTAAACAATTTATCTTAACAATTTAAAACCATATTGTTATTTTATTAAATAGCTTTGAAAAGTTATATTAGATAAATCAAATTTCCAAATTACTAAAATGTATATTAGAATTTGAAAACAAGATTTATTTATTAAATTCAAACCAAGCTCTTTTTTCTATTTATTAAATTTAAAACAAGGCTTATCTATTTACAATATATACATATCCTATATATATTATAAATAGAAAACAATTTATTAGCTTTTAAAAGATAAAATCTATCAATTAAATATTTATTCAATTAGATTATTAAATTAAATTCAAATTTTATTACAAAGATTATCAAATCAATTTAAATTTAAATACGGATTATCAAATTGATATTGCCTAAAATTCCGGGTCATCACGTTCCTCCCCCCCCTAAAAGAATTTCGTCCCTGAAATTAAAAAAAAAGGCAATTTAATAATCTTATTAAAGATTTAAATTTTAAAAACACAAGCATATATCAATCATATGCTAACAACCATAGCAACCAATTCATCCAATCAAAACAAATCTAACTATTCAGAAAATTCTAGATAAAATTTCCTAGAGTTTCCCAAGTATAAATATCGGGATACTCGCTCTACGGAATCCAAACATCCAAAACTACTAAGCTATAAAGCCCCCACTCATCTAAATCTACAAAACTAAACAGGATATCAGACTACAGATGAGTCTGACTCAACAACCAAACCCTCCTGAACTGCTGGTTCTAAAACCGGAGATATATCAAACACGTACTCCCTCCGAGATACGAGAAACACACCGAATCCCAGTTATCCAAACTGGCAATTCAACTCTTGAAAACCAAAGCACTTATCTTACCATAACACAGAAGAAATCCAAAACAACTCGGAGCTAGCTTCCAAAACTTATAGCTCCTTGGATCGAAGAAATCTTAACCATAACCAATTCTCCGACTCCAGAATCCAAATTCCTCCGCCTCTTATCCACAAAATCCTTCGAATGATCCTGGTCTGCTACATCCTTACTGATCAGCTTAACCCTTGCTGATTCCACCAGAAACAAACAGGACCAAAAATAACCCATCCCAATGATCTTCTCGATATCAACCAGCAACCAAGAACACAACTCTACTCCACGAACAACAGAAGACTGAATTTACTTCTCCTTATCCGGAAAAGACAAACAGAAACACTCCCAAACTGCTTCCGTTGCACAACTCTGATCCGGAATAGAAGAAAATGCTGATGAAGAACACGAGCACCAACTAGACAACACATCCCAGAAATATGATTCAACATATCCATAAAAGAAAACTTAGAAATTCCTCCAAAACCTGAGTTGCTCCATCAACTTCCATCTTTAGGAACCATCCTTCAACTAAACTGAAACACCGGTTCCACTCTTGGAATACTAGTCGAAAAGAAATCTCAATCTCCGGATACAGACAAACCTCCGGCTTCCCTGAAGACATTCGAAAAATCTCCAACAACCCAAGAGAACACTCAAACTATCGCAAGTCCCTTTTGCGATCAACCCAGATCAATTTCGAAAGAAATTGTTCTCTCTATACCAATTAGAATAGCTTACGTTGGCCTAGCCAATCCACCGAAGAAATGGATTCACACTGCTGCTTTTGAACTCTACTTCCAGAAAAACTACTCAGCCACAAGACTTCCTTGCCAACACAGAACTCCGAGCTGCACTGCTAACACCAATGCCAAAGAATTCCTAATCCAAAGCTCTTCGAGAAACTCGGACCTCAAAGCCAACCACCACATCCTGCTGAACGCATCCACAACACCGAAACATACACACTTCCTTACTCTTGTTCCAAAGAAACATCTTCGGAAATAACCATAATCACTGCATCTCATCACTCAGCTACTACTTCCTGAGGTATCAAGATACCATCACTCACTTCTGTCTTACCGATAGATCCAAACTTTACTCTTCCAACTTCAAAGATGAACTCCGAACCTTTAACAGGTTTCCTTCAGAGATCAATGAAATCCTTACACCAAGCTGCAAAGCACACTCGAGATGGTATTAGGTCTACAGTCTCGACAAATACACTTCCAACCTCAAACATTCAAACTTCAACCAATGGTAGTAGTCATGTTACACACCCCACTACCTTGCCTACCCTTATAACCTATATTGGAAAACCCGAACAGGTAACCCAACAAATTGGTAGAAATAAATATATATAAACATATATATCAAAATTACAAATACGCTCTCTCAAGAAAGTAAACACTCCAAAACCTAGGTATTCACTTAACCTAGCGCTCTGATACCAACCGTGACAACCCGACTTTCAACGACGAGAAAGTCGCATCATCTTTAAGAAAGAAAGGGATAGAAAAGAGAAAAGAAAGAAGAAACAACATTAGAATCTCAACAGTGGAACGAATAAATTATATTAATAACATAAGTATTACATAGTATACAACAACTATCAGAGTTACACAGACAATACATCACATACTAGACAGTTATAAACACCTGTTTAGTTATTACAACTAAATACAATACAAAGAAACCGTTCAGAGATACCAACACAGCGGAACACTATATATCTACAGGCGGAAGCCTCCTGCTCCATTTTCTCCTCCACAATTTCATCAAAGCTAACCTGAATCCCTTGGCTACTCGTAAAAAATTGAGTACCCAAGAGTTTAAGAAAATAGAAATAAACTCCAAGTCAGACATGGGTCTGGTGTGAGTAACAGGTTAAGGTTGCTTAACTTTGAAAAACCTTTGAAAAGAAAGGTATCACGTAAGACTTCCCACACATAAACATGGAAAAGTTTTTACCTTATGCTAACCAAAACATTTGATAGGAAATCCAGTGATATTATAATAGGTCTAGGGTTTACAAGTCAACAGAAAATAGCCGAAATTGTTACATTCATTAAATTCCAGCTACAAGCCACAAAAGTGGGTAATACAATCAAAACCAATGGCACTTATTGGATTTTGGATTCCATATAATGGCAGGGCTACCGGGGTACCGCCCGTTACAGTGCGTGGCCTAGATCAACATACCGAGGATTACTACCAATCCCCTGGAACACAAAGCCGGAACCATTCCTTACTGAACAGTTCCGAAAAAGACCACCCCGCAGTTGTGATCAGCAACCGCACCACACAACCGAAATAAAAGGGACAACTAGACAGGGGTAAATCTCGTCCTACTTGGGCATGACCCACTTAGCCTTGCTGCACCTCCCCTGTTTTAGCCATTTCAAGTTGATGAGGCTTGAGGCTACGATTACCTTTATAGAACACATCTATCTTAGAATGCTCATCGTCCACCTGACGATGTTCTGAAAGCATTCAATCCATACAAATTCGTTCCGGGTTCGAACGAAATCGAAGGCATTATCTCGTTACACTCATTTTGGAATCACCCTCAGAGTTAACGACGATAACCCTTACACTCTGAATCTTCATCTTCGCTTCAGATTCACAACCTATCGTTAATTTGGATCGATGTGGTTTTCGGATATCCAAATATGGAAACCCGATCCCGGTCTCATCAAATCCAAAACGTATCTTTTAAGGCCAAGTTGTTTTAAAGTTTAAAACAATTTCAATTCATTATCTATATACACACAGATAGATAATTCACAACATCACAATAGATAATCAACATTATCATCATAAACAGGTAATCCACATTATCATTAAACAGATAATCCAAATTATCATCCCAATGCAACCAAAGCATCCATATCAATCCTAAAATGACTTCGAGTCAAAACCTAATCTACTTTGAGTTAAAACTCGAACCACCCGAGAACCACTCGAGTACGCTACACCCACTTCAATCCCAAACTCCATCAGCTAACATCATCAGAACAAAGTGCACCGTGCACATGCATGGTGACTTTGATCGCCTCCGATCAACATCTACTACCATCTCACAACGGCAAGCAACTCCTCATCTTACCTCGATCATCAGATCGCTCAAAATCAACTCGAATTTGAATTCAAGTTCAAAAACCAAAACCTGGAACAGGCAGTAACTACTTCATCCAAAACCTGTCAATGCCTCACCTTTCAAGCTCCGACCACCGTTGCCTCTAAAACTCTGGCGAAGTCCTCGTCAACTCACCAACTTCCATTACCCAAAATATAGTTGAACTCGATCAACTACAAATGTTGAGATGATCTATTTTTTCTAGCCCAGTAAAACTAGGGTTCCAAATTTCAAATCACCACCACCTCCTCCACAGTTCCCTGATCATCTTTCCACTAATTTTCCCATCCTCACTAATCACTCCTCCACCTACAGGAGGAAATTCAAACCATTCGATCCCATAGATTATCAGAACTTTCCCAGTTTCCATTTCTAGTTCAAACAAAAACTGCACTTAACTCCTATTACTTAAAATCTTGAATTTAGTTTTAAAATTCATGTTTTCAGATAAGAATTCAAGTTATAAACCTGAATTGATGTTTTAAGATGATTGAGATTTTGCTTATTTTAAACAATTACTGTTCTTGTAGTTATACAGAGACAACCAGATTTTATTTTATTTTAATTATAATTTATAAACATAAATCCTTATTAGACAAACAACTTTTATTTAAATCATAATTCCTAACTAAGATCAGATCAAGTGGTAAAGGATTTTTTATATCAAAATCTTAGTTAAAAAAAAAACAGAATAGGTAACAGGTGCATAGCAACACATATATATACACAGAAGATTTCATCACAATATAAACATTCAAAGCATACTCACTTCTATTTATCCACATGCAAACAGATATTTCATACTTAAGTTTTTTTTAAATAAAAAGTTACTCACCTGTTAAAACTTGATGAGCAGAGCACCTGATTTTGAAAAGTCTTTTTGAATCTTTAAAAATGAATTGCCTATGCTTTTTAAAAAAAAAAAACTTGAGTGCTGTGATGCTTTGAAACCTTTAAACTTGAATGTTGCTTTAATCTGCTCCCAACTTAAAAGAAAATGCAGTCAACAATTCCAGGTTGAATGATGAACAGTCTTGCTTGCACTAGATTTGAAAACTACATGCATGCTTTTTGTTAAAATTTTCTTTGGAGCCGAGTTGCTTGATTTTTTGAAGAATGGAATTGCTTTATCAACCAGACATGCCCTTGCTTCAGATTTGTTTTGCATGTGCTTCCAGATTGAAGAAAATAAAAATGCAGACTTGCATGTTTGAAAATGCTACAGAGATTTTTGCTATGCATTTTTGAAGATGAGGAGTTTGATTTACAGGTTGAAGATGGTTACTAATTTGGTTTTAGATTTGAAAATGATATTACAGGGAAGTGATTTATAGGATTTACATTTTGATTTGAAAATGAACTATGGGTTTTGAAAATGATTACTGATTTTGGAAAGTTTTAAGAGTTATTCTCAGATTTGCTTTAGCTTTTAGATTTTAGGAAGAAAAAGAAATGAGGGAAGTAGATTTGTTTATATATAGGCTGAAATGTTTATAGATAAAAATAAAAGAAAAAATTAATTTAATTTTGACACCTGTCTTAAATATTAACACTTGTTAATTTCTTTGTTTGTTCACTTAACACATGTTATATTAAGTTCTAGGATGTTTACACTTGTCTTTTAAGTAATTTGTATTTATAGTTAAGTGTTAATAAAAGCTTTTAACTAAATTAATTTTTTAATACATAGTTACATACAGATAACTTTTAAAGAATAAAACCAAGTATAATTATATATAAAAACAATACACATATCAATTATTTGAAAATAACACATTCGACAATACACATAATATTTTGATGGTCATGAGGAATGGTAGATTGAGAAATGTTATATGGTTGAGAGAACGTGAGAGGCTGCGACCGATTTCATACAGGGCCATTTTCTTATTAGGTGTTCGATAGATTGTTTGACCGGCTAATGGTTATTACTTGGGTGTTGAAAGCATATGTTGGTTATATAAATCTCATTTATGATTCAAACCCTTATTGCGTATTATCTGGGTATGATTTTAGAACTGAGAATAGGTAAGGCCGTTGGGGGGGGGTGTGCTTTGGGTCGGCGGTTGTGTATTTTGGTTCAGTCGACAGTTGAGGATTTTGGTTCGACATTCGTCATAGGATAACACTAAACCAGATTTGCCGAGCGCGTTTTTTTTTAGTTTGCCGACCAAAAGCAAGTCTTCCTACGAGATGGTTAGGCTAGGAGTATGGATCCAACTGGGTTAGACGATAGGAGACTTTCATGCATGTTTTAACTTTTGTTTATGATTTGGACCTCTGCTTGACTTTCATTTTCTTGCACAGAAAATATGTCTTCTGAACGTGAGCTTCGTTCCAAGTTTGCTGCTTCACATCCTATCGGGGCTGGTCCTTCTTCTTCTGATGCTCCAGCGAATCCTCCCAGGCAACCCAGTTCTGCTTACTGTTTGATGGAAGGTTATGCTCCTAATCAAATGTTGGTTAAGCCTCCGAAGTGTTATCCTAGCATGTTGACGATAGAGAAACTGAACTCCATAGCTACTACGTTTGGGATAGACCATCGGGACATGATATTACCTGGTCCGGATGATAAAGCATGCTTTCCCCAGGAGGGTATATGGCATATAGCAAGTATCATTGTATGTGCGGTGCGATTCCTCCGCTTACCAATTGGATTGCCAACTTTGTGATCTATTTGAAGGTTGCTCCTATGCAACTTCAGCCGAAATCTTATGCTATCCCGACATGTTTATACCTGATATTCATGAAGCGGTATCGGAGACCCCCCACCCATAGAGTGATTAGATATACGTATAATGTGAGGAGTTATTAGAAGGGGAATCCTTTTATCAGTTTAGAGTCCGCCCACAAATTCAAACCCATCTTAGATTTATACCTTAAGTTTAGTATGTTCAAGATGGAATATTTCGTTATACGTGGTGATACCGTGGCACAACATGCTTTTACTTCTGACTGTAAGTTATTGTATTATCTTTTTCTAAACTTTCTTTCGGCCTGGCCTCTTATTTCTCCATAATTTTTAGGTTGTGTGAAGGTGGCAGAGGATGACAACTTAAAAAAGATGGCTAAGGAAATATTGGCTATCTCGAAGGCTGAGCGGGAAGCCTCCTTCTTACTCCATGATGTAGCTCTCCGATTCTACAACTTGATTGGCCTTAGACAGTCCGTGTACAAGATTAAGGCAAGTTCTACTGAGAGGGCAGCGGGAGACGGAGGAGAAGGGGGTGGCGGAGACAAAGGTAAGGGACCAGATGAGGAAGGTGGTGTGGCTAAAGCCCCGAAGAAACTGAGACATAAGAATAATGCAGTTCATCCTCCTCGCTTGGGGAATTCTATGCGTATTTGAGATGCTCCTTCCCTTGGCGATGAGGGCGGTTCTCATTTGGGACAAAAAGTGAAGAGGAGGAAGGATCGGAGCGCAATTCTGAAGTAACGTAAGGGATGTTTGTCTATCTCCAGATGTAAATATTATAAGCAGCGAGGAATTGGGCATGGATCCTTTAAAGAATGCCGAGGCCGTGCAAGAGTGGCCCGAGCAGTTGGAACAATCCGAGATGGCCTTAAGGCTGCCTTCTCCTACCGATCTTTCCTGGGAAAATGTGGCTTTGGGTAATCTGGGTGGAATATCGCCTCTTCCAACACAAGGTGGAGCGGGATTTGGCAAGGGGTTCGGGATTTCTCTAGGTACTTTTGATTACTGTATGGATTTCGAGATACTTCTCGAAAACTTTCTATTTTTCAATGAGTCCCAGCCTCCTCCTGCTCCTTAATCCAATGAAGTCTAGTCACCGTGTGTTCTCCTTCCTTCGAGTGGAGTCCCATCCCTGCATATTCCTTATTTGAGTGAGACCCCACCCTGACCATATGATCCAGTCTACCCTAAGGATTTATAGTAGCTTGCTATGTCTTAGTGTCTTGAGCATTTCGTATTTTGTATGCTTTCTCGCTTTCTTGGATCTAACGTTGTTGCCTGTATTCTAGGGAAAAGGAGAAACCCAAAGAGGAATGAAGTCTCCAGGCGGCTTGGGCAGTTCAAACGGATGAAAATGACTTCTGTTTCTTCCAAGGAGACTTTTCAAGAGGAAAAAAACTATGCAGGAGAATATAAGGGAGTGCCCATCAGGCCCGGATAAAGGAGAGAGCCGTGAGTCGTCTCAAAAACCTATGAGGTTCCCTGGTAAGGAAGCCACCTCCCTTGGCTCCCAAACTTCCTCCCGCCGTTGCCCTCACTATCCGATGGGTTCTTAAATGCACGAAGTGCCAGATGAGTTAGGAGAGGGCAATGTTGATTCTTTTTTCTCGGATTATCAACAGCCGATGCGGAATGCCTTTGAGAGTCATTCCAATATAAATGCCGACTATGCGGGTCGTCGTGCTATAGATCCTGACGCCGAGTTCCTTTTACCTCGAAATCCCTTGGTTCGGATCCTATGTGAGGCGAAGACTCTTGATTTTGCTAACTTCACAACAAGGATGGTCCAGATTACAAACAAGACCATAAAAATAGTTGATTATCAGTCCTGTTTAGCCAAAGCTAGTGAAAATGTTGGGAGTGCCAATATGCGGTTGCGTCTAGAGATGTAGGACCTTCACAAGGAGCTCAAGGAGAAAGAGGCTAAGTTAGAGTAACTCGAAGCATCCCGCGCCTCTGAGATAATGAAGGCCAAAGAAGAGGCAAGGAAAGAAATCGAAAGAGGCCTTAGCCAAGCTGAAGGAGTCTTGGGGCAAGTGGAAAAGGGAGAAGGACTCATATCAAGCTGAGATCGATAGATTGAAGGTTGGAGCATGCTCAGTTGAGGAGGGATAAGGATCGGTACATGAATAAGGTGGTGGCTCTCCAAACCGAAGTCGACAAATCCAGCGACTTTTGCGACACGATCAACTAGATGCTGAAGGATACTTATTTCATGTTCTGGAAACACAGGAACCTTCAAAGGATGGATGATTACCCTCAGGTGATGGTTGGGATCCATGCTCGGCTTATCAAGGAGACTAAAGCTGTAGTCGTGTAGGAAGAAGGGCCTGTGTACGACGTTGGGGTGGTGAGTAGCCAATTCACATTGGAGGAGACCAAAGCTATTGCCAAAAGGTATGAGTTGCTGGCTGAGGAAAAGGATGATGAGGGTGGATCGGATCTCAATAGGCTCGGTGATCCAAGTCACATTGCCGTAGGTATCTCGCCTTTTTACTTTAGCTCTGCCATTATCTATTATGGATTGCAAAACTTGTAATTATTTTTACTTGGCTCCTGCAGGGATGTCTTCGGGCCAAGTTGGGCCTTCACGAAAGAAAGGCAAGTCTCTTGGAAATCAGAGCTCTCGAAGGACATGGGTGGGGTAGCCGGCCCAATGGCAAGGACGTCCCTCCTTCTCAGTCAAGGAGATTTCCTTTTCCCTTTTCCACATGCATTTTTGGAGGATGTATGGACGTTCTGTATGTGTATATAAATACAGGCGATAAGCTTTGTATGAGAAAAGTTTAACACTGTACTGTTCAACTTCTGTTGTTTTTTATATATGTTTATCTGGGATGACTTTTGTGATGCATGCTTTTTATAGTCTGCTCTGTCTATTTGTGAACTGTTTATGACTTAGTTAATCGTTATAGTGTTTAGAGATACAGAGAACCATAAAAGCGTTGTTATATTCAAGGCCGATCGTGAACGATAACTACTCGGGTTAACGCCCATGCCATAAGTATTATTTGATTTATCGTTGCCGGCGTGTGTAATGCTGATCGTCAAGTGCGAACTACCCCTGGCCGCGGCCATGCCTTAATTATTTGATTTATCGTTGCTGGCGTGTGTAATGCGATCGTCAAGTGCGAACTACCCCTGTCTGCGGCCATGCCTTAATCTTATTTTCACTACTACCGACATGAGTCTGCGATTGCTCACAGTAGGAACGGTCATCAGATAAAATAATTAAACGAAAGAACATTTAAATAAGATAAGTAATATGAGATACCAGGTTTTATAGTGGTTTGACCGAAATATGCCTACATCCACTGTCTTTCTTTTATTGCTTTAGTGCATGTTTCTTTACAACTCAAGAGAAGTAGCGGCAGAGATTTTGAAGATTCCATGCTTTTCCAAACACCTCTATATCTACCTTGGCAAGATGTAAGCTCCATTGTGAAGGTCTTTATGTACAACAAACAATCCTTCTCAAATTTGATCTAACGCCCCAGGTCGTAGGAAGAAACGTTTAAGAACCAAGTCTCCTTCTTGTAGAGTTTGAGATTTTACCTTGGAATTGTATTGCCTTGCCATCTTTTGTCTATGAGCGGCGGCTTTGAGGGCGGTATCATTTCTCTTCTCCTCGATCAGGTTGAGTGATATGTTTAATAGCTCCTCATTTTCTTCCAGATTATAGTGTATTCTTTGGTACAAGGGGAAAATTGTTTCAAGGGGAGCATGGTTTAGCTTCGTATGCCAGTGCGAATGGAGTGTGCCCTATCGCAGTTTTATAAGAAGTTCGGTAGGCCCACAAAGCCGTAGGCAATTCGTCGACCCTTGCCCCCTTGGATTTTTCCAGTTTCTTCTTGATTAGCATTTTTAACACCTTTTTCACTGCTTCGACTTGTCTGTTTGCCTCTAAATGTGCTACAGCTGAAAAGCTTCAGACAATCCCATGCTTATGGCACAAATTAGCAAATTCCTCACTGTCAAATTGGAGTCCATTGTCCGATATTATTTTTTGGGGTACCCTATAACTGCACAGGATGTTGCGTATTAGAAAATTTGACACTTTGGTAGATGAGATCTTGTTTAAAGGTTCCGCTTCCACCCATTTGGTGAAGTAATCCATTGCCACTATGGCGTATTTTGCTCCTTCTTGACCCGTAGGGAGTTCCCCGATTCGGTCGGTCCCTTATATGGTGAAGGGCCAAGGACTAACCATCTGGGTTAGACCAGTATGTGGAAGTCTTGGGATTTTGGAAAATCTCTAGCACTTGTCGCATCTTTTAGCAAACTCGGTTGCATCTTTGTTCAATGTGGGCCAAAAGTACCCATAGAGCAAGATCTTTTTGGTTAGAGTTTAACCGCCGGTATGGTCGCTACAACTTCCTTGGTGTATGGTGTTGAGAATATCTTTCACTTCATTTCCTGAGCACATCAAAGTAAGGTATTGGAAAACCCACGACGGTACAAGATGCCTGCTGGATGGTGTATAGAAATGCCTTCCTTAGGATTTTTCTAATTTGATTGCGATTTGCCGGTAGGATTCCTTATTGTAAGTATTTGATGATGGTGGTCATCCATGTCTCTTCGTTACAAATGATGGGCATGATTTGAAGACACTCGAAGCTTGGTGCAGCTTGCATCATGATGGGGGTTGCCCCTAGCATCGGCTCGTTTCTCATGCTAGGGCATCCGCCTCTCGATTCTCCTCCCGTGGGATATGTTTGATTACATAGTAGTCTAGCTCATTAACGAGCGTTTTAGTCCTGTTGAGGTAAGAGGCAAGTCTTTGCTCACGAGTCTGGAATTCCCCTAGGATTCAGTTTTTGATTAGCCGTGAGTCACTGTGTATGCATATTAGTTTGATCCCTATTTCCTTAGTGATTTCCAAGCCAGCTATTACTGCTTCGTATTCAGTGTCGTTATTGGTTGTGGCAAATTCTAGCCTCAATGCGTAACTTAACTTTCTTCCTCGGGGTGTGATGATTATTATTCCTGCCCCTAAGCCGAGCTCGTTGGATGCTCCATCCATAAAAATATTCCACTCGATTGTTTCCTCTGTCTGATGGTCGTATCCTTGTCTTGATTGGTGAATTCAGCTATGAAATCAGCCAAGGCCCGCTCTTTGATTACGGTGAATGGATGGTAGGTGATATTATACCGGCTTAGCTCGATGCACCAATTAGCAGACGCCTCGATGTATCCGGTTTATGTGGGACCTGGCGCAATGGTTGGTTTGTCAGGACCCTTATGGAGTGAGATTGAAAGTAATGCCGTAATTTCCTAGATGCTATGAGCAAACGTTAAGCCAATTTTTCGATCTTCAGATATCTAGCCTCCGCCCCTGTAAACCTCTTGTTAATGAAATATACCGGTTTTTGGATATGGTCATCTTCTCATACCAAGGCGACGCTCAAATCATGAAGGGACACGGCTAAGTACAAGTAGAGGCTTTATCCATCTACCAGGGCGGAGAGAACTGGTGATTTCTGCATGTGTTCCAACGGGCTTTGAAAAGGTCGAGTGGCATTCGTCGGTCCATTCAAACTTTCCATTATTCGTTTTTAGAGCTTCGAAGAATGGGACGCACTTGTTTGTGGCCTTAGATATAAATTTACTTAAAGCAGCTACCTTTCCATTTAGACTCTGCATTTCCCTTCGTGTGGTTGGTATTTTGATGCCCATCAAGGCTTGGAATTTTTCGGTATTCACTTCAATCCCTCGGGAGTGCAATGAAACCCAAGAATTTTGCCGAGGATAGTCCAATGGTGCATTTCAATGGATTTAGCTTCATTTTGTATTTGCGCAATACCTGAAACATTTTGTTAGGTGATGTAAATGATTTGTTTCTTTTCTTGATTTGACAAGTTTGTCGTCGACATACACTTCCATGGAATGACCAATCTGCTGCTCAAACATCTTATTAACCAAGTGTTGATAGGTTGCAACAACATTCTTAGGCCCGAAGAGCATGACCTTGTAGCAATATAGGCCCAAATCTGTGATAAAGCTAGTATGTTCTAGGTCTGGTATATGCATAGGAATCTGTTGTACCTTGATTAGGCATCCATAAATGATAACAATTCATCCCTGCTGTTCCGTCCACTAGTCGTTCGATTCGAGGCAAGGAAAACAGTCCTTGGGGGCATGCGTCATTAAGATTGGAGAAGTCAATGCAGGTTCGCCATTTTCTGTTGGATTTTTACCAGAACCGGGTTGGAGATCCATTTGGAGTAGATAGCCTCGCAGATAAAACCATTAGCTAGTATATTTTTTACCTCTTCAATGAGGGCAGTTGAGCGTTCCATCCCCATGCTCCTTTTCTTTTGCTTGACCGAGATTTTGGTTGGGTCTATATTTAGGTAGTGACAGGCTATTTCGAGGGGTACTCCTACCATGTCTTCGAGGGTCCATGCGAACACATCCAAATTTCTAAGAAAGAACCTTATCAACTGGATTTTCAGATTTTTGTTTAGCCACGACCCTATCTTGAAAAGCCTTGTGCCATTGTGGTCATCTTCTACAACATGTTCCATAGCCTCTATGGGCTCGGTGCTGGCCTCTTCCTCTTTGTTCCTTAGATCTAGTTCATTAAACGGGTCGCTTATATACTCGAGAGGAGGACCTTCTTCGATTGTTATGCTTCCACAGTTTTCGCACAGAGTGCGGCCTCTACGTTTTTGCCCTTTTCCTTCCTTTTGTTCTGGCGGAGTTCTGTCACATAACAGTCATGTGCTACATCTTAGCCGCCTTCTACTTCTCCTATTCCCCCATCAGTAGGGAACTTCATTTTCAAGCACCAAGGGGTTAAGACTATCTGAAAATCTAATAATGCAGGTCTGCCCAGAAATGTGTTATAAGCAGAATGTCCGTCTACCACCACAAATGTTTGCGTTCGGATAACGAATCAGGGTTGACTTCTTAGTTCAACAAACAAGTCCAACCGTCCCTACGGAATCGTGGCTTCTCCGGTGAATACGTATAGGGGCTTATTGCACGATGTTACATCTTTCATGATAACTTCATTTTATTGAAGGCATGTTTGAACAATACATTCACCGAGCTTCCCGTATCGACCAAATTGCAGAACACCTCTGTTGGGATGATCCAGGCGGAAATGACCATGGGATCGGTATGTGGGTAGTGCTTTCCACCAAATCCTCATCATAGAAGGTTATATGGGTCCTTTCTCTTCGTTTGGCGATGCGTCCTTCTTTAGTGGAATGAACATACCATTCTCCATCCTTCAAAGATTTTCCGTACCTCTCCATCTCGGCCCAACTTCCGCGGGCTAAATGCGGCCCCCTGATATAGTATGGACAATTATTTTCACTTGATTGGAGCAGCTCACACTTACTTCTTCTTTATTATTTCCGTGTTGGAGCGGCCCTGGTCCTCTGTGGGTCGGAGCAGTAGAGTTATGCTTTTGATGTACGTACCGTTCTAGTTTCTTTTTTGGATGTATTCTTTAATAAGGTCCCGCAAGTATTGACATTCTTCTATGTTATGTCCGTGAGACTCATGGAAGCGACAGTACTTTCCTGTCCTAATCGCAGCTTCCAATTCCTTCTTATATGGAGGGCATTTGTACTACAATTCATGTTGAGTGGCCAAGTAAATGTTTTCCACAGTGTCATTCAGAGGAGTTTGGGAACCAAATCTCGGTCCCGGTTTGTGTAACGGCCCTGAATTTCCGACCCAGTTTAAATTTTAAATCCATCGTTTTAGAATAAAATTTTTGAAATTTATAAACGATCTCAATTTACGTCCAAACTTTATTTATGAGATACGTCCAGCTAGATATGAGCATAGAAAAAGTTTCGTCTCAAATTATTACAGTAAACTTCGTTCGCGCTTTACTGTATATCAGTCCATATAAAGCTGCGTAAAATTTATCTTCCAAATCCAAATATTTTTACATAATTATATTGTAAAAATTATTCTGATCATGATAATGAAATTCGTTTCGTCAAAAACTGTCATCGCCTGCTCTGTTTAAATTGTTTTGCAAAACGTACAATTTTAGCGGCGTAAATGCAAATTTTATAAAACCATCATATCGCAGTTATCTGCGTACCGTTGGAAGCGCATCGTCACACTGATAAAAACGGTATTTTTATTCGTGTTAATCGAAGTCCGTCATAAAAAATTTCGCGTTAATTTAATCGTTCCGAACGGACTGGTTAAATAAAATCTTAGCCCAAATTTCTTCAGCCCGTTTACAAAAGAAAATTTGAAAATATAAATCAGCTGGAAATTAATACGGTAGTTGGGAGCTAGTAGCTAGTGGGTGGCTTGGGAATAGGAGTGGACGTTTGGGAAAATGGAGTGGCTTTGCAGGTTACAAAGCACATTTATTTTGCTTTAAAATTTATAAAGTTCATATGTAAGACGTACTATTTTCATTTTCTTGCAAAACTCTCCAGGTACCTTCTCCCTCCTCTTCTTCTTATTCTCTTTTCCATATTTTCCCTGTAACTTGCAAATTATTAAAAAAAAAGAAACGAAGATGAATTGAGCTCGCACAGGCATGCACTCCACTCTCCTCCTTCATATACACACGCAAATCTACCTTCCACTCCACCTCAGCCAAGTCAACCCCTTCCAACGTCCGCCTTCCCATTCCCGTCGCCAACCCCACGCCACACCACAAACCGAGCCTCCTCCTCCATACGCCACTTCTCGGAGCCGCCACAACCCCTGCCTTCATACGCCGCACCCCTCCTTCCCTCCAGCCGACCGCCTTCCTTCCTCCGACCATCGCCTCACCTGCGCCGAGCATCCAGCCGTCCATCCCCTACATCCAACGTGCCACACTCCTTCGTCACCACTACCTGGTCCTCCGCTCGCCGCGTCATCACCTTCCTGGCCCATGTGCTGTGCGGCACGTTTGCATGCATATTTGTAGTACACGGAAGTGTACAGGGCGGGGAGGGAGGAATGGCTGTAGGGTGTTGTTTTGCTTGTGGAAGGAGAGTCAGTGCATGAAAGAAAAAAAATGTTGGATAGTTGCATGCGTAGAAGGTGGAGGAAAGTTGCAGCAACGTGGTGGAAGCAAGAGGGAGGTTTCGGCCTAAGTTTGGAAAAAAAATATAAAATAAAAATGTTTACTGTTGCAAACAGTCGAGATTTGCAGGCTTCTGTAAACTCATTTTTTTTCTGACACATATTTATATACGGAGTGTATATAAGTTTATGTTTGGGTTAGAGTTGTAACCAATTTTCATTTCCCTTGTTGTTGTTACAGAAACTGTCTGAGTTCTTTTGCAGCAGCATCAATCTCGCAGCCTTCGTTCTTTCCTTCGTTATCGGTAAGTGCAGTTATATAATTTTATAATTATATATAAACGTTCATTGTATTAATATCGTTTTCTTTTGTTGATATTACAATGTTCGTTGTTCGTGTTGTACCGACTTCTTTCGTGCTTCTTCTTGCTTCGCCGTCAATTTCTTTATCCATGGAAGGTGAATTAATTTTCACGACTATATTCTTATACAAGTTTGAATTGATGAATGATTGCTATGTGATGCTGAATTGAATGTTAATTGTTATTGTTAAGTGATAAATAATTTGCAAGTTAAATTTGATATAGGATAGTTAACAAATTAAAATGGATTATATATGTCGAACTTTGATTTGTTAAACTTGACCCCCTTCATATGTTAAATTTGATTGGTTAAACTTGACCCTTTAATTGTTAAGTTAATGAACACGTAGAATTTGATAAATTACATTTTAAACCTTTGAACGTATAATTGATTAATTGTTGTAGTACTGAAATTGAATTGAACGACAAGTGAAAAACCGAAATGTAATAATCTTTAATCTACATGAAATGATAGTGTAGATTCTAGGAATAACTATATTAATTTGCATAAATAACAAATGTAAATTTATACGATTATTTCGGGATTATTTGAATAATTGTTGAATTGTTATGTATGGATGCTATTGCTTGTTTATTTACTTTGACACCATCCCAGCTATCACACTACAAGTTCCCTTTGTATGATTTGATTTTTGAATTGAAATGGAATCGGGTTGAAATGATAAATACCCAATAACTTTGACTTAGGATAGAAAATTAAATTAAAACCGATTGATCAATGTTTTGATTTAAAATGAAATAAAGTTTTATTTGACTAATAATAAGGTTTTGAATAAAAATTAGAACTTAAATTCGAATGAATTGTAAATGTAAATATTTAAGTTTGAAACAAATATGAACGCCGTAATTGACAAAAGAATATTGATTAAAATTTAATTATGTAATAATTAAATTAGAATTAATTGATAATTAAATTTGAAATTATTAATGATTAAGTTTGAAATTAGTAATAATTAAATTGGAATTATTAATAATCAAGTCTTGAAATTTATTAATAACTAAATTTGGAATTATTGATAACGAAGTTTGAAATTATTAAGAATTAAGTTTTGAAATTTTGATAATTAAGTTTTGAAATTGTTAATAATTAAGTTTGAAATGATTAATAATTAAGATTTGAAATTATCGATAATTTGAATAGATTTAATTATTTAATGATTAGAATAAATTGAATTGGATTTGCTTATTAAGAAAAATCGAATTTTGAATAAGAGAAACTAATTTCTTTAATTGAGTTTTGAAATTGGTAACGAAGGTAATAAATGAATGAATTGAATTTCTTTAATAAGAAATAGAACGCGTTTATCAAACAAATGAAAGATTTGAAAGTTAAGGAATTGGATTTAACAAATTTTAATTTTAATTTAATTTGTAAACTTTGATTATGAAGTTGAACTTAAGAAAGTAATGTAATGAATTGGAAATTTAATTGAAATTGTTTAATGATAAATTAATTTAATGAATATCGAATGAAATCGATAATTGGGTTTAAATCGATTTGATCGATAAATGATTTTGGAATGAACTTATACATGAAATTAAATGAATATTTGAATTGTTTTAAACTGAACTTTGAAATTGAATTATAGAAGTTTGAAATGAAATTTTGGAACTTGATTTAGAATGACTAACGAAATGTTGAATTACGAATTCTAATTGAAATTGAAATTATATTGGTTTTGAAATATATTAATGACCAATCGGTAAATTAATTACGAAGGTTATTAAAGGAACTGGAATCGGTTAGGGACATACTCACTGTCTAAACCGGAAACCACTTTAATAACTATACGCGGAGTGTGATTCAGAATGAAGTGGTTGGATTGGCGAACGTTGATGATTGAAGAAAGTGAACGATAATGGATAGCCTTGACACTTGTGTCAAATTGGAAATGACTAAAGCAGGAGCCATGCCGGGCCAAATGGGGTTAGCTACCTCGAGCGAATACACTTCTTCGTAAACTACTCATTTACTTTTGTGATTGATTGGTGCGCACCCTTGAATTTGGAGTGTTGTTTCGCGGTGTTGCGATCGTTGCGGCGACGCGTTCTCACCAGTCCGGATCAGACAAACGGTAGTTTCACTACCTTGGATATTGCCTCATGTGCCTTGTCATACTTGTATTCCCATATACGCGACCACTACGAATTTATTTTGTATTATACCTATGGAGTACTCCCTGATATCCCACTAGTTTACGGTGGAGTTTACAGTGCTGTATAGTCTATAATGCTATATGAAATGTGTTAAGGGGTACAATGGTAACGCCTTAACACTATTTTGATATTTTACTTTACTGTTAGACATTATCTATGTATCGTACACTATTATGTATAAATAGTTTGACGGATCCTTAAAGATGTTATTCCATTCATCTTTGAGTTATTGTTATTTGAATTTGAATCATATTATCTGTATAAGAATATATGTCCTGATTCGAGTGTTTGTTTGTGCATATGCTCGGATCAGACTGAGGATTGCTGTTGCTGTTCTACTTGGAGCTGAAGACCGAAGACTATCATTATCTTATCTTATCAGTATTGTTCTTTCTATTCAGACTATTTGGACATCTATGTTGTTCTATTTTATTTTATTTGAGACATTGTTGTATTTATGGGTAGCTTCATAAACTACTCTTATGACTATGTTGTATTTCCGCTGCACTATTCTATGATGTTATATTTCTGTGATTCTGTGATGATTCTCATTTATATATATATATATACACTCCATTAATGATTCGTGTTTTGTATTATTTAAGCTGACAAGTATGGAATATAGTCAATTTAAATGGTACAAATATACGGGTTGTTACATTTGGTATCAAAGCTTTGGTTCCCGATAACCTTAGCCTGTGGAGTTTAAAGCTCATTCGAGATAGGGTAAACATACCCTAGAATGAGGAGAATCATTTCAGAATCCATATCCTTAGATTCCATTCTTCTTATTGAATTCATTCGATTTGAATTTCCTTAAGTTCCATAAATTTCTATCTTTGATTCTAAAATCACTTTTGGTATCCCAGGATGGCTACCAGAAGAAATGTTAGAGGCAGGGGTAGGGGAAACGCTTCCGAACCATATGCCCCAGCTCCCGCAGTTAGATTCTCCACTCTTAGCAAGGAGTACACTCAGCTTGGCGGAGTCAAATTCACTGGCTCCGAAAGTATCATCGAAGCACAGCAATGGCTAAAGAGTTTGGAGAGAATTTTTACTGGCTTAGAGATTACAGACGCTCAGAAGCGTAAGTTGGCCGCTTGGCAGCTTCAGGATGCTGCATAGGATTGGTGGGAGTCAGTCACTTCTCGTACTGATGAGGAAACCATCACTTGGGCCCAGTTTAGGTAGTAATCTATCTAAATTTATCTAAATAAAATAAAAATTCCTTTTATCTCGTCAGATTTTGACTCGTTCTCATATCGTTTGTAAATAGGGATTCCTTTATGGCTCAGAGGATGCCAGATGCTGGGAAAGCTAAACTCTATCGTTCTTTTATGGATCTCAAGCAAGGCAATATGAACTTCACTGAGTATGAACGGAATTTCAACGAACTATCTAAGTTCAAACCCGGGTTGATCGACACACCTCTGCTTAAGAATGAGAAGTTTATACATGGCGCACGCCCTGAGTATTACGAGCTTCTCACCGCTCATGTCCATGGAACCTTCACTGAGTTGATGGACTTTGCTCTTCGATATGAGGGAAAGCCAAAGGAAACATCAACCTCCAAAGCTCCAATTGTTCAGACATCAGCTAGTAATTCGGGGAAGAGAAAGCCAAACTTTGCACAACAGAAGAAGAATTGGCAGCAGAAAATAGGGCTTGGATACTCCCAGAAGAAGCCCTTTGACATATCATCCATTACTTGCTTCAACTGCAATCAAAAAGGTCATTACGCCAGTAGCTGCCCATCTCCAAAGGGCGCAGCTGTTCCGCCACCGGCACGGATGATTAGGAGGGATTTGTGTCATATCTGCTTACAACCTGGACACTTCAAGAAAGACTGCCCAACACAGAAGAGAGGTACACCATCAGGAGTCTTTGCTCTTTCCACACCTGCCCCGGAAGTTCCTACCCTGGAAGTTCCGGATAATCAAGGTACTTTACAAAGTACTTTTATGTTGCATACCTTGACTGTTAGAGTTTTATTTGACACCGGAGCAACACACAGCTTCATATCTATTGACTTGTGTAATAAACTTGGTTTGGAACCCACTCTTGCATCTATTTCCTTATGTGTACCTAACCCTATTGGAGGGCCCGCTAACCTCAAAAGGGTTTGCAAATATGTCACTCTTGTGCATGGCATTCACCACTTCACTTGGGATTTCTATATCCTTGGATTCGAGGCATTTGATATTCTATTAGGCATTGATTGGCTACGAAAGTTCGAAGCCGTTATCTCATGCAAAGCTTGAACCGTCTCTCTAGTTGACGACAAGAGTATGCCTTTAGTTGTTAAAGGCAAATCACCTCAAGAATATGCTGGGAGTTTTATATTCTCTCTTGACTCCCATCCAAATGAACTAAGCTCTACTCCAGTTGTTCAACTCTTTTTTGATGTATTTGGAGAAGTTAATTCTCTACCACCTCCGTGGGAAATCGAATTCCACATTGACCTTATTCCTGGTGCACGACCAGTAGTTCTTCCTCCAAGGAGAATGGCTCCTAAAGAAAAGGCAGAGTTGAATGTTCAAATTGAAGACTTATTTTCTAAAGGCTTGATTCGGCGCAGCCATTCTGAATGGGGTGCTGCAGTTGTCTTTGTCACCGAATCTGATGGCTCACTCAGAATGTGTGTGGACTATAGAGAGCTAAACAAGCTCACACACAAGAATAGGTATCTGATGCCCCGCATCAACGATCTATTCGATCAGCTTCATGGAGCTAAATTCTTTTCTCAACTTGATTTGGCTACCGGCTTTCACCAACTTAGAATCGCAGAGGATAGTATTCCTAAAACAGCATTCCGCTCAGAGAATGATTTCTATGAATGGCTAGTTATGCCGTTCGGTCTCACTAATGCTCCAGCTTATTTTGTTGACTTGATGAATAGAGTTTTCAGTGATGTTCTTAACAAATTCGTCCTTATTTCCATCGACGATATTCTCGTCTTCTCTAAAGATGAGAAAGAGCATAGGTCACATTTGGCTTTTGTTCTCGAAACTCTTCGTAGACACCAGCTTAAAGCCAAGTTTTCGAAATGCCACTTTTGGCGAGATGAAGTTCGTTTTCTTGGCCATATTGTTTCGGAGAATGGGATTTCGGTCGATCCAGCTAAGATCACCGTAATCAATGTAAGTTCTATTCTTACTCGTCAATTCTATCTAAACAACTTATCAATATCTAAATTCGAATCCTTGGAATTTGCAGGATTGGGAGACTCCCAAAACTCCTACAGATATTCGTAGTTTCTTGGGTTTGGCCGGCTATTATCGCAAATTCATAGAAAACTTTGCTCGTATTGCTGCCCCACTTACCGTACTGACTAGAAAGAATGTGAAATTTATTTGGAGTGAAAAGTGCGAAGCAGCTTTCAATGAGATGAAGCAAAGATTGACATCTGTCCCAGTTCTTACAGTTATTGATGGTAGCGAAGGATTGACCGTCTATACAGATGCATGTCGTGATGGTCTTGGAATAGTCTTAATGCAGAAAGGGAAGGTTATTGCATATGCCGGTTGTCAGTTAAAGAACCATGAAGCAAATTACGCAACTCATGACCTAGAGCTTCTTGCGGTTGTATTAGCTCTTAAGCTATGGAGGCACTATCTATTGGGAACAAAATTCGAGTTATTCACTGACCACAAGTCATTGAGATATATTTTCTCGCAAAAGGATTTGAATCAGAGACAAGTCCGATGGCTCGAATTTTTAGCTGCATATGATCTTGATATTAATTATACTCCAGGGAAAGCAAATGCCGTAGCCGATGCTTTGAACAGAAATCAAGCAATGGCATGTTGTAATCTTGTTGAAGGAATGTTATTCCAGCTTTCTGTCTCCCCAGCTCTGATGGATCGCATTATAGCCAAGCAATACGAGGACACTTTGCTTTATCGCATCAAAGAAATAGTCCTCGGTAGAGTTGGAAATGCTGACAATAAGTTGGGTGCACATGTTGATAGAAATGGAGTCTTGAGAATTGATAATCGCATTTGTGTTCCTAATGTGGATGGTCTAAGACAAGAAGTATTGAAAAAAACCATCAATCTTCACTTTCATTTCATCCCGGTGTTACTAAAATGTACCAGAATATGAAGAAGTTATATTGGTAGAGTGGGATGAAGCGCGATATCCCTACATATGTTAGCAGATGTACAACTTGTCAACAAGTTAATGCTGACCACAGAAAGACAGCAGGTTCGCTTCAGCCACTAGAAATTCCAGGTTGGAAGTGGGAGCAGATTTCTATGGACTTTATCGACGGATTGCCAAGAACTAGAAAGGGTAATGAAAGCATTTGGGTGATTGTTAATAGATTGACGAAATCCGCCCACTTTATTCCAGTCAAGTCCACTCGTACTGCTTCGAGTTTGGCCGAGATATACATGAGAGAAGTTGTTAAACTTCATGGTGTACCATCCAGTATTGTATGCGATAGAGATCCTATTTTCACCGGTAGATTCTGGAAAGCATTTCAGGATACTTTGGGCACCAAACTGAATCTGAGCACTCATATCATCCTCAGACAGATGGCCAAACTGAGAGGGTGAATCAGATTTTAGAAGACCTTCTCCGAGCTTGTATTATTGACTTTGGTGGAACCTGGGAAGACCATCTTCATTTGGTCGAATTCACTTATAATAATAGTTACCAGGTAAAGAAACTGAATATCAAATTTGAATAAGTATATTTGAATTTGAATTATTTGTCCTTTATAAATCAGGCAAGCATTGGTATGGCACCATTCGAAGCCTTATATGGTCGGCCGTGCAAATCGCCAGCTTGTTGGATAGAGTCGGGTGATCGACTAGTGCTTGGTCCAGAAATAATTATGGAAGCTTTCGAAAAAGTCAAAGGAATTAGGAAGAAGATTAAGACGGCACAGGATAGACAGAAGAGCTATGCTGACAAAAGAAGAAGGGATCTCGAATTCAGCGTAGGAGACAAAGTATTTCTGAAAGTGTCGCCTTTGAAGAATATTGTTCGATTTGGAAGGAAAGGGAAGCTAACTCCGAGATTTATTGGTCCGTTTGAGATTACGGAAAGAGTCGGAACATTGGCATATAGAGTTGCATTACCTGAGAAGTTCACTGGTGTGCATAACGTGTTCCATGTCTCACATCTACGCAAAGTTGTACACGATCCATCTATGACCATCCCTACTTCTCAGTTAGAAGAGATAGTTATTGAGCCTGATTTGACCATTGAGCGTAAGCCACTTCGGATAGTCGATCGTGAGACAAAGCAACTCAGAAGGAAGTCGGTAAATCTCGTCAAAGTCCAATGGAGTGCAGATGAGCGAGATTGTACATGGGAGACTGAGGATAGTATTCGGGATTCAAACCCCGAATTACTAAGTTCAGGTATAATTCAAATCTCTCAAATTGAACTTAACTTTTCTGCTTATTTCATTCCAACTTCACTCGTCTCGTTCCTTTTCGAGGACGAAAAGTTTTGAGTGGGGGAGATTGTAACGACCCTGAATTTTCGACCTAGTTTAAATTTTAAGTCCATCGTTTTAGAATAAAATTTTTGAAATTTATAAATGATCTCAATTTACGCCCAAACTTTATTTATGAGATACATCTAGTCAGATATGAGCATAGAAAAAGTTTCGTCGCAAATTATTACAGTAAACTTCGTTCGCGTTTTACTGTATATTAGTCCATATAAAGCTGCGTAAAATTTATCTTCCAAATCCAAATATTTTTACACAGTCATGTTGTAAAAATTATTCTGATCATGATTATGAAATTCGTTTCGTCAAAAGCTATCATCGTCTGCCCCGTTTAAATTGTTTTGCAAAACGTACAATTTTAGCGGTGTAAATGCGAATTTTATAAAACCATCATATCGCAGTTATCTGTGTACCGTTGGAAGCGCATCATCACACTGATAAAAACGGTATTTTTATTCGTGTTAATCGGAGTCCATCGTAAAGTTTGTCGCGTTAATTTAATCGTTCCGAACGGACCGGTTAAATAAAATCTCAGCCCAAATTTCTTCAGCTGTTTACAAAAGAAAATTTGAAAATATAAATCAGCTGGAAATTAATACGGTAGTTGGGAGCTTGTAGCTAGTGGGTGGCTTAGGAATACGAGTGGACGTTTGGGAAAATGGAGTGGCTTTGCGGGTTACAAAGCACATTTATTTTACTTTAAAATTTATAAAGTTCATATGTAAGACGTACTATTTTCATTTTCTTGCAAAACTCTCCAGGTACCTTCTCTCTCCTCTTCTTCTTATTCTCTTTTCCATATTTTCCCTGTAACTTGCAAATTATTAAAAAAAGAAACGAAGATGAATTGAGCTCGCACAAGCATGCACTCCACTCTCCTCCTTCATATACACACGCAAATCCACCTTCCACTCCACCTCAGCCAAGTCAACCCCTTCCAACGTCCGCCTTCCCATTCCCGTCGCCAACCCCACGCCACACCACAGACCGAGCCTCCTCCTCCATACGCCACTTCCCGGAGCCGCCACAACCCCTGTGTGACGCCCCACCTCTATACCCACGCTAGCCAAGAACACTACGGTGTAGTGCTGTCAACTAGCACGGAGAATAAGGCTGTTGAGGAGCGACCATCCGTGTAATTGCTTTGTGCCAACACCGATATGTCAGATAGTAAAAACGTGCAATCTATTTTAGGAGGAAATCCGACATGCCGATGCAAACTCAAAGCTACCACGCGGTGGCTATAATAGTCTAGGACAAATATAAACTAATAACACAGATAAATATAAATGCGGAACACAGATAAAACAGAAAATCTCATATATATATATAACTGATGCCAGTTACAATACATTTGACACGGTACATGTGATACAACTACAATAGTCAACTCAGGAAGTTATATATACAAGTACATTAACGTATATAATATACATGAATACATATCTTCCTATACAATAATACAGTCTACTACAAAAGACGACTACTCCAAAAGATATGAAAGAACTTCATAGCTCTAGCAGCAACCCAAAGCAGAATATCTACAACCTGTAAATACTCGGTCTGACCCGAGTATTAGATTCAAAAGAAAATAATACTCGGGTCAGTCTAATTCAAACTCAGTTATTAGTGCACAGAAGCAATAATAATTAAATAATGAATAGACGACAGTAATTAAACCAAATCAGAATGCAATTCAGAATATTGAATTGAAATGAACAAACAGTTCAAACCATTGAAATATCCATTAAAATATTAATTCAAGTAGGGCTGCAGTACACGCACGCGTGCACTGCCTCGCCACTACGGAATATGGAATACGCAAAAAGATCCATAAGTCAAAACAAAAAGAATATCATACACGCCATACCGTGTGGCTGCAGTTCACGCTTGCGTGCACTGCCTTGCCGCTATAGTGATGTCGTGCCCAAAAACTCAATACCGTGTGGCTGCAGTTCACGCTTGCGTGCACTGCCTTGCCACTATAGTGATGATGTACCCAATAAATATTCACAAGCGTCGCCGTGAATATCATAAGGCCAAGTGTCGATTAAAATTGCAGAGACAAATGCGAGGTCAAGCCCAAAAAAGTTCGGGCTCAATGTAAGTGGATTATTTCAGTTCAAACCAAATATACGTGCGGACATGAATACACCAGCATGCACACTGATATGAAGTGGCAACATCATCAAGTGTACATATGCAATAGGATGCACAGAGCAAGATGGTGTAACAGAGCAGGGTGCCAGCACAACAGCGGTACACAATGATACACATGAACATGCAAATGCACACACAACAATTCACCAGAAAACAAAGTTCAAGCAAAACAACTCAAGCAACAAAGATGCAGGCGCAACAAGTGCACCAGCAAAATAAGCTGAATCAAAGTGCACAAGCATATTGAAACTTGCGGTGGCAACAAGAATGATAAAGTATATAGGTGCAGATGCACAGTGCAGCAGCTCAAGTGAACAGAGAGAAGCAACTGGCAACAATGCACAGTGCCTCTAAGAATTAAACAAGACTCAAGCTCAACCAAAAGCTGATACAAGTGAATAGGAAATAGAGCATCTACTATATGAAACAAGTCAAAGAACGAAGCTACAGATCCAGGCACACTGGAATATAAAATTGCAAACCTGACTGAAAATCACTTCAGAAGAACACATCCCAAATAGGCTACCACTTCAAATAACATATATACATATATGCACATACATGTATACATGTATAAAAGAGTTCGAAGCAGTGACAGTATCAAGTGAATCGAGTTCAAGTCAAACCAACATGGTGATAACACAACCACAATGAAACTGGCTCAAGAACATATGCATACATAGCTATATAAAAGTGCCAAAGTAAAACAAAGTGCTGCCATTGTTGGACCAAGAAAAATACTCAAACACACAAGACATGCATAACCAGATCAGTTTTAAAGTGCAAGTGACCACGTATGCACAGCCAGTGCACATACATGAAGGTCACAATAAAGCATGAAGCAGCTCATATATACTGCAATAGTTTGAAAATGCAGCAAGTACCCGGTTCAAGAGGAAACCAAACACAAATGCACATAATAGCAGTGGGCAGTTGTTTGATAAATGTGAAAGCAATGGACTTGAAGTGAGTTAATAGCAGTGGAATTTCATAGTGATGTTTGCTCAAAAGTGTAGTAGTGAATGAATATGTGATGCTGTATAAAGTATTCTCTGGTGGCATTGGGATATACAGTGACATATGATCAGAAGCAATGCAAGTGAGACAAGGCTACGAATCGTATCAGTAAACATATATAAAATAATGAACCCAACAATGCAAACAAGTCACAAGGGATATTCAAATACATAGGACAACAAAGCATTATTTTCAAAACCAGTTAGGATTGAAATTTCAGAAATAATTAAATGTACAGGTGAAGCTCAGAATGATGATTCAGAATGTTGAACAAGTCCACAATATCAGGCTGAAACCATAAGTTGAATGAATCCATAAATTCAGGCCAAAGCAAATAATAAACAAGTCAACCATGTCAGGCCAAAACCATCACAAATTATAAGTATGAACAAATCAATAATCTCAGGCCAAAGAACACACACCCGAAATCATCTAAATCATGCACGAAATACTTAAGATTGAATTAGAGGGCGTGAATGAAAATCACTCACATATACGAATTTACACAGTCAATAACCCAATATCGAAACAAAGATGACCACGAAAACAAAAACGAACGAAATCTCATATTTTGAGTGAATTAGATGTGAGAAAGTCTCACCTAGTCGACGAATTGAGGCCAAGCACACCGCAGCAGCCACGCGAGACGAGCAACCATCGGAATCGAAACCCTAATTCCAGAAAGAAGCCGAAGCCCTAATTCGACAAAGAGAGGCCGCCATTTTTCACAAGCAAAAGAAAAGGGGACGGGCCGAAGGAATGAAAAGTGAAAATAAAAAGGGGAAAGGAGAACGGGTTTCTTTTATTTTTTTTTGCAAATTATTTTCCACGGCTTCAAACATTTAAATGTGGGCCGAGAATTTATTTTAAAGCCCGATAAAATTTTACTTAAAATTTGTAAAAGAATTTTAAATCCAAATTTAAAAACTTCAATTGGAAATTTGTGTCAATATTAATCGTTTAAATTGTCGATTATAATTCGACACGAATATCGGGTTGTTACAGACTCCCCTCCTTAAAGAAATTGCGTCCTCGCAATCTTAAGGAATATATGGACAAAAGGTAACAACCAAAAGAGCATATCATCACAAGATGAAGAAATTCGAAATATGAAGTTCACCATAAAGAGCATGAAGGAGCAAGCCAGAACGTGTTTGCTCAAAGTCAAATCTAGTGAAACTTCAATTTCTTCAATAATACCGGGCTCAAGAATAAAGATCGGAAATCCCAAAGGCATTTCCGTAATTGGAAGACGTGGAAAACGTCATGAATAGCAGAAAATTGAGCCGGTACACTGGCGTAGTACAATATAAACGCCAAAGAAATCTTTTAATTTCATAAAGGAAATTCACAAATTATCAACAAAATCTAATTATCAATAGATAATTCAGAGATCTCAAATCACAAATATTCGATTATCAAAAACGATAATCAAATTAACAAGTATTCGATTATCAAAATCGAAAATCAATCTTAAATCACAAATATTTAATTATCACAAACGACAATTAAATCTCAAATATCTGATTATCACAAGCGATAATCAGAAATCATAAACATCCAATTATCAAAACGATAATCAGAAATTACCACAACGGTAATAAAATTTCAAATTACAAATTTTTCAATTAACGAGTCCGAAATTAACCGAAATAGCAAACGCACATGACCCATAACCACGAGTTTTACTAAATCGTTTAATTCACTTCATCGTTTCCTTGAAAGTGCTAAATTGTGTATTTTAAATAAATAACATTTTACTTTCTCAAACGGACAAGTCCGGAATTAAGCGAATCAGTAAAAGAAAGGGGTCATAGTCCGGATACCAAGCTGTGACGCCCCACCTCTATACCCACGCTAGCCAAGAACACTACGGTGTAGTGCTGTCAACTAGCACGGAGAATAAGGCTGTTGAGGAGCGACCATCCGTGTAATTGCTTTGTGCCAACACCGATATGTCAGATAGTAAAAACGTGCAATCTATTTTAGGAGGAAATCCGACATGCCGATGCAAACTCAAAGCTACCACGCGGTGGCTATAATAGTCTAGGACAAATATAAACTAATAACACAGATAAATATAAATGCGGAACACAGATAAAACAGAAAATCTCATATATATATATAACTGATGTCAGTTACAATACATTTGACACGGTACATGTGATACAACTACAATAGTCAACTCAGGAAGTTATATATACAAGTACATTAACGTATATAATATACATGAATACATATCTTCCTATACAATAATACAGTCTACTACAAAAGACGACTACTCCAAAAGATATGAAAGAACTTCATAGCTCTAGCAGCAACCCAAAGCAGAATATCTATAACCTGTAAATACTCGGTCTGACCCGAGTATTAGATTCAAAAGAAAATAATACTCGGGTCAGTCTAATTCAAACTCAGTTATTAGTGCACGAAAGCAATAATAATTAAATAATGAATAGACGACAGTAATTAAACCAAATCAGAATGCAATTCAGAATATTGAATTGAAATGAACAAACAGTTCAAACCATTGAAATATCCATTAAAATATTAATTCAAGTAGGGCTGCAGTACACGCACGCGTGCACTGCCTCGCCACTACGGAATATGGAATACGCAAAAAGATCCATAAGTCAAAACAAAAAGAATATCATACACGCCATACCGTGTGGCTGCAGTTCACGCTTGCGTGCACTGCCTTGCCACTATAGTGATGTCGTGCCCAAAAACTCAATACCGTGTGGCTGCAGTTCACGCTTGCGTGCACTGCCTTGCCACTATAGTGATGATGTACCCAATAAATATTCACAAGCGTCGCCGTGAATATCATAAGGCCAAGTGTCGATTAAAATTGCAGAGACAAATGCGAGGTCAAGCCCAAAAAAGTTCGGGCTCAATGCAAGTGGATTATTTCAGTTCAAACCAAATATACGTGCGGACATGAATACACCAGCATGCACACTGATATGAAGTGGCAACATCATCAAGTGTACATATGCAATAGGATGCACAGAGCAAGATGGTGTAACAGAGCAGGGTGCCAGCACAACAGCGGTACACAATGATACACATGAACATGCAAATGCACACACAACAATTCACCAGAAAACAAAGTTCAAGCAAAACAACTCAAGCAACAAAGATGCAGGCGCAACAAGTGCACCGGCAAAATAAGCTGAATCAAAGTGCACAAGCATATTGAAACTTGCGGTGGCAACAAGAATGATAAAGTATATAGGTGCAGATGCACAGTGCAGCAGCTCAAGTGAACAGAGAGAAGCAACTGGCAACAATGCACAGTGCCTCTAAGAATTAAACAAGACTCAAGCTCAACCAAAAGCTGATACAAGTGAATAGGAAATAGAGCATCTACTATATGAAACAAGTCAAAGAACGAAGCTACAGATCCAGGCACACTGGAATATAAAATTGCAAACCTGACTGAAAATCACTTCAGAAGAACACATCCCAAATAGGCTACCACTTCAAATAACATATATACATATATGCACATACATGTATACATGTATAAAAGAGTTCGAAGCAGTGACAGTATCAAGTGAATCGAGTTCAAGTCAAACCAACATGGTGATAACACAACCACAATGAAACTGGCTCAAGAACATATGCATACATAGCTATATAAAAGTGCCAAAGTAAAACAAAGTGCTGCCATTGTTGGACCAAGAAAAATACTCAAACACACAAGACATGCATAACCAGATCAGTTTTAAAGTGCAAGTGACCACGTATGCACAGCCAGTGCACATACATGAAGGTCACAATAAAGCATGAAGCAGCTCATATATACTGCAATAGTTTGAAAATGCAGCAAGTACCCGGTTCAAGAGGAAACCAAACACAAATGCACATAATAGCAGTGGGCAGTTGTTTGATAAATGTGAAAGCAATGGACTTGAAGTGAGTTAATAGCAGTGGAATTTCATAGTGATGTTTGCTCAAAAGTGTAGTAGTGAATGAATATGTGATGCTGTATAAAGTATTCTCTGGTGGCATTGGGATATACAGTGACATATGATCAGAAGCAATGCAAGTGAGACAAGGCTACGAATCGTATCAGTAAACATATATAAAATAATGAACCCAACAATGCAAACAAGTCACAAGGGATATTCAAATACATAGGACAACAAAGCATTATTTTCAAAACCAGTTAGGATTGAAATTTCAGAAATAATTAAATGTACAGGTGAAGCTCAGAATGATGATTCAGAATGTTGAACAAGTCCACAATATCAGGCTGAAACCATAAGTTGAATGAATCCATAAATTCAGGCCAAAGCAAATAATAAACAAGTCAACCATGTCAGGCCAAAACCATCACAAATTATAAGTATGAACAAATCAATAATCTCAGGCCAAAGAACACACACCCGAAATCATCTAAATCATGCACGAAATACTTAAGATTGAATTAGAGGGCGTGAATGAAAATCACTCACATATACGAATTTACACAGTCAATAACCCAATATCGAAACAAAGATGACCACGAAAACAAAAACGAACGAAATCTCATATTTTGAGTGAATTAGATGTGAGAAAGTCTCACCTAGTCGACGAATTGAGGCCAAGCACACCGCAGCAGCCACGCGAGACGAGCAACCATCGGAATCGAAACCCTAATTCCAGAAAGAAGCCGAAGCCCTAATTCGACAAAGAGAGGCCGCCATTTTTCACAAGCAAAAGAAAAGGGGACGGGCCGAAGGAATGAAAAGTGAAAATAAAAAGGGGAAAGGAGAACGGGTTTCTTTTATTTTTTTTTGCAAATTATTTTCCACGGCTTCAAACATTTAAATGTGGGCCGAGAATTTATTTTAAAGCCCGATAAAATTTTACTTAAAATTTGTAAAAGAATTTTAAATCCAAATTTAAAAACTTCAATTGGAAATTTGTGTCAATATTAATCATTTAAATTGTCGATTATAATTCGACACGAATATCGGGTTGTTACAGACTCCCCTCCTTAAAGAAATTGCGTCCTCGCAATCTTAAGGAATATATGGACAAAAGGTAACAACCAAAAGAGCATATCATCACAAGATGAAGAAATTCGAAATATGAAGTTCACCATAAAGAGCATGAAGGAGCAAGCCAGAACGTGTTTGCTCAAAGTCAAATCTAGTGAAACTTCAATTTCTTCAATAATACCGGGCTCAAGAATAAAGATCGGAAATCCCAAAGGCATTTCCGTAATTGGAAGACGTGGAAAACGTCATGAATAGCAGAAAATTGAGCCGGTACACTGGCGTAGTACAATATAAACGCCAAAGAAATCTTTTAATTTCATAAAGGAAATTCACAAATTATCAACAAAATCTAATTATCAATAGATAATTCAGAGATCTCAAATCACAAATATTCGATTATCAAAAACGATAATCAAATTAACAAGTATTCGATTATCAAAATCGAAAATCAATCTTAAATCACAAATATTTAATTATCACAAACGACAATTAAATCTCAAATATCTGATTATCACAAGCGATAATCAGAAATCATAAACATCCAATTATCAAAACGATAATCAGAAATTACCACAACGGTAATAAAATTTCAAATTACAAATTTTTCAATTAACGAGTCCGAAATTAACCGAAATAGCAAACGCACATGACCCATAACCACGAGTTTTACTAAATCGTTTAATTCACTTCATCGTTTCCTTGAAAGTGCTAAATTGTGTATTTTAAATAAATAACATTTTACTTTCTCAAACGGACAAGTCCGGAATTAAGAGAATCAGTAAAAGAAAGGGGTCATAGTCCGGATACCAAGCTGTGACGCCCCACCTCTATACCCACGCTAGCCAAGAACACTACGGTGTAGTGCTGTCAACTAGCACGGAGAATAAGGCTGTTGAGGAGCGACCATCCGTGTAATTGCTTTGTGCCAACACCGATATGTCAGATAGTAAAAACGTGCAATCTATTTTAGGAGGAAATCCGACATGCCGATGCAAACTCAAAGCTACCACGCGGTGGCTATAATAGTCTAGGACAAATATAAACTAATAACACAGATAAATATAAATGCGGAACACAGATAAAACAGAAAATCTCATATATATATATAACTGATGTCAGTTACAATACATTTGACACGGTACATGTGATACAACTACAATAGTCAACTCAGGAAGTTATATATACAAGTACATTAACGTATATAATATACATGAATACATATCTTCCTATACAATAATACAGTCTACTACAAAAGACGACTACTCCAAAAGATATGAAAGAACTTCATAGCTCTAGCAGCAACCCAAAGCAGAATATCTATAACCTGTAAATACTCGGTCTGACCCGAGTATTAGATTCAAAAGAAAATAATACTCGGGTCAGTCTAATTCAAACTCAGTTATTAGTGCACGGAAGCAATAATAATTAAATAATGAATAGACGACAGTAATTAAACCAAATCAGAATGCAATTCAGAATATTGAATTGAAATGAACAAACAGTTCAAACCATTGAAATATCCATTAAAATATTAATTCAAGTAGGGCTGCAGTACACGCACGCGTGCACTGCCTCGCCACTACGGAATATGGAATACGCAAAAAGATCCATAAGTCAAAACAAAAAGAATATCATACACGCCATACCGTGTGGCTGCAGTTCACGCTTGCGTGCACTGCCTTGCCACTATAGTGATGTCGTGCCCAAAAACTCAATACCGTGTGGCTGCAGTTCACGCTTGCGTGCACTGCCTTGCCACTATAGTGATGATGTACCCAATAAATATTCACAAGCGTCGCCGTGAATATCATAAGGCCAAGTGTCGATTAAAATTGCAGAGACAAATGCGAGGTCAAGCCCAAAAAAGTTCGGGCTCAATGCAAGTGGATTATTTCAGTTCAAACCAAATATACGTGCGGACATGAATACACCAGCATGCACACTGATATGAAGTGGCAACATCATCAAGTGTACATATGCAATAGGATGCACAGAGCAAGATGGTGTAACAGAGCAGGGTGCCAGCACAACAGCGGTACACAATGATACACATGAACATGCAAATGCACACACAACAATTCACCAGAAAACAAAGTTCAAGCAAAACAACTCAAGCAACAAAGATGCAGGCGCAACAAGTGCACCGGCAAAATAAGCTGAATCAAAGTGCACAAGCATATTGAAACTTGCGGTGGCAACAAGAATGATAAAGTATATAGGTGCAGATGCACAGTGCAGCAGCTCAAGTGAACAGAGAGAAGCAACTGGCAACAATGCACAGTGCCTCTAAGAATTAAACAAGACTCAAGCTCAACCAAAAGCTGATACAAGTGAATAGGAAATAGAGCATCTACTATATGAAACAAGTCAAAGAACGAAGCTACAGATCCAGGCACACTGGAATATAAAATTGCAAACCTGACTGAAAATCACTTCAGAAGAACACATCCCAAATAGGCTACCACTTCAAATAACATATATACATATATGCACATACATGTATACATGTATAAAAGAGTTCGAAGCAGTGACAGTATCAAGTGAATCGAGTTCAAGTCAAACCAACATGGTGATAACACAACCACAATGAAACTGGCTCAAGAACATATGCATACATAGCTATATAAAAGTGCCAAAGTAAAACAAAGTGCTGCCATTGTTGGACCAAGAAAAATACTCAAACACACAAGACATGCATAACCAGATCAGTTTTAAAGTGCAAGTGACCACGTATGCACAGCCAGTGCACATACATGAAGGTCACAATAAAGCATGAAGCAGCTCATATATACTGCAATAGTTTGAAAATGCAGCAAGTACCCGGTTCAAGAGGAAACCAAACACAAATGCACATAATAGCAGTGGGCAGTTGTTTGATAAATGTGAAAGCAATGGACTTGAAGTGAGTTAATAGCAGTGGAATTTCATAGTGATGTTTGCTCAAAAGTGTAGTAGTGAATGAATATGTGATGCTGTATAAAGTATTCTCTGGTGGCATTGGGATATACAGTGACATATGATCAGAAGCAATGCAAGTGAGACAAGGCTACGAATCGTATCAGTAAACATATATAAAATAATGAACCCAACAATGCAAACAAGTCACAAGGGATATTCAAATACATAGGACAACAAAGCATTATTTTCAAAACCAGTTAGGATTGAAATTTCAGAAATAATTAAATGTACAGGTGAAGCTCAGAATGATGATTCAGAATGTTGAACAAGTCCACAATATCAGGCTGAAACCATAAGTTGAATGAATCCATAAATTCAGGCCAAAGCAAATAATAAACAAGTCAACCATGTCAGGCCAAAACCATCACAAATTATAAGTATGAACAAATCAATAATCTCAGGCCAAAGAACACACACCCGAAATCATCTAAATCATGCACGAAATACTTAAGATTGAATTAGAGGGCGTGAATGAAAATCACTCACATATACGAATTTACACAGTCAATAACCCAATATCGAAACAAAGATGACCACGAAAACAAAAACGAACGAAATCTCATATTTTGAGTGAATTAGATGTGAGAAAGTCTCACCTAGTCGACGAATTGAGGCCAAGCACACCGCAGCAGCCACGCGAGACGAGCAACCATCGGAATCGAAACCCTAATTCCAGAAAGAAGCCGAAGCCCTAATTCGACAAAGAGAGGCCGCCATTTTTCACAAGCAAAAGAAAAGGGGACGGGCCGAAGGAATGAAAAGTGAAAATAAAAAGGGGAAAGGAGAACGGGTTTCTTTTATTTTTTTTTGCAAATTATTTTCCACGGCTTCAAACATTTAAATGTGGGCCGAGAATTTATTTTAAAGCCCGATAAAATTTTACTTAAAATTTGTAAAAGAATTTTAAATCCAAATTTAAAAACTTCAATTGGAAATTTGTGTCAATATTAATCGTTTAAATTGTCGATTATAATTCGACACGAATATCGGGTTGTTACACCCTGCCTTCATACGCCGCACCCCTCCTTCCCTCCAACCGACCGCCTTCCTTCCTCCGACCATCGCCTCAACTGCGCCGAGCTTCCAGTCATCCATCCCCTACATCCAATGTGCCACACTCTCCTTCGTCACCACCACCTGGTCCTCCGCTCGCCGCGTCATCACCTTCCTGGCCCATGTGCTGTGCGGCACATTTGCATGCATATTTGGAGTACACGGAAGTGTACTAGGCGGGGAGGGAGGAATGGCTGTAGGGTGTTGTTTTGTTTGTGGAAGGAGAGTCAGTGCGTGAAAGAAAAAAAAATGTAGGATAGTTGCGTGCGTAGAAGGTGGAGGAAAGTTGCAGCAACGTGGTGGAAGCAAGAGGGAGGTTTCGGCCTAAGTTTGGAAAAAAAATATAAAATAAAAATGTTTACTGTTGCAAACAGTCGAGATTTGCAGGCTTCTGTAAACTCATTTTTTTTCTGACATATATTCATATACGGAGTGTATATAAGTTGATGTTTGGGTTAGAGTTGTAACCAATTTTCATTTTCCTTGTTGTTGTTACAGAAACTGTCTGAGTTCTTTCGTTGCAGCATCAATCTCTCAGCCTTCGTTCTTTCCTTCGTTATCGGTAAGCGCGGTTATATAATTTTATAATTATATATAAACGTTCATTGTATTAATATCGTTTTCTTTTGTCGATATTACAGTGTTCGTTGTTCGTGCTGTACCGACTTCTTTCGTGTTTCTTCTTGCTTCCCGTCAATTTCTTTATCCACAGAAGGTGAATTAACTTTCACGACTATATTCTTATACAAGTTTGAATTGATGAATGATTGCTATGTGATGCTGAATTGGATGTTAATTGTTATTGTTAAGTGATAAATAATTTGCAAGTTAAATTTGATATAGGATAGTTAACAAATTAAAATGGATTATATATGTCGAACTTTGATTTGTTAAACTTGTCCCCCTTCATATGTTAAATTTGATTGGTTAAACTTGACCCTTTAATTGTTAAGTTAATGAACACGTAGAATTTGATAAATTACATTTTGAACCTTTGTACGTATAATTGATTAATTATTGTAGTATTGAAATTGAATTGAACGACAAGTGAAAAACCGAAATGTAATAATCTTTAATCTACATGAAATGATAGTGTAGATTCTAGGAATAACTATATTAATTTGCATAAATAACAAATGTAAATTAATACGATTATTTTGGGATTATTTGAATAATTGTTGAATTGTTATGTATGGATGTTATTGCTTGTTTATTTACTTCGACACCATCCCAGTTATCACACTGCAAGTTCCCTTTGTATGCTTTGATTTTTGAATTGAAATGGAATCGGGTTGAAATGATAAATACCCAAATAACTTTGACTTAGGATAGAAAATTAAATTAAAACCGATTGGTCAATGTTTTGATTTAAAATAAAATAAAGTTTTATTTGACTAATAATAAGGTTTTGAATATAAATTGGAATTTAAATTCGAATGAATTGTAAATGTAAATATTTAAGTTTGAAAGAAATATGAACGTCGTAATTGACAAAAGAATATTGATTAAAATTTAATTTTGCAATAATTAAATTAGAATTAATTGATAATTAAATTTGAAATTATTAATGATTAAGTTTGAAATTAGTAATAATTAAATTGGAATTATTAATAATCAAATCTTGAAATTTATTAATAATTAAATTTGGAATTATTGATAACGAAGCTTGAAATTATTAAGAATTAAGTTTTGAAATTTTGATAATTAAGTTTTGAAATTTTGATAATTAAGTTTTGGAATTGTTAATGAATAAGTTTGAAATGATTAATAATTAGGATTTGAAATTATCGATAATTTGAATAGATTAAATTATTTAATGATTAGAATAAATTGAATTGGATTTGCTTATTAAGAAAAATCGAATTTTGAATAAGGGAAACTAATTTCTTTAATTGAGTTTTGAAATTGGTAACGAAGTTAATAAATGAATGAATTGAATTTCTTTAATAAGAAATAGAATGCGTTTATAAAACAAATGAAAGATTTGAAAGTTAAAGGAATTGGATTTGACAAATTTTAATTTTAATTTAATTTGTAAACTTTGATAATGAAGTTAAACTTAAGAAAGTAATGTAATGAATTGGAAATTTAATTGAAATTGTTTAATGATAAATTAATTTAATGAATATCGAATGAAATCGATAATTGGGTTTAAATCGATTTGATCGATAAATGATTTTGGAACGAACTTATACGTGAAATTAAATGAATATTTGAATTATTTTAAACTGAACTTTGAAATTGAATTATAGAAGTTTGAAATGAAATTTTGGAACTTGATTTAGAATGACTAACGAAATGTTGAATTACGAATTCTAATTGAAATTGAAATTGAAATTGTATTGGTTTTGAAATATATTAACGACCAATCGGTAAATTAATTGCGAAGGTTATTAAAGGAACCGGAATCGTTAGGGACATACTCACTGTCTAAACCGAAAACCACTTTAATAACTATACGCGGAGTGTGATCCAGAATGAAGTGGTTGGATTGGCGAACGTTGATGATTGAAGAAAGTGAACGATAATGGATAGCCTTGACACTTGTGTCAAATTGGAAATGACTAAAACAGGAGCCGTGCCGGGCCAAATGGGGTTAGCAACCTCAAGCGAACACACTTCTTCGTAAACTACTCATTTACTTTTGTGATTGATTGGTGCGCACCCTTGAATTTGGAGTGTTGTTTCGCGGTGTTGCGATCGTTGCGGCGATGCGTTCTCACCAGTCCGGATCAGGCAAACGGTAGTTTCACTACCTTGGGTATTGCCTCATGTGCCTTGTCATACTTGTATTCCTATATACGCGACCACTACGAATTTGTTTTGTATTATACCTATGGAGTACTCCCTGATATCCCACTAGTTTACGGTGGAGTTTACAGTGCTGTATAGTCTATAATGCTATATGAAATGTGTTAAGGGGGACAATGGTAACGCCTTAACACTATTTTGATATTTTATTTTACTGTTAGACATTATCTATGTATCGTACACTATTATGTATAAATAGTTTGACGGATCCTTAAAGATGTTATTCCATTCATCTTTGAGTTATTGTTATTTGAATTTGAATCATATTATCTGTATAAGAATATATGTCCTGATTCAAGTGTTTGTTTGTGCATATGCTCGGATCAGACTGAGGATTGCTGTTGCTGCTCTACTTGGAGCTGAAGACCGAAGACTATCATTATCTTATCTTATCAGTATTGTTCTTCTATTCAGACTATTTGGACATCTATGTTGTTCTATTTTATTTTATTTGAGACATTGTTGTATTTATGGGTAGCTTCATGAACTACTCTTATAACTATGTTGTATTTCCGCTGCACTATTCTGTGATGTTATATTTCTGTGATTCTGTGATGATTCTCATATATATATATATATATATATATATATATATATATATATATATATATATAGACACACACACACACTCCATTAATGATTCGTGTTTTGTATTATTTAAGCTGACAAGTATGGAATATAGTCAATTTAAATGGTACAAATATACGGGTTGTTACAGTTTGTATCATCATTTATTTCTTTTTTCAGTTCCGAGGTTGCCCTGATGGTTACTTTTATCGTCGTTGTTTGGCTTGCTCCCTTCTCCTCGAGGTGGTGTTTCCATAGGAGCCAGAACCCCCTGTAGGTTGCTCCCCATGCCGAATAGCTGATGCGTCTTCCAATATCATATATTTTCCCGCTTTATGGTAAAATTCCTGAAGAGTTAGAGGCTTCTCCTTCATCAGTCTTCTTGCAAGTTTTGAGTCCGGATAGACGCCTCCGCATAGTGCCATCAACGTAAGTCTTTCATTCGCGTTTTGTACCGCTGCTACAACTGCGTTAAAATGGGTAAGGTAATGCGGCAGAGGTTCCTTTGATTTCCATTTTATGTCGTACAAGGAATACACATCCCTAGGCTATTCCACATGAATTCGGAACTGGCTTATGAATTTTTCCTTCAACATTTTCCATGAACTGATGGATCCTTGAGGTAGGTGACTGAACCACGTGGTTGCCAAATTTGACAAAAATAATGGAAAGCATTTACATAGTACACCTTCAGTTGCTCCATACATGAGCATGTGTTGAGAGTATCGTTGTAGGTGGATGATTGGGTCAAAGGTGCCCTTATATGGATCCATGGTGGGGATCTTCCATTCTCGAGGCATGGCTATTGCCTCTGTGTCCCTAGTGAAAGGGCTGGATACTTTGGTGCCTATCCTCCTTTCAAGTTGTTCACGCCTGAGGTACTCCCTGAAGACACGCGTCATTCTTTCTTTAGACTCAGTAGCGACCCTGGGAGAAGAGGGGCCCTCTCTTTGATAGTGATGGCGTCCGGTGCCTTGATTGAGGCTAGAGTGGCGATGATTGGTTTGAAGCGTTACAGGATCAACCATTGTCTAGGGACCCCTTAACTGGGTCTAGCTCTTGACGACCTTTTCGGACCGGCTTCGGGTTGAGTCCTGGCTCGGCTTCAAGCCACTGGATCTTCCTTATTGAACTCATCATTGGCTAGAGATCTGTTCCTTCTACGCGACTCTCTAGACTGGGATTCACCATGGGATCCGGTATTGTGAGTGGACTCCTCCATGCTCCTTAAGTATGTCATGAATTGGTCCACCAAAGCTTCTTATTGGGCGGCGAAGCGGTTAGTCATCTCATTCACAACCCTTTCTAAGTCTTCTCAGGTGACAACTGAGCTTAGAGGTAGGGAGCGAGTAGTTGGGTTTTCTTGATCTTCTTGGATGGGGTTGAGTGTATTTGCAGTAGCTGCATTCTTACCCTTGTCAGCATTTCACTTAGAGGAGCCATTTTCTAATGTGCGCTAAGGTTGGAAAAATAATGGATGGGAGAGTTCGGCTTTCTGTTCCCGCCCGCCCTCTCAATGAAAGCACCAAAAATGTTTACTCAAAAGTTGGACAAACACCTCTAAATATGATTTTCTTTTTTAGTTAAGTTTCGTTTGATTTAATTGACTTGGGATTTTTAGTGTTCCAGCACATAACGGAAAGAATTTCAGCAAGTGTAGAGATAGTTCATAAGTGAAAATTTTGGTGAGTGGACATAACACTGAGTTTTTATAGTGGTTCAACCCGAATGTGCCTACATCCACTTTCCATCTTATTGTTCTCTTCTTGATTTTATTACAAATACAAGATACATTCGAAAAGAGTAAAAACTTTAGGTAGCCGAAGTGATGAATTTTCAACAGAGTTTTCTCTTTTTTTTTTCAAAAATCCATCCCCATTGTGTTGAGAAGCTCCGGTATTTATAGAGTGGAGTTGTGAAGTGTGGACGAGAAGTTATAACTTCTCGAGTTTGGTTCGGCATTTGAGTCAACGACAGTTGGATCAGCATTTAGGTTAGGAAGTTTGCCTGGTTCGGTGGTTCTTTTTTGCTTTGGTTTGGTGATCCTGCCTTGGAGTACCTTACTTGCCTGTCCAAACATTTGATTCGGTGTGTTTGTCATGCCAGATGAAATGTTTGGTTCGACAATTGATGTATTATGCCAAAACAAATACTTTGTTCGACATATCGGAGAATGCCGGACCAAATGTTTGTTTCGGCATCTCTAAGGATATCAGACCAAATACTTGGTCTGGTATACCATAGGACGCCGGACCAAATATCCAGTCTGGCATGCCGGTCCATATGTTTGGTTTGGCATCTTTGCAAATGCCAAACCAAGCATCCGGTCCGGTTATTTTGTTTCCTATACCCATGCTTGCCTTTGCCTCCTTCTTCCTTCGCTTGCCAGAAAACCGAGTCAACAATTACATAAAATTCCACTTTTACATTTTAGGCCACATATGAAACAAAGAATTATGCCAATTTGACTTTCCAATTTTGTTCCAAAACCATTATTCAAAATTATGTAATTATATCAATCAAAACGATAATTTTATTCAAGCAACATATTCTGAATTTATTCAACTAACCCGTTCTACCGTTAGAAATTGAATAACAATTCTAATTCAATTTAATTAAACCAATCTTATTTACGCCATGAAACGTGAATAACAATTTGTTTGTTCCATTTTTCAACCCAAATATGAATTAGAATTAAGAAGTGGAAGAAGAAGATACAATAATTTACATAAATTTCAATCTTATTGATGCCATAAAACATGAATAGACAATTTATATGCCCCATATTTTAAACCAAACATGAATTAGATTTGAGAAGTGGAAGAAGAAGAAGAAATTGCAATAATTTACATCTATTCTCAATTAATAACAGAATTAATCCATATTAATGTGCCAGAAAAGAACTAAAATCGAACTACTCTATTTTTCTATTTCATATTAATTCCTACTCACCTGACACTTGAGCTCGCACAAATTTGAAAAAAACTTTGTTTTAATATTTCTCCTTTTGATTCTTCTAAATTCCCAAAATTTCTTTAATATATATAGATAATTTAATTTGGTAGAGATTTATTTATTTAGTGGAGAAAAGGAGGAAGAATAATACACACTAATTTTACTGTAGGATTATGGCGACGTCTAGATAAGAGATAAGGTTTAGGTTCTATGGTTTATTTATAGATTGTCTGAGTGAATATAATCCATTAGATTATTTTAGATTAAATCTAGTTCTTTCGTACATTTAATGGTTATCCATTCTAGCCCATACACATCACTCAACCAATAAAATTTAGCCATCTCATTCTGTTACATCACTGGGGCAAATGGGAAACCGCCACATGTCAGAACAATGCTGAGATACGTAGGAAAATCATTGAAAATGAACCAGCTAAAAAAAGATCGCTCCAGATTTTGGATGACAATGGGACTTGATCCCTGGTCACTAAGAAAGTCAACATGCGCTTTTACAACTGTACCAAATGCGCTTTTAATTTCTTTTTAATTATATTTCCCGTAAAATACCAAGGTGTTACAATATCTGAATAAAAGACCAAAAACTCATCTGGTAATAATAATATCTGAACAAAAGACCAGTAACCCATCTAGTAATAATATTTGAATAGAAGACCAAAAACTAAACTGGTAATAATATCTGAATAAAAGCCCAGAAAATCATCTGGTGATAATATCCGAATAGAAGATCAGAAATTCATTTTGCAATAATACCTGAATAGAAGACCAGAAGTATATCTGACAAAAATAATATCTGAATAGAAGTCCAAAAATGTATATGGCAATAATAATATATGAATAAAAAGAAACCCATTGGTAATAAAATCCGAATAGAAGACCAGAAATTAAACTGGTAATAATATCTAAATAAAAGACCAGAAACTCATCTGACAATAATATTTGAATAGAAGACTAGAAAATCAACAAATAAAAGACTAGAAACCCATCTGTTAATAATATCTGAATTGAAGACCGGAAATCCATTTGGCAATAATACCTTAATAGAAGACTATAAATATATTTGGCAATACTAATATTTGAATAAAAGAATAGAAACTTATTCGGCAATAATAATATCTGAATAAAAGACCAGAAACTTATCCAGTAACATATTGTTTTCGACCTTCCTTTAAAGGTTACTTTAGCTTTGTCTCGATGCGGAATGTGTTAGACTATTCTTCCTCTAGAAGATTGCTTTGACCAATCTTTAGGGAAGATTTGAACTTGCTCGATTGATATCTTTTGCTCCTTACCACCGTTCGGGTGGTGATTTAATTTTAAGGCCCTTATTACCTCATAGGTAATGATTTAGGTTGGTTGGTGCATTTGGTTAGCTATCTTAGGTAGAACCAAAGACTTAACAATCTTCCTTCCAGAAGGCACTGAGGTCAGGTCTTATAGGCGGAATCGAATGTTGGTTTAGTGCTTTGGCCAGACCATCTTAGGCCAGACCAAAGGCTTACTTCATGCTTCCTCTAGGTGACACTTTAGGCATGCCACATAAGCGGGACCGAAGGCTTGTAGTGCTTTGGCCTGGCCATCTTAGGCGGGACCAAAGGCTTATTTTGACCTCCCTTTAGGAGGTGCTTTGACCGGGCCCTTATGGTGGGATCAAAGGCTTTATTTTTCCCCTTACTACCATCTTAGGTTGTGATTTATGCTTTTCCTTTCATTCTTTTCTTTCATTCTATTATCCATCCGTAGAAGTGCTTGTCTCAATTTCCTTTATTCAACCATTGTAGGGAAGTAAGCCTAAAATGTTTTCCAAGTTTTTACTATGAAATTACCATTTGGCTGACATAGTCGATAGGTCCTTGGTGGGATTGCTTTATGGAAAATAAAGAATACATCCTAATTTGTTCCAAATGGTCCATCCGTCGGACTTCTAGTATTTTCCATGATTTTCTGGCATACCAAATCTCCTTTTCAAAATGATCTTTCCTCAACTTTGTAATTATAGCACTTGGTTATCGTTTACTGATAATTGGCCACCCCTTTGGCTGCTTCATTTCTTGGTTCATTGATCGAATCTGAGGAGTTTTTACCTCTTAATCCTCTGATGGGATGCCATCTTAATTTCGATTGAAAGCATTGCTTCTTGCGGTTTGATAGTATAAGTGGTAGCTCTTACATCCATTTTTCTTTTTTTCTTTCACAAAGTATGCGGTAAAGGCTGTAATCTATTTTCTTATCCTTCTTTATCCTCTTTTCTTATTTTTTTTCTTGTCTCTCCTTAGGTATTCATCATTTGGCACCATTTATTTGTTTTTATATCATCCAGTGATTCTCAGTATGAACGGTCCCCTTTTTTGTTTTCACCACTTACCACTTTCCTTTTTCATAGAAATTAGGTATATATGTGATTCCTTGACAAACTCACAATTTCAAGAATGATTTTTCTTTCTTATCTATTTTATGTTCAAATATACTTTATGATTCCATTGATAATCTAGAGATTAGCTTATGACAATTAATATTCTTGAACTCATATATGGTAGGTGTCGATTCTTTTGAAAATCCTATAATTGGTTTTGTTGCCTTGCTATTATTTGAGATTTTGAAAATACGAATTTCATTGTCCTATTCTTGGACGATCCTTGCAGATTTTAGTCCAAATATTGTAATTTGGTATAAAGCTTGAAAGTCACTATATTGGACAATGACTCGACTCTAGAGTTGTAGGTTTACTTAAATTTCCTCTCCTTTTTAGTCAGTAGTTATTCTCTTTTAATATTTACTTTGTCTTTAAGTATTGATCATTTTGCTAGTTTCTCCTTACATTTTACTTTGTTCCTCATTGCTAGGGTGATTTATATAAAAGTCATTTCTAGACTCCTTTCACGGCTCCACTTATTCCTTTTGGTCTTGTTATTTTGAGTTCAAGGTCATTTTTGATATGAGAACATAAATATATCATTCAAACTTTCCCTGTGTTCCTTGATCTTAGGTTGGTGGTTACTCATTCAGTTTCCACTACTGCTTTATTTTCCAGATGGTGGCGATCGCACACTCTTTCTTTAGTCTTTCCTTACTTGAAATAATGTTAGCTTCTCTAAACAATCACATGGTGAAATTAGGAAGTGATTCATTAATGGCTCTGCATTTTTCTTCTCTCAGTAAGTATCGATTTGACTGATTTGTCCCTTATGGCTACTCATAATCATGACTCTTGATGATTCTTTCTGTCTTTCAATTTTTTACGAAAGCTACTTAGAGTATTCTGATGGCTCGAATAAGAGATTCTATTTTGGTTGCTTGAAGTCCAAATTTAAATCAAAATATCTTTTGGTGGAGAAGAGAAGCCCCTTCTCAGTGTAGCTATCAATAAGATATTTTGAGCAATTCTCAAAATAGACATGCAAATCTCGAATAAGAGACAGAGTGGTCTTGATTCGTAAACCAATAATCCTTTAGTTGATAACAAACTTTTCTAATAAGAGTTTTAGTGGCGCTAATGAGCCTTACTAGTTCCAAAAACTTTCTCTTTCTTTGGAAATTGGCATACAATGGTGGATCAGTAATGACCCAGAAGTCCATATAGAGATCCATTATTATATATAAATCCAGGCCTTGAGATAGAGAATCATTTTATTTCAATATGTGAACTACCTCTTACATAGGAAACCAAAAATTTACTTAATAGAAGACCAAGAAATCCATCTGATATAGAAGACCAAGAAATTCATCTAATATAGAAAACCAGGAAACCATCTAGTAATAAGAAGTCCAAAATATCATTTGATAATAAGAAGGCAGAATATTACATGATAATAGGAAGTCCAGAATATCATCTGATAATAAGAAGTTCTAAAAACTATCTAGTAACGGAGGTTCCCATTACACTTTAATAAGAAAATTCAGAGTTTCTCGGATGTCTACTTATAACAACCGGTAATTTAATTACTTCGAACTTGAGTATTCAATATTTTTTTAATATTTAAATGATAAATTTTGCAACAAAAATAAACATGTTTTCTGTAATAAATAATAGAGGAAAACTTGTTTTGAAAATTTGTTAACATAAATAAGAAGTTAGAAGAAAAATCGAAAGTGCACCGAAAACCGTTTTCATTTTTTTGACGTTTCATCAATCAAAAGTTGTTCAAATAAGTTGGGTACATTAGTGTACAAATGTACATATATATAATAATAACAAATGCATTTTGTTACCCGATACCCCAACCCGACTATATTGGACTGATCACGCAAGGCAAACTCGACTGCTGTCAAGAAAGATGACAATAAAGCAATGTCTAGGACCCAAAAATAGGGTTCGGACAGTTATACTAAACTCGGATTGAACAAAGTTGTTAAACAGAAAATGCAGGATGCCATAAATATGGAAATTAGCTTGGATGGAATAGGGATCGGCATAGTCATTTGTCAACATAGATGAAATACTAGAGGGGTTGAAATAGCAAAGCGAAACATTTAGGATCAGTATGTCAAGTTGGGTGGATAGTCAGCATGAGTAGTATAAAAAAGGGATCGACATAGGTGGTAGTGCAAAAAGTTCAATGTGACTTGTTAATGCTCGAGGTATCGACATAGTATCCTAGAGTAGGAGGGTCGGCATAACATTCTGGCATGAAAGGGATCGGCGTACCGTTGTGACACAGGAGGGATAGACATGTTTTGGTGAAGGCCAAGGGTTATATGCAAATGACTAGGGATCGGCATAATATCCTAAAGTAAGAAAAATTGGCATTACGTGATGGGAGTCGGAGAATATAAACCGGTAGAGGGATCGACATGGTCTAGTGTATAGGAGTTGGTAGAGATAACTTTAAAGTAAATTCGGACCAAAGATCAGGCGAAAACTCGAGCTTCACACATCCAATCATTATGATATTTGAGACACCATCATATCTAAGCATGAGAAAGCTACCATAAGGATCGCTACCCCAATTCAACAAATGGAGGGATGAATACCGATCCCTTTACATTGAGATTTGGGATTAGCGCCCTCTATGGTGGGCACATATTGATGAGGAGGCCCTGTTATCGAAGTTCCAAACAGATTGGTGGTCGCCTTCACTATAAATACAGGCCTAGGGGCCATTCTAAGGATCTTTACATTGCTACTTAGATAGCAATATTAATGTAATCAAATTCCTCCATTATTCTCTTGTTTCTTGCTGTTTCTTACCGTAATCAAAGATTACTGCGAATCAATAAAGAGAATATTCAAGTGGACGTAGGCAATCAATGCCGAATCACTATAAATCTTGTTATTCTTGTTTTCTGCTATGATTTTCTTATTAATTTGATATATTCCTCTGTTTTAATTTGGTATCTCCATTTATTTCACTACAAAAATATATTCTTAGATGTTTGTGACTAATTTTGTTGCTAACATTTTTGGTGCTTTCACTGAGAATTTGATTCTCAGCACGTTAGGATCCCTTTGTTGCTACTGGATTGAGAAAATCCCCTGAAGGAGATCCATATTCATCTTCAAAAGCTTGTATATAGTACTCAGATTTACTCTAATCTAAGAAAAGAAATCCAACATAATGAGGAATCCCATATTAATTCGTGGAATGTTGATGCAAACGAAACTGCTAGCATTCAATAAGGAGCTCCAAGCAACCGGCCTGCAAATTTGAATATGGAGCCTACTGAAGTCCAGAACCCCATTGATTCTATAACTAGAGCTGAATTCGACAACTTGATGAGGGAGTTAATAGATAGCCATAGGTAGCTGAACGAACAAATCCAGACTAATGCTAACCTAATAAACCAGTCAACAACAACATCGTAGCGCCAGAAGGGATCTTACTTCTTACTCGACATCGGAGAGTTTAACCTCATCAGATGAGTATCACAAGCGTAGGCATCGTACGGTCAAAGGATAGCAAGCAGGGACATCAGAGCATTGCTTGCAAGACCAACATGGTCCACCAAGATGGATCGATTCCGATCCCTCCCTAGGCATCAGGGTACCGATCGATCCTCGAAAGGAGGGATTCCCCGGTTGCACTTGGGGAATCGAGCTGGAGCTGCTTTCGAAAGTTTGGATGCAGGAGGTCATTTGAATGCTGACCAAATACCCTACTAGAATGATGATGAGATGAATGCTCAGGTTTCACATCAAGAGGATGGTGGACTAAGAAGTCGTGAAATGGCCCGTAGACATCGACCAGACCATTCACGTGAGGCAGAGCACGACCACCGCTTGGCGCCACCCATCCAGACGTTGGACTCATCGGTGATGGTCAGATAGTTAGTGAGATATAATCAAGATTTGACAAATGATGATTGGGGGATTCCAAGGAGCCATACCCATTTACTGATAATGTTTTGCATGTAGAATATCTGAGAAGGTTCAACATGCCTATGATGCCTGCTTACAAGGGAATACTAACCCCAGATAGCAAATTATAAGGTACGAATGGTTGATGGACTCCACGACAGCCAATGATGCAACCAAATATAGATGCTTTCCTATAACCCTCTTTGGGATCGTAATGATGTGGTTTACGAGATTACCCCCACGATCGATTTCACGGTTTGTTGAACTGGAAACAAAGTTGGTGGAGCAGTTTTGGATCCACACTAGTCGTCCTAAAGATGTGATGTCACTATCCAGTGTAATCCAGACTCCAGGGGAATCATTAAAGGGCTACTAGGAAAAATTTCATATCGCTGCCACTAAAGTTAGTAACCCAAATGACCGTGCTATGCTTATGGCTGTGATGAGAGGGATTGATCCGTAATCCAAATTTGGTGAGTGGTTAGCTAGAAAACAGCCGGCCACGTTAGAACGCTTCTTTTCAATGGTAGCTTAGTTTATGAAGAAGGAGGAAGCCAGGTCCTCTAGAAAAAGAAATGCTATGGGACCGAGAGAAGAAGCGGTACAAAGCAACATTGCAATAAAGTAGTCTAATGAGAGTTCTTGGAAGGTTCAGGTTAATGTTCAAAACAAACCAAATCAACAGAAGAGAAATGGTAAAGAGAATCGAGATTGGAAGAGGGAGCCTGGAAGACTAAGGCCTAGGATTCCCATGCATGACAACTACACACCTCTAAACGCATCCCTACAGATTATTTATCTATCCACCTGTAATACTTTTCAGTTTAAGAAGTTGCATCCAAAGGAGTCGACAGAGACACAAAAACAGACTGGAAAGTATTATCGGTTTCACGTATGTTACGGCCACCATACAAACAAGTGCAGGCATCTCCAGAATGCTATTAATAAGTTGATTCGGGAAAAGAAGTAACAACTGTTTGTGAAAACTCCACAGGATGGCAGGCAGGGGAGTTATGACCCTAATCGAGGACAAGCTCCGCGTACGGCCAAGGAGCCTGCACGGACCGAAGGAAAATTAGTAATAAACACGATAGTTAGAGGACCACATCTTGCGGATAAGAGTTGGCAAGAAATGGAGCATTATTCCAGTGCGATGAGGCCTATGGATTTTGAGTATCGTTCAAATATGGAGGACGGAGCTCCGAATAAGCAACAACGTATGATGACTGATGATATAGTATGCAGAAGTAGAGATGCAGTTAGAGTAGAGGCTCCTATAATTGATGTAATGGTCATTTCTGCCATGTTTGGCCCTACTTCGTTGAGAAGAATTTTGATTGATTATGGAAGTTCCGTAAACATTATATTCAAGAAGGCTTATGATCAAATGAGAATGGAGGCTAAAGAACTGAAACAATCTAAAGCTCATATGCATGGTTTCAATGGCATGGCGATTAAGGTAGTTGGTTATGTGGAGTTGCCAATTGAATTGGGCGAAGGTGAATGTAGGAGAGTGCGGATCCTACCTTTTGTTTTTTTGGATGTTGACTCACCGTACAGTGTTTCTCTGGGCCGACCGACCCTAGCTGAATTTTGGGCAGCTCTTGGCCCGTAGTGTTTGACTTTAATTTTTCCAACCGATAATAAAGTAGGAGTGGTGCATGATGATCAGGCGACTGGACATGCCTATTATGTGGTTGATTCGAGAGAAGCTCAACGTAAGGAGAAGGGAAAGGGTGTGGATAAATTTGTCCACGTCCAAGTTACTGAAGATTGAAAAATGGCGCCTAACCCTTGGCTTGGGCTCCACAGTTGGTTCTATAGAGATATAGATCCGAGGGATGATGAAGAGGAGCCCAAGGAGACCAAGGCTGCACCGGCCGAGCTGATGGTTGATATAATAATCAGCCACGTTGACCCATCACGGGTCTTGAAGATTGGATCGTAGCTCATTCCCTCAATGATGAGTGAACTTACTGATTTTCTTCGAGCGAATCTGGATGTATTTTCTTGGACTCATTCTGACATGTGTGGGATCTCACCTACCATCGTGAGCCATGCATTAAACATTGATCCAAAGTGTGTTCCAGTAAAATAGAAAAAGCGAGGCATGGAGCTAGAGAGATCCGTTGCTCTTAAAGAGGAGGTGGATAAACTGAAAGTCAATGGGTTTATTCGCGATGCCCTCTTTCTTGAATGGATATCTAATCCCATGCCGGTGAAGAAGACGAATGGGAAATTGAGAACGTGCATCGACTATTCAAACTTGAACAAGGCATGTCCTAAAGATAGTTTTCCCCTTTCAAGGATTGATCAGCTAGTTGATTCCACCGTAGGCATGAATTGTTCTTTTATTGATGCATACTCGGGTTATAACCAAATCATGTTCCCGATCAGGAACACACCAGCTTTGTGATGGATGTTGGATTATACTGTTACGTAGTGATGCCGTTTGGATTGAAGTACGCTGGAGCAACCTATCAAAGCTTAGTTAACTGGATGTTTAAAGATCAGATTGGGAGGAAATTGAAAGTCTATGCGGATGATATGATCGTGAAGTCATTATAATCAAACGACCATATTCGAGACTTGGTAGAGATGTTCGACATCCTCTGATTTTATAATAGAAGATCAATCCTTTGAAATGTTCAGTTGGTGTTGCATCAGGAAAGTTCTTACGCTTTATTGTCAATTCTCAAGGAATTGAAGTTAATCTAGAAAAATTCAGGCTATTCGAGATATTCAAATGCCAAGAACCGTTAAACAAGTGCAAAGTTAGAATGGGAAGGTTGCCGCTTTAAGTCGATTTATCTCTAGGGAAACAGACAAATGCATTCCTTTCTTTGATTTGATTAGGAAGGGAAAGAAACTTTGATTGGATGCGGGATTGTGAAGGCACGTTTTGAGCTCTGGTGAATCATTTGGAGAGACCCCATATCTTGTCAAAGCTGGTAGATCACGAGGAGTTCTATATTTACTTGGCTGTATCAGCACATGCTATAAGTGCCGCCTTGATTCGTGAGGAGAACCGGATTCATAGGCTGGTGTATTATGTCAGTAAGCGATTAACAGGATCAGAAAGGAACTATCCAAAGATATAGAAATTGGCATACAACTTGCTAATCGCATCATGAAAATTTCATGCGCACTTCCAGGAACATCCAATGAACATTTACACTAACCAGCCATTACGACAGGTCCTACAACGACATGAGACGTTTGGGAGGTTGCTTAAATGGAATATCGAGCTCAACCAGTTCGACATTACATATTTGCCTCGAAGAGCTATCTATGGTCAATTGTTAGTAGACTTTATAGTAGAATTTACCATGCAAGATGAGCTTCTAGAACGCGGCGGAATCCCTACCGTGCAATGCAAGTTGTACACTGATGGAGCATCTAATGATCACCGTTCCAGAGCCGGGATTGTGCTTGTAACTCTTGAGAACTGGTCAATTTGATATGATTTAAAGCTTGATTTTCCTGCTACAAACAACGAGGCTGAGTATGAAGCATTGATTGCTGGACTTAAACTTTCTAGGGAACTCGTGGAGAAGTCTCTTGAAATCTTTTGTGATTCACAGCTGGTGGTGTATCAAGTTAAAGGAGACTATCAGGCTAAGGGACAACTACTTGTCTCGTATCTTATCCAAGTTCAGGAGTTGCTGGCATAGTTTGAATACTATAACATTTCACATATCCCACGCGAGCATAACAGAGAGGTTGATTCATTAGCAAAATTCGCTAGTATTGGCGATGCACAATAGATGGGCTCAGTTTCGGTCGATATATTACATACCCTAATTATAAATATGATGAAAATTGATTAGGTACTGGAAGCGAAATCCGAGAGGGAATCATAGATGACTCCATTTAAAGATTATTTGTTGCATGGAATCTTACTTAAAAGGAGAACGAAAAGCGACAGGTCCTTCGCAAACTTTCGCGGTATATTATGCAAGAAGGAACTATGTATAGAAAAGGGTTTTCCATTCCCTTACTCTAGTGTATCGCTCATGAAGAGATAAAGCGTGTTTTGAAAGAAATTCACGAGGGTGAATGTGGCGATCACATTGGAGGCAAACTATGGTAAAGAAGATAATCCATTACGGAAATTATCGGGCCATTGTAAACCAGGGAGTTGCTGATTATGTGAGACGATGTGGTAAGTGCTAGATATATGCGTAAGTCATAGGAGCTTCGCCAATAGAGATCATGCAAATGGTCAGATCATGGCCATTCGCTATGTAGGGTACTGACATTTTTGGTTCTTTACCAATCTTCAAAGGTGGTGCGAACGCTATTGTCGTAGTTTATTACTTCACTAAATAGCCGAGGAAAACCGTTAGCCATGATCACGACCAAGAAAGTTATAAATTTTGTTCTTTGAAACATCATCTGTCGCTTCGATCTTCCAAGAACTACCGTAACAGATAATAGGACTCAGTTCGGTAGTGTTGAATTCAAAGAATTTTGTCAGAGATATTGTATTGAGAAGAGGTTCATAGAGGTCGCTAACCCTTAGGCGAATGGACAGGTTGAAGCTGTAAACAAAATCATTAAGTCTATTCTGAAAAAGCATCTAGAGAAGTCTAGAGGTAGGTGGGTGGATAAACTTCCTATGACACTTTGGGCTTACAGAACCACTCACAAGTCCACAACTAGCCATACACCATTCACTCTTGCTTACGGATCCAAAGCTATTAGTCCAGTGGAACTCGAAGTCCCTTCTCATCGAGTGAATTACTACGACCCTAAAACGAACAAATATCTTCTCTTAGAATCCTTGGACTTTATCGATGAGAAGTGTAAGGAAGCCGATTTGAGAGCAGCTGCACACGAACATCAAGTCACCCGATATTACAACACTAAAGTTCGCTCGAGAACCTTTGAAGTTGGCATCTCTTCCTCAAACGGTTTTTTCCGGCTCCGTCACACATGAATCCACATGGGAAGGACCATACGTCATTTAACAGAGGCTTGGAGAAGGTGTTAGAAATGCGGATTACGGATTTTAAGGCTAGGATTAACACTAGAGGGGGGGGGGGGGTGAATAGTGTTAATAAAGGATTACTAAATATTTTTGAGTTTATGTTAATTTTGACATAGATGTATGCAATCTACAGATACAAGGATAATCGCAGAAACAAACACAGATGCAAAAATAAAATAAAAGCAGTAAAGAAAAGAACACACCGGATTTTATACTGGTTCGGAGTTATCCTACAACCAGTTCCGCAACACAAGTACGGATTTCCTTTCATAAGCAATTGTACAATTACACCCTCGATTTCAAGGCCATGAGGTACATCCTCAAGAATTTCAATCCTTTGGGTAGAGATACTTGATTTTCGGGCCAAAAGTTTACCCAATTGATTTACCAAGGCTACAATCACACCTTTTCTCGCTTGATTGATTTTCAAGACCACAATCACACCTTTTCTCGCTTAATAGATTACAAAGAAGTCTATAGTTCAGAATAGCACTGAGAACCTTGTTGAGATAGTGATAGAGAATCAAACTAGAAGTAATCGAGTTTTATTCAATGTTAATTTCGGCAGAGTAATGGTAAGAATATGTATTAAGAAATGTGGAAGAAGAAGAGGAGTGAAAAACCAGAAAATCTGATATCAAATTCGTTGAAACTAACCCCTATTTATAGAAGAATAACAGCCATGTCCATTCATGAAGAGTTATGGCGAATAGACACTTCTTTTGAAATTTAAATTTTGAACTCAACTGACACCATGTCGACATGGTCACCATAGGCATGTCGACATTCCAAAGCAATTTTTGATGATTTGATTTTCTTTGAAAATAACCTTTATCTTATATTAAAATTATTTTAAATTTTATAAATATACTTGACTATAGTTAAAATTCATAAGTAAATATAGATAATAATATATATAGAATTTAACTACAGTTTTATTTTTAAATCTAAGTACAAATATTTAAAAGATAAATATATTATTTTAAAAGATAGTTTAAAATCAGGAGTAATTTGACATTGAAATTAAAGATAATTTTGAGGCTAAAATTATTTAAAATCAGGATAGAGGGTTTTGAATCTTTTAAAAGGAAAGTTTTGAAATCATTTTGAAAACAAGATAATTTTGTAAAATCATTTGAATTAAAATTAGTGGATACAAAACAATGTTCCACTAGATTTTTCGTAGGTTCCATCCTACTTAAGGTTCCATCCCTTTAACAGGCTCGAAGTGGATTCCATTCCACGAATAAATTGGATTTTAAGATGCCAGTGCTTTTCTACGAGTTTTAACAAAATTTCCTAATAAAAATGCTTATCCTTGAAATCTTGAACTCTTGATAATCTTGATACTCATGAGTCTTCTATCTCGATATCTTGAATCTCAATACTGTACAGTCTTCGTTCTTGGTACCAGCATGATGAAATCCTGCATATACATATATATCTAAACTTATAATGTTAGTATTTATACTTTATAATCTATTCTAAGGTTGTTGTCATCAAAACCATCATCTCATGGACTAACAATCTCCCACTTTTTGATGATGACAACCTTTGTTTATAAATATTACTTCTATCCTAATTACTCCCCCTTAATCTATAACTCCCCCTTCATTTATGCCTAACAAACCTATTTTATATTTCTCCCCCTTTGTCATCAACAAAAACAAACTCTACACTATATAATGATTATAATGATAGTGTTATCATAAATAATCAACACTTAGATCTAATAATAAATCTAATCCTAAAGTACTAACTATCTTAAGTATATAATAACCGTATAGTTATATGTATAAAAATGAAGAATACATATAAGAACACAATTAATTTATTAATCATATAGTTGTATGTACATTTTTCATTGTAAACGTAAAAAGGGATAAACAACAATGGTAAAGAAAGAGAAGAAACTAATGTGTGTTTTTAAACATAGGAGATCTATGAATCGAACAATTTGGATAGTGGAAACGAAAATTTCCTCGTTGTTCGACAAGATTCCGATTCTTGTCAAAACACACTTCTCCAACACACATGACTTGGTCATTATCCTCCGCGTGCACTTCTTCCATGGGTTCTTCTTCTTCTTCGCTGGCCTCTTAATTGAGTGAAGAATCTTCATCAATCAAGATAGGGTTGGATTGATTATCCATTATAAATTTTTGCAAATTCCTAAGAATCTTGCCTTACCTCTCTTGTTCCTTTGCCATACGGAGTTGAGTCACTTGAATTTCAGTCATCATCTGAAGTGCATCCTTTATAGACTCCTCCATTTTCGTTACACGAGCGAGAGTAGTACGTTGAAATGGACCAGAAATAAGAAAGGGGAATGAAAAGGTTGATTTTATGTTTGATTTGGAAGAGGAGGCCATTGATTATTTGATTTCAGAGAGAAGAACAGAGAGATAATAGAAAGGATGAATAAAATTTCGAAAATGTGAAAATATATAACCAATTATTTTGAATTTCGGTGGGAAAATTTTCAAAATTTAAAAACGTTGTATATCGACATAGGGTAAAGGAGTATATCAACATAGTCTTTGAATTTTTTCCTATTTAATTTATTTTGAATTAATTTTAATTATGCTTTTGTTTATTTATATTTTATATTTCAGTTATAAAACAAATACCTAATTCTCTTCTAAATTTAGTAAATATTGATTCATTTAGAGGTTTTGTTAAGATATCGGCAATTTGATTCTTAGAATTGATATAATCGAGAGTAACTACTTCCTTACTTATATTATCTCTGAGAAAATGATGTCTGATATCAATATGTTTAGTTCGAGCATGTTGAGTAGTATTTTTGGATAAATTTATTGCACTAGTATTGTCACAATAAATTGATGATCTCGAGATATTTAAACCATAATCTTTTAAAGTTTGTTGCATATATATTACTCGAGACCAAAGCAGCAGAAATATACTCTGCTTCAGTTGTTGACAAAGAAACCGTGTTTTGCTTTTTACTAAACCAGGAAACCAGAGAATGCCCCAAAAAGTGACAAGTTCCACTCATACTTTTTCGGTCTGATTTACATCCAGCATAATCAGCATCACAGTAAGATATTAAGTCAAAAGAATTATTTTTATGGTAAAATAAGCCATAATCAGATGTGTGTTTAACATATCTTATGATATGTTTTACAGCTTTTAAGTGGGTTTCTTTAGGTTGGGATTGATATCTGGCATAGAGACAGACACTATGCATGATATCAGGTCTACTAGTAGTAATATAGAGCAGTGAGCCAATCATTCCTCTATATAATTTTTGATCTACATCTTTCGAGAGATCTTCTTTACTAAGGTACTCATTGGTTGCCATGGGAGTGGGTTTTCCACTCGCAGTAGTCAAACCAAATTTACTAATTAGGTCTTTAGCATATTTTTATTAACTTATAAAGATACCATTATTAATTGTTTTATTTGTAATCCTAAAAAGAAATTTATTTCACCCATATGACTCATCTCAAACTCTTTTGTCATTATTTCAAAAAAATTCTTTATTCATTTCAAATTTAGTTGATCCAAAAACGATATCATCTACGTAAACTTGTACTAGTTGAATATCATTTTTATTTCTTTTAATAAAAGAATATTATCTACTTTACCAATTTCAAAATTTGATTGTAATAGATAAGATCATAATCTATCATACCAGGCTCTAGGAGCTTGTTTTAGGCCATATAAAGCTTTCTTAAGTTTGTAAACATGATTTGGTAATTTATCATTTTCAAAAAGTGGTGGTTGTTCAACATATACTTCTTCTTTTACAAATCCATTTAAAAAAGCACTTTTAACATCCATTTGAAATAATTTGAAATTATTATGATTTGCGAAAGCAAGTAGAATCCTAATGGCTTCCAATCTTGCTACGGGAGCAATGGTTTTGTCAAAATCTTTCCTTCTTCTTGACAATAACCTTGAGCGACTAATCGAGCTTTATTTATAACTACCTCTCCTTGTTCATTAATTTTATTTTTATAAACCCATTTAGGTCCAATTATAGATTTATTTTCAGGTCTAGGAACAAGTTCCCAAACAACATTTCTAGTAAATTGATCTAATTCTTCTTGCATAGCCAAAATCCATGAATCATCAGTCGATGCTTCTTTTGGATTTTTGGGTTCAATAGTTGATATAAAAGCTACATTACTCATTTGACTTAGTTGATTTATAATTTTAACAAAAGATTGCATATCTCCCAGTATATTTTCAATAGGTCGATCTTTTAAAAGTTTTGTCCTTTTATTAGGATGATTAATTTCATTATTAGTTTCAATTGATTCTTGATTTTGAGTGATTAAATCCTCTTCATCATTTGTATCTTCAAAATTTTTGAAATTTTCATCAAATGAAACATGCATGGTTTCTTCAATGGTGTTAGTTTTTAAATTAAACACTCTGTATGCTTTACTTCTATTAGAGTATCCAATAAAGATTCCTTTGTCGGATTTAGGATCAAATTTATCTAAATTATCTTTTGTATTTAAAATAAAGCATTTGCTTCCAAAAATTATGAAATAAGATACCTTAGGTTTCTTTGAATAAAGAAGTTCATAAGATGTCTTATCAGTTAAAGGTCTAATTAAAATTCTATTTAAAATATAACAGGCCGTAGCAACTTCTTCTGCCCATAAATTCTTTAGTAAATTACTATCTGTAAGCATAGTTCTCACACACTCTTGAATCATCCTATTTTTATGTTCTACTACTCCGTTTTGTTGTGGAGTTCTTGGAAATGAAATTTTTTGAGTTACTCCCTTTTTATTGCAGAATTCCTCAAACTTTTCATTTTCAAATTCACCATCGTGATCACTTCCAATAGTTATAATTTTTGGAGAAAATTGATTTTGAATTCTTTTTGAAAAGGTCTTAAAACATTCAAAAGTATCACTTTTATGTTTCAAAAATATTGTCCATGTAAATCTAGAATAATCATGTACAATTACAAAAATATATTTACTATGATTTATTGACAGAATTTGAGATGGACCAAATAAATCAAGATGAAGTAATTCAAGAGGTTTTGAAGTTGAAATCATATCTTATAATTTAAAGGAACTTTTTCTAAGTTTTCCTAATTGACATGCATCACATAAACTATCTACTTTAAAATTCATTTTAGGGAGACCTCTTACTAGATCATGTTTTGACAGTCTAGATAAGAGTTTGAAATTCAAATGCCCAAATCTCTTATGCCAAATCCAAGGGTCACTTGTATTTGCCAACAGACACAGGTTATCATTTGAAACTTTCATACTAAGAATATAAATATTCTTTTTCTCGACTCCCTCAAATATTATGGTTGCATTATTATCTTCGATGTGACATTTATCTTTTTCAAATTTAATTTTATATCCTTTATCGTAGAGTTGACTTATACTTAGAAGATTATGTTTTAGATTCTTAACTAGCAAAACATTAGTAATAATAGGAGTTTCAGAGTTACCGACTTTGCCGATGCCAATCACATATCCTTTTGAATTATCTCCAAAGTTAACCAGTCCTCCGTCTTTGTATATAATATCATTCAGTATATCTGGATTGCCAGTCATGTGTCTAGAACACCCACTATCAAGTATCCATTTGTTCTTTCTAATCTACACAATTTGTCCGTTGTGGATTGATTCCTCAATAGCCATAAAGCATGATTCCTGCACATCAAACAATTTTGGTAGATAACTTGAATTTGAATATTGATTTTATGCAGACTGATGAAACAATGATGATTTGAATATTTCTAAACTAGTATTAACAAATATAACCAGTTTTTAAAACTTTTTCAAAAATCAGATTATGAAACTTTGAAAATCTTGCTCTGATACCAATTGTTATAAATGCGGATTACGGATCTTAAGGCAAGGATTAACACTATTGAGGGGGGAGGGGTGAATAGTGTTAATAAAGGATTACTAAATATTTTTGAGTTTATGTTAATTTAGACACAGATGTATGCAATCTACAGATACAAGGATAATCGCAGAAACAAACACAGATGCAAAAATAAAATAAAAGCAGTAAAGGAAAGAACACACCGGATTTTATACTGGTTCGGAGTTACCCTACAACCAGTCCCGCAACACAAGTACGGATTTCCTTTCATAAGCAATTGTACAATTACACCCTCGATTTCAAGGCCACGAGGTACACGCTCCAGAATTTCAATCCTCTGGGTAGAGATATTTGATTTCCGGGCCAAAAGTTTACCCAATTGATTTACCAAAGCTACAATCACACTTTTTCTCTCTTGATTGATTTTCAAGGCTACAATCACACCTTTTCTCGCTTAATAGATATAAAGAAGTCTATAACTCAGAATAGCACTGAGAACCTTGTTGAGATAGCGATAGAGAATCAAACTAGAAGTAATCGAATTTGATTCAATGTTGATTTCGGCAGAGTAATGTAAGAATATGTATTAAGAAATGTGTAAGAAGAAGAGGAGTGAAAAACCAGAAAATCTGGTATCAAATTCGTTGAAACTAACCCCTATTTATAAAAGAACAATAGCCATGTCCATTCATAAAGAGTTATGGCGAATAGAGACTTCTTTTGAAATTTAAATTTTGAACTCAACCGACACCATGTCGACATGGTCACCATAGGCATGTCGACATCCCAAAGCAATTTTTAATGATTTGATTTTCTTTGAAAATAACCTTTATCTTATATTAAAATTATTTTAAACTTTATAAATATACTTTCTATAGTTAAAATTCATAAGTAAATATAGATAATAATATATATAGAATTTAACTATAATTTTATTTTTAAATCTAAGTATAAATATTTAAAAGATAAATATATTATTTTAAAAAATAGTTTAAAATCAGGAGTAATTTTACTTTGAAATTAAAGATAATCTTGAGGCTAAAATTATTTAAAATCAGGATAGAGGGTTTTGAATCTTTTAAAAGGAAAGTTTTGAAATCATTTTGAAAACAAGATAATTTTGTAAAATCATTTGAATTAAAATTAGTGGATATAAAACAATGTTCCATTAGATTTTTCGTAGGTTCCATCCTACTTAGGGTTTCATCCCTTTAACGGGCTCGAAGTGGATTCCATTCCATGAATAAATTGGATTTTAAGATGCCAGTGCTTTTCTACGAGTTTTAACAAAATTTCCTAATAAAAATACTTATCCTTGAAATCTTGAACTCTTGATAATCTTGATACTCATGAGTTTTCTATCTCGATATCTTGAATCTCTATACTGTACAGTCTTCATTTTTGGTACCTGCATGATGAAATCCTGCATATACATATATATCTAAACTTATAATGTTAGTATTTATATTTTATAATCTATTCTAAGGTTGCTGTCATCAAAACCATCATCTCACGGACTAACAGAAGGAACTTTCAAGCTAGAGATTATGATGGCATGACACTTCAAGAGCGTGGAATGATGAGCATTTACGACACTATTTCACTTATAACATTTCCTTTGCATTTCAGTTCTATTTACTTTCAACATTTTCTTTAGCATTTGATTTTTTGAATATGTATAAGACATATTAGTTTGTTCCTTTCCACTTGTTAAATAAAGTCTCGAACTTCCTTTTCATATATGACTTTTATGCTAAGTACATATTGAAACTGATTCCCGGAGTTCAATTGATTAATCATTTTAATCCCCATGGGATCAAATAAGATGAGCTCCATTAATTTGCTCGATTAACAATTCCTACGAATGATCCGTAGGATGGGACACACAATAGGGAATAAATGTCGTCGATAATCCAAAGATTGAAAAATTCCTACCCGGATAATGGGGCTAAAACTAAATCGAGGCAACCAAAAGGAGCATAAACTTAATTCGGACGTGAACTGACTGCCCACGAGAAAACGCTAAGTCCCCGGAGTGCAGACCGGAGTATAAACAATTTGGATGTGAACCGACTGCCCACGAGAAAACTCTAAGTTCTCGGAGTGAGGACCTAAGTATAAATAATTTGGCTATGAACCGATCGCTTATGAAAAAACTCTAAGTCCTCGGAGAGCAGACTGGAGTATAAACATTTCGAGTATGAACTTACCGTTCATGAGAAAACTCTATGTCCCCGAAGTGCAGACTGGAGTATAAATAATTCGGGTGTAAGTCGACCGCCCACGAGAAAATTCTAAGTCCCCGGAGTGCGGACCGAAGTATAAACAATTCGGATGTGAACCGACCGCCCATGAGATAACTCTAAGTCCCCGAAGTGTGGACCAGAGTATAAATAAATCGAGTGTGAACCGACCGCCGAAGAATAATCCTAAGTCCCTAGAGTGTGGACTGGAGCATGAACATAAATCGATCGTGAGCCAACCGCTCACAAAATAACTCTGAGCACGACTGACATGTAAACTTCATGGATAGATCAGCAGATTTCGACTATTCTCTTTCCCACAAACTCGGACCTGAAATCAATGGGAGGAATAAAAACTACTGAAGGCTAGATATAACAGCTCACTACAGCTCCAAGTTAGCGTCTTCTACAACTTAAGGCAATGACCATATGGAGGCCTTGAGATGGAGATGGTGAATTGTTAATGGAATTTGCAATCAATAAATTACAAGTACATTGAATGGAAAGTAACCATTCAACTATCAAAATAATAATTCACGTGATGATTAATCAAAAGCAAAAACTTTTATTGACAAGTCTCAAAATTCTAGTATAAATTATTTCAAAAATATGGATTCATACGCGTACACCTATGACTAAGAAAAGAAATAATTACTCAAATTATATACAATAGTATGAAGTAATGACTAAGTAATGACTAAATAATGACTACTTCTTCGACTTTCTCTCCTTTTTTGGTTTATCAGGAGTTGAGCCGATTGAGCTTCACTTCAGGGACCCTTTGCCGCCCTTCATCGGAATGCTCGAAGAAGAAGGAGGGATTTTATCGAGAATCGTCCTGCCTGGTGGAATAACTTGCAGTGGTACATGATCAAGATCTTCGACTTCCACTTCGATGGGCTCGCCTTTAGCTTTACGCTTTGACTTTTCCTCCTCCTCGATCTGCTCCCTCATGCTGGTTTTTTTGGTGTGCTCCAAAGCACTTGTGATCATTACATCATCTAATTCATCGATAAAGGACAGATCTTCAGGCTTATCTTCATCAAACACTCCGATAACTTGAGCATCTAGCCCGAAATATTGATAGTGGCTGGGGCTTTAGCCGTTTTCTACTGCTGCTTTATGGTGGCACTACTTCTGAGAGTTTAATTAGGGCTCGAAAGATTTAGAAAATTTGTTAAATCATGGACGTTAGTTGAAATCCATCGTGCATAGAGAACAAAAATTTCGCAAATCATAGAAGTTTAGTATGATACCAGCATCCAGTTGACTTTCTGTAGTCATTGGGGTACTTCCTTCGAGAATGGGAGATATCATCTGTGGTTCAAGCCAGGCCTGTCTGAATCATAGCCAAGGTTTAGCTCCATATCATGCATAGATGCTGGTCCGACTACTTGAATAGGGGAGGAAACGTTAGGATTGGTTCCAAAGACTCAATGATATCCTCTCCTTTATTAGTCGGTGAGGGAGCCTTAAAAAATTGAAGTTTAGTGGCGGCCAGATCAGACGACTCATTTCCTCGAAGCACGTCTCCCACAAGTTCTTCTTCATTGATTTCTGCTTCTCCCAACTCTTCCTTCTTTTATCCTGACAATGTGGTCCCAGGCTTCGGTAAGTGATTCGAGGTAACCCTTGCCAAGAAAGCTTAATTCACGGTAGAGCAGGACCTTCGTGTTATAGTTGATGATTAGCGGATCAAACAAGTCCTTAATCTTATTCCTACCGGACTTGATGAAAGCCCACAACAAGGAGTTAGCTTGTTCAAGCACTTCTTTTCTACCCTCTGCTCAGGGTTTTTCCTTTATTGCTTCAATCTTGATGATTTTTCATCGAGTTTTGTTCTCAAGCTCCTCGCCTCGATGATTTCTTTGCAGTATCTCTGCGACTCTTATTGGGACTCAATTTTCTCCTCCCTCTCTTTCTTTAATGATTCTTCAAGCTCTTTAATGGGGAGAGCTGTAGCGTCATTCTCCATTTTTAAGGAGTCCTTTTCTAAAGAAAGCGTGCTGCTGCATTTAAGCGCCGCGTCAAGTTCCTTCTTATGAGAAGTCTTCAGGCGACTTACCACCTCTACTGTCTCCTTTGCATTCTTTTTGGCTTCTACAAGTTGGGACTTGTATTCAAGCAACTCAGCATGCTGATGCTAGATAATATCATTGTCGTAAATAGCCTCTAACTTGATACGGTCGATTTCATGCTGACACTCCATGGAAACTTTCTTGGCCAAATAAATGAACGACTCATGCTAAACGAATACATCGTTCACACATTAGTGAGCTTTCTTTAGCATGCCCAGGAATGACATGTATGGAGGGGAGAAATTTGAGGCCATCGAAGCAGATCTTCGGAAAAGTAGACAAGTTCAACTAACTTTTTTGCTATAGTAGAGTCGAGAGCGGGAGCCAGAGCCAGTGATAGTGGATCAGAAGTGGCAAGTATACGCTTGCTGGATTGGCGCTCACATGACTACCTCAAACTAGAAGAGCCTCGTCATGCGCTGCGGCATGAGGGCCACGATACGAAGATTTTTTCCCGCTATGAGTACGAAGGTTAGATTGTTCATCATGACGAGAAGCATGGGATAGGGATTTCCGTTTAGATGAGGAAGAAGACTCCCTCAAATAATAATCTTTATCTCATCCATCATCTTCTCTCTATGTCGCACGGACTCAGAGTCTCGGATTGAGCGGTGATAAGTAGAAGAGCCTCGAAGACGATCAAAGAAATGTGACTGAGACATTGCACTTGTAAAAACCAAGTAAAAGCATATTAAAAGTTTTTGTATAAGAGATTAATAACAAGTTTATAGTGGAATGCAAATGATTGTGTGTGTCCTAGTGTTCCCCCCCAACGGATCGGTAACGGTGGCTTTACTCATCAAAGTGCTCTCCCCTTTATTGGAAGGTTGGACGCCTTCGCCGCTTCTAGTAGGGAGTTGAGTCCTTCTACATTAATATTGGGAAAGTCATAGGACATAATGTTGTCCGGAATTTGAAGGTCGAAGAATCCTTTTAACGAACTTTCTAATCGCTGAGAAGATGACTCCTTTCCGAGAGGAGTAATAACGAACTCCGGCTCTGATCCAGCCTTTCTTTTGCGTAGCCGGTACACCAACTTCTTCTTCCTCTTTGAAGGTTTTTGCGATTGGCCAACCAACGGCGGTCTAAACACCAGTGCCTTTCCAAGGCCCGTATCATCATCTCCCGGTCTATCAGCTTGAGAAACTTTGATTCCCTCCTCTTTGGTATCTTCCCAAGTCCCCTCAGCAGGGGCACAATGGGGTTGATTGCTTCTTCTCTTCGTTCAACAACAATCTTTGCAACTGCTTTGTTTTGGGTAGTCCAATTCCGTGGTCGTCTTCCAATAGCCTGAATAAAAATAGCAGTTCATCAGTTATGAGGAGCTTAATATCCTGGTCCTTAATGGGAGTAGCACAGATGCCGACAAGAGCTCTAGAAGACTTGGTACCTTCGGGATGTGGACAGACACTTGAAAGGGCTTTGAATGTTAGTATATTCAAAGGAGAAATTATGACTTAGGTTATCGAACTTGAGAGAAAAGAGAAAGTTATACTTACGTCCTTTTGACCAACTTCTTGCAAACCCCGAAGGACATCGCACGTAGAACCACTCATTCTCTAATAATGAAAATTTGTTCCATGCTCCCATCAAGACTTGACAATTCGACGAAGGCTCAAGGAAGGCATAAGAAGGGCTCCTTAATCATCTTTTGAAGTTATAAATAAATCTGATGTCCTCGGGATTCGGCGGATGGAACAAAACATTCATGAATAAAAGGAAAGTCTCATGAATGAAAGCGTAGATGTAGGATGCAATTGGGTAGGGGTAATCCCAAGATACCTGAACATCTCTCAGACGAAGGAGTTAAAAGGTGAAACACATCCAGCCCAGCACATGAACTTGTTACACGTTGTATATCCGGCTAGGGACAAATGAGGTCTATCTTGCTTCGTTGGAAATAAACATCCTTGAATAGGATCCTATGGATGGAGCATAATCTACAGAGAGCGGCTTCGCCGATTCGAGAATCTTGTAAGTCGACCGGGTTATCTAGGACAATGGCACCCTCAAAGGCATCAAGAGCCAGGCTGATGGTTTTTGTTGGTAGAACTAGAATATCGAAGAAGAGATTAATTTGATGAGTAGACAATTCTAGTTGTTCTGCATGGTGGCTTGAAGAAGGTCTTTCAGATAAAGTGGTAGAACTTGATTTTGCTTTAGAATCGATGTGTCTCGCCATTGATTCAGAAGATATGTTAATTGAATGCTTCATGCGTTTGGAATCTATGTTAGCTATACTCAGTAAACAATCAAGATAAGAAATAATAACCTGTTCCCCTGTGTCAAGTATGAACTAGTGCAGTGCAGTGTAGTATGAAAGAAGCATAGATAGTTTAAAATTGGAAAAGGAAGAATAAAACGACGGGACTTGGAGTTTTGTCCAGAGAGACCGTCATTGTTGACCATCTCAATCGGCAAGAAAGTTGACCGACAACGAAAGTTTTAGAATCAGTTATCGGCATATTGAATTATGAAGTCTATTAACAAGTTTATTACTTTGTCCATATTAAGGAGTCGAGAAGTTTGGTCGCTCAATTTTAAGTCCGACAGTCCAAGTATGCAAGTCATATTGTCCATTGTCATCTCATGTTCGAGTTTAGCAAGCCAAATTTTTGTTAAGTGTTCAATAAAGTTGGATTAGGGCGACCCTTAATGTCGAGTACAGATCCATCGGTCTCATTCCCGATCCCTTCCCCATGACTCCATACTGATCCCTTAAGTTAAGACATATATGCTGATCGCTCATCAACACCACAACCTACTGATCCCATTCCACAAACATTTCCTACCGATCCCTCAATGAGTAACCACAACACCGATCCCTCGTCAGTAAAACATCCCACCGAACCCTTTCCTAACCCTACCCATACCGATCCCTCATCCAAGATAACCTCCTCACCAATCCCTCACTTAATTTCCCTTCATCCCATCGCCATTCTGTACAATACCAAGCCCTATCCCAATATCTCCTCTCCAATCCTAAAACATTGCCTGTCGTTTATCCCTTTAAAGATGCCAGCCGAATCCTCCTCTTCCTTCTCCTCATTCTTCTTTTTCGTCTACTCCTCTCTCCTGTATGTCTTAGTACAACCCATCATGCTATCTACCTAATAGACACACGAACTCACCTAAGCTTAAAATTCACAAGTCAACTACATTATTAAAAGGGGGTTTCGTACCTATATATATATATCGAGTTAAATCAGAAGGGAGATCATTCGAGCTTCGAGATCGAAGAGTAAGGAGGATCAAATGCGAGGAATTTCTTGAGTTCATGTTTGAATTTGAGTATGGAGTTAAAGAACTTTTGGTTGGCAAGAAGGGTTTGTTGTAACCTAGATTTGGTAAGAAAAGCATGCAAGGGTAGTTAGAAATGATAAGGTAAAAGTTGGGAAGCAGAAAAGTGAAGGGAAGGAAGGGAGAAATGTGTGCTTATATACATGCGTGTATAAGGAGAAAGATCCGATCATCTTGGGTGAACCTGTCAAGGAATCGAAGAGGGATCAACATTAGGATTTCCAATCCCTATTTACATGCACTCGCTAAGGTATCGGCATGTTGGATGTCGATCCCTCCACAAGAATTTTTTTAAAACGAAGTGAAAAGAGAATGAGCAAAATGAAAGATGGAAGAAGAGAAATGATGGACAACTGAAACACATTTGACGATCGATATCATGAAGGTTCGACTGCAAACATGAGCATACATAATACTATAAAATTGGCAATGACTTGTGAACATTCGAACACGTCAGGGAGCCAACAACAGAACGTGTGTATGAATTTGCATGGGAACGATTTAAAAGTTCAATTTTAGAAATCAATTGAAATTGCAATCAAGCTTGAAACTTTCAAGTTCGAGATTAGATCAGGTAAAAGTAGGCCTATAAGTCTCGCATGATCGAATTTGTATATGCTAACGGAATAAAGATTCGATAAAGGTATAGAAATCAATCAGGAGATTGGATGGACTTCTTTCCAGCAACTTAGGCTTTTCTTTCGATTCAAAGCACCCCATGTTACTCATAAGACGTACTTTGGGGAGCAAGTGTTACCCAGTACCCTGATCTGGCTATATTGGATCGATCACATAAGATAGACTCGACTGTTGTCAAGAAGGATGAACGTGAAGCAATGGCTATAGGAACCAGAAATAGAGTTTGAATAGTTATACGAACCCCGGATTGGACAGAGTTGACAAATAGGCAATGCAGGATGTCAGAATATGAAAATTAGCTTGGATGGAATAGTGATCAGTATAGTCATTTGTCAACATAGATGAAATAATAGAGGGGTCAGCATAGCAAAGTGAAACATTAGGATCAGTATGTCAATTTTGGTGGATAGTCATCATGAGAAGTATAAAAGATGAATTGGCTTAGGTAGTGCAAAAGGTTCAACGTGACTTGTTAATGCTCGAGGGGTCGACATAATATCCTAGAGCAGGAGGGATCGACATAACGTTCTGGCACGAATGGGATTGGTGTAATGTTGTTGCATAGGAGGGATCAGCATGGTTTGGTGAAGACCAAGAGTTATATGCGAATGACTAGGAACGACATAATATCCTAAAGCAAGATGGATCGGCATCATGTGATGGAATTTAGAGAATACAAACCAGTAGAGGGATCGACATGGTCTAGTGTATAAGAGTCGGCATAGATAACTTTAGAGTAAATTCAAACCAAATATCAAAAGCTCGAGCTTCACACATACAATCATCATGATATTCGAGACACCATTATATCTAAGCAAGAGGAAGCTACCATAGGGAGCACTGCCCCAAATTCAAAAAACTGAGGGGTCAGTACCAATCCCTATCCATTGAGATTTGGACCTATTGCCCCCTATGATGGGCCCATATGGATGAGGAGGTCATGTTGCCGAAGTTCCAGACAGCTTGGTTGTCGCCTTCACCTATAAATACAGTCCTAGGGGGTCATTTGGGAGATCTTTACACTGCTAGTTAGATAACACTATTATTGTAATCAACTTCCTCCATTGTTCTCTTGTTTCTTGCTATTTCTTACTGTAGCCAAGATTATTGTGAATCAATAAAGAGAATATTCAAAGTGGACGTAGGCAATCAATGTAGAACCACTATAAATCTTGTTATTCTTGTTTTATGCTGTGATTTTCATGTTAATTTGATATATTCTTCTGTTTTAATTTAGTCTCTTCATTTATTGCACTACATAAATCTATTCTTGGGTGTTTGTGACCAATTTGGTTGCAAACACATTTACTAATGGAATAGTTTATGTTAAAAATAAGTTCAATAGATTGCTTAAGTTAATAAAGTTAAGTTTGACTTTTCTTTTATAATTTCAAAAGAATTAAAGAACAAAATCCAAGACAAAGAACGCAAAATTAGAAAGAAATGACGATATGATGTTGGAAGTGGTGTGTTGTCTAAATTCTAGTAGAGATTAGTAGAAAAGGTTATGTTAGTAATCTTCCCTTTTCCATTTCTATAAATATTACCACCTTTCCACTTTTTCACTTTATTTCGTTTCCTTATTCGTTCTCTCCTTTACTCTTATGTTCACCTTCTACCTTCTTGCTTTGTTAACTAAAACCAAGTCAAAATATACACTTTTCCCATCTAAATTATAAAATAAACCTATAATAATATTTCAAATATCATCACCATCCCAAAGTCATAATTTTGAAGTCAATACCTCCATCTAGCATAGTGCATGAGCTTTAGGGATCTTTTCCCAGGCTTTTTGAGTTAAAGTCGACATATAGGTTGTTCTATAGTGCTGTTGCCGGATTGAGGAGAGATTGTACTACTTTGGTTTGGTCGTAGCTTGCTTTAAGGTGGGCTAAACTCGCTTTTAAATAGTTTGAAAATCGACAAATTTTGTAAAACATAAAAAGTTAATTTTTTTCTTATGCAAGTGTATGTTTGGATGTTTTGGAATTGATTCTGGCATGAAAGCGGATGAGATAAGAAACCTTTTATAGGCGACAAAAAGAGGAAGTCAAAGTGTCTTCCATGTGAATATGTCGCTACGAAACACTTTGAAAAGCTTATACACATAGGTAATTTACAAAGAATTTTTGTGGAGAGGCCGTAAGGGGTTTCTCACCAATGTTAATTCACTTTCATATATACGAACATACATACATACATACATATATATATATATGTTGGTTGTGAAAAGTTTGGATGAATATATATATGACATGTATAATGTTTGAAGGAAATGTCGTTATAGCAACTATCGCTATATCGACACTTTGAGAATATCACTTCTCTTGAAAATCTTTGTATTGATCTCATGCTTGGATTTTTTTAAAGAAATATTTAGTCATGTTTTTTCACTTTTAATGAAGAAGTGCAATGCTCAGAAAAAAGTTAGAACATGTAACACCACGCAATTTTAATGATCGAATATTTAAATGATTAATTTAAATATTTAATCCATAAGTAACGAAACACCTTTTATACTTGAATTTTACAAATAAGAAAATTGGGACTTTATACACCCTTGGTTGAGTTCGCTTTTTCAATACAAGTAAAATGAGTATAAACTTGAATATGTTTGGAATCGATGGATTTTGGGGATGAATAATACCGAATGAAGAGGAATTGGGCTAAGCCCTCTAGTTTCCTATAAGAGACTTAACCCTCTTCATTTTTCTAACCCACTCTTTATTCATGTATCCTCTCCTCCTCATTCTCTAATTATTCCATTAATTACCTCCCAATCCCCTAACCCTAGATCCACTAATCCAAGCCCGAATAAATTCCTATAAATCCTAATAAAATAACCATAATTCCTCTTAAAGGATTATCTAAAATACCCATATAGAAATTTTCTTATAATTCACTTTGGGGTTTCATCTTGGAATTCAAGAGAGCATGGATTTACGTTTTGGTAACTAGAGCTATATTTGGGGTTAAACAAGGTGAGCGGGATGATTCTCTTACTTAATTTACTTGTTATACTTCATTGACTGATATATGAATGATATTGACGTGTTTTGGAAGAAGTTAGAGAATACTAGTAATGTGATTAGGCTTATGTTTAGACCTTAAACATGTTTATATTCACCCATTATTATTTTTAGACCTTAATCCTTATTTGCAAAATTGTTAATAAGCCTTAGTTTTGATTATGGGCTAAGTGATTGATTTTTGCATGAAGTTGTTAGTGATTGAAGACTAATTACATGTTATAATTAAGGAAATGCCATTAGTTGGCTACAATTAATCTACTTCAAATGATTTTGAAAGTGGTTAGTAAGCTAATTTAGTAAGTTTTGAACTCTAAACTTATTATTAAAATTATTAGAGGGTTATTGAAGATAAATTAGTATTTATAAATATCATTTAAACATAAGAATGATTTTTATAGAAAAAAATATTTTATAAAATAATATTATGTTTTATAAAATAGAAAATGGAGTTCAATTAGTATTTATAAAATGGATATATGATTTTATAAATAAAGTATAGATTTATAGAATGGAAATGAGATAAAATAGTAAATGAAGTATAGATAATTCCAAATGAGATAATTAAATATTTAAATGCTTCAAATGATTTATCGGCTAATGATATATTTCATAAATTATAAAATAGTATGAAACCATATTAAAATTTTATAGAAAAGATTTAGTAAATAAAAGTGAAACTTGATTTAGCAATAAATGAATTACTTATAAATATACGTGTAAGTATATGAGTATGGGCAAGTATATGTATACGTATATTTGAAGTTGTAAAACAATCAAAATGATGTGCGTATTGTAATTAGAATTATTGTGGGATTGTTTTTTTATATGGATATGTAATTGTTTGATTATATAGATACATAACTGAAAATAAGTTCGTTGCAGGCATTTCACATAGCCATAATGGCTATCGCATGCGCTAAGTTGCGCAAGAATATACTGGCCGAGTAATCATCCTGGTGAAGTCCAAAACGTAATTTGTGTAGTGGTTGTGTGTTCACATGAATGCATGGTCATAAACGTAAATGAATAAATGCGTTGACACACGTATAAGCTACGAATAAGGCTAGAATGTCGGGTATGTCATTTTTCATTTTGGCATGTTAGAGGAAGCTAGGTCGCTATAATCTCTCGTGAACTCTACTCGTGCAAAGAGTGGGATTTGGTATCGAAACTGGTTTTTAAATACTTATGTAATCCACTCCTAAAACATCAATAGATGAACCTTGGTAGACATCCAATGGAATAGAAGCGGGCTCTATAAGCAAATCAACTCATCGGGATAAGTGTCGAAGCGAACGACTTGCGAGTCGATGACTGTTCGACGGGGTATGTCCTGCCCAAGTTCATTATCAGGAAACTGGTAATTTCAGTCTACTGAATGGATCATCTCAGTCGACCAAACCTGTTGTTGTATTCTCAGGTTCTAATGTCAGTCATCTGACTGGACAATTCAGTCGACTGAATATTGGAACAGTGAATACCTTCAGGGAATTTCTTCCTTGCTTAGGCGCGGTTCTTCATGGTGTTGGCTCTACTTTGAGGAAACTCTAAGCTACTCGAAGAGATGGGATACAGACCGAAGCTCGTGACTTGAATGTGAATGTTAAGGGATCCCTTTGGAATCGATAATGATCACGTAAGGAGTCGGTACGACGATTGATCGCACGATCACTTTGACGAGCGTGTACAATCGAGTGAAGTGAATTCGCACCTTCACGAGTCGATTCTAAGGTACGTATAGTTTGATAAATTGTATTAGCCTTATACCGGTGTCGTGACTTTTATTAGATCCTACTAAATACCTAATATGTTAGTGTGCTGGCTCTATTTATTTTGGAATCATGGCGAAGCTGGCTCTCATATTGTAAGATCGAGATAGATGTCTGGGTATGTTAGTGTACTAATCTATATGTTAACAGATCGCGATAGATGAAGTTTGGATAAGTTAATGTACTGACTCTATATGTTAAATGATTGTGATAGATGAACTTTGGATATGTTAGTTTACTAACTTTATATGTTAATAGATTGAGATAGATGATGTCCGGGAACATTAGTGTACTAACTTTATTCATTATTAGATCATGATAGACGAAGTTGGGTACGTTAGTATACTGACTCTATATGTTAATAGATCATGATAGATGATGTCGGTATATGATAGTGTAGTAACTCTATTTGTTAATAGGTCATGCTAGGTGGTGTACCAGTACGTTCGTGTGCAGACTCCAATTATTATTAGATCGAGATAGATGTCCGTGTAAGTTAGTGTACATACTTTATGTATGATTGGATCATGATAGATGTCTAGTTATGATAGTGTATTGACTCTATTTATTATAGGACCACGGAAGATGTACGCAACCGATTCCACCAGTCAATAATAATAGGAATTCATTTATATTCCTTAGTTATCTTTCATTGTATATTGTGGGTGTTATTATTTGGCTATTGTTGTTATTGTCACATTTACTATTATTTTGTACCTCGCGATAGACTTATATTATGATTACCCTACTTTTGGATGTTAGGTTACCTATGTCATAGTATGATTGTTACGTTTTGGTCACATTATATTGTTGGCCGACCCATTGATTATAGGAGAAAAGTAGGTTATGGTATGATTCCCTAGTTTGATTTGGGTATTCTATACTTATTTATAAGTAATCTAGATTACCCCTGAGCCACATTTGTGGAGAGGGCTGGCAGTGATTTTAGTAGTTACTATTTATTTGTACATGTTTTAATATACAGTTTGAGATAGTCCTCACACCAGGCTTTATGTCTAACCTATGTTGTATCTTTGTCTACTTATGTCATGACTTCTCTTGGATATTCAATTAAATAGTTCAGAAGTCGGGTGCTTTTAGGAATACGCTATCAGGATGGGTAGCTGGAGTGCTTTGGAGACGTGGCTTTGATATTCTGAGACATATACTTAGTATTTTAGTAGTACATAACAAACCTATTTTTGTATATTAGACTGTTGTATCATATATTTATTCAGAACTCCATTCTATTGGAAACTGATGTATTCCGATTCTCTATATTGATATTAATTTGTCAGTTGCTTTTGCTAGTGCAGTTTTTTATATATTATTGTTCTATTCTATTCATATATATATTCAGTATATTACATATCATCGTACCATTGTGAGAACTTATCCATGTCTTGGTTTAGCTTTTTTTCTAATTTTACCTCGACGATCCGACGTTTTGGGTACTTCAGAAGGGCGGGTTGTTGCGGTTGACATTAGAGCTTTGGCTCAATACTCGAACAAGGCAGACCAATTTGAGTTAGTCAATTTGGTGTATGAGATACATAAAGAGTGTGTACTTGTATTTTTCCACTATATTATAAGGTATACACCGCTTGTCTTCTAGATTTGATTTAATTTTATCTCTAGTTACCATGGTATCTTCGTTAAGCTATAAGTATAAGAGGATGGAGTGCATGACCGACTATGGATGGGGAGTTTGAGATATCTAATTAGTTCAGAGACTATTTAGCCACCGCAAAGGATATTCTAACTCTTGTAAACATTTCCACCGGATTGCAGTTAGCGTCTACAGTGGTGTGGCCATTTAGGCATCAGTATTTCTAGCTCCACTAGCTTTAGATTCTTTGAAGTAGTGCCAGAATTTACTTAGCCTTGGAAGGGGACTATATCTGAGTCCTGAGGCAGTTGTTGAGGCATGTCTTTGGACACATGCATATGAAGACTTCCATCGATATAAGGCTAGGGAATGTTCTCTCTGGGAAGATGATTTCTCAGCATATGAGAAAGGTAAACTTTGGCTGGGTAGGATGTAATATTTATGTGGCTGATAAGCAGACCTGTAATTTGGAATTTATTCAGGCGTTGCTTTAGTTCTCATTTCATTTCTGAGATTGAGAAGAGCGTGTAGCTTGAGCATTCCATCTATCTTAAGCAGGATAACTTGTCAGTGAAGGAGTGTTGACCAATTCGACCTTTTGTTTTTGGGTTTAAGGTGGTCGGTACTCTATTGTGGTGGGCAAAGAGATTTGCCTTGGGTCTTAAGCATGGTTCGAAGTTCATTACTTATCCTTATTAAGGTCCACTTTGAATATCTTGTTAGGATGGTTCTCCTTCATGAGAATGCCCACGAGATACTGTTAAGGTAATCAAAGTGGAAAGCAACCGAAATTCCAACCAAAGTGTAAAGACCATGTCAAAGGAAGATCGAGCTTGTTTGAAAAAGAAAAGTTAGCCCAGTATGTCACTCACGTGGCATATGAGAGGGCATTTCACTATGAAATGTCATCCAGCTAAAGTGAAGCGTAAGTGATTCAATTGCAATTGGGTTAATCATTTGGAGAAGGATTGTCCAACATTTTTAAAGGGTGTATAAGTAATGATGACTTATGCCTTTCAGACATTGTTGGCTTTCAGCGGGCGTACAACTTAAGAAAATCGAAAGCAGCTAATGTAGTGGGGTATGCTCTATTTTTGGAACTCACTTCTATTCCTTCTGACACTTCAGCGGTATTTTTTATCCGTTGCTAGTTGCTTGGTAAAGGCTATACTTGACACCTTCATAATAGGTAAATTCTTTGATAAAGATAAACCTTGTATGAGTCACTGTAGTTGCAAGGATGAGGTGAAGCGATCGAAAATGCTACCATTCGAACTTGATGCATGATCTATCAAGTTGAGTAGGTTCAATCGATGAAGTGTTACTTGGATTTATATCCAGGTAGAGTTTGGTGGATGCCTAGTAATGAGCAGAGATCGAGGATGACTTATAGGCATTTGCGTAGAATCGTTCATGTTATAATTGCTTTTTTGTATGTTAGAAACTTTATAATATGGAATAATCCTATGTGCTAAAGTGGACATTTTCTAAAGATTGGTCCATTTATGTGTTGGTTCTTGACCTAAAGTTTAGGTGTAGAGTTTTTAGGTGATTCGCACAAGTTAGGGAAGGGTTTTTCACTTAATTCTGAAAGACGAGCAGTTGAGTTGGATTCTTGAGATGATTGAGAAATTTCTAAATCACGGCCTAAGTCGTGCGAGGAGATTTCAGTAGTCGGATCGAGGAACCAGATCAAAGTTCACACGGATGGAGTTAGGTAACCGATCCTAATTTACAAAGAAATCTTACGAGTAAACAAAGGCTTGGGACGGGCTTTGTGTCATTTAGGGTGATCTTTAGTTATTATAAATTTTAGTGTAGTATAATTATTATTTCATGGGATAGTCCATGAAAGGATTTCTCAACTAGTTTTGTGGCGATTTGGATAATCTTCTAAGTGATGAGATGATACTTTCCTAGGTGAGCATCATAGTGCACTGAGTATATTGTCCTTACTAACAATGCGAGGTCGAGGTGAGTTTGAACTCGAGCAAACCTAGGTAATGGTAGATCTTCATTTTATGATGATTTAATTAGTATAATTTTCTCCTAAAGAGAATGAATTTCATTCGAACGAAAAGGAAAGTTGAGTCATTGGTTGCTAGATTTATTGACAGTTTTAAGACTCGTTGATCATGCATATCATATGGGTTTTATTTTCTTATAGCATGTGGTGTAATAGTCATTTGTGTATTATATTCACAAAAGAGGTTACAACACTTAGGCGTTTATTCCTTTTAAATATTGAACAAACACATAGGAGTTTATGATTTGACATATGCATTTGACTCTTGATTGTTGACGTGCATGTTAATATGGACTTCATTTAAATATTTCCTTGTTATTATTTATTACTTGTTTTTGCCTACTGCTGCTTATGTTTGCTTTCCGCTATTTGATGTTGTTTGTTGTTGTTTGATTTTGTGGTTGGTTGATTTTGGTTATTGTTGATTTTGTTGCTTACTTGCATGTTTAATAATTTGTATGCTAATTATTGTTTCTTATTTTTGTTTGCTATGAATTATTGATTTCTTGTATTACTTGTTGATTGTTGTTATTGTCTAATTGTTGCTTTTCTTATGTATTTGATTGCTTGTATGGTAGTTATTATTTCATAATTTAAAAGAAGATCTTGAGAGAGGTAGCAGTTGCTATCAAAAATAGATCGCATATCATCCTTGCCCATTAAGGGGCCAAGATGGGATATATACGAGTCCACTGCCTTTTGATGGGACTTGGAGTCTGGGGTATATTTTGATACCGACTTACTTGAGCTTACTCTCAAATTGATTGTCGTGTATGGCTATAGTACTATAGGTTACTACGTTGTAGTTTTACATGTTTAAATTATGTGTTTGTGAACAATCCCTTTTTCATAATATAATTAGGTACTTGAGAGTTTACTTGGGAGTTGGTGTATAACTATTTAAATGCTAATTTGATTTGATTGGAATTTAACAGAGCGAAGCTTTCTTAAAAAATTAAGGATTTTTAGGAATGTGGGATGACGTAAGTCGTTGCAAATTTCCTAGTGCGCGATGCATTCTAGTCTGGGGGTTTCCATGATGCTGAAAGTATAAAGGAAGGTACTACCAAAATTTTCCAAAACTGAGATTCAGGAAGTTTGGTCAGTCTTATTACTTTCTTGTACTCATGGGAATTTCGAGGAAGGAATTCTTTAAGGAGGGGAGAATGTAACACCTTGTAATTTTAAAAGTGGAATATTTAAATGAGTAATTTAAATGTTTAATTGATAAGTAACGGAATGCCTCATATACTTAACTTTTACAAACGAGCGAATTAAGGCTCGATACACCCATGATTGAGTTCGTTTTTTTGACACAAGCAAAATGATTATAAACTTGTCTATGTTTGGAGTCGATAGATTTTGGGGATGAATAGTGTGGAATGAAGAGGAATTAGGCTAAGCCCACCAGTTTCCTATAAGAGACTAACTCCTCTTCATTTTTCTACCTTACTCTTTATTCACCTATTATTTGTTTTAGACCTTAATCCTTATTTCTAAAATAGTTAATAAGCCTAATATTGATTATGGGCTAAGTAATTGATTTATATATGAAGTTATTAGTGATTGAAGACTAATTACATGTTATAACTAAGGGCATATCATTAGTTGGCTATAATTAAACTAATTCAAATGATTTTAGTAGGCTAATTTAGTATGTTTTAAACTCTACACTTATTATTAAACTTATTAGAGGATTAATGAATCTAAATTAGTATTTATAAATATCATTTAAACATAAGAATGATTTTTATAAGAAGAAAAGTATTTTATAAAATAATATTATGTTTTATAAATTAGAAAATGGAGTTCAATTAGTATTTATAAAATGGATATATGATTTTATATAAAGTATAGATTTTATAAAATATGAAGTATAGATAATTCCAAATGAGATAATTAAGTATTTAAATGCTTAAAAAAAATTATGGGCTAATGATATATTTTATAAAATACCGGTAAGATTTTATAAAATAGTATAAAACCATATTAGATTTTTATGAAAATGATTTAGTAAATAGAAGTAATATTTGATTAAGTAATAAATGAATTACTTATATAAATATACGTGTACGTATATGAGTATGGGCAGGTATATATATACGTGTATTTGATGTTATACAACAATCAAATGATGTGTAGTTAGCATTGTTGTGTGATTGTTTGTTTATATGGATATGCAACTGTTTGGTTATATAGACATATTATTGAATACAAGTTCCTAGCGAGAATTTCACGTAGCCATAACGATTATCGCATGCGCTATGTTGTATGAGAATGTACCAGGCCGAGTAATCGTCTCGATGAAGTCCGAAATGTGATTTATGTAGTGGTTGTGTGTTCACATGAACATGTGTGCACTAAAGTGCAAGAATGAGTGTATCAACACATGTATAAGTTATGCATAAGGCAAGAAGGCAGGGTATGTTGTTTTGGCGTGTTAGTGGAAGCCAGGTCCCTATAATCACCCTTTGAACTATACTCATGTAAAGAGTGGGATTCGGTATCGAAACTGGTTCTCGAATACTTATGTAATCCACTCCCAAAACATCAACAAATGAATCTAGGTAGATGTCAGATGGGATAGAAGCAGGCTCTAGAAGAAAATCAACTCATCGGGCAAAGCGTCAAAGGGAACGACACACGAATCGGCGACCGTGGTGTAGAGTATGTCCCTGCCCAGGTTCATTGTCAGGAGACTGGCAATTTCTATCAACTAAATATACAATCTCAGTCGACTGGCTAGGAGGTTGGATTCCTAGGTTCTAGTATCAGTCAACTGAATGGACCATTCAATCTACTGAATACTAGGTCAGTAAATACCATTAAGGAATCTCTTCCTCGCTCGAGCATGATTTTTCATAGTGTCTTGGCTCGACTTCGAGGGAACTTTGAGCTACTTGGAGAGGTGGCATGCAAGGCAAAGCTCATTACTCAAAGTGAATGTTATGGGATTCCCTTCGAACTGATAATGATCTTGCATGGAGTCAGTACAATGATTGGTCGCACAATGACGTCCGGTGAGCGTGCACAATTGAATGAAGTGAATTCGTATTTCGAGGGTTGACTCCAGGGTACTATAGTTTGACAAATTGTATTAGCCTTATATCAGTGGTTATGCCTTTTATTAGATCCATCTGGGTATATTAGTGTGCTGCCTTTATTTATTATGGGATCATGGTAGAGGTTAGGGTACATTAGTGTGCTGACTCTTCATATTGTAAGATCGAGATAGATGTCTGGGTACATTAGTGTACTGATTCTATATGTTAATAGATCATGATAGATGAAGTTTGGGTACGTTAGTCTACCGACTCTATATGTTAATAGATCGTAAAAGATGATGTCTAGGTGTGTTAGTGTACCGACTTTGTTCATTAATAGACGGCGATAAATGAAGTTTGGGTATGTTAGTGTACCGATTCAATAGATCGTGATAGATTATGTCAGGATATGATAGTGTATTGACTCTATTTGTTAATAGTCGCAATAGGTGATGTATGAGTACATTAATGTGCTGACTACAATTATTATTGGATCGAGATAGATGTTCGAGTATGTTAATGTACCGACTCTAGGTATGATTGGATCATGATTGATGTTCAGATACAATAGTGTACTGACTCTATTCATTATAGGACCGTGACAGATGTCCGTAATTGACTCCACCTGTCAGTAATGACGTGCATTGATTTGTATTCCTTAGTTATCTTCCATTGAATGTTATGCATGTTATTAGTTAGTTGTTATTTTTATTGTTGCAATTACCATTATTTTATGATTACCCTACTTTTGGATGTTAGGTTACCTATACATAGTATGATCGTTATATTTCGATCACATTAATTAGTTGTGCGGACTCATTGATTACATGAGAGAGCAGATTATGGTTTGATTCCCTATGTTGAGATGGATTTACTATACTACTTTATAGGCAGTCCGGATTAACCCTAAGCCACATTTATGGAGAGGGCCGACCGTGGTTTAATAGTTCCTATTTATTTGTCTTTGAAAGTTAGAAATAGATTTTTCTTTATCTATTTCATAAAAAGTCAAGTTTTTAAATGTATTCATTTGATTTCAAAGCTCTCTAAGTTTTGGTGAATGCATACTAAATCCATATTATGTTGTTCTGAAAACAAAAATAATGCATCCATACTTTGAAAATTTCCAAATTTACATTTAAAAGAAACCGATTTAAAGAAATTTTCAACACTATTTAGCAACACTTTTTGCGATGCTTTTCTAATTTTTATAAAAATGGTTCTAACTTAATTTTTTCTCTTCCTAAGATTTAATATGAAACTTTTAACTTATTTCTAAGGGTTTTAAACTTGTTTTACAAATGTTTTGTAATGTGAAAACCAACCACGGGTTCTGTTTTTATAATTTAAAATTCTGATTCGGTTATGGAAAGGATAAGAAATTAGATTTTCGTAAACTATATCGCTTATATGGAAAGAATTTCGATCATATTCTTAGCATTAAACTTGGTGGTATGAAAACTCATTTCTATATCGAAGGTTAAAAATGCCATCAAGGCAAGGCTTTGAGGTAACACTACCTTAAATTTCGTGGCTTCATTTTCAACTGAGGAATAACACAAGTTGGAAATTGATGAGCAGTCGTAAGGGCATGAGATTTAATTTCCATATATGATCATTTCAATTATTCCGATGACTGATTTATTGACTATCGATTCCATTATTCTTTGTGTATCATCAACCTAAGATGATTTGTTGCTTATTTGAGTGTTGATATCCTTTGTTGGAAATAACTAGAACCAAAAAGCGAGTGGACATCAAGCTATGTAGTGTGATTCCCATTGAGGTATCTTTGCATTAACTCTAGATTAGATTCAGTTGTATATGTGCATAGATGTGAAATACTTGGATACTCGATACGATTGGCAGGATCCAGCTTGTACTTTTTTGAGAGAGTCACAGAGTAAATGACCCTCTCGGGTATATTATCTAGAGGTATACTTTCAGTAAGGGCACATCCTCCTAGTCCTTGTTAAAAAATTTCCCTTTTCTTGTTTTTGATTCAGACCTTTGAATTGATTCTTTTTCAGTTACATTGGGAAATGTCCTGCACTCTTATCGATGTTTAATATTTTGTATCATTCTTATATGATCGGATGTTGTTTTTGTGATAGCAAAATTATTCCATGTTTTGTGGCGTGGTCTCACATGTTGTTTTTGCATATTCCACTTTTATTCAGAGTTTACTCATACCTAACTTATTGTTTGACTCGAGTTGTTTGTTTTTTCTAAACTCTCATGTACTAATTTCTATTTGAGTAGTCCAAGAGTGATCGGTATCTTTGGGCTCTTTTGAAGATGATGGATTAGCATCTAGTTATCTACTTCTGCTGTTATGAGATGTTTGTTTATGTATGTGTATTTTGTATCAACAAGTGTAAAAGTAGGCTATTATAACTACCTAGGCTGATAGTAGTAGTACTTTTATTATAACTCTGATAACTCCATATTAGGGTGTAACTTTATGACCTATCTTATTGTCATATTATATTTAACCATTCCGTTGTGAGTTTTTTAATTCCGTTTCTTTTATTTTACCCTATGATGACTCGCCATTCAGATGCTTGGGCTATAGCACACGAATACCGTAGATGTATTAAATTTTGTTTTCCAGGGGTTTTGAAATTTGGGTTGTCCACTATTCATAGTAGATTAGTCTTTATTTCATCCCATAAATAAACTTATATTCTATGTTAGTACACAGTGAATTTCAAGTGTAAACAAATCAGATCAGAAATTTTGGTAAGTAGAATTGATCTAAGGTAGGCAATCGCCATAGAATTTCATGGTTTGGCCGAAATTTGAATTTTGATGTTGCAAAAGCTATTTCTCTTCTTGGATTTTCCCTCTAGAGCTTTCATGTTATTTTACAAAATAAGTATTGTTTTGGATAATCAATATATTAAAGATAGCTTTCTAATTGCATCACCAGCTGCAAAATAAAGTCAAGTTTTGAGTAAAAGTGATTTAACAACTTAGGATACGATAGTCCGATAGTGATAAATTAACCAGGCTATTAAAATCCATATATTCAGACACAAAAAAGTAAGGTCTATATTTGACACAAATATCATTGCCTAATGCATGCTGTAACATTTGCAAACTTTCTAATATCCACTACACATTTGGCTGCTGCCATCGTTCCTGAGAGTCCTTATGTTTCTATATATTTCCTTTGAAATCAATATTGAATAAATATTACTTGCTACAAATGAAAATTTTCTTTATAATGCAAAAAGCTGTTAAGATTCCAACATTTATGTAATCATGTGCCTCTAAATCGCTAAAACCAAGTGTAGTAGAAAATTAAATATCTGATTCTTCACTAAAACTTGTATGAAAATGTAAAGCAAAATAAGTTTATTGAAATGTCCCACATGCTGGAAGAAGCTTGCTAGCGTAAACAACATCATTTTCAAAACGCTGGTGTTCGGAAACTCTATGACAACCCACCTTTTTGGTCGGTTTTAGATCGACACTAAACTACACATGTCTAATTCAAACCATTCAAAAGGAATGATTGCCAATGGGGTAAATAAGAAAATAAGAGAAAGAAGGAAAAACAAAACATAGAATCTTGCAGCAGAATGACAAAATACAATAATCAATTATACAGTTCATGAAGCCGTTTTACAATATACATTTGGTTACACAACTTTTAAAACATAATCAGAGTACATCATTAACATACCAATAATGATGTAGCGAAATGTTACTTCTAATATAATAAACCATCTCGATCTTCATCCTTCAAAAATAATAACTTCAAACACTAAATGCGCAAGCTGACCCAAGCGTAATGAAAAGGCAAAACACTCGAGTCAGAACTAAAAATTCTTATGTAAGTTAAATCAACAACAAGTAAATATGAGTGTATAGCTTCAAAGATGTTTATGGGATTTTACATCTACTATCCAGTGTATGACGTGCATGCAATAACTTAAGAGATGCTATATATGTAGTGTCTAATCAATAAAATAAATATTTTTCTTAACGTTAAGACTTTACATTAATCCCCCTTAACACATTTTTAAACATTGTCCTACAGTTTGCCTTTGACACCACCAGTAACGTCGGTAGTCAGGAAGGCGTCGTGATAAGACAACACTAGAAGTGTTTTTTTAACTTACATAAGAATTATTGGTATGTCATATTTACTTGTTGTTGATTTAACGTACATAAGAATTTTTAGTTCTGAATCAAGTGTTATATCTTTTCATTATGCTCGAGTTAGCCTGAGCATTTTAGTAATTTAAATATGAATCCATTGGAAGAAACCGCGTCCAAATCTGTGTTTGTATGTAAAAGTTATTAACATTAGAAGGTTTAAAATTTAAATTAACACTTATTCATAATAATTGATTTAAAAGTCTTTTATATTAAATCAACAATTCCTTATGTAATCTATTAACATAAGTTTCCATTTTATTTCACTCAAACTCTATAGTTAACATCTTTCCTTATATTAACTGCAACATTTAATTACATCTAATTTCATTGATTCCCAAATAAATTCCAACACGGATTCAAAAATAAGATGAGAAATGAATAGTTGTTACATTTATATGATTTGAACACATTAATACATTTATTGTTTACAAACAAGGAGTATAAATTTACTTACAAATGTTAAAATCAATTTCAATTAAATAAGATATAATTTCACCATTAATACATCATTTATTTTATTCCTTATTAAACTTACAATTATTTCAATTGATTGAAATTACACTAAAACAATTGTCAATTCATTCAATCACCATTATTAAATTATATTTTAATAATTTTTTCCGTTTATAAATTATAAATTTTAATTTCTAATAATATTAACTTCCAAAATCTAATTAATTTCATATTTTTAATTATAAAAAATATGGGTTGTTACAAACTCAGTGCCTACAACCCCATTCTTATAATTATATCTAAATTTGCTTGTCTACTTGACATCAATAGGCATGTGCTCAAGTACAACAAAGAACAATTTTTGTATGTGACCAATAAGTATGCTCAAGGATTCCATGTTTTATTCTATATATTTTTGTTTTATACCATCATTCCTTATAGTCTATATCCATACTTAACAATATTATCTTCGAAATCTCCTAATCTGATACAAAATCTCTGCTTGATATGATTTAAGTTTGAAAACCTGATGAAATACAAAAGTTTATCTGTCGAAGCCTTATATTTATACATAACATTATATATTTAAAGCTATATAAGAAACTCCTATGCCCAAAACTTGATATGTTTGGAACTTTGGTATATACAAAATTGTTCATATAAGAAACCATATATGTATATAATTTATACTTCTCGAAACCAAATAAGTGAATTTTCGAAACTTACACACACACACATACATACGAATCTCCATATATCGTTGAAACTTCATATATGAAACTTTATATATCGTCGAAACTAGCGCGCACATTTATACATTTATACTTACATACATACATACATACATACATACATACATATATATATATATATATATATATATAAACACACACACAGATATATGCAACTTTTGTTTATAAAATTGTAAAGGCCCGTAGTTCCGTACCCTTTTGAGTCGACCATACTTCACATCAGTTCAACCCAAATTGAACGAAAATACGAATATTTAAGGGTAAAGAAGAAAAGATAGAAGAAGAATAGAAATAACAACACAGAATCTCAAAATCATAGCAAAACAAAATATAATATATAATAATAGTTTTTAAATACAAGGACTGTGCTGTCAATATACATACCATTATCAGAGTACAAAAATCAATACATCAGTCTAGACAGTTATAATAACTTGTCCTGATATACATAACTCACACAATGGAAATACCAAGTACGTGTTATACGTCTCTGTCATCCAGCTCATCTCCTGAGCTCCATAGCATCCTATCCTGAATCTGTAATAGTCGGTCTGACCCGAGCATTATAATAAAATAACGCTCGAGTCAGTCTGGAAAACCAACGTGAGAAAACACACTTAATTTGAATTATTAAAGTTATCAAAGTCCTTTGAAAACAAAGGTATCTAGTAAGACGTCATTATACATAAACACGACGGGTTTTTACCTTACGATAACCAAAACATTTATAACAAAATTGTCTGATATCATAATAGTGTCTAAACCAAGTAAATAGAAAATAGCCGAAATGCTTGCATCTCACATTTCAGTATAGTTGGGCACAATCAAAATCATACGACACGTATTGGAGTATGGATCCCATACAATGACTGGGCCACTAGGGTACTGTCCATCACAGTACACCTCAAGAACAATGTACCGAAGACCTCGTCGGGATCCCCTGCTACATAAGACTGGCTTACCCCTAACCAGGATAGACTGAATATGTTATCACCCCGGGTGTTCCTACCCTTATAATCGAGCGCTCCTTCTTTCATGCACATCCATATCCATAATATATAAGTTTCCAAGACATCCAGAAAAGTGATAACATACCATAATTGGGTGTGACCACTCAGCCTTACTGCATCTCCCTTGTTTTAGTCATTCCCAGTCGATGAGGCTAAACATTACCTTTCAAGAGACAATTCCACTTAGAATGCTCATCATCCTCAAATGACAATGTTCTGATAGCATTTGTCCATACAAGTTATCTTGGGTCTGGACAAACCAGATCACCGTCTTCACTATGTTCACAGTATCCATTTGTAACGTTCAAACATGATCGAAGTGGTTTTCGAATAATTAAATCCGATCACGTTCTCTTCGAAATGATTAACGAAATTGGCCAAAATTGATAGCCGATTATTTAACTATCAATAAAACATCCAAAAGCAGACATCAGGCCTTATTTCAACTTTTCTAAAAAATATTTCAAAATATCTATATAAGATATTATTTCCAGTACTTTAACATTTGAAAACAGTTTCAAATCCTTACATTTTCATTGGGATATTTCCACCCATTCCAGTACTTAGAATATTTTTCCCCACTTCATTTTATATTCATACTTAGGAAGTATTCCATTTATTTCCTACTTCCTATTTCTCAAAATCATTTACAATTTTTATTTGTAAATTCCTTGACTAGTTTATAACGAATTCTATAAATTACGGAATTCCCTAATTAATTCCCTTTAATATTTTCAAAGCCAATTATACTTGCTTATAATTTCAATTTCCCTTTGTGCTTCTTCATGATTTTTTTTTTCATTTTTCGAAGTTCACTTTTATTTAACTACTTCGGAAATTTTCTTACTTTTCTTCCCAATTCCATTTTAAGAATTTTCTTATGAATCGCATATACTGAATAACCCCATTCCTAGACTTCCGAGAAGGTTTATAAATAAATTTAAAACATTACAAAACTATATATATGTATGTATGTAAATAAAAATAAGTATTTAAAAGAACAATAATAATTTATTTTAAGTCATATTCAAGTAATTTTCTAAAATATTGAAACACTTTTATAACATCACTTTCCAAAGAAGGTTTAAAAATTTAAGATTTATTTAAATAAATATTAAGTATTTGAAAAATCCACTTTTGAAGTATTTTAATACCAACTAATTATAAACTACATAGTTTATAAATAAAATTTTCCCTTTTGAAATTAAACTTAACTTATCAAAATAAAATATATTTTAAATCTCAATAACTAAATTTCAATTTATAAATCCCTCTCGATTTTCCTCACATCACTTCCTTTTTGGGCTCCTTAACCACTTTGACTTCAAAAATAGTATCCACAATTTCTCTCTCACCCTATTTCCATATTCAAATATAAATTTCTCTCTGTATATTTATATTCCAAATTTTTTGTTCTGATATCGATTTCCTTTATCTATAATGTCGTTTATAAATTTTAAAATCCTTTGAGTCTCACTAAAATAATCTCATTTATAAAATTCCATTTTATAAATTCAATTCCTTGTAAATTCCATTCATTTTTTGCCAATCTATTTTTAATATCGATTCCAACTTCTTTCCATATTTTTTTCCCCAATATCATTTTAAGATCCGGTCTTAAAAATCTTTTATATAATTTATTTTAAAATCTCTATTTCAAATATTTTTCCCGCATCATTTTGTACAATCAAAAACCAATTATTTACTTATTCAAATAAATCTCTTTTAAATAATCCAAATTCCGAGATACATATTTTTATATTAAAAATCTCTTTTTAACTTGTTAATTAGTAAAGTATCAAATATTTGTAAGAACATGCATAGAGGAGAAAGCAACTTATTTTATTTATTCTCATCCAATTGATTTACAAGAAGAGGTGTTTATATATCACACCAAATAGTTAAACCAGGAAAGTTTATAATAGGAAAGATAATAAAAAGGAGACAATTACACCCTATATTTAACACTCCCCCTCAAGTTGGAGCATAGATGTTAATCATGCCCAACTTGTTACATAAATAATTAATTCTGACTCCATTCAAAGCTTTGGTGAAGATATCTGCAATCTGCTCTTCAGTCTCTATATACTCTGTAGATATTAAAACATCTTGTATTTTATCCCGAACAAAATGACAGTCAATCTCTATGTGTTTGGTTCGTTCATGGGACACAGGATTAGATGTGATATAAATAGCAGCTTTGTTATCACACCATAATTTAGCTGGTATAACAGTTTTCAGTCCTATTTCATTCACGAGTTGATGTATCCAAACTATCTCACATACAGATTTTGCCATAGCTCGATATTCTGATTCTGCACTTGAACGTGAGACAACATTTTGCTTCTTACTTTTCTATGAAATTAAGTTTCCTCCAACAGAAACACAAAACCCTGTTGTAGATCTTCTATCTATCTTAGAACCTGCCCAATCAGCATCTGAAAAGCATTCAACCTGGTTATGTCCATGGTTTGTATATATAATACCAAGCCTAACTGTTCCTTTTGAGTAGCATAAGATCTGTTCTAAAGCAGTCCAATGTTGAACTATTGGAGATGACATGAATTGACTTACAACACTAACAGAATATGCAATGTCTGGACGAGTAACAGTAAGATAATTTAATTTTCCAACCAATCTTCTATACATTTTTGGATTTTCAAATAATTTTCCTTCTTTTGTTAGTTGCATATTTGGAATCATTGGAGTACTACATGGTTTGGATCCTAGCTTTCCTGTTTCTTTTAGTAAGTCAAGCACATACTTTCTTTGAGATAAGAGAATACCTTTGTTACTCCTTAAAACCTCAACACCTAAAAAATATTTTAGTTCTTCCAAATCTGTTGTGTGAAACTGAGTGTGAATAAATTGTTTAAGAGACTCAATCCCTACTTTGTTGCTTCCTGTAATAACAATATCATCCACATAGACAACTAGCAAAATAATTCCATTCTCTGAATTTTTATAGAATATTGAGTGATCTGTTTTGCTTTTCTTCAAACCAAAATTCTTAATAGCTTGACTAAACTTTCCAAACCAAACACGAGGACTTTGTTTTAGTTCGTATAAAGTTTTTTTAAGGCGGCATACTAACAATTCTCCCCTTAAGCAACAAAGCCAGGTGGTTGCTCCATATATACTTCTTCTTTAAGGTCGCCATGAAGAAAAGCATTTTTAATATCAAGTTGATGTAAAGACCAGTCATATGTAGCAGCAAGCGAAATAAATAATCGTATTGTCGTTAATTTTGCAACAGGAGAAAATGTTTCAGAATAATCCACTCCATAAGTTTGAGCAAATTCTTTCGCAACTAATCGAGCTTATAAACGAGCAACCGATCCGTTTGGATTAATTTTCACAGAGAATACCCATTTGCATCCTGTAGCTTTTTTACCAATAGGTAATTTTACTAAATCCCATGTATTATTAAACTCCAAAGTATTCATTTCATCAATCATTGCTTTTCGCCAACCAGGAATAGATAGAGGTTTAGTAACAGATTTGGGAACTGAAATTGAGTCAAGAGAAGTGATGAACAGATATGAAGAAGTGGATAAGTTATTATATGAGACAAACGATGAGATAGGGAAAGTACAGTTGCGTTTCCCCTTTCGTAAAGCAATTTGGAGATCTAAATCAGAGGAAGTTATTATATTTTGTTCAGTAATGGGATCAACTGGAGAAGATATATTAGATATATCGGTATTTTGGTCAGAAGATGTTTCAGATTTTTGAATGGATGGGTCAGTAGAAACAGTGTGAGTAAGATATACAAGAAAATCATCACTGTCTTGAATAGTAGAGGTAGTGGTAGAATCAGATTTTGAAAAGAAAGGTATATTTTCGAAAAAATTGGCATCAATGGAGACTATATATTTATTAAGGCTAGGACAAAAACAACGATATCCTTTTTGAAGTCGTGAATAGCCAACAAAAATACATTTCAAAGATTTTGGATCAAGTTTAGTTATTTGTGGCCTTACATCTCTAATAAAGCAAGTACTACCAAAATTTTTAGGACTAACAGAGAATAAAGGTTTGTTGGGGAACAAAACTTTATATGGAATTTCCCAATTAAGTATAGAAGATGGCATGCGATTGATGAGAAAGCATGCTGTAGAAACTGCATCGGCCCAGAAATTTTTAGGAACATTCATTGAAAATAAAAGAGCATGTGCAGTTTCAAGAAGATGTCTATTTTTTTTTTTGCCACACCATTTTGTGATGTAGTGTCAACACACAATGTTTCATGAAGTATTCCATGCTGAGTCATATAAGAGTGAAATACAACAGATGTATATTCTTTAGCATTATCACTTCGTAATGTACGAATGCAAGTATTAAATTGATTTTTGATTTCAGCGCAGAAGCCAGAGAATATAGAAAATAATTCAGATCGATTTTTCATAAGATAAAGCCAAGTTGTACGAGAATAATCATCTACAAATGTAACAAAATATCTGAATCCAGATTTGGACAAAATTGAACAAGGGCCCCAAATATCAGAATGTACAAGTTCAAAAGGAGCACTAGCATGTTTATTAATTCTAAGACTTGTACTGTGATGATGATGTTTAGCAAACGACATGCTTCACAATCTAGTGTAGACAAAGAACGATATTGAGGACAAAGCTTCTTGAGGAGAGAAAGAGATGGGTGGCCTAACTGGTAATGAATCTTAAGGGCAGAGGTGATACTTGAACAAGTTATGGAAGGTGACAAATCAAGAATATATAGCCCTCCAGACTCATGCCCCTTACCAATAATCTGCTTCGTCGTTAGGTCCTAAAAAATACAACGAGTCGAAAAAAGGATATAGAACAATTTAGATTGCGAGTGATCTGACTAACAGAAAGTAAATTAAAAGATAATGATGGAAAATGTAGGACAGAGGGTAAAGAGAGAGTAGGAGTAGGGTTAACAACCCCGGTTCCTTGGACATGAGAAAGAGATCCATCGGCTAAAATAACTTAGCGATTGGAAGCGTTTAAATGATAGTTCAAAAAAGTGAGGTGTTACCTGACATATGTTCAGTTGCACCTGAATCAGTGACCCACCTATTTCCTCAATTAGCTAGAGCAGTTACTGATAAAGAGTCCTTTGAAGTTTCTTGATGTTTTAGGAATTTAGCGAATTCATCGATATAATCATGCACTTTCTTGTTACCAGATGTTCCAAGTATATGATCATTAGTTCCCAAATTTTGACTGTCCCAAATATTTGTTTGTCCAGTAGTATTCACCTGATCCAAGTTATTACCACCAGCAACATTAGAATTTGCAAGTTGCCTATTACCTCCAAACTGCCCTGTTCCAAACTTACACGAGCCAGTGCCGATACCAGATTGCCTCTGCATATTTTATATTGAAGTTTTCTGCATTCTGACTTAGTATGCCCAGTTTTCTTACAGTAGTTGCATACAATATTTCGAGAATCAGATTTTCCTACGTTCTGATTTTTCCAGTTTATATTCCTAGGGACAAGTACCTGAAGAAGCCACGTTTTCTGCTCGAAGAAGTCGACTAAACACATCCTGTAATGAAGACATGTTAGTTCCAGACAGGATTTGTGTTTTAGCCAAATCAAACTCAAAGGCAATCCACCAAGAAAACTCATTATCGCCATTTGCTCATGCTGTTTTTGTTGAACCTTTACATCTGGACTTAAGGGCGGCAACAAACTAAATTCTTCATAGGTCTTTTTGAAATTCATGAAGTAGGTTATCAACGATTGTTCATTCTTCTCAACCCGGTAAAAGGATTTACGGACCTCATACATTCGAGACAAATTTCCTTTTCCAGAGTACAAAAATTCCAGATAATCCAATAGTTCTTTAACAAATTCGCAGTGGTTGATTAAGCCAATTACTTCATTATCAATCGAATTTCGAATTTGAAGGAAGAGGCAAGCATCATCACGAAGCCAATTCAGGCGGGCTTTCTCAGTTGAATCTGGTGGCGGTGGGTTGTCGCTTAGATGATTATCTTTCTCAATGCTCCTAAGATAGATGCGCACAGTTTTGCTCCAGTCTAGGTAGTTGGCTCCGTTCAACTTGTGGTCAGTGATTTTTGATAATATCGGCACGACGTCTACCATAGTTGATACCTTTTCTTCACCCATTTGATTCGATAAGAAAAATAAATACCTAATATGAAATCCCCAAAATTGACACAGGGGAGATGTCCAAGATTTCAGAAACAAAGATCGAATTTTCTGAGAGGGGGTTTGGATAATTTTGGAGCAGGTTGAAATTGAATTTTCAAAAATGAAGATCGAATTGTTTTTGAACACGAGATTAACGAAGGAAAGGAGATAACTTTCTGATTTAAAGAAGGGAAGGAGCATGAAATTGAATTTTCTGATTTTCTAAAATCGAGATATAATGGTTTGATTAATTTGCTGATTTGAGATACGAGATTGAATAATACCTAACTTTGAATTGATTTTGGATAATTTTCTGAGATTGCTCTGATACCATGTTAATTAGTAAAGTATCAAATATTTGTAAGAACATACATAGAGGAGAAAGCAACTTATTTTATTTATTCCCATCTAATTGATTTACAAGAAGAGGTGTTTATATATCACACCAAATAGTTAAAGCGGGAAAGTTTATAATAGGAAAGATAATAAAAAAGGAAATAATTACACCCAATATTTAACATAACTCTTTAAAAATTCAAAATAATATTTATGGTATTTAATATACCAAAATTTATTCTCATGTTATCATAGCATAAAAAAAATTCACAACACACAATAATCCAGCAGATTATTCAATCACATCATATTTTATATATATATATATATATATATATATATATATATATGAAAAACACTAAATGTATTTGAGAAATCTAGTTGGATCCCTCCAACCTGTTTCCCTGCATCCACATATGTTAGACAATAATAAAATACTAATCCTACTTCGAGAGGGATATCGTGATATATTGGGTCATCCACCGCATAAGGTTTCATCTGCTAAAATATTCAGAAATATCAATACAACTACGAATATACTACTATATATATAATAACATGACATTCAACAGATAATAATTTTATAAATTCAACCAAGCATCCAATAATTTATTTTAACTGCTTAAAAATAAAATCTAGTAAATCCAAATGAGTGAGAATTTATCACCTTGATTTTACTTGCAATCCATTCAACTTTTAATTCCGTTGCAAAGCTAAGTCATTATGGATCCAACACCGCTGTTTCTAGTGAATCCGACCTCGTACAAGTAAATTATAGATTTTACTAATCATCGAGATAATTAAATTTTGTTTGAATTAGAGTTGACTTAAAATTTTAATTGTTATAACTAATTAAATTTCCTTTTTTTGAAACCACATACATTTATAAAAATGATCTATATAAATTCCAAAAATAATTTTTTTATATAACTTTCCAAATCAAAACATTTAAACTTCCTATTTCAAATCCCTAGTCTACGCACCGTGACATGGAGCTACTCGTCGATGCTCTATACTCAAATGTATGGCCTCTCCCTACATCTCCAGGCGCCACTGGTGACGTCGTTGCTCATCTCCACGCGTGACTCACTGTAGCGCGATGAACCCAAAACCAAACCTTAGCTCGCCCTACGCGCACGGCTCCACCGTCAATCGAACTCACCTACACCCTCTACTTAGCGCATTCGACTACCATCGTGAACTGCGACGCCCCACGCGTGCGCCACACGACATGATTTTTCCTCCCTAAATCAAGACTTCGGTCGCTATACTCTTTTTTTCGTATGAGTTGATTTCGATTTTCTTTATCTCTGATTTGAAATTTTGATTATGTATGGAAGGAGAGCGTGATTTTAAATTGAAAGGCGGCGTGTTTGAATGACTCTGAATTGAACTGATTTGAGGGAAAAGACGTGATTAAATGTGAACAGGCGGCTATGATTTCGCCCTTGATTTGATTGTATATTTAATTTATTTTATTTCAAATATCTCACAACACGTACCATGAAATCTCGACCTCCTATTGAGGCGTGCCCTAGGAGTTCATAATGTTATACCCCTATTTCGAACGCAATGGAAAAGGTTTCGAGTCCTAATTCGATCGTATGGAGAAGATAGCTTTTTGGACCTAATTATTATATTGAATTTTCGATATTAAATTCAACGCGTTTATATTCCGTATAATCAAACGGTAATGCCAAACACTATGAAATTTGGAATTAGATAATAGTACACTATTACAGACCCAATGGAAATAGTTTCATTGAATTCTGAGACTGCGTCTCGGATCGCTATTTTTACGTGTTGATTAAATCGATGATTTCCAAAATTTACGAAATCACTTGAGATTTTCAGTTTTAAAATCTTATTAAGTAAATTAAGATTCAAATTTGAATATTTAAACCATTTAAATATTAAAAATTAAACGATAGAAAAATTTGGGTCGTTACATTCCTCCACCCTTAAAAGAATTTCGTCCCCGAAATTGCTAAGGTAGGAAAAATGCTCCAAACCCATTACTTATTTAACATCCACTTAGTTAAAACTTGACATTTACTTTTCTAAACCCTTTTGTCCTATCTAACCATTTAGTTTCCATTTCCCAACCAACATATCTGATTTCAATTTCAATTTGAACGTCAACTTTTTAGTTAACAAAATTTTTCAAAAGTTTCCAAATTTTTTCTAACTTCCTAAATTTTCGAATTTCTTTGGCAGTCTCCCTGTACGGAGAGCCTTTTGCAATATGATAAGAGAGATAAATATATATACATCGACCCACAGGGTTGGAAAACAAATTATGTATAAATATTTTATATTTCCGCTGTATTTAATCCGAAATTGTATATTATATTATTGTTTTTAAGCAAGCGGCTTATTTTATATGCAATTACGAAACCAACGCTAGTCCAATAGCCTCCGGGTACCTGTACTTACTCAATTTAACCACATAAGTACCAAAATATGAAAGTTCCATAACATTTCATTCATTTAACTAACTTAACACATGAATTTCATATACAACATGCCAAACTAAAATTAGTAAGAAGTTATAAGGTTCCTTACTAATTTAATTACTTCCACTCGATCCATATACCTTCCATTCAATTGGAAATGATTTACAACCCAATTTATTAGCACTCAACTTATATTTATACCAAATAAACTCATATTCATTTCAAATTGATTTAAAAATCAATTTATTCACCTTCTATTAATTCATAGAATTTTATTTGCTTCCGTACGCCAAACAACAAATTTTTCTATGAAAATTCGATGATACATATTTAATAAAATAACCATTCAGTTTACAACTATTTTAAATTGAATCCAAATCAATTTATATTTAATTCTATTCCATTTCAAATTTATTCACGATCAATTCAGTTGCATTCCACTCATATCCACATTAGTTTCAAATCCATTTTATTAAGATCGAAACCACTCCACGCTATTTATTTAATAAGCATTTCATAATTTACTCGAGCCAGACTTCCATCCAAAATATTAACTTAAGTTATTTGTTAATTTTCAATTTATTCAATCATATACTTAAGTTTGTTTCCCTTGACATCAAATTCCAATTCAAATTTTTGATTTGATTTTTATTCAATCAAATTACATTCCATTCTTACTAGTTTATTTAATTAGTCCTTTCATTTAATCCACTTCAAATTTCAATTTCAAACTCATATTCATTCTCGAATTCATTTAAAATAATATTCAAGGCCAGATTCGATTTATTTCCATTCACTTTGAATTTATTTATAACTCAAGCCATTTTTATTTCAATCCAATCCCATTTGATCACATTCAACATATATTTAATCAGCTTATATATATAAGTCGAATTTTATTTATCACTCAAGTTCTATATTCAACTTCAGTTTCAGTCCACAATCCATTCTATTTAATCAAGTTAATTTCCATTCCAATATTTAATTAATTAATTAATTAATCTAATTAGTTCACTTCCATTTTAAAATTTCGATATATGATTTTTTATGTTAAAAATCATTCTATTAATCCACTTGAGTTCACATTCAATTTTTTTAATTCAAGTTTGGATTTTATTTCCTTCGCTAAAATATCAAACCATTTTTATTTTTGGTTCTCTATTCCACTTTCCAATTTTTATAAGTTACACAACTTATTTTCTCACATTCCCCTCAATTTTATACTCAAGCATATCCACATTTTATTTTTAACTCAAGATTTACATCGCTTGGCATCTGGAATATACTTTTATTCCATTAATTTCAATTTTTTTAAGCTGTTCAAATCTATCTATTCATAATCCCAAAATTTTCACTCAAATTTATCCCATTTAAATTTTTATAACTTATAGTTATATAATTATTCTACCACTCATAATCTTTATTTCAATTCGATATTATTTCTAATCCAATCAAACTTTATTTTACTTAGCTTAGATTAATATTTTATCCATACAATTTATTTCAATTCAATCAATTAAGAGTTTGATTCCAACTTGAAATTCCTCCATGCTTCCTTACATATATTTAATTGTTCCATTCATTTATACACATTCATTATTCACTTATATTTACTTAACTTCATCACATTCTATTCATTTAATTTAATTTATTGTAATCACTTTATTTAATTTATTTTCTTTTATTTTTGCTTGAGTTAAATTCCAATTCTTATAAATTTTCTTTTACAAGTCCAATTTATTTAACTTACATAAGTTAAGTTTTAATTTCATCTTGAAATTCACATCTTTCAATTTTTATTTCAAAACTTATTCTCTTCTTATTTCGCTTCTCATTTAGTTAGAAATTTCACGATTTAAACACCCGGTTCTTTTTTCAAATAATTTGAAATAATATATATATATATATATATATATATATATATATATACATATATATAAATATATAACTCTGTTTTAACTAGCCATTTCCTTCAACTTTCAAAAATCAACTTGAATTTTTCCCAAAACAATTCCCTCGAAATCTCTAAAACAACATTTGTTTTTCACAAAAATCTCCATATTAAATTACTATGGCAGCAATCCGTCACCTAGAAAATCAAAAATGAATACGTTGATGATGTAGTCATCACTAAAATTTTTTTCCAGCGGTTGAAGTGACTTTAGTGCTATATCACTTCCAAAATCCATTTTAAAATAATTTTATTTCGAAAATATTTTCAGAAATAATACTCTTATTATTATTTTTCCACACCACTTTGAAAAACATTTTTTTCCAAACTTTCTAGGATTTAAATTTTCGGATTCTTGTTTGAATCAAATTTTAATCATAATCCATTTGTATAATTTATACTTATACAAATTTTCATTTGGTTATATAAATCATTTCCAATTTTATAATCTTATTTGATTATAATATTATCATTCAAACACCCAATCTATATATAATAATTTTCAGGAAATTATTTCTTTTATATTAAAATATATCTTTGGAAAAATTATTTCATTTACCCCATTTCAAAACAATACTGTGTCGATTTGCTCTATTCAAGTGTTTAGAAACCCCTATCGATACAGTTGTACAGACTATGCCGACTAGAATTCTTAAGCTACTCAATAAATCAACCAACACAATAGAAAACATTTTATATTCACTAACAAATACGCACTCATATCTATTAATATATTCAAACTCATTCTAGGGTACTACTGGCCCTATCTCTAATAAGTATTTCCCCACCAGAACCAAAATTCTCGCTTGACTGTCAGCTCTAATACCAAATGTAAAGGCCCGCAATTCCGTACCACTTTGAGTTGACCATAATTCACAATAGTTCAACTCAAATTGAACGGAAATATGAATCTTTAAGGGTGAAGAAAAAAGATAGAAGAAGAATAGAAACAACAACACAGAACCTCACAATCGCAGCGGAACAAAATATAATAATAACAACATATTTTAAATACAAGGAATATACTATTAATATACATACCATTATCAGAGTACAATAATCAATACATCAATCTAGACAGTTATAATAACCTATCGTGATATACATAACTCACACATCGGAAATACCAAGTACGTGTTATACGTCTCTATCATCCAGCTTGTCTCCTGAGCACCATAGCATCCTATCCTGAATTTTTAATACTCGATCTGACCTAAGCATTATAATAAATAACACTTGAGTTAGTCTGGAAAACCAGCGTGAGAAAATACACTCAATTAGAATAATTAAAGTGATCAAAATCCTTTGAAAACAAAGGTATCTCGTAAGACCATGTCACATATAAACACGACAAGTTTTTACCTTACGATAACCGAAACATTTTTATCAAAATTGTCTGATATTATAATAGCGTCTAAACCAAGTAAATAGAAAATAGCTGAAATGCTTGCATCTCACGTTTCAACATAGTTGGGTACAATCAAAAACGTACGACGCTTATTGAAGAATGGATCCCATACAATGACTGGACCACTAGGGTACCACCCATTACAATGCACCTCTAGAACAATGAACCAAGGACCTCACCGGGATCCCCTGCTACACAAGACCGGCCTACCCCTAACCTGGTAGACCGAATATATTATCACCCCAGGTGTTCCTACCCTTACAATCGAGCGCACATTCTTTCATGCATAACCATATCCATAATATATAGGTTTCCGGGGAAATTTAGAAAAGTGATAACATACCCTAATTGGATGCGACCCACTTAGCCTTGTAGCATCTCCCCTGTTTTAGTCATTCTCGGTTGATGAGGTTTGAGGTTAAACATTACCTTTCAAGAGACAATTCCACTTAGAATGCTCATCGTCCTCCAAAGACAATGTTCTGTTAGCATTCGTCCATACAAGTTGTCCTGGGTCTGGACAAACCAGATCACCGTCTTCACTATCTTCACGGTATCCATTCGTAACGCTCAAACCGGATCGAAGTGCTTTTCAGACAATTAAATTCGATCCAGATCTCTTCGAAACGATTAACGAGATTGACCAAAATTAATAGTCAGTTATTTAACTATCAATAAAACATCCAAAAGCAGACATCATGACTTATTTCAAATTTTCCAAAAATTATTTCAAAATATCTTTATAAGATATTACTTTCAGTACTTCAACATTTGAAAACAGTTTCAAATCCTTATATTCTCAACGTGATATTTCCACCCATTCCAATACTTAAAATATTTTTCCCCACTTCATTTTATATTCACACATAGGAAGTATTCCATCTATTTCCTACTTCCTTTTTCTCAAAATCATTTGCAATTTTTATTTGTAAATTTCTTGACTATTTAATAATGAATTCTATAAATTTCGGAATTCCTTAATTAATTCCCTTTAATGTTTCCACAACCAATTATACTTGCTTATAATTTCAATTTCACTTTGTGCTTCTTCATGAATTCTTTGTCATTTTTCGAAGTTCACTTTTATTTAACTACTTCGGAAATTTTCTTACTTTTCTTCCCAGTTCCATTTTTAGAATTTTCTTATGAATCTCATGTACTGAATAACTCCATTCCTAGACTTTCGAGAAGGTCTATAAATAAATTTAAAACATTACAAAACTCTCTCTCTATATATATGTGTGTGTGTGTGTAAATAAAAATAAGTATTTAACAGAACAATAATAATTTATTATAAGTCGTATTCAAGTAATTATCTAATACATTGAAACACTTTATAACATCACTTTTCAAAGCAGGTTTAAAAGTTTAGGATTTGTTGAAATAAATATTAAGTGTTTGAAAAATCCACTTTTGAAGTATTTCAATACTAACTAACTTTAAATTACATAGTTTAATAAATAAAAAATTTCCCTTTTGAAATAAAATTTAACTTATCAAAATAAAATATATTTTACAAATTTCAATTTATAAATCCCTCTCGATTTTACTCACATCACTTCCTTTTTCGGGCTCCTTAACCACTTTCACTTCAACAATAGCATCATCTATTTCTCTCTCACTCTGTTTCCATATTCAAATATAAATTCTCCCTGTATATTTCTATTCCAAATTTTATCATCTGATATCGATTTCCTTTATCTATAACATCGTTCATAAATTTTAGACTCCTTTGAGTTTCACTAAAATAATCTCATTTGTAAAATTCCATTTTATAAATTCAATTCCTTATAAATTCCATTGATTTTTTTGCCAATCTATTTTTAATATTGATTCCAACTTCTTTCTATATTATTTCCCGAATATCATTTTAAGATCCAGTCTTAAAAATTCTTTTATATAATTTATTTCAAAATCTCTATTTAAAATATTTTTTCCACATCATTTAGTACAATCAAAAACCAATTGTTTAATTATTCAAATAAATCTCTTTTAAATAATCCAAATTTCAATATATATTTTTATATTAAAAATCTCCTTTTAACTCTTTAAAAATTCAAAATAATATTTATGGTATTTAATATACCAAAATTAATTCTCATGCTATCATAACATATTTTTTTACAACACACAATAATCCAGAAGATTATTCAATCACATCATATTTTTTTATATAACTGACTATTTGAGGAATCCAGTTGGATCTCTTTAACCTGTTTCCCTGCACCCACAGATATTAAACAACAATAAAAATTTCAATCCTACTCCGAGGGGATATCACGGTATATACGGTCATCCTGTGACGACCCGGAATTTTTAAGCATTTAAATTTGGAATACTTAAATTAATTTTAAATATTTAGGGGTTAAATATTAACTTGAATTCAAATATCATTAATTATTGATAATTAAGTTATTGAATTAAATAATTGGAAGTTGAGCTAGATGTTGAATATGGAGTTCTAGGCCTGTTAAAAATAATTTGAAGGCTTATAAAATTTATATTGATAACACTGAAGATTATAGAAGTTGTAAAATAGAATTTAACAGTGATTTGTTCAGTTTTGAAATTTTACCATTTTAAAATTGAATTTAAAAACAGCCTTCCGAGGCACAGTTTCGAAATTCGACGAAAACAGTTCCATTAGATCTGTAATATTGTATTATTATCGGATTTCAAATTTCGTAGTGATCAGAGTTGTTGTGTGAGCGTACGATAAGTAAACGCGTTGAAATTTATATCGAAATTCAATATATATATTTCTTCTGGTCAACTTCTGCTGAAATAAATTCATATTAGTTGTCTTTCCTTTATCACCTTAGCCAACATTAGCCGTATTTCCTTCACATCACTGTATGTTTTCTTTCTGCTATGCTTTCAAATCACCGTAGACAACTGTGTACAAACAGCCATCGTCTTGTCTCCCCATCTTCTTTTAAAATCACGCGACCCTTTCCTATTTCCTCAGGTCAAAATCAAGGATAAATCAATGGCCGAATCACTTTTTCAATCAAATTTCCCTTCGAAACAAAATAATAAATGATAGCCGAGCGCGTTCCTTTATGCTTCGTTCCCCTCTTTTTCTCGAGCTCAGATTTATAAGAAAAAAATTTCAATCGAACGATAAAATATTTATGGCGTCGGCTCTATTCAAATCGAAGAAATCAAAATCGCTTGAGGGAAGCTTCCATCTCATTCCAGATCGTTCGAGCGTCAGCATATCATTGTCGAAGGCAAGCTCGTTGAGGCCAAGTCGAGAGGGGTCGCGACCTAATCTTTTCGTAGCGCCAAGTTAGGACTTGGGGGTCGAGCTCGGTCGGAAGCTTGGAGGAGCACGCGATTTGGCAGTGGGTTGCGATGGATGACTTCGAGGCTGTGGAAGGGCAACACGGTGGCAGTCGCGATTCGAGTGGTGTGGGCTCGATTCTGTAGGTGATTATCTATTTAATTATTTTTGAATCTCAACTTAACTGCATATGTATATAAAAGAAGAAAAAAAATGTTAACTGTTTAGCTTTAAAATTTCAGAGTTTAAATATATATATATGTACAAGAAATTTATAGAAGATTTTGGAAGAAAATTATATGAGGAATTTGGTGATAAAATTGTACGATAGACTTATTTAATTTATTTTAGTTACTAAAGGATTTTTTTAAAAGGGAAATTTATTAATTTAAATTAAATTAAGTTATTAATAAATTAAAATCTTCTAATGGTAATAAAGTATGTGGTTAGTAAATTATCAAATGGAAATTTGTTGGTTCAATTTGACTCGAATATTAATAAAACATCTAATGTTTATACAAGGTAAAAATTTGAAGGAAGCAAGACGAATTGGGTCGGATTGCAAACGTTAAAGGTGAGTTAATCTCACTCGGTTAAATTTAAATGATTAAATTTAATAATTGTTTGAATGGTTGAATTGATTAATGTGGTATAGTATAGTATATTTTGGGATTGGTATTTATGTTGTGCTAACGTCTGTGGATGCAGGGAAAACAGGTTGGAGGGATCCAACTGGATCCCTCAACATTTATTTAAATTATTTAGCATTCTCTGTTGTGATTATTGGATATTCTATGATGAGTTATATTGGAATATTGAATGTTATGGTTTGATGGATATCATTGGGTATAATGAATTATCAAAAATATATATAAATTGGATTTTGGAAGGAAAATAAAAGAAGTGAATTTGTACGAAAATAATTGTAGAAAATTTGAATAAGTTTAAGAATGAATTGGGAAGAAATAAAGTGACTCTAAAATTTTAATAAATAAAACTAGAGTATAGAAAGGAAATTTTGAATAACAGGAAGTTAATGAATTTTAAACTGTAGTGTTATTATTTAAGAGAACAAAACATTTATTTAAAATTTAAGATTTAAATTATTGAAAGGGATAAAGAAGAATTGGGAAAGACCTGAAATTGTGTACTTTAGTTAAGAGATTTAAAATCAACGGAAAATAATAACAATAATAATAAGTCCAAAATTAATAAATTTTGAAATGAATTGAGTAAGTAATGAAATTTATTTCAAATGGAGTAAATTGGAAATCAATTTGGGAAATTGATTTAAGTGATTGAGATTGGAAATTCTTCCTGAATAACCAGGTACGTTTTCAAAGTAAATTTTTAAATATAAGTTAAAAGTTTAAAGTGTTTTAAAAAGCAAGATTTGGAAAATTTATTATTTCTAATATTTAAACTCTAAAGTAAGTATTTTCTTTTAATCTATTATGATAGTAATTATTTATAAAAGGGTAACTTAATGTTTTGTTTTAAAGAGTGAGAACCTAGTTTTATATTTTATAAAGTAACCTTATTTTCAAATATTCATATCATATATATTTTTAGTCAATTATTGAAGTAGTCTTAACTTAAATGTATTGAAGTAAATTTCGAAGTAAGTATTTTATTTTAATTTATTATCATAATAATTATTTAAAGACTGATTTAGTATTTTAAAGAAGAAAAGCTACTTAAATTTATAAGTAAACTTATTTTAATTATTTGTAAAGTATTATTTTAAATTTAGTACTAAAGTAAATCTTCTAAATTAAATGTTAAACATATTTTACAATAAAGTGTTTGAAATTATTTTAAAAATCTAAAATTTTGTACTTGGTGATTCACGTGGAAATAGAAATACTTGGAATTATTTCTAAGAAAGGAAGATAGTTTGAAAACTATTTTAAAAAATGGTTTGAAATGTGGAAATATATCTTATGAAGATATTTTTGGGATTAATAAATAATTTGGGAAATTATTTATTTTTTGATGGTTGTTTGTGAATATTAATTGATAGTAAAATAACCGACTATCAATATTGGCCAAATGCGTTGATCGTTTCGAAGAGACCGGGATCGAGATTTATTTCTTGAAAACCACTTCGATCTGGTTTGTACGTTTCGTGAAAACGATTTTGGATTCGAAGATGGAGCAGTAAAGTGCAAGGGCTAGTCGCTACTAATCCCGAGGATATTTCCAAAATGGATGTAGTAGGAATAGTGCCTTTGGTTCCGTTCGAACCCGGGACGGACTTGTATGGATGAATGCTTGCGGAACATCATCAGATGGGCGATGGGCATTCTAAGGGATATGTTCTAAAAGGTAACGCTTAGCCTCAAGCCTCATCAAATGGGAATAACTGAAAATCAGGGGTTATGCAGCAAGGCTAGGTGGGTAGCACCCAAACAGGGTGAGGTCATCCCTGTCTAGATGTCCCTTTTTATTTCGGCTTAGTGGGCGGTTGCTGATCCCAACCGCGGGGTGATCTCACTCGGGATTATCCAGTAAGGGGTAGTCCCGGTCTTGTGTTGCAGGGGGGAGGGTGTACTCCTCGGTACTGTGATCTAGGCCACGTACTGTGACAGGTGGTACCCCAGTGCCTAGTCATTAGTTGGAAATCCATTCTCCCTACGAGCCTCGTACGGGTTTTGTTTGTATTACCCACTCTGTGGCTAGTAGCTGGAATTTAATAATGTAACAATTTCGGCTATTTTATAAGTATTTGTATATAGACCCTATTATAATATCAGAGGATTTCTATAAAAATTGTTTTAGCTATCGTAAGGTAAAATCCCGACATGTTTATTTGTGGCATGGTCTTACGAGATGCTTTTGTTTTTCAAAAGACTTTTGAAACGTTAATAATCAATTGGGTGTGATTTTCTCACGCTGGTATTCCAGACTGACTCGGGTGTTATTTAACTGTAATGCGGTCAGACCGAGTATTATAGGATACAGGATATGATGCTGTGGAGCTCAGGAGACGAGTTGGATGACGATACGTACATTCGTACTTGTTTATATATACATTCTCCACTGTGTTGAGTTGTTGTGTATCCATTTGGATGATATTGATGTTGAGCTGTGATTGATGTACTCTGATGATGTAACATATAAACAGATATATTTGATTTTGAGTAAAGATCCTTTATTTTCTGTTATATTTTATCCCGCTGCGATGGTTAGATTCTGATGTTGTTTTCTATATTCTTCTCCTACCCCTTCATCTTTAACCCAAATGGTTCGTATTTCTATACATCTTGAGTTGATTTAGGTAGAATAATGTTAACTCAAGGGGTACGGATTTGCGGGTCGTTTCACTTGGTATCAGAGCTTAGGTTGGTGACAACCTTGGCTCTGATGGGAATTACTCATAAAATAGAGTCTATAGTACTTTAGAATGAGTTTGAGCGTATTAATAGATATGAGCGAGTATTTGTTAGTGAATATAAATTGTATTAATATTGTATTGATTGGTTTGTTGAGTGGCATATGAACCTTCGTCGGCACAGTCTGTACAACTGTATCGAAGGGGTTTCTAAACACTTGAATAGAACAATCGACACGGTATTGTTTTAAATGTGGATGAATGAAATAATTTTACCAAAAAAATATATTTTGATATAAAGAAAAGTTTTTGTAAACTATTTTGCTAATATATGGTTGCTTGGATGTTAGAAATAATGGTATTTAAATTATTATCCTTATTGTATGGAAAGTTTAACTAGAAATTGAAATATAACCAAAGTTAAGGGATAAATTCATTATAAAAAGAAATTTATAAAATGTGAATTATAAATGTAAATTATAAATTGAAATATAATTAAATGATAATTTGTATAAGCATAACAATACAAATGCATTATAGTTAAATTTGAATTAAAACAGAATTTGAAACTTTAAAACCCCAGAGATTTTGGAAGTATTTTGAAGATAAATAGCAGCATTGTTGTTTTTGGGGTAATCCTGAAAGGAAGTTGTTTCAAATAAATTTTGGGAAAGAGATATAGCATTGAATTCACTTCAGTCACTGGAAAAAAACTACGGTGATGACTGCAGCATCATCGATGTTCATTTTCGAGTTTCTAGGTGACAGATTGCTGCCAAATTGATTATTTAGGGAAACCTGTTTATTTTTGAAAATTCAAAGGAAACTTGTTGGGAATAAAAACCAGGATTGGTTTGAAATTTTTGAGAAGTGTGATTTTGAGATGTTGAAGATTCAAAATGATTTGAAACCAAAAGTCGGGTGTCTAAAAATCCTGATAAGATAGGCTGTAAGCTTATAAATTGAGATGATTTTTAAATCAGGAAAGGAATATAAGCTTTGAATGTTGAGAATTTGAGTTTAAAGTGAAAAGTAAAAAAATGAAATTTACTTGGATTGGAGAATAATATTTAACTTGATTGAAATTAATTAAATAGGCTGAAAATAATATTCAGTTGTTTTCGAATTAAGTTGAAATCGAATTGAGATTAAATAAATCTGAGTTTAAAATAAAATTGAATTGGAATAAAAATTCAATTGAGTTATTGAGTGGAATTAGATTCGTACCTGAATAAATGGAAAATAAATTGGTTAAGGATTGGACTGAAGTAAATAAATTAGAATAACTTATAAAAGAATCAGAATTAAAAATCCATAGAATAAAATATGCTTGGATTATAAATAAGTGTAAAACTCGAATTAAAATAAAAGATGAATACATTCAAGCCTAGAATGAATGTGATTGTATAAAATAATTAGTTGCGACTTATAAAATTGAAAATGGAATACAAAGCCCAAAATTAATATTTTGACAAATTGGAAAATGAAAAGAAAATCCAAACTTGAATTATAAAATAAATTTGAACTTAAGAAAATTAAATGAAGAGATTTTGAGATTGAAATCAAGTGTTGAATTTTTTCCAGGGGAAGAATTAATTAGATAATAAATTAGTGAATGAAATTGAATTGTGAGTTTATGATGAAGTTTGGAAATAAACTCAAGTTATAAACTAAATTCGACTTAAATTGTTGATGAAGTGAAAGTAATTGAGAATGAAGTTGAATTGTGAGTTAATAAAATTGGATGGTAAATTGAAAATGGATAGTGGAATCAGAACTTAAGTTATAAATTAAAATATGACTTGAAGTGTTCATAAATTAAATATAATTGGAAATGTGTCGAATAAATAAAAATGTAAATGGATTAAAATATTAATGGTAGGAGTTGCAAGTAAAATCCAAATAAATGGAAATAAATTAGAAACGACCTTGTAATCAATTGAAATGAGCTTAAGTATAAAATTGAAGTAAATTAACTTAAGCTAATAGATGGAGGAAAGTTGAATTGAAATCAACTTAAACTAAGTTTAATGGTATTGGATTGCATTTAAATCAAGTGAAAATAAATTTTAATCGAAATAAAATTTGGTGGGTTATAAATAATATTTAAGGAAATGAAAATTCATAATGGATTGAGTGGGTACACTAATTATATTGAATAAATAAATGGGTGGAATAAATAAGAATCAAATGAAGTGTGGTTTAAATAAGTTGAGGAATAGTTGTTGAAAGAAATAGCCTGGATTGTTTTCGAGCTAAATAAATAGTTTGGAATAAACAATTTTGGAATGAATTGTAAATGAATGGATTGTGAATGAAATTTAAACAGAATGTGTCGAGCTAGATCAAATGGTTTTGAATGGAATCTGTTTGAATAATGAAACTACTTTGGTTAATAAAATGAAATGCAAGTGAATGGATTCGAATTTAAAATGCAATGAAAATGAAAATATATGGGTTGTGAATAAATTTAAAAATGGAATAGAATTAAGTATAAAATGAGTTGAAATCCATTTAAATTGGTTATAAAACATAAATACTTATTTATTCACATAGATCTCATCGAATAACATAGAATAAATTTTCATTGGAGGTAAATGGAAATAATTAAGATGCTATGAATTGATAGGAGTAAAATAAATTGATTTTGAGAGCAATTGAATTAGATATAAGTTCGTTTTGCTTAAAAATAAATTAAATGTAAGCGATTGAGTTTTAAACCATTCAAATTGAATGAAAACGGTTATAAATTAATGGAAACAGATGAATTAGTATGAAAATTGTATAAGTTGCTTACGGAAAAAATGTTTGGTGTGAATTTCTTTTAGAATTCATATGTTTAACTATTGCAAATAAGTGAAATGTTGTTAAACTTCATTTATGTGGCACTTACATGTTTAAATTGAGTAAGTACAGGTACTTGGGAGCCGTGTGGCTGGATTGGGTTGCGCTAATTGCTAAAATAATAAGCTGCTTGCTTAAAAATGCTAAATAAGGTACGCCTATGCAATAAAAATAGAAAATATGAACTATTTTTGGTTTTTCCGACTGTAACAACCAGCATATTTATCGATTTTATATTTAAATATTTTATTTAAATATTTCATCGTTAGTCGGATTTTAGTCCAAAAAGCTACTTTTTGCATACGGTCGAATTAGGACTCGGGACCACTCCCATTGAGTTTAAAATGCCGTTTGTGACCTTTTTGAGTATAAGCTTCAATATGTTTGGAGAAAGTTGATTTTTGCTACTTTTCACTTTGGGTTTGAGTTTGGGTTCAGCTATTAGCCAACTAATACTTAAAAACTGAGCCCCTCCTCCCCATTCTCCCTCACTTCTTTCTCTTTTCAGTTTTTATAGCATTAATGGTGGGAGAGATTGGAAATTAAAACTCCAAAATCCTAGTTCCTTTTGCAACTTCAAATTCCTAGCTCCAAACTCAAGAAGAACCCATTGGTAAGCTTCTCTTCTTCTTCCCCAACTTATTCTCTTACCAATTTCAGAAATTCCTAAACCTAATTTTGGGAATGTTCTTGTTTTGAGCTTAGATTCAAGCTCAATTGGGTTGTGTTGAAGAGAGGTTGATTCTCCATTTGCTTTCAAGCTTCTTCTTGTTTGATTTTGTGAAAAGGTGAGATTTTTATCTCACATCTATGCTTATATTTATCTTCGATTGTTAGGTATGAATTCCTAACATTTATTCGTGTGCATTTGCTTTTGGTTTGGATTGATTTGGTGAATATTCCAATTTTTAGTGTTTTGAGTTCAATCCTTTAAAAATCATAACTTTGATGTTTGAACGTGTGTTTGGTGATGCATCGAGGAGCATATAGGGCCGGGTAGTTGATTAGTATAATCCCCTAGTGCCGTTGCTCGAGAGAATGCAAATTAGTGGAGGTTGCACATCAATTAAATGGGCATCAATTTGCAGAGCATCAGGTTCGGCCGACCGACCCCCCGGTCCGGTCGACCGACCTGCTAGTAATGCACTTCTCTGTTTCTGGTTCGGCCGACCGACCCCCCTGGTTCAGTCGACCGACCTGATGCCCGAGAAGTTTTTTTAAAACAAGGTCCGGTCGACCGAGCCCTACAGCCGGCCGACCGACCTGATGTTATTTTGCCTATTTCGCCTATCTTGTGTGGTTTCCAACTTTAATCGATTCGTGTTGTTTCCTATGTCTTGTTATCATTTGTTATGACTTTGATGACTCCTTTTTAGGGATTTTTGAGTATCCATTTTGATGGATTCTTTATCGGTTTCGTTGGATTTTTATTCACATCTTCGTATGTGAATTTTAGTGATTGATTGTTCCTACAATCTTCTTTGTGTTTTGTCACTTTAAAAATATAAAGGTTTTCTATACTAGTAGTAAATATCAAAACTCTTTCCTCAAACGATTTCAATACTATTTTAATACCAAATTCATTTATAAAACCGTTTTCCAATCTATTAGTATATATAAACCTTTACCTCACTCGTATGAGAAATCTAATTAAACGACTTAGTAAAACAAGTGGTATGAAACGCTTGCGTTCACTTTGTTGGTTAATTCTTGGACTTGTTCGATTGAATCTCTTGTGACAATTTTCTAGTGGAGATATACAATTTGTTAGTAAATATTTAAGTTAAGCTAGTGGTTATGGGACATGAAGCTAAGCTCATAGATTTACTAGCTTACTGTAATTGACACTTCTTGTTGATCATGACGATCATTTTGTGATTTAGACTAGCAATGTGCGATGTCTCTTTGTCTGCAAGGGCGACTAAACCCCGTTTTATGGAGTTTCGACTCAAATTGATGGGGTAGCAACCCACGATCTTCGGACCATTCGTGTGTCAGGTCTTCGGACCATTCGTGTGTCAGATTAATGGCTAGCTACCATGAGATAGCTTCTCGTTCGTGTGTTACAGCTGTTGGTGAGTTTTCATGCCCCTGTTCGTGTGATAGGCCTCCCCCCTATTTTGTGTGATTTCTGGTTTTCGTGTGTTGAATTCTGGAATTTCCTTCTTCACCTATTTTTGTGATTTCTATTGATATGATTTATTAATTTTTGTGCATAGGTGAATTTGTGTGTCATTTACTGGATTTCTTGAGATGATTTCTAGAATTTGTGCTTCACCAATTTTCGTGATTTCCATTGATAAGTTTTATCAATATTTGTGCATTGGTGAATTTGTGCGTCATTGACTTTTGTGATTGACATTAATATAATCGTCAATATTTGTGGTTTGATGAACGAAATGAGGAGTATGACATTTCTTTGTTTCTTGTGTAGATTTGGTGATATTGATTAGTCTCTCGTTGATTTTCAATTACTTATATATATCACAGCTCGGAATTGTGTTTATTATGTGTTCAGTCATATCTCTTATTCTATATCGTTGCATCTGATATTTATAGTTAGACTGATCCGTTTATTATTTTCTTATTAAATAATACTCGGGTCAGACCGAGATGTTACAGGTGCATCTGCTTGACTTCTCTCTCGGGATTGATTTCTCTAACTTTTGGCTTACTACTTAGATTAGTAGTTTATTTTGGTGTATACATCCGAGATATAGACTCCATAATGTATACTTATTCTTTTGTGTAGTTCATGTAACTATTCTTTTGTGATATTGTGGATCTTTTTAGACCACTACTCTGATGTACACTTCCTAGTGTAATATTCATATCTATTTCCACCTTTGTGATATGAATTGTCTGTGACTGATTTATGTTATGTTTATTTTTATATTTGTTTCCGAAGAAATTATAGCCACTGTGTAGTAGCTTTGAGTTTGTGTCGGTATGTCGGATTTCCCTCTTGATAAAGAAATGCATGTTATACTATCTGACATATCGATGCTCGCGCAAAGCAATTACACGGATGGTCGCTCCTCAACAGCCTTATTCTCCGTGCTAGTTGACAGCATTCTCCGTATTGTTCTTGGCTAGCGTGGGTATAGAGTTGGGGCGTCACACCGACCGTGTGGGTCGATGTATATATATTTATATCTTTTGTCAAATTGAAAAAGCTCCTCCGTACAAAGGAGACTCTGCCAAAAATTTTCAGAAATTTTTTGGAAATTTTTTGGAAAATTTTGTTAACTACAAAACTGTTTCGAATTGAAAATTGAAATAAGTTAGTGAATGAAACTACTTTAAAATAATAACATGAATCAATATAAATGAAAAATAAAATTCAAAATTTAGAGTTGATGATAAATTGAATTCGTATGAAAATGAAAGAATCAATTTGAATAGAAATAGATATAAACTAAAATGGTAAGGTGAAAATAAATGTAAGAAATATATAAAATGCTTATACTAAACTTAAGAAAGAAATGGTGAGTTCTTAATTGGAAATTGATCTTCAAATAAATTCTAGGTTAATATTTGAATGAATAAATATTGACATTTGGAAGGAAGTCAATAAATGTTATTTGAATATTGTGATTGGATATTAGTACTAAGCAGGGTATGCAGGTATTATAAAAGGAAAAAGGAAAATTGGTTTTGAATTTAGAAGATAAATTTGAATTGCCCGACCAAAAAGGTATGTGTTTAAATTTTGGTATGAAATTTGATTGGGTTTTGGGATATAGCCACTTGGCCTTTTGTTTTCTTTTGGAATTTGGGAGCTCGTAGAGGCCTTTTGTAGTTGTACCGAGCTAGCCGCGCAAAGGAGACGATGGCGAAATTTTTCGGAAATTTAGAGAGTTATAAATTTTTTTAGAAATTTTCAAAATTTTAAACTTGGTTTTGAATTATAATTTGAATGGTTGAACATGTAAAGTTATTTGAAACTATGGAAGGTTTTGGGAAGTTGGTTGAAGTAATTATGGGTCTTTAATAAAGATATGTTATGGCAAGTTGATAAAACTTTTTGGTTTTGAGAAAAAGTAAACGGGTTTTGGATCATTCTTCCTAATAGTAATTTCGGGGACGAAATTCTTTTAAGGGGGGAGGAATGTGACGACCCGGAATTTTTAAGCATTTAAATTTGTAATATTTAAATTAATTTTAAATATTTAAGGGTTAAATATTAACTTGAATTCAAATATCATTAATTATTGATAATTAAGTTATTGAATTAAATAATTGGAAGTTGAGCTAGATGTTGAATATGGAGTTCTAGGCCTGTTAAAAATAATTTGAAGGCTTATAAAATTTATATTGATAACACTGAAGATAATAGAAGTTGTAAAATAGAATTTAACAGTGACTTGTTCAGTTTTGAAATTTTATTGTTTTAAAATTGAATTTAAAAATAGCCTTCCGAGGCACAGTTTCGAAATTCGACGAAAAACAGTTCCATTGGATATGTAATATTGTATTATTATCGGATTTCAAATTTCGTAGTGATCGGAGTTGTTGTGTGAGCGTACGATAAGTAAACGCATTGAAATTTATATCGAAATTCAATATATATATATTTCTTCTGGTCAACTTCTGCTGAAATAAATTCATATTAGTTGTCTTTCCTTTATCACCTTAGCCAACAGTAGCCGTATTTCCTTCACATCACTGTCTGTTTTCTTTCTGCTCTGCTTTCAAATCACCGTAGACAACTGTGTACACGCAGCCATCGTCTTGTCTCCCCATATTCTTTTAAAATCACGCGACCCTTTCCTGTTTCCTCAGTTCAAAATCGAGGATAAATCAATGGCCGAATCACTTTTTCAATCAAATTTCCCTTCGAAACAAAATAATAAATGATAGCCGAGCTCGTTCTTTTATGCTTCGTTCCCCTCTTTTTCTCGAGCTCAGATTTATATAAAAAAAAATTTCAATCGAATGAGAAAATATTTATGGCGTCGGCTCTATTCAAATCGAAGAAATCGAAATCGCTTGAGGGAAGTTTCCATCTCATTCCAGATCGTTCGAGCGTCAACATATCATTGTCGAAGGCAAGCTCGTTGAGGCCAAGTCGAGAGGGGTCGCGACCTAATCTTTTCACAGCGCCAAGTTAGGACTTGGGGGTCGAGCTCGGTCAGAAGCTTGGAGGAGCACGTGATTTGGCAGTGGGTTGCGATGGATGACGTCGAGGCAGTGGAAGGGCGACACGGTGGCAGTCGCGATTCGAGTGGTGTGGGCTCGATTCTGTAGGTGATTATCTATTTAATTATTTTCGAATCTCACCTTAACTACATATGTACAAGAAATTTATAGAAGATTTTGGAAGAAAATTATATAAGGAATTTGGTGATAAAATTGTACGATAGACTTATTAATTTATTTTAGTTACTAAAGGATTTTTTTTAAAGGGAAATTTATTAATTTAAATTTAATTAAGTTATTAATAAATTAAAATTTTCTAATGGTAATAAAGTATGTGGTTAATAAATTATTTAGCATTCTCTGTTGTGATTATTGGATATTCTATGATGAGTTATATTGGAATATTGAATGTTATGGTTTGATGGATATCATTGGGTATAATGAATCAAATATATATATATAAATTGGATTTTGGAAGGAAAATAAAAGAAGTGAATTTGTAAGAAAATAATTGTAGAAAATTTGAATAAATTTAAGAATGAATTGGGAAGAAATAAAGTAACTCTAAAATTTTAATAAATAAAACTAGAGTATAGAAAGGAAATTTTGAATAACAGGAAGTTAATGAATTTTAAACTGTAGTATTATTATTTAAGAGAACAAAACATTTATTTAAAATTTAAGATTTAAATTATTGAAACGGATAAAGAAGAATTGGGAAAGACCTGAAATTGTGTATTTTAGTTAAGAGATTTAAAATCAACGGAAAATAATAACAATAATAATAAGTCCAAAATTAATAAATTTTGAAATGAATTGAGTAAGTAATGAAATTTATTTCAAATGGAGTAAATTGGAAATCAATTTGGGAAATTGATTTAAGTGATTGAGTTTGGAAATTCTTCCTGAATAACCAAGTACGTTTTCATAGTAAATTTTAAATATAAGTTAAAAGTTTAAAGTGTTTTAAAAATCAAGATTTGAAAATTTTATTATTTCTAATATTTGATCTCTAAAGTAAGTATTTCCTTTTAATCTATTATGATAGTAATTATTTATAAAAGGGTAACTTAATGTTTTGTTTTAAAGAGTGAGAACCTAGTTTTATATTTTTATAAAGTAACCTTATTTTCAAATATTCATATGACATATATTTTTAGTCAATTATTGAAGTAGTCTTAACTTAAATGTTTTAAAGTAAATTCTGAAGTAAGTATTTTATTTTAATTTATTATCGTAATAATTATTTAAAGACCGATTTAGTATTTTAAAGAAGAAAAGCTACTTAAATTTATAAGTAAACTTATTTTAATTATTTCTAAAGTATTATTTTAAATTTAGTACTAATGTAAATCTTCTAAATTAAATGTTAAACATATTTTATAATAAAGTGTTTGAAATTATTTTAAAAATCTAAAATTTTGTACTTGGTGATTTAGGTGGAAATAGAAATACTTGGAATTATTTCTGAGAAAGGAAGATAGTTTGAAATCTGTTTTCAAAAAGGGTTTGAAAAGTGGAAATATATCTTGTGAAGATATTTTTGGGATTAATAAATAATTTGGGAAATTATTTATTTGTTGATGGTTGTTTGTGAATATTAATTGATAGTTAAATAACCGACTATCAATATGGGCCAAATGCGTTGATCGTTTCGAAGAGACCGGGATCGAGATTTATTTCTCGAAAACCACTTTGATCTGGTTTGTAAGTTTCGTGAAAACGATTTTAGATTCGAAGATGGAGCAGTAAAGTGCAAGGGCTAGTCGCTACTAATCCTGAGGATATTTCCAAAATGGATGTAGTAGGAATAGTGCCTTCGGTTCCGTTCGAACCCAGGACGGACTTGTATGGATGAATGCTTTCGGAACATCGTCAGGTGGGCGATGGGCATTCTAAGGGATATGTTCTAAAAGGTAACGCTTAGCCTCAAGCCTCATCAAATGGGAATGACTGAAAATCAAGGGTTATGCAGCAAGGCTAGGTGGGTAGCACCCAAGCAGGGTGAGGTCATCCCTGTCTAGATGTCCTTTTTTATTTCGGCTTAGTGGGTGGTTGCTGATCCCAACCGCGGGGTGATCTCACTCGGGATTATCCAGTAAGGGGTAGTCTCGGTCTTGTATTGCAGGAGAGCGGGCGTACTCCTCGGTATGTGATGTAGGCCACGTACTGTGACAGGTGGTACCCCGGTGCCTAGTCATTAGTTGGAAATCCATTCTCCCTACGAGCCTCGTACGGGTTTTGTTTGTATTACCCACTCTGTGGCTAGTAGCTGGAATTTAATAATGTAACAATTTCGGCTATTTTATAAGTATTTGTATATAGACCCTATTATAATATCAAAGGATTTCTATAAAAATTGTTTTAGCTATCGTAAGGTAAAAACCCGACATGTTTATTTGTGGCGTGGTCTTATGAGATGCTTTTTTTTTCAAAAGATTTTTGAAATGTTAATAATCAATTGGGTGTGATTTTATCACGCTGGTATTCCAGACTGACTCGGGTGTTATTTAACTGTAATGCTTGGGTCAGACCGAGTATTATAGGATACAGGATATGATGTTGTGGAGCTTAGGAGACGAGCTGGATGACGATACGTACATTCTTACTTGTTTATATATACATTCTCCACTGTGTTGAGTTGTTGTGTATCCATTTAGATGATATTGATGTTGAGCTGTGATTGATGTACTCTGATGATGTAACGCATAAACAGATATATCTGATTTTGAGTAAAGATCCTTTATTATCTATTATATTTTATTTCGCTGCGATGGTTAGATTCTGATGTTGTTTTCTATTTTCTTCTCCTACCCCTTCTTCTTTAACCCAAATAGTTCGTATTTCTGTACATCTTGAGTTGATTTTGGTAGAATAATGTTAACTCAAGGGGTATGGATTTGCTGATCGTTTCACATCCGGTATTGCGCGGGGCACATAGGGTCTCATATGCTAAAATATGCAGGAATATCAGTCCAACTACTAATATACTACTATATATATAATAATATGCCATTTAACGGATAATAATTTTATAAATTCAACCAAGTATCCAATAATTTACTTTACTACTTAAAATAAATTCTAGTAATTCCAAATGAGTGAAAATTTCTTGCCTTGATTTTATTTGCAATCCATTAAAATTTTAATTCCATTGCAAAGCCTAAGTCATTATGGATCCAACACTGCTGTTTCTTGCGAATCTGAGCTCGTACAGGCAAATTACAAATTTTATTAATCATCATGATAATTAACTTTTTTTTGAATTAAAGTTGACTTAAAATTTTAAACTAGTATAACTAATTAATTTTCCTTTTTTTTTGAAACCACATACGTTTATAAAAATGATCTATATAAATTCCAAAAATCTAAATTTTATATAACTTTCCAAATCAAAACATTTAAAATTCCTGTTTCAAAAATCTTAACTATTTTTTTCCTCTTTTTTTTTTCTTTTTTCAGTTTAAACATGATTACTATAAAAAAATATTATTTTTATAAACTAGACTACCTTCATTATTAATTGTTAATTAAATTAATCCTATAATTTAAAATAAGTTACAGTAAATACCTACCCTATTCGATGAACACAGTCGCTGCTGCCACGCTGTAGTCGCTTTCGCAACCCCTTCGAACGCTGCCAGGCGACCCAAGAATAACCGAGCTTGCCTTCCACTAAAGAGCCTACTTCATGCACCACAAACTTGGTTGCCGTAGTAGCCTTGAACGCCCCAAATCCCTAGTCCTTGCATCGCGACATGGAGATGCTCATTGATGCTCTGTACTCAAACGTGCGGCCTCTCCCTACATCTCCCGGCGCCATTGGCGACGCCATCGCTCGTCTCTATGCACGACTCACTGTAGCACGATGAACACAAAACCAAACCCTAGCTCGCCCTATGCGCATAGCTCCACCATCGATCGAACTCGCCTCCACCCTCTACCTAGCGTGCTCGACTACCATCATGAACTGCGGCGCCCCACGCACGTGCCATATGACGCGATTCTTCCTCCCAAAATCGCAACTTCGGTCGCAATACTCTTTTTTTGTATGAGTCGATTTTGATTTCCTTTTTCTCTGATTTGAATTTTCAATTTCATATGGAAGGAAATGGAAAGGAGAGCGTGATTTTAAATTGAAGGGTGGCGTGTTTGAACGACTCTGAATTGAACTGATTTGAGGGGAAAGACACGATTAAACATGAACAAGCGGCTACAATTTTTCCCTTGGTTTGATTATATATATAATTTATTTTATTCCAAATATCTCACAACACATATCATGAAATCTCAACCTCCTATTAAGGCGTGCCGCTAGGCATTCATAATGTTATACCCCTATTTGGAATGCAATAGAAAAAGTTTCGAGTCCTAATTCGATCGTATGGAAAAGATAGTCTTTTGGACCCAGTTATTATATTGAATTTTCGATATTAAATTCATTGCATTTATATTTAGTACGATCAAACTATAACTCCAAACACTACAGGATTTGGAATTAGATAATAGTACATTATTACGGACCCAATAAAAGTGGTTTCATCGAATTCCGAGACTGTGTCTCGGATAGCTATTTTAACGTGTCGATTGAATCGATGATTTTCAAAATTTACGAAATCGATTGAATTCCAAATTCAATATTTAAACCATTTAAATATTCAAAATTAAACAACAGAAAAATCCGAGTCGTCACTGAAATCATGTATATGTGCAAAGCCATATTCAAAACTTCATATTGTAGAGACCTAACATATATATTCAAAACTCCTATGCTTTGGAAATCATATACATATTAATCTCACATGTTTGAAACCTTTTATTTTATAAAACCGTAAAATTTGTTATATTCAACACTATATGTTCATTCAAAACTTGCATATTCGAAGTTCATATATATATAAAAACTGACATATATTTGGAGACTCAAGGCTCATGTATATACAAAGCTGTGCATGTTCGAAATTGTTATACATGCAAACTCTATGCATTTACGAAGCTATGAACATTCAAAATAAATGGATACAAAAGTTATATATTTATGAAACTTATACTTTTTGAAACTTTACCTTTCAAAATCAGGTATATATGAAACCAATATATATACATATTTGAAATCATTTATGTATAAAACCATATATAATTGAAATTTAATGATATTTATTTTCAAAATCTGATGGTATATTATGAGATCATATATAAACGAAGCCTCACATACTTTCAAAGCTTATATTTCCAAAGCATGATATATTCAAAACTATGAATACATTCGAAACCCTGAAACTATATATATTTGAAATATTATATATTCGAAACCAAATATGTATGAAGCTTATATTTTCAAAAACTCATTTGTATGAAACTTTAAATATATTTAAAATCTTTATACATGTTAAACCATATATATATATATATTCAAAATTGATATTTTCAAAACCCATGTACGTACAACATCCTCATACATACAAACCCAACGATTTTCCAATATCTCTTGATGCCTATGACATCACCTTATGTGTGCCCAAAATCCCTAATGCTATGACATCCAGATGTGGCTGATATCCCTAACACTTACGACATGATCAGATGTTTATGACATCACTTGATGTTTATGCTATCACCTGATGGACGTAATGAAAGGGGAGGAGAGTTGCCAAACATATCATTTAAATCAAGGGATATCATATACAAAGAGATATTGAATAGTAATGCATAAAACAATGTCATAAATAGAGAGGTAGGATATGGTATGTGATCAAATATAAAGAGGGATGGAAGAGAGCAGAGAAAGGGGAGAAGAAATATAAAAGATCTTATGTAAGAAGATGGCATGAAAAATAAGGGAAGAGATAGGAAGATGGAGGAACAATAGATGATATAATATTGTATGTTAATAAAGTAATGTATTAAAGTAAAAGTGACTGTGAGATTATTAGACCTACAAGGTTGGAAGGTTATCGAAAGCTAGTTGTTCAATGGTAGGAATGAGTGAAACGCGAAATAAAATAAAAGTAATCACATGATAGTGCAAGTGAATGGATGTCGTATATTTAAGAAGCAAGTCTGATATTGGATGGTTGATAAGCATGTAGAATTAATATCGTAAATCAAGGGATGTCAAATGTAGGATACCGTAAATGAGTTAACAGATACGAGATAGATTTCAAATGAGCTGCCTAATAGTTCTTCTTTAAAAACTGCAAAAATTAAATATCAATAGTGGAAAGTTTTCGAATTTGACACTCAATAAGGATCGAAAAATTATTCTCCAAAAAGTAAAAATTCAAACTTTAAGGTATACTTAATCATTTTCTAGACATGCAGAGGTTCGATCCCTCTTTTTAGCGCAAAAAATGTTAAGCCAAAAATTGGTTCAACATCCGATATGTCGTACAAGAAGTTATATTCGAAAAATTCCAATAACACATCTTTCTTTTATTATTATTCATAAAATTATTTAAAATTAAAACTAAGTGTTCAAGGATGAATAGGCAAGTCCAATGTCAACGGATCAAATAGATAATAGGTACAAGTCATATTCTTTATTCAATTGTAAGGCATGTTGCAAAATAGATCAAATATGCAATTTCCAATTGTTCAAGTCCTTATATACAAATAACATATGTCTCTCCTTCTTCATTGGTCATTTGCCATTATAATAGCTCTCAAGCTCTTGAGAGAGCTTAGAAAAGTTCTACTCCGAAAATGATTTATACTAAGAGAGGAAAACAAGTTAGGTCCTTTTTTCCATGAGGGGGCACATCTCTATTTATAGTGGTTGGAAAGAGGTAAGGCTTGCTTTTATTGGTTGATGTGAGTTGGCATGGATTGATGACTTGGCAAGATGGTTAGCTTGATGGTGCCACTTGTCATAATCTTTTTCAGCTTGAATACTTCATGCAGATTACTATCTTAGTAGTATCCCTCATAAGGCGGATGTGGTGGAGTGTGAATGCCTTTGAAGCTTTTACTAGGAACAATACAATAATTCTCTTGATTCATTTGATTTTGCCTTTCTTGAATTTTGACGTCTCTTGCTCTTTAGATGCTCTACAACTTTCATTGTTACAGTGTTGCTACTTTTCTGTTCAAGCTTTGTAACTCCTTCTTGCTCCTTGGGGCCTCGACTTCCTATAAACCTGTAATTTATTCAAAATTTTCTTCAATGCCTTTAGCTCTTATAATAAAGCTGTAACAACCCGGTTTTTTTTCGCATCAATTAATAATCGATATCTAGACGACTAAAATTGTTGCAAATTGCCATTTGAAGTTTTTAAATTTGAATTTAAAATTCTTTTACAAATTTTTAGTAAAATTAAAGGGCTTTAAAAAATTATTTGACCCACTTTTCTTTGGTGCCGTGATAATTATTCACACCGGCCCAATAAACCCCCTTTCCTCCATCTTCATTTTTGTTCGACCCGACCCCCTTTCTCATTTTCATTTTTTTTAAACCCTAAACAAAACGATATAATGGCTGCCGTTCGTCTCCCTTTCGAAATTTAGGGCTTCGGCAATCGTCGTCTTCAACTCGATCGAGTTCAACTTCGATGGAGCATGGAGCCTTCACACGTCTTCAGCAGCTAGGGCTTCGGCAATCGATCCCCCAATTCGTACGGCTACTTCAAAAATAGGTAGAGCCGCCTTCACTTCCAAAGCATAGGTGAGTAATTTATGTTACTCACATCTTATTCGAACTATTCGAATTCGTTTGCTTGTTTGATTTCGTGGTCTTCGGCTTCGATTTGATCTTTGCTCGATGTTGATAAAATTTGCCATAACTTCGGCCGTTACTGTCTTTGGTTGAGAACTTGAGCATTATTGTTTTGTTTCCACTGATCTATATATCATTATCTTTAAAACTTGCTATATTTTTTTTGGTGGAGATTTGTTGCAGTGGTCATGTGAACTGATGCTTTGTTTTGAACTCAAACCCACTGAGCATTATTGTTATACTTGAACTTTATGTGTGCTGTCCCTTGCACCATTCATCAGTTGTATCCATTATGTTGGTTGCGATTTGTGACATTCAAGTCAGTTGCACACTTAATTCATGTGGTCTGGGTTCTTCCTGACCTATACACTTTGATATTTTTAGACCACTGTCTTGCATTGGTCTGCTACTTTATTTCTTTGATATTGTGCATGTTTGAGCCTTGATTTGTCACTAGTCCATGCCTTCTTGTTCTTCTTTATAACTATGAGCATTCCAACCTGCTACCTCTGTTTTGATTTCTTTTTGCACTGCACCAATTATGTCGACTTGAACATCTCGTTGATATGTGCATTAACCCTGAGTATGCTTCATCTTGCATCACTGTATATCCATACTATTGGCATTCATATGTTTACAAGTACATTTCATATACTTGTAGCCATTCATGCAAAATTCAGTTGCCTTCTTCTGGTTCATTTCATTTTGGAACCATTGCTTTGTGACCCTTTTCACTAGTGTTTTTCACTATTGCATTGTTTGGGTGTTTGTTGTACATATGAAATTGATTCATATGTATGCTAGGCAATGTTTACATTGCATTGCCTTATTTTTGTGCTTTCTTCTTTAGCCTGTACCTACCTGTTTGTATTTGCAGTGCTATTTTGACATTGTGTTTATTTTGTTACACTAGTGACAGTGTTTGGCATTCTTCAGTTTGGTGGTGTCACTCTTGTTTACATAAATAAGTGTGGTTATACTACATATAATTATGTAGTTCACTGCTTCATGTATTTGGGGTTTACTTCTTTGATATTGAGGCCACACTTGAGTCTTGTTTAATTCATTGAGGCACTGTGCATTGTTGCCAGTTGCTTCTCTCTGTTCACTTGAGCTGCTGCAGTGTGCATATATGGTTATTTTAACCATTTCATTTAGTACCTGAGTCACTGATGTTGGTTTGCATTATTTTGTTCATTTGGATTTAACAATCTTGTTGAGTTCACTTGAAATCCCTGTATGCATGTCATATGGGTTTGCTTGTGGTACACTGTACTGCATTCTTGAGTTAGTTATTGTCATTTTCTACATATTCATATATGTGGCCTTGTACTATTTGATGGCATTTGGATTGATTTTCGAATTACACCTGAGTTGAATCCGGTGACTCGGGTTTGATCTTGTGTTTGCTTGCGAATTTTTATTGGGTACATCATCACTGTGGTGGCAAGGCAGTGCACGCAAGCGTGAACTGCAGCCACACGGTATTCATTGGGTACATCATCACTGTAGTGGCAAGGCAGTGCACGCAAGTGTGAACTGCAGTCACACGGTACTGCTTTTATTGTTATTTCTTTTGCTTTTGATTTATGGATCTATTTCGTATTGCATATGTTGTAGTGGCGAGGCAGTATACGCGTGCGTATACTGCAGCCCTACTCGTGTTGACCTTTTAATTGATGTTCCAATTGATTTGAATTGGTTCGCGTTATATTTACCGTTATCCGATTTCTTATTTAAGAATAAAATAGGTAAATTTACTTCTGTGACTGTCGTCTATCCATTATTTAATTATTATTGCTTCTGTGCACTAATAACTGAGTTTGAATTAGACTGACCCGGGTATTGTTTTCTTTTGAATGTAATACTCGGGTCAGACCCGAGTTATTTCAGGTTGTAGACATTCTGCTTTGGGATGCTGCTTGAGCTATGAAGACTTTTCATATCTTTTGGAGTTGTCGAGTCATAGTATAGGTTGATATGTATTCATGTATATTAGTCGATAATGTACTTGTATATATAACTTTCTGAGTCGACTGTTGTAGTTGTATCACATGTACCGTGTCAAATGTATTGTAACTGACATCAGTTATTATATATATATATATATATATATGAGACTTTCTGTTTCATCTGTGTTCCACATTTATATTATCTGTGTTATTATTTTATATTTTTGTCCTAGACTATTATAGCCACTGTGTAGTAGCTTTGAGTTTGCATCGGCATGTCGGATTTCCTCCTGAAATGAAATGCACGTTTTTACTATCTGGCATATCGGTGCTCGCACAAAGCAATTACACGGATGGTCGCTCCTCAACAGCCTTATTCTCCGTGCTAGTTGACAGCACTACACCGTAGTGTTCTTGGCTAGCGTGGGTATAGAGGTGGGGCGTCACAGCTTGGTATCAGAGCCTGGGGTTTAGGACGAATATAAAACATAACTTAGATGGAACATGTGTTACAACTATTTGTCGATGTTTTATTTCACATCTTTGTCTAAGATCATCTTTGATAGTTAGGTATGAATTCCTAACTCTTTTTCATGAGCATTGCTGCTATTCTCTGTTGCGCTTGCTCATTTGAGTATGCACTGCTAAGTATCATTGTGTATATGCTCTACCAAGTTGCATATTGCTGCAACTCGTACCCACTTCGATTTGAGCTCGCATTGTTTATTCGAACTGCTGTATCTATGCATTCTTATCTCTGATTCGTGTACTGGATGGAGTCTCCATGCAATTGGGTTTTGGGTATCAATCTTTGAGACAAATTGAGTTTCAATCGTCGACTCTGTCTGCTTATCCATGGTTTGTTGGTTTTCATGTGCCTCTCTAATAGTTTTAAAATTTCTTTGGTATAAAAGAAATTGTCTTGGACTTTGCCTTGTCGCTATCGACGTTGACTTGACTTTTACTTTTGTTAAAGTCATTCATGCATTTATGCTCGTTTTGCTTCGTTTTTCCAATTGTTGATCGATTCTTCTTTTCCGATTAGTTGTTATCACCTTTGTCGACTTTGATAACTTCTATTTCAGGAATTTTTGGGTATTCCTACTTTGATGGATTGGAATCGAATTCTTCGAATTTTATTCACGTCTTCGAATGTGAATCTTAGTGAATTCATTTGGTTTCCAAATTTAATCGATTCTTGTTAATTCCCCGATTTGTTGCTATCATTTATTAGCAACTTTGATGATCTTTTCTTCGGGATTTTTGTGAACATACCTTTTGATGGGTACAGTATCAATTTCTTTGGATTCTATTCACATCTTCGTATGTGAATTCTTGTGATTGATTGTTTCTACAATCATTTTTGTGATTTTTCAGTTTAAAAATATAAAGGTTTCAATACTAGTAGTAAATATCAAAACTCTTTTAACAAACAATTTCAACTCTATTTTTAATAACAAAGCTCTTTTCTTAAACCGTTTTCCAATCTATTAGTATATACAAACCTTTACCTCACTCGGATGAGAAATCTAATTAAACGACTTAGTAAAACAAGTGGTATGAAACGCTTGCGTTCACTTCGTTGGTTAATTCTTGGATTTGTTCGATTGAACCTCTTGTGATAATTTTATTAGTGAAGATTTACAGTTTGTTCGTAAATATTTAAGTTAAGCTAGTGGTTATGGGACATGAAGCTAAACTTTTATATTCACTAACTTAGTGTAATTGGCACTTCTCGTTGATCATGACGACCATTCTTATGATTTAGACTAGCAATTGTGTGATGTCTCCTTTTGTTTAGGCTAGACACCACCTGTGTGATTCCATTCACACATACCTTTTCGGTTAGCCTAGACACCACTTGTGTGATTCCACTCACACATGCTTTTCTTTTGTTTGCGAGGTTAGACTAGACACCACTTGTGTGATTCCACTCACACATACCTTTTTGATTTTTGGTTAGTCTAGACCTCAATCTGTGTGATTCCGACTCACACATGTGGGGTAGCGCCCCACGGTCTTCGGGCCATTCGTGTGTCAAAATTAATGGCTTGCAACCATGAGATAGCATCTCGTTATGCGTTGCACGTGCTGATGAATTTTCATGCTCGCATGTAGGTGAGTTTTCGTGCTCCCGTTCTCGTTTTGCGTTGCACGTGTTGATGAGTTTTCATGCTCGCGTGTAGGTGAGTTTTCATGCTCCCGTTCTCGCTTTGCGTTACATGTGCTGATGAGTTTTCATGCTCACGTGTAGGTGAGTTTCCATGCTCCCGTTCTCGCTTTGCATTGCACGTGTTGGTGAGTTTTCATGCTCACATGTAGGTGAGTTTTCGTGCTCCCGTTCTCTTTATGCGTTGCACGTGCTGATGAATTTTCATGCTCGCATGTAGGTGAGTTTTCGTGCTCCCGTTCTCGCTTTGCGTTGCACGTGTTGATGAGTTTTCATGCTCGCGTGTAGGTGAGTTTTCATGCTCCCGTTCTCGCTTTGCGTTACATGTGCTGATGAGTTTTCATGCTCGCGTGTAGGTGAGTTTTCATGCTCCCGTTCTCGCTTTGCGTTACATGTGCTGATGAGTTTTCATGCTCGCGTGTAGGTGAGTTTTCATACTCCCATCTGAGTTTTCATACTCTCATTTGAGTTTTCATACTCCCATTCGAGTTTTCATACTCTCATCTTGTGATTTCTGGATTTCTTGTGTAGTCTTCTGGAATTTGTGCTTCACCAATTTTCGTGATTTATATTGATAAGTTTTATCAATTTTTGTGCATTGGTGAATTCGTGTGTCATTGACTTGTTATGAATACAAGTTTAGGGTATGATACCCCTTTCTATCTTTGAGAAGATTCTTGTGACACTTTTGATGAATGAAAATCCACTTATCGAAGTTGCTACTGATATCGCTGTTTTAATCACGTGTTTTAAAAATTGTTTCAAAATAAAAATCGTTTTCAAAATTTTTATAGTTTACGCTTTCAAAAGAATGAGGAAGCGATTTAAACGTTTCAGCAAAATCGAGGACTATGGCCCCTTTCTTTTACTGATTCGTTTAATTTCGGACTTGTCCGTTTGAGGTTGAAAAATTTGTGAATTCCTTTTATGAAATTAAAAGAATATTTTGTGATTGTATTGCCCATTGAGTGCTTTAAGAATTCTGGTCGATGCGCTTGATCAACGTTATCGATAGGAATCTCCTAGACGCTTTGATGAGACAATCAGACACAGTAAATTGAATTTCAAAATGTAAATTTTTCTGAAAAGATAATTACATAAAGCAAATCGTAAATTTCGAAAGTTTTAGCTTTTCGGGAAAGAATATTATTTGAAACAACTCTTTTCCGATACTTCTATTCTTGCGATTCCCGAAGGGAACCAAGACTTCATCGTTTGTACCAATGCTAATCGTATTGGTTTGCATGCCATTCTCTTGCATAAGAGAACGTGCTGTCTCTTGTGTTTCTAAATCATTAATGCCTATTGAGACTAGATATGTCACTCATGATCTAGTGCTCTTGGCTATTGATTTCGTTCTTCAAAATTTGTCATCATTATTTTTGGGTGAGAAATTTGTTCTCTACCCTGATCATGAATCTTGGGAATATTTATTTTCTCATAAGGAACTTAATTTGCGTCAACCACGTTGACTCGAGTTCCTTAAATCTTATGATCTTGATATTATTTACCACTCCCGGATGGGAAATCGTGTTGCCGATACACTTAGTCGTAGGCAACAAGTGGTTGTTTCTTTGGTGATGTCCGTATGGAATCATCTTTTTACCAAGTTCATCAGACATTTCGATGTACTTCGTTTTATTAAGCTTCGTCTCATTCCTTTTATGGACTTGCGTCTGATGTTCTTTTATGGTGATCGGTTCATTGGACATACTGTTTTTGTACTACGTCGGCGTTCCGAATTAATGAAGCTTTGATTCATCTGGCGTATGGTTATTGTACTACGCTGTTGTTCCAAATTACTCGTGTCTCACCTATGATAGGTGTTGTGCATTTCAGTCGGTCGGGAAAGTTAGTGCCTCGATATATTGGGCCATTTCCTATCACTGAACGTATTGGTTTCTTGGCTTATCGCGTCTTATTACCGGCTCAATTTTATGTTATTCATGACGTGTTTCACGCATCTTCCTTCTACGGAAATGCCTTAAGGATTCCGATTTTATTCTTGAGCCCGGTATTATTGAAGAAATTGAAGTTTCACCACATTTGACTTTGAGCAACATTCTATTCACATCAATGTTTCGGGGATTCAGCGCCTTCGAAATAAAGATGTTCTTCTCGTGAAAGTTCAGTGTTCTCTAGTTCTATGGATTTCACTTTGGAATCCAGAGAATTCATCGAGCAAACACGTTCTGGCTTTCTCTTTCATACTCTATATGGTGAAGTTCTTATTTTCAAATTTCATCATTTTGTGATGATATGCTTTTATGGTTGTTACCTTTTGTCCATTTATTCCTTAAGATTGCGAGGACGCAATTTCTTTAAGTAGGGGAGTCTGTAACAACCCGGTTTTTTTTTCGCATCAATTAATAATCGATATCTAGACGATTAATATTGTTGCAAATTGCCATTTGAAGTTTTTAAATTTGAATTTAAAATTCTTTTACAAATTTTTAGTAAAATTAAAGGGCTTTAAAAAATTATTTGACCCACTTTTCTTTGGTGCCGTGATAATTATTCACACCGGCCCAATAAACCCCCTTTCCTCCATCTTCATTTTCGTTCGACCCGACCCCCTTTCTCATTTTCATTTTTTTTAAACCCTAAACAAAATGATATAATGGCTGCCGTTTGTCTCCCTTTCGAAATTTAGGGCTTCGGCAATCGTCGTCTTCAACTCGATCGAGTTCAACTTCGATGGAGCATGGAGCCTTCACACGTCTTCAGCAGCTAGGGCTTCGGCAATCGATCCCCCAATTCGTACGGCTACTTCAAAAATAGGTCGAGCCGCCTTCACTTCCAAAGCATAGGTGAGTAATTTATGTTACTCACATCTTATTCGAACTATTCGAATTCGTTTGCTTGTTTTATTTCGTGGTCTTCGGCTTCGATTTGATCTTTGCTCGATGTTGATAAAATTTGTCATAACTTCGGCCGTTACTGTCTTTGGTTGAGAACTTGAGCATTATTGTTTTGTTTCCACTGATCTGTATATCATTATCTTTAAAACTTGCTATATTTTTTTGATGGAGATTTGTTGCAGTGGTCATGTGAACTGATGCTTTGTTTTGAACTCAAACCCACTGAGCATTATTGTTATACTTGAACTTTATGTGTGCTGTCCCTTGCACCATTCATCAGTTGTATGCATTATGTTGGTTGCGATTTGTGACATTCAAGTCAGTTGCACACTTAATTCATGTGGTCTGGGTTCTTCCCTGGCCTATACACTTTGATATTTTTAGACCACTGTCTTGCATTGGTCTGCTACTTTATTTCTTTGATATTGTGCATGTTTGAGCCTTGATTTGTCACTAGTCCATGCCTTCTTGTTCTTCTTTATAACTGTGAGCATTCCAACCTGCTACCTCTGTTTTGATTTCTTTTTGCACTGCACCAATTATGTCGACTTGAACATCTCGTTGATATGTGCATTAACCCTGAGTATGCTTCATCTTGCATCACTGTATATCCATACTGTTGGCATTCATATGTTTACAAGTACATTTCATATACTTGTAGCCATTCATGCAAAATTCAGTTGCCTTCTTCTGGTTCATTTCATTTTGGAACCATTGCTTTGTGACCCTTTTCACTAGTGTTTTTCACTGTTGCATTGTTTGGGTGTTTGTTGTACATATGAAATTGATTCATATGTATGCTAGGCAATGTTTACATTGCATTGCCTTATTTTTGTGCTTTCTTCTTTAGCCTGTACCTATCTGTTTGTATTTGCAGTGCTATTTTGACATTGTGTTTATTTTGTTACACTAGTGACAGTGTTTGGCATTCTTCAGTTTGGTGGTGTCACTCTTGTTTACATAAATAAGTGTGGTTATACTACATATAATTATGTAGTTCACTGCTTCATGTATTTGGGGTTTACTTCTTTGATATTGAGGCTACACTTGAGTCTTGTTTAATTCATTGAGGCACTGTGCATTGTTGCCCGTTGCTTCTCTCTGTTCACTTGAGCTGCTGCAGTGTGCATATATGGTTATTTTAACCATTTCATTTTGTACCTGAGTCACTGATGTTGGTTTGCATTATTTTGTTCATTTGGATTTAACAATCTTGTTGAGTTCACTTGAAATCCCTGTATACATGTCATATGGGTTTGCTTGTGGTACACTGTACTGCATTCCTGAGTTAGTTATTGTCATTTTCTACATATTCATATATGTGGCCTTGTACTATTTGATGGCATTTGGATTGATTTTCGAATTACACCTGAGTTGAATCCGGTGACTCGGGTTTGATCTTGTGTTTTCTTGCGAATTTTTATTGGGTACATCATCACTGTGGTGGCAAGGCAGTGCACGCAAGCGTGAACTGCAGCCACACGGTATTCATTGGGTACATCATCACTGTAGTGGCAAGGCAGTGCACGCAAGTGTGAACTGCAGTCACACGGTACTGCTTTTATTGTTATTTCTTTTGCTTTTGATTTATGGATCTATTTCATATTGCATATGTTGTAGTGGCGAGGCAGTATACGCGTGCGTATACTGCAGCCCTACTCGTGTTGACCTTTTAATTGATGTTCCAATTGATTTGAATTGGTTCGCGTTATATTTACCGTTATCTGATTTCTTATTTAAGAATCAGATAGGTAAATTTACTTCTGTGACTGTCGTCTATTCATTATTTAATTATTATTGCTTCTGTGCACTAATAACTGAGTTTGAATTAGACTGACCCGGGTATTGTTTTCTTTTGAATGTAATACTCGGGTCAGACCCGAGTTATTTCAGGTTGTAGACATTCTGCTTTGGGATGCTGCTTGAGCTATGAAGACTTTTCATATCTTTTGGAGTTGTCGAGTCATAGTATAGGTTGATATGTATTCATGTATATTAGTCGATAATGTACTTGTATATATAACTTCCTGAGTCGACTGTTGTAGTTGTATCACATGTACCGTGTCAAATGTATTGTAACTGACATCAGTTATTATATATATATATGAGACTTTCTGTTTCATCTGTGTTCCGCATTTATATTATCTGTGTTATTATTTTATATTTTTGTCCTAGACTATTATAGCCACTGTGTAGTAGCTTTGAGTTTGCATCGGCATGTCGGATTTCCTCCTGAAATGAAATGCACGTTTTTACTATCTGGCATATCGGTGCTCGCACAAAGCAATTACACGGATGGTCGCTCCTCAACAGCCTTATTCTCCGTGCTAGTTGACAGCACTACACCGTATTGTTCTTGGCTAGCGTGGGTACAGAGGTGGGGAGTCACAGAAGCCCAAGAAATTTCCAGAGGCTACCCCAAAGTGACATTTAAGTGGATTGAGTTCATTCCATATTTGTGGTGTATTTCAAACATTTCAGCGAGATTGCCCAAGTGATTTGAAGTTATGCATGATTTAACCAATATATCGTCTACATGAACTTCCACAGTCATCCCGATCTGCCATTTAAACATGGTGTTCACCAGTCGTTGGTAGGTTGCCCAAGCATTCTTTAAGCCAAATGGCATTACTTTGTAGCAGTGTAATTCTAAATTTGTAATGACTTGAAATTTCACTACATTAAGTTTAAAGCATGTAGATAATTTTAAATATCCAAATAATAGGTTTTATAATTAAAATATAAATATTTTAAATAATAAATAATGATGGTGAAATAGTTTTCAAATTTAGTTTAAAAAATATATTTAGTTCGATGAAAGACAGAAAATGTGACCGAAAACCATTTTCTTAATTTTCGACGTTTCATCATATAAAGGTTGTTTGAAATCGTGCGAGCCTTATGTATATTTGAAACAACATTTAAATGGTTAAAAATTAAATTAGTTAGTATATATTGGTATATACATAGGTATATGTACTTAAGTATATACAGGTATATACAATAAGATGCCTTAAGAGACATGATTTGACACTTCAACAAATCTCGAGTACAAAACATGTTTAAACATGTTTTCTTTGACATGATGAGGGGATATAAGATGGAGGCTGAAATTTCATGTGTGTTGGAGGGTGTTGAGGTGGTAAAACAATGTGGAGAGTAAAGGACAAGGGGTTTTTAGATAACTCATATTTTCACTTGCTTATAAATAGCCTTTCATCTCTTTAAATTTTCCTCTTCTTCCATCGATCAGATCTCTATCATACCTTATCCAAATGAAGTTATTTTTTTTTTTAAATCATGTTGAATTCCATTGGTTACAGCCTTTGCGTTGATCATTCCTTCAAATTTCCAGGATAGCTACATCAAAATATTAATTGTTTACAGAATGTTTTTGGACCCAGAATTTCAAGTCCAAAAATGATCCTCCTTCTTTTGATCATATCTTCTTCAAAAATATTCGAAATTGAGTGAATTTTTTTTGAAACTCTAGAGAAAAGAATTGTTTACCGCTTTAAATATCCAAGAGTAAATAATCCAAAAATTAGTTGGGAAATGACCAATTTTCGGGTTCACTTTTGGGAATTTGATGATTAATCAATTTGCTGATAATGCTTTTAAATTAATAAATCGTTTTAATAAATGATTTTTAATATTCATCATCTTATTTTAACTCTAATTAATCTTTCCTTTATTGATGTTTATAATTAATAAATCATTTTTAAAAATTAGAATTAGTTAATTATTAAATTGATTTAATTAATTATACTTAAATATATTAATTAATTGAATTAATGATGTTTTAAAGGTGATTTACTCTTTTTAATTAAAGGTTATTGGAGTTAATTAATCAACTTAATTTTTGAAGTTTAAAAGTGAATTTATCAAAGTAATAAGTAAGTTTTGACTTTGTTATTTAGTTTAAATAATAGTAATAATTAATTAATTATTAATTTAATTAATTATATTTTACTAATTAATAGAATTAATAAGGTTTAAAGTGGTTTACCATTTTATTATTTAAAGACATTTGAAGTTCAAAGAAAAAACTATGTAATGAAGTATAAAGTTAATTGATCATTGCAATAAGGATGTTTTAAGTTATTAAATCTTTTTTAAATTGATGTTTTGAAGTTAGTGAGCTCTTTTAACAAAGTGTTTTAAAGCTAATACTTGTAATGTGAGGGAAGCGAAAATCGGGTTTTTAAATGAAAAAGTTTGATTCATTTATGGAAACGAATTAATTTCCGTAAAGCGATTCACTTATATGGGAATGATTTCTTTTATAGATAGCACTAAACGTCGAAGAAGTAGACTTGTCGCTATTTCGAAAGTTAAGAATAATCATGAGACGTGATTTTGACGTAACCTTACCTTGACTTATTCGAAGTTATTATTAACCAAGAAATAGTACAATTTAGAATTCAATGATAGGTGATAAGTATACAAGACTTAATTTTCATATACGATCGTTTTATATCCTCAATTATTGGTTTCTCAATTATTGATTACCTCAGCCTTCTTTGTTTTTCGTCATTCTAAGATGATGTATTGCTCATTTGAGCTTTGTTATCTTTTTTCGGAAATGACTAAACCTAAAGAGCGAGTGGAAGCCAAGCTATGTGGGTTGCTCTCATTAGAGTATGGGCATGTCCGAGAGCCATCAGAGTTCTCTAGTATATATTCTAGAGGCATACTTTTGGTAAGGAGGTGCAACCTCCTAGCCATTGTTAGAGATTTTCCTTATTTGATTCGAACCTTTGATTTTTTATTCTTTAATTACAACGAGTCAACCACTCTTCGTGGTGTTTAATTATTGGTTTTGTCCATTCTATTGAGTTTGGACTGTTATCTTGTTTAATCCATTCGATCAAGTTTGGACTATTGTTTTGTTTTATCCGTTCTTCCTGGTTTGGATTTTTATTCGAACTATTTCCATTCTTTCAAGTCTGAATGTTATATTAATTATGCTCGTAATTTATGTTTAGATTTGTTCCCTATTGTTCATTTCCATTTTTTTATGTTTGGTTGTTGCTTAAATGGGAGAAAGCCCATTTGGCATTAACGGTACGGTAACAAATGTTAACGTTTAAATACACCCTAATTGTTTCATAGTTTTACTCATACTAGACATTTTATTTGACCCGAGTTGTTCATTTTTCCTAAACTCTTGTGTACTCAATTATATTTGAGTAGTCGAGTATAGTAGGTTTTTCTTTGGAGCTCTTTAAAGACGATGGATGGGTAGGAGACTACTTAATCATCTACTTACTTATTTCCACTGTACGATTATGCAGGTGTATTTTGTATTGAATTAATTAGAAGTCAGAATATATAGCTATCAATCTGTTAGATGTATTACTTTTTTTTCATAAATTTGATAACTCCTTAGAGGAGTAATATTTTGTACTATATCATTTTATATTACATATAACCATTCTAATGTGAGATTAATCTATTCTGTCTTGTTCTGTTTTTTATTTTACCCTAAGACAACTTATCTTTCAAACACTTAGGAAATGGTACATGAATACCAGGAGGTATTAAGCATCGTTCCTAGGGGTTAGAATGGTGGGTCGTCACAAATGGTGTCAGAGCTTAGGTTTAGCCAACTCCTAAGCCTTGGTGGGGTAAACTCTTTAAGGATATGATTAGTAATATCCTATGATAAGTCCGAGAGTATAAATATATATAGAATGTGTATTTTTTAGTGCTATAAAAATGTTTTATATTATGTTGTTTGATCCATTGAGTGGTATATGAATTCTGGTCAATGCGTCTGATCAGCTTTATCGATATGGATTCCTAAACACTTGAATAGATCTACCAATATATTATTGTTTTAAAATGGTAAATGAAATAATTTTCTTAGGAATATATTATATATATAAGAATGATTGTCAAAATTAATAAAGTTGTATAGTTGAGTTGATTATTTAGAAATGATAATATTTCATTGTTGTCATTTAGGTTTGATTTGTTATGCTCATCCAGTTTGAGCATCAACTATTGATGAATAGTTCATAAGGAATTTTCCTTTGTAATATATAGGTCAACTAGATGGAAATTAGGTAATCTTGAAACAAACTCCTTATGAATTAAGTTTCACGGTTTGATTATAAGGTGCTCGGCAAAAGGGTTAAGTTAAAAGTCATCTTTTAATAATGTTAAGCTAAAAGTAAACTTTTAATAAAAAGTTGTTTAATATAATCTAAATGGTAGGAAAAAACAAAAAAAAAATTAAAAAAAAAATTTGGAGGATAAATGTCTAAGAAAATGTAATTAAAATAAAGGAGAATCATTTAAATGTAAGTTTAACTCATATCCAAATTTTCTATATCATATTTATGATGCTATAAACTATTTTTGATTTCTTGGACGATAGTTAGATTTGTTTGATTGATTAATTGAAAACAATCTAGATATTCCATTTGATCTGTTTAAGTGTCGTTATAGCAGTTTCTGTTATACCGTCATTTATTAAATATCATCCCCTAAACCTTTGTGTACGTTTGAACTTAGCTTGCGTTTTCCCAAAAGTAGATGTTTAAAATTCATTAATCATTTTGACTAATGATATTTTAAATTTATTAGTCATTTTAATTAAAGGTGTTTAAAATTAATTAATCTTTTTTATTAAAGGGATTTGAATTTAATTAATTATTTAAAAGTAATGATTATTTGAATTTAATAAACCGTTTGATAAATAATATTTTACGTTGGTTAAATCTTGATTTGGTGAGTAAGTTTAAAATAAATTAATTGATTTGACGAAAGTGTTTTGGAAGTAATTAACTATTTTATTAAAAATAATTGATTTGTTTATTTAAGGAAATTGTAAATATGATTGATTATCTTTTGAAATAGTTGATATTATTTTAGATTTATAAAAGAAATTATAAATGTAATTTATTATCTTTCAAGATAATTAATGTTATTTTAAATTTAATAAAAGAATTTAATTTTGATTCATTTTATTTGGAATATTTATATGGTTTTAAGGTTTTAAAACGAACATTATAAATCGTCCTCCATGACAATTAATATTGTTTGGAATTTATAAAAGGTATTTAACTGTTTTATTATCCTTTGAGATAACAAATATTGTTTTAAATTTATAGATAGTGGTATTTAAATGAGAACTTTTAAATAGAACTATTTATAAATAAATATACATGTAAATTATTTTGGGATTTTAGTAAACAATGTTTAAAATGACATTTATTTTGACACTTATTTAATACACTTAGTATTATAAATTCGTATTTCCAATTAATATTTAAAGAGTTTTGGAAAATTTAAATCCGGGAATTGTTCAAAATGATTTCAAAAAGTTTTAAGAAAAATAATAGTGGTATTATTTGGAAATATTTCTAAAATATAAATATTTTGGAAAAGAAATTTTAGGTAGAATGCTTTTTTCTTTGAATAATTCGGCGAAATACATTTCGGTTAGTTTAATAGTAATTTGAATAATCTTCTAATTTATGATCAGATGTAGCATTGGCAAATGTTTTGGAGTACTTAGTAAATTATTCTCTTTATGATTGTGCGATCGAAATAATTCAAATCCAAATGAATCCGAAGTGAGTTTTAATAAACAAATTGTTTGAAGTTATTTCATAAAAAAATATGTAGGCTGCTTTCAAAGATGAGTTTTGAAATTTATAACTAGGTATTTAATGTTTAAGTTCCCTAGAAGGGAATTGATTTCCAAAATAAAATGTATTTTTGATAAGAGATTGTTTTAATAGATGAATTTTATCCTTAAATAATATACAAGGTAATTTAACACTGATTTAAATAGGTTAGATTGGATATGAAGGTTTCGATAACATTGTTTTATCAAAACCATATATATATATTATTTACGTATCTAAGTAGTGTAAACTAATTGGTGTTATTGGGTCACTCCATAAACATAATTCATTATAACACCTTAATGTGAAAAGGTAGGAAAGTTTTAATGGACTTTGTTTTATTAAAACCATAGCTTTTGTTTAAAACATGTAAGTAGTGTAAACTATTTGTTACTTTGAGTCAACCCATAAACATTGTCCATCTTAGCACTCTAAGCTAAAGAGGTCGAGGGGTTGACTCAGTTTTAAAAGACCTAATTTTTTTGATTTAATCTTCACCTAAATTATGAAAAGAATTTTTTTTGTTTTATATGTACTCTTAGGATTTAGAAGGATATTATAAAAGTAAATAAAGTGTACTAAGTTATTATTTGGTGTTTTATAAAGAAATGACTTTATAAAATATTTTTAAACTTAGATGAAAATTTATCAAATAATTCATAAACAATTTTGGTATTGAATAAAATATTAAACGCAAATTTATGTGATTTAGAAAGATTGGTGTTGTCAAGAAACCAATAATTTTAGAGTATAACTTTCAATTTTTTCTGAGTAAGTTTGGATAATCTTGTAAGTAATAACCAAGGGATAATAAGCAAAGAATGGTACGCTTACATTATTATCTATATTTTGGGCAATCAAAAAAGTTTTGGACCTAAGTTAGGAGTTTGTTGTTATTTTTTGACATTTTAAATAATGTTGAGTGTTAGATTTTTCCCTTATGGAATTTGAATAATTGAAAGCGTTAGCGTATTCCTTTATGGAATTTGGTTGATTTTATTTAATTAAATCTGATTGATTGATTGTGTAGTCTTATATACCATAGTTTATAAAGTTAAAACTATAAACCAAGGTTTTTGAATTGTTGCTTATGAAGACATAAATCCCCGTGCTTTTGAAAAAAGTGATTTAAAATTTATGGAAAGAAATAATGATTTTTCACTCTAGTTGTTGTATTTGGAGGAACCGGAATACCACTGGGTGCTCCATGTTGTTTTGATTCTAGATTTTTACATGTTTTGCCGGGAGGACCCCCTCCTAATCATGTTTGGTTTGGTTTTTAATACATATCTTTTTGGAAGAAATTTGAAAATAAAATTTTGAATATAAGAGCCCAGACGTTTAGTTCTAAATTTATCTTTTGATATGATTGGATGCACAATATTTTATTTCAGGGTATTCTTCGAATTCGGTTTCATATAGATTTATATCATACTTGTTTTTACTGGATAAGTTACATCTGATTAATGGTTAGGTATTTCTAGGATAGTTTGTTTTTTGGGATAGGATCGTGGTAAATTTCGAGTACGAAATTCTTTTAAGGAGGGAATAGTGTAATGACCCGGAATTTCACCAATTTAGTTTTCGAATATTTAATTAATTTTAAATATTAAAATAATAGGTTGTATAACTAAAATAAAACTCTTTTAAGTAATAAATAATAATGGCGAAATAGTTTTCAAATTTAGTTTTATAAAAAAAATTAGTTCGATGAAAACAGAAAATGTGATTGGAAACCATTTTTCCAATTTTCGACATTTCATCGTATAAAGTTTGTTTAAAACATTGTGAGCCTTTTTTATATTTGAAACAATATTTAAATGGTTGAGAATGTAAATTAGCTAGTATATTGGTATATATATAGGTATATATACTTATGTATATACATGTATATACTAAAAGATGCCTTAAGAGACATGATTTACCACTTTGGCGACTCGAGTAAAATACATGTTTAGACATGTTTTCTTTGACATGATGAGGGGGGAAAGATGGAGGCTGAAATATTGTGGGGTGGTGAGTTTTGAGGTGGAAAAATAATGTGGAGGGTAAAGGACAAGGGATGGGTAATTCACATTTTCACTTGCTTATAAATAGCCTTTCATCTCTCTAAAGTTTCCTCTTTTTCCATAGATCAAATCTCTATCATATCTTGTCCAATTGAAATTATTATTTTCTTCAAACCATGTCAAATTCCAATGGCTACAACTTTTATGTTGATATTTTCCTCAAATTTTGAGTATAGCTATATCAAAATATCAATCGTTTGTAGAATGTTTTTGGACCTAGAATTTCAGTTCGAAAATTGTCCTTCTTCTTTTGACTATATTTTCTTCAAAACTAATCTAAATTGAGTGAATCTTTTGTTGAAATTCTGGAGAAAGGAATTTTCTTAAACTTTCCTCTTTACCACTTTTTCAATATCCAAGAGGAAATAGTCCAAAAACCAGTTGAAAAATGACCTATTTTGGGTTCATTTTTGAGAATTCGAGATTATCCAAAGTCACTCCACCTTACCAAAAAAAGTTTCACTTCTTTCTTCTTTCAAGGCCGAGCATACCTAGTGCATTAAGGGTCCAAGACTCCATTTTTTCTTAGGAATGGAAGTGCTAGGTCATACCCTAAGTTAGCGAGGGTTTGGATAGCTTTCGATGAGTAAAACTACATCTTCTTAAACCAAGTTTATACTATGTTAATGTTTGTGTTAATCGCCTATGAATTCTTGTTGTATATGTGAAGTGACAGTTTGGTTGTTTGTTTATTTCATTCTTTGAAAAGTTTTCGCATTTGAAAGTTCGTAAGCATGTGGTTAGCTATATGAAAAGTTGGTAGTTAATGTTAATATAATTTTAGTAAATACTTATTACATGTTGTATCATCATTATTTACCTTGTATTGTGCTTAACCCATTGTTGTGTGATGTTTGGTTGTATGGCTAATGTTAGAAGTTTGTTTATCGAACTGCCCATATAGCGATAGTCACTATATCGACACTTTTCGAAAATCCCATTTTATTGAAATCGTTTGGTTTCATTATCGTACTTGGAATTATTTTACAAGTGAAGAAAGTTTTTAATTAGTGATGTTTAAAAAAAATTAATATTTTAATAATGATTAATTAATTAATTAATCAATTAATCAATTAATTACTTAATTAATAAGGATTAAGATTAACTAATTACTTAGTTAATGATGTGCCTTAAATTTAACTAATTACCTGGTTATAGATTATTTAAATTAATTAATCATTTTATTTAATGAGGTTTAAATTTAATTAATCATTTTATTCAATGATGCTAAAGGATAATTAATAATCTAATAATTAAAGTTAATTAATTAATTTGCTAATAATGCTTTTAAATCAATAAATCTTTTGATATATGATTTTTAAAATTTATAAACTTGTTTTAACTCTAATTAATCTTTCCTTTATTGATATTTATAATTAATAAATCATTTTAAAATAATGAGAATTAATTAATTATTTATTTAGCTTAATTAATTTTATTTAAATTTATTAATTAATTGAATTAACGATGTATTAAAGTTGATGTACCCTTTTTAATTAAAGGTTACTGGAGTTAATTAATCAACTTAATTTATGAAATTTAAAAATAACAAAGAAGTTTTGACTTTGTTATTCATTTTAAATAATGATAAGAAAGTTATTAATTTAATTAATTATATTTTACTAATTAACTGAATTAATAAGGTTTAAAAGTGGTTTGCTTTTTTATTATTTAAAGACATAAAATCAAATTGTGTGATGATGTTTATAGTTAATTAATCAATTTAATAAGGATGTTTTAAGTTATTAAATCTTTAATAAATTGATGCTTTGAAGTTAGTGAACTCGTTAATAAAGTGTTTTAAAGCTAATACTTGTAATGTGAGGCCAAGCACAAATTCAGGTTTTTAAAAGAAAATGTTTGATTCATTTACGGAAATGAGTTAATTTCTGTAAAGCGATTCACTTGTATGAAATTGATTTATTTGTATTTATTTAGCACTAAACGTGGAAGAAGTAGACTTGTCGCTATTCAAAAGTTAATAATAATCATGAGACATGACTTTGAGGTAACACTACATTGACTTGTCCAACATTATTGTTAACTAAGAAATAGTACAAGTTGGAATTCTATGAGTAGTGATAAGTATTCCATATACGATCATTTTGTATCCTCGATGGTTGGTTTCTCAGCTATCGATTACCTCGAACTTCTTTGGTTTTTTGTCATTCTAAGACGATGTGTTGCTCATTTGAGCTTTGTTATCCTTTTTCTGAAATGATTAAACCCAAAGAGCGAGTGGAAGCCAGCTATATAGAGTTGCTCCCATTAGGGCATAATCACATCCACTTTAGATTTGGTTTGGATATTTATGCACCAAGATGTGAATTACTCGGATGCTCAGTAACTATTGGCGGGGTCCGACTTAGATGTATCCAAGAGCAATCAAAGTTCTCAAGTATATATTCTAGAGGTATACTTTCGATAGAGAGGTGCACCCTCTTAGTCATTATTGGAGATTTTTCTTATTTAATTCAAATCTTTGAATCTGCTTTCTTTAATTACAACAGGAAGGGTCAACCACTCTTCATGGTGTTCAATTATTGGTTTTGTCTATTTTATCGAGTTTGGACTATTATCTTGTTCAGTCCATTCTATCGAGTTTGGACCGTTGTCTTGTTTTGTCCATCCTATCTAGTTTAGATTTTTATTCAGATTATTTCCATTCTTTTAAGTTTGAATGTTCTACAATTATGCACATTATCAATGTTTGGATTTGTTCCCCGTTGTTCATTTTCATTTTTGTTATGTTTGGTTGTTGCTTATGTGGGAGAAAACCCATTCCACATTAGCGGCATGGTCCTACATGTTATTGTTTAAATACACCCTATTTGTTTCATAGTTTTACTCATACCAGACATTATTTCTGACCCGACTTGTTTATTTTTCCTAAACTCTCAGGTACTCAATTATATTTAAGTAGTCCGAGAATAGCGGTTTTTTCTTTGGAGCTCTTTGAAGATGACCGATGAGCATAAGGCTCCTTAGTTATCTAGTTACCTATTTCCGCTGTATGATTATGTAGGTGTATTTTGTATCGAATTAATGAAAAGTTAGAATGTATAGCTTTTAATCTATTAGATGTAGTACTTTTTTTAATAACTCTAATAAATCCTTATAAGGAGTAACCTTTTTATCAGAAAGGCGGGTCGTCACAAGATCGGTAATGAAACAGTATTTTCTTGATTAGGTTCATGCATCATGATCTGGTTGTACCCCGAGTAAGCATCCATGAAGGATGGTAGTTCATGTCTGGCTATCCCACCCACAAGCTGGTCGATTCTAGGTGGAGGAAAGCTGCCTTTTGAGCAAGCTTTGTTTAGGTTCGAATAGTCGATACAGGTTTTCCGTTTTCCATTGCGCTTCTTGACTAATACCGGGTCGGACACCCATTCAGGGTATGTTGCATTGTGGATAAAATCATTTTCCATTAGCTTCTTCACTTCTTCTCTCAACGCTTTGGACCATTTTGGTCCTACGCTGCTTCTTTTCTGCTTTACTAGTGTACGCTTGGGATCAATATTAAGTGCGTGGCATGCAATCTTCGACGAAACTCCACACATATCGAAATGTGTCAAAGTGAATACATCCAGGTTGGCGCAAAGAATTTGATGAGTTCCAGTCGCATCTTGTTTCCAGGATGTGATCCAAATTTCAAGTCTAATGTTGGGTCATCCACGTCGACTGGGACAAACACCTTCAATTCTGCCGGTGCTGCCCTTTCCTCCCTTGAACTCTTCTTTCTAAGTTTCAAAGCCTTGTCAAATTGGCCATGGTCCCTAAGCCAGGGACGGATCTGTAATTTATGTTCAATAGGTTCACAAATGTAGAGAGTTCTCCCACATTCTTCCCTTTTTCTTTTCTTCTAGACTCATGTAGTTCTGCGATGTAGCATTCTCTAGAAGCACTTTGGTCTCCTTTGATCACCCTCACTCCATTCTCTGTCAGATATTTCATGGTTAGAGACCATTGAGCTAAAGAAAACATGAAATCTGCCAAAAAGGATGACCTAAGAAAGCATTGTAGGTGGATATTTCATCTACAACCATAAAATTTTGGACGAGGATGACTCTTCGACACCTTCTCCCACTTCCATGGGTAAATCAATTGTTTGCTTTGACTCACCGGTAAATCCTTGGATCTTCATTCGACAAAGAAGATACATCTTTCATACCGATCTTCGTTTGATCAAATGTGTGTTTGAAAAGAATATTCATAGAACTGCCACTTCCCACCAATACATTTTAGGCCACGGCTGGTCCGATTCCTACTGTCATGACCATGGGGTTAAGGGTTGGAGCTTCTATTCCTTTGGTGTCTCGATTTCAAAACACCATGTCATCGTTCAGGGCCCTCTGTTGCTTGGCAGGAATTTCGTCTTCGATCATAAAGCATGAATCCTTTGGAGTGTGTCTTAACGAGATCACATATCGTTCTATTTCTCCCTATCTCTTCTATGAGGGATAAGGTCCTCCATATATTGTTCTGATAATAAGTCTCTGGTCGGTCCATCTGGATCCCTCTTTACTAGTTCTAGTTTGGTTTCCCTGATCTGTGGGAGATTAGATTGCTGTAGGTTGGTCAAGATTTTATAGCTTCCTCACATACTGCCGAAGCATGCTTTTCCGAATTAGTTCTTCAATTAGTTTCTTCAAGTGACAATAGTCATTTGTATTATGGCCATGCATTTCATGGAAATGGCAGTACTTTTCGGAGCGCTTTTCTGTTCAGTTGTTACTTTTTAGGCGGCTTCTTGTACTCCTTCGTCCCTTGTGTCGCAAGGTAGACGTTCTCTGGAGTATCATTGAGCTGGGTGTACTCTTCGAGCATGAAGCCTTTAAGTCACTTGATACTTCCATTTTGCTTATTGGAATTCCGATTCTTCCTTTTCTGATTCCTGTCCTTTCCCGCATTTCTTACGGTGGTCGTGGAGGTATTTGCATCTTGGTTTGCCGCCATACCCTTTTTCCTAACATTGGTTGGTTGTAGGTTAGCAGGTCTTCCATCTAGCTCTTCTACTTCTTCCAATCTCAAGTAATGGCTCACCTTTCTATTAAAGTCCTTCTTGGTAGTAGGTTGCTTTACTTTGATCCGTTCCTCGAATGTAATGTCGGGATGGATGGCGCAGACCATAGCTATGAAGACCATATCTTCGTTTGGATTACTTACTTTAGCAACCATGGTGTTAAATCAACTCATGAAGGATTTCATTTTGTCCCTGGAATAGGCCTGATAAGGATATCTCGTCTTTTGGTTGCACAAGTGAAGCCTAAAATGATCAAGGAATCTTGTTGCTAATTCAATAAAAGTGGATATGGATTTAGGTGGGAGCTTGGTGAACTACATGGAAGTGATTCCCTCCATAAAGATTGGAAAACATCTACATCGAACATCATTTGAAGCATTCGCTAGGTCCACGTACCAACTATACTTATACAAGTGTAGTATCGAGTCTCTAGTTTCATCGTAGGATGGAATAATTGGCACAATGAACTTTTTAGGATATCGTTCATTTAGACTGTCATCATTGAAGGAAGTTCGGCTTGGATCAGATCCCCATTCATCATCTCTCTTATTCTTACTTTCATCCATTAGGTGCTTGATCATGCCTATAATAAACGCTTCAGAGGTCCAATAATCCATGGATTGGTTGTCAATGACTGTACCAAGTGTTTGATTTTGCAAACGGTCTTGGTAAGTGGGCTAAAGCCTGGGCTCTCCTATCTTCAGTAAAGCACTCTCTTGGAGTTCCGTTGGCTTACGATTGGTCATACAGGGGCAGTTTGAACTTCTCTGCCAGTATTGAGTACATTAGTGTTCTCTTTCAACTTATCATCGTCATGTTGTTTTCCAGCTTTGGAGTTGGAGAGATCCACTACTATATCTTCCTATAGGGTTTTTGTTCTAGATTCAAGTTTTTGGCGAGCTGCTTTACAGTTGGTGGGGTGCTTGGTTTTCCTTCTATGGTGCTTCCCATAGTCCTACCTACCACTTCTTTTTTCTAATACTTTTCGTTTCTCATGTTTAGGGCAGAAACAGAAGAGTTTTCCTGCTCTGTGGCAGCCATAGGCTCCGGTATGGTTCTCGGAGCAGCAAGCGATTGCAAGCCAGAAAGGGATTCAATTTTTCCATAAGATCTTTTTGGCTATTCTCCATCTTTTGATTGATTTCATCAACCATCTTATTTAACTCGCCTCTAGTGACAACTTCATGCTGGATAGAAGATCTCGACATCTGATCTTCTGTGTTGGCACCGTTGACTTCAACTTGCCGAGGATTAGTTTTATCTCTAGCTACTACAGCTCCTATGGACCTTCCTGAAGCAGCTCTCCTTCTTCCTACTTCCATTGACTCACCGCATCAAATTTTCTTAGCAGAGATTGTGGATCTAACTTCTGAACCTGTCTGATCCAAAGTAGATAGCTAGATCTAAACTTGATTTAGGTTCTCAGTGAAAGCACCAAGATGTTAACCGAAAAAATGGATCAATACCCTGGATTGAGTGAGAAAGCACCAGCTTTTGTCTCATAGAGCAGTAATATAGAAAATAAGTGTAAAGAGAGAAGAAATAGTAAAAGACAAGAATACATTTATAGTAGTTCGGTTATTGATGAAGCCTATGTCCACTTTATAACTTTCTATTAACCGACTGCTATTACAAGTGAAGTTAGATTACAATATCATTAAATCTCCTAAGTTAGATCATGTCACAAGTGCCAGAGCTCACTGGAGAATCACAATGAACTCGTAGGTGACTATTGTGTGGGAGAAGAAGAGTGAAGAATAGTCTCTATAGAGTTTCAATAGCCAGTTCAAAAGATCCTGTTTAAGTTGCAGGTAAGATTGTATTTATAAGGGTCGGAGAGCTATTGGGTTAGGCTGTTTTGTCAAAGACCTAAACATTACAATATGAAAGTGTTCCGAAAGTTTCACGGCGATCGAACTTAATGTGATGGATCACTAGCATCCATGTACTTAAGGGAATTTTGGATCGCCTCTTTTGGGTTGCATTCCTTGCCTTTCTGTAGATGCCCTCTATGTAATATGGTAATTAGTCGCCTTGTTTTGATGGTGATTCATGTACAAGTTGCATTGAACTATGACTAGGATCAGCTGAATGCTCATTTCTTGAACTAGCTTGCTTGAAATATCATGAAACTTAGCAGATATCTGTAGGAACGATTTTAGAACATGTCGCATGAAGATTGGAGGGTCCAAGAGCAAGCATTATTGACCGCTGATGATCCATAGATGATGGATCGCTAGTGATCCATCAACTTAGCCTTTTTTGACATCTTTCTTCTTGTGTCCTTCTCTTCATTTTTCTCTGTCTTCTTGGCTGATCCTTTAGATGTTTTGACTTGTTGTAGATGTTCGAGTTCCTGTTGAATTCTATTGGGTTAAAAACATGGTTAACATATTCTTACATATATTATTAATTAAATCATATCTAATTAGTTATAATTTGTTAATTTTATTAACTAATTAATTTATTTATTCTTAAAATTCAAATCTTTATTTTATTCATTTTAAACAATTTAAGATAAGTATTAACTATAATATTTATAGTTTTACGTGCATATTTCATTATATGTGTACATCTCATTTTATTAATTAACATCTGGTTTATTTACTTATCAAATAAATATTTCATTATTAAACTAATTTTAATTAAGTATTTAATAAATAGAAAATTATTTTAATTTACCTTAAAAATACTATAACATTTATTTAAATTTTAAATAATTTTTAAAATACGAATTTATTTTTATAATAATTTTGAAAATGCATTTTATAGCTATTATAAATTTTATTTCATATTCTAGTTTTAACCTCTAAATTCAAAACATCTTTTAAATTTTCAAATATATTTTGAAAATTAGCCCAAGGCCCGAATTCAAGTTAGGGCTTTTCTATTAAGGATAACCTTTAGAATCACTTTACGGTTCGACCAAGTCAGTTTGCATGTATGACCTGCCTTTTGTACCCCCAAATGTCGACACTAATACATTCACAGTATTTACGTGTCGAGTAACCAATTGCTGGAAAGACAGATTGTTAAGGCAAAAATAAAAAGAAAAAAGAAAAAGAACAAGGAAGAAAGAACACAATATCATAATCTCATAGCGAAATGATAACATATAATATCAAAAAGTCAGTATAAATTGTCACTCTAAGATATATAGCATTTTGGAGTTATAATCCTAAGTACTGTCATTAGGCTAGACAGTTATAACAGTCTATCCTCACAATTGCTGATATATACATACTAGTAGTGCAGCAGAATAAGAATACATTGGTAGGTGAAAGCATTTGGCTCATCTTCTTGAGCTCAAAATAATATAAATAAAAACTTTCCTTTCTCAAACTTCTCGAAAGATCACTCAAGGAATTAAAGGAAAGATAAAACCACGAGTCAAACATAAGTTTGATGCGAGAAACTCAAAAAATATGTAACTAACATATAACTTTACTTTTGAGATCGTTCATCGTAAAAGTTATCCCCTTAAAAGAATTAAACCTATTTAATAAGTACATTAAGTGATATAATAGATAATGTATAGGGTGTAGAATATAAATTAGAAAATGGCTATGCTACTTGCGTTTCAAGACACAACAATATTAGAAGTACAAATGAAACTGCTAAGGTTTGTTCGCGTATGGATTTCCGTTGGAGATGTCATTAATACATTGAGGCGGATCTCATAACGAGGGTGGAAAGTACCCTTCGAAACCACACATATCTCTAGATAAAATATATCACAATAGTAAACATAGCCGGTCTATGCCCAGACACATAATATCGAATACCAACAACTCATGCTAGCCACAACCGAAAGCATCTCTAGGTATTTGGAGTTTATGTACGCTTGGGTTAGCTAAACCAACGGGTAATGCATCCTACCCTATTTTCAATCATTACCGATGGTAAAGTCATGTTCAACATCTCAACACTCTAGTCTTCTGCACTCAAATAGATCTTGAATCTCTGCATGGATCCCTACATATCTTGAATCTCTACAGGATTCCAGCATCTCAAACAGTTCACGAATCTCTCCATGGTTTCCAAAATAAGTCCTCCGACGAATGATAACACTAACCTTTCCTTTAGACTTAAGCTTAGGATAGATAGTTCAACTGTAACAACCTGGATTTTTGAGTTAACTATATAAAATAAATATCATTAGTTTGGAATTTGTAGTCTTTTATAAAGGATAATTTTCTTAAGAATGGTTAATTTTAAATCATTGCAAAATTTGAAAATGTTAGTGTTTTCAAAGTGTTAAAAATCACTTGAAAATATTATTGAGATTTTATTTAATTATGGTAATTATTCTCGAAGCTACGAATAAACAAATAAATCTAATTGTGAAAAATATGGAGTTTTTAATTCGTCGAATCATTTATTAAATTATAAATGAGGGGTTGAGAAGTGTTTAAATATTTGGTGATCTTTTAAGTTGTTATTTGAGATTTCAATTCAAATAAAAAGAAATATAAAATTAATTAGTATATAAAAATGATTACCAAGTGCAAGTATAAATTATTAGTGAAATGGGTTAGAATTTTATTTCATAACTTATTAACCAAGTTTAGAATTCAAAAGTAGTAATAAGATAAGAACTGTCATTTTCTTATTAGGTTGCCTTAACCCATGGCCCATGAAAACAAATAAGTGAAGTCTTTTGTTTCTCATCCTCTTACACCTGCATATATGTAAAAATTAGATAATGGAAAATAGAAACAAGGTTAGGGTTTCCTCCTCTTGCAATTAAATCCAAAATGGCAAATTTAAAATACAAGAAATTTTAAGACTTGATGAAATATAGAAGACTATAGTATTATAGTTGCAATTAGCTACTTAATTGGAAGAATAAGGTGAGTTAAACCTCACATTATCTATCTGTAATTTTAGTTTTAGATGTTGATGCTATTAAACTCAGATTTTGATGGCTTTATGTTTGAAATTGCAATGAATGTAAGCTATTGCTTAAAACTAATTGAAATGCTTGTTATTTATGAATGAAATCATCTTTAATTATTTTGAATTGTTTCAATATGATGTTATTAGTTGTTGCATACAAGCATATTGTGATATATTTTATCTCGAGTTAAATCATCGGACGGTTTACTTGTGCTGATTGGAAATGAGACCTGGAGCTCAAAACTCTAGGTGCTCGCGTAGAGTCGACTGAAAGTAGGTTTTCAGTCATCTGGTCGAGCTTCCTAGAAGCATTGAATGCTCCAAGTAGCTGCTCCATTCTATGACCCAGTTCTAGATTTGTTTTCTTTTTTCCTTTGTGAGTTCGTGTGCTGATTTCATTAGTTTATGCAAGCTGAATTCTTTTAATTTTCTTAGGTTTTGATTTCTTTAATTAGTGACTTAAAATGATATAGAGTTTGAACTCTATTGATCAATTTATTGCTGTGGACTTTGATGTCATGATTCAAAGATTTGGAATCTAATAACATATATCTATCTATTATATTAAAATTAAATATATGATTTGTATACAAGTAATTTTACAAAAGAGAGTTTATCCTAATTTACAAATCTCAAACTTATTTCCAAATTAATCAAATTACTTTTATAAATGATTTTAGCAAGTAATTATATAAACTAAGTATTGTTGGTAGAAATGGTTATGGATTTTGAAGTATGATTTTGGAAATATAAACTTAAGTTATTTTTAAACAAAGGTTTGGATACCAATATGGATTTGGAATATGAGTATTTATAGTTTCATAAAATAAATAGTTACTCATTTATATGGTCTCTAGAATATGGTTTGTGAACTATATATATTAATAGGAATTTGGAACAACTATATATATATATAAGAATTTGAAATTAAATTTTAATGGACTATTTAATTTATCTAGTGTAACGACCCGAAATTTTCGAAGCCGAAAATCCCAGATAGTTATGGAAAAGAAGAAAGAGATAGAAGAAGAAGAACAGAAACACCAAACATCTCACATTCGCAGCGGATAAAATATAATAATAAATAATAATAGTTGCAAAAGAATATTATATCTGTCGATTACATTCTAATACATCAGAGTTTCACATTTATACAGTCACTGAATATTTACAATTATCATGTCTCAGATTTACAATAATATAAAAACAGCGGAAATACTCTATACGCTATTGCCATCCAGCTCTCCTCTTGAGCTCCAGAACGTCCTAACCTGAAAATCTGTAATACTCGGCCTGACCCGAGCATTACATCAAAGTAACACCCGGGTCAGGCTGGAAACCAACGTGAGTAAACCCAACTAACATGGAATACCAAAACAATCAACTTATATAAACCCGGGTATCTCATATCAATTTAACAATTCACAATTTGCTATAGACAATGCTTATTTCACATATAAATTTCTAAATACCAAACTTAGATAAAATAATCCAATTCACTTAAATCATTCATCCCCGCTTATTGATTTTACATATCAATCTATAAAAATTCGAAGTGGTTTCGGGTATTTCCTAATACCCGACCTCGGTCTCTCCGAACTCATATCATCCTAACCCAAGTTACCCAAATGAGATACACCACTTTTCTTATCAGAGATATCAACTCATTCGAAACATCCAATACCGTTCAATCACCCATACACAAAGCTCAATCGCATACAAGCCAATTCAATTTATTCTAATTGAATTCCAAACCTCAATTACTTAGATTTCTTCATTAATTTATTTCCAAACCAATTAATTAATAAACTCTTCCATATTCATTCATTTTAATTAATCACCCTGGATTAATTACCTTTCAATTTCATTCGAGTAATTATCTTTAATTAATTTCACGACATTAATTAGCCTTAACCAAAATCAATAAGTAATCTTAGTTATTCATAATTTAATTTACTATATCAGTTACGTGAATCCTTAATTACTTGTATTAATTTATTTCTCATAAGTCCCTTATTGTAGATTAATTCATCTTAATTAATAAATCTTCGATTACATCATTGATTATATAAATTAAGGATTTCCAATTATATTTTAATTTATCCTAATCAAATTCAATTATCTTACTTCAAACCACCGTATAATCTTTTCGATTAATCCCAAACTAAAATTAACTATCTTTTTTTTCCATTAAATAAATCAATTACTCCTTTATTAATCATCTTAATCAATCTCTTGATCAATTCCGCAAAGTGGTTATATTTTTATTAATTACATTTAGTAATTACTTAACAAACTATCCAGTAATTATTCTGAATTACTTACACTTGATTAATTAAGTTAAAACTTAATAAATAAATTAATTCAACCCTTTGATTACTAAATTCAATGATTAGAGTTTAAAACTATTTAAAACCCAAATATTTCCAGTCAAAGAACAATTAATTCACAAATCAGCCAAACCCAAAGTCACTCGATCATTAGTTCACAGTGCATATCAAATCAATTCAATCATTCCATCAATTATTTAAATTAACCATTAAAATCTAAATAAAACACAGCTGAGTGAGATTTACTCACCTTTGAATTACTGTTTGCAATCCATTCCAAACTGGCTTGATCCCTTGATTTTAAACCTGCTTCCTAAAACACTCACACGACCGGCACGCGAATCACAGTCGACAAATGCACGGCGACCACCACCCAACTCGTCGCTTCCCCTCCACCACCGCAGCTTCTACACACCACCGGCAGCCTCTAAACTTTGCCAGTTGATTGCCTCGACCTCCTTGTCTCCGATGAACTCGACCTCACCCTCTGTCTCGACCTGAAACTCGAGAATGGTCGAACCCCTTTCCGTTCATCTAAAACTGTCATCGCCTCCGGTCTTCTATGCTGCCGCTCGCTCATTGAAACCCGCCTTGTCTTCCAGCTACCCTGTGCCACAAGCCCCACCACCTTCGACATTACATAGCTCGAGATCGAGTTATCCTCCCTGTCAAAGATCGCGCTTTAGCCCCATGCTTCCCCTCTTTATATAACCGCGACAAAGAAATTTTCATTTCCCCCCTTCCCCATTTTTTTTATAAGAACGAAACGATTTGGAAATGGAGGAAGGAGGGCTCGGTTCGATTTCTGTTGAAAGGAGAGAGAGAGAGAACGGGAAAACAAATAGATTTGGGGTAGCTTCCTGCGTACGAGTTGATTATTTTATAATTGAATATTGAAAAATATCTCGTGTTGCATAACGCGAAATTCCGAACTCCAAATCAGACATGCCGACAGACATTGATAAGGTTTTACCCGCATTCCGAACCCAATGTAACTTGTTTCGGAGGCTAATTTGATCTTATACGCGAGTTGCGGAAATAAACGATTAGTTTTAAATTAAATTAATTAAAATAGTTCTAAGTGTTTCGAGCTGCCGTGGTCAAACGACAATTCCGATGGCTACAAAAATTGAAACCCGATAATAACTAATTATTACGGATCCAATGGAACTGGTTTCGTCGAATTCCGAGACTGTGCCTCGGAAGGCTATTTTTAAATGTCAATTTAAACGATATGATTTCAAAACTGAGCAAATCACCCTTAAATTAAATTTCAACCATTCTATTATCTTCATTATCATCACTATAAATTTTATAAGCCTCCAAATTATTTTAAACAGGCTTAGAATCTCACATTCAACAATTTACCCAATTTCAATTATTAAATTCAACGTTTAAACTATATAATTCAATGATTTAATTATCATGTAAATATTGATACCTGGAATTCAAGTTAAAATAAACTTTTAAATATTTTAAAATCAATTAATTATTCCAATTTAAATTCATTAAAATTTCCGGGTCATCACATTCCTCCCCCCTTAAAAGAATTTCGTCCCCGAAATTACTAGTTAGGAAGAATGGACCAATACCCGTTTACTTCTTTCCAAAACTCACTATTCAACATCCTACCAACTATTCTTTATTAAAGACTCTTATCTTTCTCAGTAACTTCCCAAACTCTCTCACAGTTTTCAATCAATACCATTTTTCCCAATCGTTTAAATTTCAATTTAAAACAAAAATTTTGAATTATCAAAATTTTCTCAAAATTTTTCTAACTCTCTAAATTTCCGAAATTTTTTGCCAGCGTCTCCTTTGCCGGCTAGCTCGGTACAACTACAAAAGGCCTCTACGAGCTTCCCAAATACCAAAAAGAAAACAGAAAGCCAAGTGGCTAGATCAAAAACCCAATCCAATTCATACAGACATTAAAATACATACCTTTTGTCGGGCAATTCACATTTATCTTTTGGAATCAAATCCAATTCTCTTTTCCCCTTTTAATACCTGCATATCTTATTTTAGCAACAATATACAATTGTAATCTTTCAAATCATTTACACTTTTTCTTACAGAAGTTTTCATATATACTTCTACGCAAATTAGTTTCCCGTTTATGCGAATTCAATTCGCCCTCAATTATGAATATTAATTTTTTTTTCATTTATAACTGATTCACATTAGTTTCATCTACTAATTTACATTAGTTTTCCAATTTGAAATCGATTTGTCGTTAACCAAATTTTTCCCAAAAACTTTCAAAAAAATTTCTAACTCCTAAAATTTTCGAAATTTTTTGGCAGAGTCTCCCTTGTACGGAGGAGCTTTTGCAATTTGACAAGAGATATAATATATATACATCGACCCACACGGTCGGAAAAAGCAAAAACATTTCATATTTCCTATTTTTATTGCGTAGGCGTACCTTATTTAGCATTTTAAGCATGCAGCTTATTAATTTGAGCAATTAGTGCAATCCAAACCAGCCACACGGCCTCCAGGTACCTGTATTTACTCGATTTAAATATGTAAGTGCCATTTAGGAAAAATCTATTTGCAACTCACTTACTTTTAATGTCTAAACATAAGCATTCACTTATATTTAATAGCTAAACACATATATATCATAAGCAATAAGCACCAAAACGCTTTCCATAAGCGATTTATATAATTTTTAAGCTAATTCAATTGCTTTCAATTAATTCATAAGCCATTTCATTCAGTTTCAATGGTTTGCCACTCAATTTCTTACATTTAATTGATTTTTAAGCCAAACAAGCTCATATTCTCTTCAAATGATTCAGAAACAATTTTATTTAATCTCTATCAACTCATAGCATTTTAATTACTTTTATTTACGCCGAACGACAACTATTTTTATGCAATGTCGACGACATTCGTTTAATAGAGTACCTATTTCAATTTATAACTACTTTAAATTAATTTCAACTCATTCTGTATTCAATTCCATTTCATTTCAAATTTATTTACCCACCATTCATTAGCTCGACACATTCATTCTTGTATACTACTAGTCATTCCCAAATTAATTCAATCCAAGCTTTTATTTAATCAGACTTCATCTATTTATTTGATTTTTAATTCGATTAACCCATTTTAAATTTTAAATTTACTTACTTAATTCATTTTCAAATTTATTCCATTAATACAAAGCCATTCCCAAACTATTTCTACTCATCTGGGTTTTATTTGCAACTCAAACCATTTCTATTATAATCACTTCCCTTATATCCAATTTACGTGCAAATTTCATTAAATATTATTCAAATCACCCTTGAATTTTATTTATAATTCAACATCATATTTTTCAATCCAACTCTATTTTATTTTACAACATCTCCTCTTATTTAAATCATTATCAAATCTAACTCGAATTCTATTTACAATTCTAATTCATTTCCAAACTCCATTATTAATTCACAATCCATTTATTTACCAAAGTTAAATTTTATTAACATTCTCAATGAAACAATTATTTAATCAATTAGCTTATTTCCAACTTCTTTATTTAAAAATTTTAGAAATGCCTTTAAATTCACATCATACTAATAAAATAGTTCTTTATAAAATACTTTTTATAACTCAATGTCTCAATCAGACCATCCTTGTTCTCATAGAAATTCAGTCATACGTTGATCAGGCGTAGGACTGAAAATCTATAAGTACTTGGCAAACCCGTTTTCAACACCCAGTGAAAATATTTGGAAAATAATTTATTGAAAATAATGAAAGCATTTTGAAATAGAGGAAATATCTTTGGTGAGAATGCTCTGGAAATCATCACCCCCATCCATGGTCACAGTTACATTCCAGGGTTACGTTGCCATCGCAGCAAAAGTCCATGTAACTGCAGGCTCTCCGTGGCCTCTCGATTACGCCATGGATCCCACACAACAGATCATAGTTACATCCAAGGTTACGTTGCTGTCACAGCAAAAGTCCATGTAACTACAGGCACTCCGCGGCCTTTGATTTTTGCTGTCAAAATGAAACCTCTCCACTCCTACATAGGTAGCAGTCTGCCGATATAAAATCAAACGTAGACTGTTGGCTCTCAGCGGCACACACGACTTCTGCTATGTTATACCATAGGTTGCAGTCTACCGATATAAAATCAAACGCAGACTGTTGGCTCTCAGCGGCACACACGACTTCCACTATGGTATACTCAACTCATAATCCTCAGAAACTAGTTTTGTCCGGACTCCTCACAGGATCAACTTTAGAACCCCCTTGGGATCAAGGCAGCACCACCCGGTGGCACTCCTAAGAAGTTCATTTCAAGGGAGCGCCTTTTCCCCAGAGCCATCATCAAAATATTTTATACTATACATATATAGTATCTTTCAAATCATACACCTAGTATGATATCATACCAAGCTCCTTTACACAAAATCGATTATCCCAAATCGATAATTCTCAAACTAGGCTTTCCAAATTCAATATTGATTTTACTTAAAATTCAAAAGCCTTTCCAAATCCAAAGGTTCCACAACCTTTTTAAAGTTCTCATAAGATCCTTTATATATATTCAGATATATAAAATTTAAAAACTTGGATCATTTCAACCTCGTATAAAATTCCTTCGTACTTCAAACCCCTTCAAAAATCCTTTTCTACTGGCAATAAATTTAACAAGGAAAGATTTATCTTATATAACAAAGATATATAACTTTCTTTATTCAAAACAAATATTCAAATTTGATTTCTCTTTCCAATATCAATTTCATTCAAATCCGTACGATGTACACTCATCATCCGTACGCTATACCAATCTGATCGCTTACTCGATCACACAATTTCATTTCCGAACTAGTATCGTCCACCCGACCTCCTAGTGCGGACACAGATCTGGTTTCTTGATTAGAAACCGTCATTCTCCTTGCATAGCCATAACTATGATAGAGAACATCCAGAACCAATCAACAATCCATATCCAGGTTCGCCGTCAAAAATCGAGTGAAAAATCCCGACTCGGATCGATAAACTATCTCGAAATTCTGTGCTCGAATCTGGATCAAACCGCTATGCGAATAAAATAATATATGTACATCCTACGTATTTATTTCCATTGATTATCAGCCAAATCAATTTCCTTTCTATTCACAAATGCCTCAATTCCATTGAATTATCGCTTCGATTCTTATCTTAGTTGGGTATTTAATCAATTACAGTTTGAACTCCGACCAATTTAGAAAATAGCTTGATAGTTGAAAAATAGGTAAGTAGTTGAAAAATAATTATTAGTTTGCAAAATAGCTGTAAAATAGTTCAGTAATTGTAAAATAATTGAAAAATAATTAAATAGTCATAGAAATTTTAAATAACTACAAAATAGCTATAAAATAGTAATTAGTAGTTGAAAATAGGAATTAGTTTATAAAATAGTTGAAAAATTGTTAAATGGCTCCAAAAATAATTGTAAAACAAATATAAAATAATTTGGCTTTAAGAAAGAAAGGTTATATATAGTTAATAGCTTAGAAAAATAAGTTTATATCAAAACAATTTATATTGAAACTAGTCAAGAGTCAACTGTTCACTTTCCCAACAATCCAATGTACACTTCCATTTGATTTTAATCCTGTTCAACTTTAATTATAATATCAAATTATTCCAATCAATCTGAATTATTATCAATTGAACCCATTCCAAATTAAAATCATTTTAATATAATCCAATTTAATTTCTCATTTAAAATTTTAAATTTATACATCTTCAATCACCAATCCACTTAATTCAAACTCAATTCAATAGGTACAAATGGAATCTAAGTTTCAGCTTTAACCTATCTCGAATTATATAAATTCGAGTTGAATTTTCAAAGGTTGGTTTAACTCTTTAAACCAAATTAACTTTTATTTAAAAAAAATTAATCAATTTAATTTCCATTTTAAATTATCTTTACTTATGTATTTCAAGGTTCAAATAAGAATTCAATACAATTTTATTTTAAATTTTTTAATTTATTATTCAATTTTTATCTTCCAGTTTGAAGCCAGTTCTTAAACAAGTATATTTTACAAACTTAATTATTCAAATTTATTTTATTTATACAATACCATTCTCAATTTAAAGATTTTTATTAACAATAGGATGATATCATCCAATTTATTTTAAAACGTCCATTTATTTTCAAATTTTAAATCTCAAACCCGTTTTGAGATCACACAAATCCCCAATTCAAATCAACCATTTAACTTTCCAAGTTAAATTCCAATTTAATCTTGAAATTTCCAATTCAGGTTGCTTTTTTTTCTACATTTACTTAACTTTTCCAAAGTTAAATTCCAATTTACTTAATCCAATCAACCTCATTCAATCCTTAAACTTCACACTAATAATCTTCCCACTTAAAAACTTATATCATTTTGGTTTTTTTTTACATCACACTTCAGGGAAAAATCAAAACTCAGCCTCTTAGAGTTTATTTCCAATTTATCTTTGATATCATATATATATACCCATACATATATACATATTTGTTTCTTGGCCCTCCCAGCCATGTTTTAAAATTTTAAACCACCTTTGGTTTTAAACCCAAATCAAACGTCAAACAACCCATTGTTTGCAACAAGTCCCAGTTATTCAAATAATACTTATTTATTATTTTCCATTACTTTGAAACAAAATTTCAAATTTTGGAACCAGATTTAGAATTTCATTTTCAATCGCTTAAATTTTAATTTAGTTGTATTTTTTGTTCCTAATTAATTTAATTCCAATTCTAGACTTCAGTTTGGTTGTATTATATTACTTCTTAATTTTAATTTCAATAATTAACAACCAATCACCTTAATATTTATTAGAAGGAAATATTGCTTTATATCTATCAAAATATATATTTTATATAAAATTATTCAAAATCTTTATATAAGAAAATAACAAGTACGCGCTCATATATATACACTCAACTCATTCTAGAGTACTTTGGACTCTATTTCATGAGTAATCCCCACCAGAGCCAAGGTTCTCGCTTAACCTGGCTCTGATACCAAATATAACAACCCGAAATTTTCGAAGCCGAAAATCCTAGATAGTTATGGAAAAGAGGAAAGAGATAGAAGAAGAAGAACAGAAACACCAAACATCTCACATTCGCAGCGGATAAAATATAATAATAAATAATAATAGTTGCAAAAGAATATTATATTTGTCGATTACATTCTAATACATCAGAGTTTCACATTTATACAGTCACTGAATATTTACAATTATCATGTCTCAGATTTACAATAATATAAAAACAACGAAAATACTCTATACGCTATTGCCATCCATCTCGCCTCCTGAGCTCCAGAACGTCCTAACCTGAAAATCTGTAATACTCGGTCTGACCCGGACATTACACCAAAGTAACACCCGAGTCAGGCTGGAAACCAGCGTGAGTAAACCCTACTAACAAGGAATACCAAAACAATCAACTTATATAAACCCGGGTATCTCATATCAATTTAACCAATTCACAATTTTCAATGGACAATGCTTATTTCACATATAAATTTCTAAATACCAAACTTAGATAAAAAAATCCAATTCACTTAAATCATTCATCCCAGCTTATTGATTTTACATATCAATCTATAAAAATTCGAAGTGGTTTCGGGTATTTCCTAATACCCGACCCCGGTCTCTCCGAACTCATATCATCCTAACCCAAGTTACCTAAATGAGATACACCACTTTTCTTATCAGAGATATCAACTCATTCGAAACATCCAATACCGTTCAATCACCCATACACAAAGCTCAATCGCGTACAAGCCAATTTAGTTTATTCTAATTGAATTCCAAACCTCAATTACTTATATTTCTTCATTAATTTATTTCCAAACCAATTAATAAATCAACTCTTCCATATTCATTCATTTTAATTAATCACCCTGGATTAATTACCTTTCAATTTCATTTGAGTAATTATCTTTAATTAATTTCACGACATTAATTAGCCTTAACGAAAATCAATAAGTAATCTTAGTTATTCATAATTTAATTTACTATATCAGTTATTTGAATCCTTAATTACTTGTATTAATTTATTTCTCACAAGTCCCTTATTATAGATTAATTCATCTTAATTAATAAATCTTTGATTACATCATTGATTATATAAATTAAGGATTTCCAATTATATTTTAATTTATCCTAATCAAATTCAATCATCTTACTTCAAACCACCATATAATCTTTTCGATTAATCCCAAACTATAATTAACTATCTTTTATTTTTTTTCCATTAAATAAATCTATTACTCCTTTATTAATCATCTTAATCAATCTCTTGATCAATTCCGCAAAGTGATTATATTTTTATTAATTACATTTAGTAATTACTTAACAAACTATCCAATAATTATTCTGAATTACTTACACTTGATTAATTAAGTTAAAACTTAATAAATAAATTAATTTAACCCTTTGATTACTAAATTAAATGATTAGAGTTTAAAACTATTTAAAACCCAAATATTTCCAGTCAAACAACAATTAATTCATGAATCATCCAAACCCAAAGTCACTCGATCATTTGTTCACGGTGCGCATCAAATCAATTCAATCATTCCATCAATTATTTAAATTAACCATTAAAATTTAAATAAAACACATCTGAGTGAGATTTACTCACCTTTGAATTACCGTTTGCAATCCATTCCAAACTGGCTCGATCCCTTGATTTTAAACCGGCTTCCTAAAACACTCACACGACCGGCACGCGAATCACAGTCGACAAATGCACGGCGACCACCACCCAACTCGTCGCTGCCCCTCCACCACCGCACCTTCTACACACCACCGGTAGCCTCTAAACTTTGCCAGTTGATTGCCTCGACCTCCACGTCTCCGATGAACTCGACCTCACCCTCTGTCTCGACCTGAAACTCGAGAACGGTCGAACCCCTTTCCGTTCATCTAAAACTGTCATCGCCTCCGGTCTTCTATGCTGCCGCTCGCTCGCTGAAACCCGCCTTGTCTTCCAGCTACCCCATGCCACAAGCCCCACCACATTCGACATCACATATCTCGAGATCGAGCTATCCTCCCTGTCAAAGATCGCGCTTTAGCCCCATGCTTCCCCTCTTTATATAACTGTGACAAAGAAATTTTCGTTTCCCCCCTTTCCTCTTTTTTTTTTATAAAAACGAAACGATTTGGAAATGAAGGAAGGAGGGCTCGGTTCAATTTCTGTTGAAAGGAGAGAGAGAGAACGGGAAAACAAATAGATTTGGGGTAGCTTCCTGCGTACGAGTTGATTATTTTATAACTGAAAATTGAAAAATATCTCGTGTTGCATAACGTGAAATTCCGAACTCCAAATCAGACATGCCGACAGACGTTGATAAGGTTTTACCCGCATTCCAAACCCAATGGAACATGTTTCGGAGGCTAATTTGATCGTATACACGAGTTGCGGAAATAAACGATCAATTTTAAATTAAATTAATTAAAATGGTTCTATGCGTTTCGAGCTGCCACGGTCAAACGACAATTCCGATGGCTACAAAAATTGAAACCCGATAATAACTAATTATTACGGATCCAATGGAACTGGTTTCGTCGAATTCCGAGACTGTGCCTCGGAAGGCTATTTTTAAATGTCAATTTAAACGATATGATTTCAAAACTAAGCAAATCACCCTTAGATTAAATTTCAACCATTCTATTATCTTCAGTATCATCATTATAAATTTTATAAGCCTCCAAATTATTTTAAACAGGCTTAGAATCTCAGATTCAACAATTTACCCAATTTCAATTATTAAATTCAACGTTTAAACTATATAATTCAATGATTTAATTATCATGTAAATATTGATACCTGGAATTCAAGTTAAAATTAACTTTTAAATATTTTAAAATCAATTAATTATTCCAATTTAAATTCGTTAAAATTTCCGGGTCGTCACATCTAGTGATAAATAAATGTGTATGTATATATAGTTAAATAATAAATGAGTTTATGGATTTAAAAAATAAGAAGTTGAAAGTAAGTATTTATATATATATATATATATATACACACACATACACATATATACATACATACATATACATATATGCATAAAGTATTTGGAAATCATTTCTATAAGATAAAAGTATATTACTTGAACTTTCAAAACTAGAAATTATATTGACTTTTGTATTCATCACATTTAGCTTCAGATTTTTCGAGTATGGTCCTTGGATTTGGAGATAAAAATTTTGAGAGCCTTAATTCTGTAATATGAGGAGTACTAATACCCGACTTAGTGTTATTGATCGGTTTAAATGCTTTCAAGTAATGCTTCATCAAATATCGTATAACTCATTGAATAAAATGTTTGATAGGAATTTACTGAACCATTAGCGAATACTTGAATTTCACCGAGTAGTATAAGATGCTTTGGTTAAATTATTGTAATTGCTTTTGGGAATTTACAAACCCATTAGTGAATATTTGAATTTCACTTTAGGGTCGTATTCTTTTTTGGTTTTTGCCATTTGTGTAACAACCCGTAAATTTTAACGATTTTTAATAATGTAGTTAACTGAATTTCTCTTGAAAATAAACAATTAAATTTTGTAATGGGAATTTGATATTTGGTACGCGTTTATCGAAGCATAGCACGCGGCAGATTTTCATTGGAAAATATGAAAGTTAGTTCTATTATGTAATTTTCAATTTCAATTTAAAATTAGTTGAATTTGATGAAAACATAATACTTTTGAAATCTGAATATTTTTACATAGTAAAAAAGTTCATCATTTTCTGAGTGAGACTTCATATTTTGTTTCGCTAAATTTGGATTGCTATAGCGCAGCAAGTTGGCAGCGAAAATCGAGTTTTGAGAGGATGGTCGTATCTCTAATATTTGTGTACCATTCTATTTGTCTTGTCGTGATGATCTCCGTAGTATATTCATTTGTGTATTTCGGTGTCCAGTACATGACGAAATCTACGAAACGGTTAGCCGTATCGGTACATATTTTGATGTTTTGGGCTTTCTATGTCCTTTCATTTGTCCATCTGTTAAAGCTAATTGACAAATATCCATGAATTCAACAGGTATGGCTTTTGCTTTTCCCCATGGTTTCAACTAATATTATTGGTTTATACTTTCCTTTGCCATTCCATTCTCTCCCTTTCATTATATATATATATATATATATACAAATATATATATATATGAAGAAAGCTTATACCTGAAACTGCTCGTCTTCACCTTTCCACCTCGAGCTACTCATATTCTCTCCATACCTTATCCAGATCGTCCAAGTTCGTCTCCACCAACCGCCGTCTTCCTCTGGCCGCCACCATCTTCCACCTTTCCTAGCAACTTGAAATTAGATCCTTCCAGAACCCCTCGTCTTCCCTCCAACAGCGTAGCGGCCCGCATCTCATCACAACAACATGAGAACCGAAACCCTATATTCTCCTCCAAACCCCACGTCACTCCATATCCCATCGCCTGCTAAACGCATTAGCTTCGCCTCGTGCTCGCCTCCCACTGCTAACCTCAGATCTACAGCTCTCTATATAAAGAAATAAAAATAAAGAGTAGAAGCTTGGTGCCTTCTCTCTTGTTCACCCACCACCACGGCAGCCTAGCCCATATCTCTCCACCAGATCCACTCGGTGGCCTACCCTCATAACCTTTCCCACCTCCAAACGGCAGCAGTTAGCTTGCCTCAGCTCGTCATCCGCCTCTAGCCTTACATTCATCGCCAGCCACCTTTCAACCGATCACCTTCCACCCTCAGAACCCAGTTCCGCCACCACCTGGCAGTCTCTGTTGTGCTGGCTACCACCACACCCCTCCCTTGACAGCTACGTCAACAGTCCAGACCGAGCAATCCAGCTTCGCACTCCATATAGCAGCCTCCTCTAACCTTCCTCTTCCCTGATCTGTTGTATTTATATAAATATATATACGTATATATTAAAGCTGTATGTATTTTGGATTCCTAGTTTTATATGTATATGTTTATAATAATAATGATATGATGATGATGATAATAAAAAGGTAAGTTTATATATGCATATGTTTTCCAAATTATTTTACAGTGGCTGCCTTGTTTTATAAATGTGTTTATAATAAGAATGATTCTGAAATAGATTTTGTAATCATTTTAAAACATATATCGATTTAGGGAAAAAATATATATACGTGTATATACGAAAATTTTGAAAGCATATTATATTTGTTCATTAAATATTGATTTTTAAATTGTATAGATAATAATATAAAGTTGTTTATAATATATGAGTTCATATTAGTTATATATATGATTTGTTTGAGTTTATATATATATAATAAGCTTATATTGATTTTTATAATAAATATTGATTTTAAAATTTAATATGTATGTAAGTTTATGTATATGTTTATATATTAGTTTATATATAAGTATACATGAGTTTGGTTTTCAAATATATATATATATATATATATATATATATTATTTTATATGTGTTTAAATTAAATATTGATTTGAAAATATATGTACATAGATTTTATTTTGAATATATGTTTTTAAAGTTGATTTTAGAGAAAAATATATTTATAACATGTATTTTGATCAGTTTATATCAAGCTAGTCTGATTTGTTTTCATCAATTCCAAACTATCAACCTTGCTCATCGAATTCGTGTTCATCGTGCTGTGCTTTGGAATCTGTGCTTGGATTCGTCGCATCTTGTTCTTGTTATTTCTCTAACCACAAAAAGTGAGTAATCACTCACGATTAACATTCTTATATTTTGTAAACTTAATTCATATGAAATGACGATTGAAATATGCTGTTAAATTTGAATTGTTAGTTATTTAATTGTTAAATCTGATATGCCATTATCTGCAATTGTTTTCCTATGACATATGATGAAAGAGGCTATGTGGTAGGATCGTATAATATGAAATAGTGGAATGATATAGATAAATAACGATAAGCAATAAGTAAAGTAGACACCAAGATTTTATACTGGTTTATACCTCTTGTCCTACGTCCAGTTCCTAAGCTCCTTTTAGGAATACTAACTAACAACCCTCACTTAACCTGAAGGAATAGGTTTACAACTTACCCGAACAACCGAACGGGATTTCTTGCCTCAACTACCAAAGAGGACTTCAACTCAATTACTAAAAAACAATATTCGACTTGTTGTGTTCTTGTCAACACTAATGAGTCTAATGTAGTACAATATTCCTATAATCTTATCCTCGAGAGTATGCAATGTGTTTGTGAAGATTTAGGAAATGTGAATTGCTGTGAATCAAAAAAATGTTAAAAACAAAGCAGTGATTCAAGCAATAGGCTTATGATTTCTTTGAGAATTTCTAGATAATATGTTCAAGAAAATAGTAAGATTAAAGCAAGAGAATTCGGTGAATTGAAGATGTTATAATCATGTATTTATACTTGTAGAAGAGGTGCATCTGTTGGCTAAGGGTGCAGATAAGAGATGCTCCTATTTCCAATGGAGAATGGTTGCAACTCTTGGGAGGAAGAAGGTGTCCATTCAGAGAAAATTCGCAAGTTCAAATTCAGTCGACTGAACAGGGAATTCAGTCAACTAAAAATATTAACTAAAATTTTCAGGAATAAATTCAGTCGATTGGGCAGGGTGTTTCAGTCGACTGAAACTGTACATGTTTGTATATGTGTAACAGGTGCAGTCGACTGGTCATCCCTGTTTAGTCGACTGAACTACTAAATTGTATATAGTGAATGTTTATTAAAAAAAATGAAATTTATAAAATGTGTTCTAGTGTTTGTGCAAGCCTCTTGAGGATAGATTTTAACAATAAATCTAAACTAAGACCTATATAAAAATCATACTTATGTTTATCCTTGGTCTTCATCGTTCTTTCTTTAGCTTTACACAAATCTCTTCCTTTTTGTTGAAGCACATTGTCATTGATCAAAATCTTAGCATATCAACATATGACACCATAACCTGTTATATATATTATATTTAAATCTGTTACTGATGATAAATGCCTGTTGTTGATATGTTATATTATTATCATATTTCTTCTCACTCTGCAAATTCCCAGTTAGTTTAGAAAATCCCTATGGGTTGAAATGATACATATTCGAACGATCTTGTAGATTAAGAAAAAATCGTTATGTGTTGAAATGATAAAACCAAGTGATTTCATTGATTTTGAAATTTTGGGATTGCGGGTTGAAATGATATACACCTGTAAATATTAAATTTAAATTGCGGATTGAAATGATAAATATCTATATCACTTGACCAAAGGATAGAAAATCATATACGGACACCGTTGGTCTATTTTTGAAATGATTTCCGAAGTTTTGAAAGGAAATATATGGGTTTTATAGATATTGTTTCTTAATATTGATTTTTAAAATATAATATATAGATATTTTAATTTTAATATGTATAAATTTAGATTTGGAAATTTTAAATTTATAAGTTAAGTTTTGAAAAATATAAATTTTAAGATTTTACTTATAAATTTATTATTTCTAAAATATATAAAATAAGATTTAAATAGATTTAATAATAATAATAATTAATTTATTATAATTTAATTTAATAAAACTTAGTTTAAACATTGTATATAATATGTTTAAATATTTATTTGAAATTATATTATTATTTTCAAAATAGATTTTTATAATAACTTTAAACAAATAGAGGTTGGAAAGATAAATTAAATAAGAATTGATTTAGAATTAAATTTGTTTAAAATTGAATTTAAATAAGGATTGATGTGAACTTATTAAATTTGAGATTTTGAAAGGTATGAATTTACAACTTGATTGGATAAAATGTGATTAAATGAATATTTTCCAGTTTAAATACAATTGAATATTTAATTTCGATTTAAATTTGTAATTGGAGATTTTATTTAAAGGTTATTAAAAATGATTAAATGAATAATTTCAACTTTAAATAAAATTAAAGTGAATTTTGAAATATAAATGAAATTATCGAATTTTGTTATTGTAAACTATTTGAATATCTAAACTTTGAAACCTATTGAATTTGAAATAGTTTTAAATTTGGGGTTCAAAATTTAGATTTGAAATCGATAAATAAAATTGGTCTTGATGAGAATTTGAATTGAGATTGAATTAAATTGAATTTGGAAACAAAAGTTGATTTGAATTTGATTTCTGAAGTTGGAAGAAATAATTCTAATTATAAACAATTTCAGCATATAAACTATTATATATGTAACTATTTTTGTTTATAACTACTTTAAGATATAATCTATTTCAATATTTAAACTATTTAAGTTGGAACTGTTATGATTTAAAGTGAATATTGTTTTCGAAAGTGATATATGTTTTCGAAAGTGTAGATGGTTTCGAAGTGTATATGATTTCGAAAGGCATAAGATATTTTGATATCAAGTAAGAACTGTTCAAAATGATTATAAAAAATGATTTTATAAAACGACCACAATGTGAAATAAGCATTTGGTTGTTAAAGAGACCGGGATCAGATATTGTCATACTCTCTGCCAATAATGAAAACCACTTTAACAATTGTGTACGTGGTGGAGATTCCATGACGAAGTAGGATGGTTTGGCGATGATTTTGTATGACGTATTAACGTAGCCCTGACTTCCACAAGTCAGGTTGATGTAGCTAAAACAGGAGCCATGCCGGGCCAAGTAAGGTCGCACCTCTAATTGGGCACATTTCTTCGATACCATTCTATTACTTTGTGATTTGATTTGGTGCACCTTTGATTTGGGAGTGTGTCTCGAGGTGGGCGGTAGTAGCTGCTATGCATTACCACCAGTCCGGATCCACAAAACGGTAAAATCTTACCATAGGCATTGCCTCGTGTGCCTTGTCACATGCCTTATCGCGCCTTCTACGAACTTGGTTTGTATCGTACCTATGGAGTGCCCTTTGATAGCCCTCCAATTTACAGAGGAATTACAGTATTGTATAGACTACGGAAATATATAAAAATGTGTTAATGGGGATATGGGTAATGCCTTAATGCTATTTTAACACTTTACTTTACTGATAGACATATTATAATAGCATATATTACTACATAGCAGATAGTTCCATGGATCCTTAAAGGATGAGAATCCCAAACATCCTTTAAGTTATTTGCATTTCACTTGGACGTTTCACTTAAGTTAATTTACTGGTATAAGAATGTTAATCCTGACTCGAATGTTTTCTGTTTTTCTTTATGCTCGAGTCAGACTGAGTGTCATAAAATTTGAGACTCACCTTCGGAGCTTGGAGCTTTGCTTGAAGATTTTGCTTATATCTATTCAGCTTTCGGTTATTTCGGTTACCTCCAGTTGTTTATATTCAGTTCTTGTCAGTTGCTTTGTATGAGTAACTTCTATGTATTCGAGATTTCTATTGTATTTTACTTTAGACTTCAATTTTATGTAGTAGCTTCATGAACTACTATTTATCTATTCCGTTGTTTATTGTTATATTACTCTATGTCTGTGATTCTAAGATTGATTTATTTACTGTATATGCTAAGTTTTGCTAATTATAAATTAATAATCTGTTGCTTTAAGCGATTCAAGTCTGACATGAGTGTACGATTGTCGATTTGAATTGTTTGAAATGCCAAGTCGTTACAATGTGTGTAGGCTGATAGATCCTTAAGAGATATGTAGTTTAAGTTTTCTAGTGATATTCGTAATGAGTGAGATTACTGGCTTCTAGTAGATACTTGAATTTCACAAAGCGGTATGGGATGTTCTAGTTAAGTTATCATGATTGCTAAAAGTGATATTATTTTTCTTGAGTGTGTTCTCTTTTGGTGTTTGAATTTCAGGTCGATGGATCCTTAAGAGATATACTCCTGGATTTTTATACGATCCTTGTGATCGATATAAGTTATATCATCTTCGGCTCTTTGAGTTATGTTTCTACGATCATTTTTGGATGGGTATGCTAGGAAGGAGACAAATAATTTTGACTTTTTAGCTTATCTCATGTAGGATTATGTGTATGTATATGAGATGTACATTTTTTAAATAGTGCCTTGTATCGGATGTATATTACGTGGGTCTAGTATTATATTTATAGACTCACAATATGCATTTATATAAGATTTATTTTTATTCCGTTATGGTTTGTAACTATTATTTTATTCCGTGTGTTTATTATTTTAGACTGATATTGTGCACATCAAATTTTATTTTAGAGATTCAGTGAAACTGTAAGTATGACTTATCAGTGTTAGCTTAAAGATATATTCACATTCGATCATCCTTAACAAGCCGTATTCTCCATGTTATTAGACGACATTATTTATAATGTTCTTTAATAATATGGGTATAGCAGTGTGGTCGTTACATTAATTTTATAGCAGTTCACTTCTCAACTGCTTCCAGAATAATAAACACTTATATTGGTTTTTAAGTAGTTACGGATTTGAGTCGTCTCATATAAGTACACTCTCCCACTTATCAGACGACTCAAAACCAATCGATAGATTTCCAATTAACTTAACTCTAGTTCTTTAAGAAATAAACAGACAATGCATAAGGGCACATATCATTTCCTATCCAAACAGATTTCCTTATGTCTTGTCCTAGAAGAGCGAGTCGAGTTTGTACTTAAGGTATAGCATCGCTAAGAGGATAACTGTACCATATAATTCTCATATTTCTTATGGATATTTCCTAATTTAAAATTAGTCAAATTCAATAACAATTAGGATGATCGAATATGGAAACCAATTCTAGTATACTTATCACATTTTCGATCTTCTCAACTTATACTATCCTTCAGTCAAGAGTGAAGCTGGTAGGTTAGAGCACCATTTGCTTCTAATCCTTACTCGAACTTCATTCTTGACTCTCATAGATAGAATAGGCCTACTTTGTTGGCCTTTAATGCTAAGTACATGACTAAACACTTTCCATAGACAAGTAAACAGACAAGGCATGATTAAGTTACACGAAGCATGATTTAATCACATAAGCGACTTCTAATACCCTTTTAATTTTGTTAATACTTTTGTTAATTAATTTTTTTTATCAAATAATTACTTTCTCCAGAAGTAAGTGTACTACATATAGAATTCCTCCCAGGGGAATCTTGAATTCATATGCTCTAAAAGCAAGAAATGATTCAGACGAATTTGTCCTCAGTGAGCGTTTGTGCCAAAATTTGTCACTAACACCCAAATCTAGATGAAAGCACCAAATCACAATCACAGATCATAGATAGAATGTGTATAGAGAGTATAAATATGAAGAATGGTAAAAATTAAAAAAGAAAGCAGTAATAACACATGATTTATAGTTGTTCAACTGACTCTGGCCTACGTCCACTCCAAAAATTTTCTTTTTATTGATGTTAGAATTGATTATAGTTTCAAAATGATAGACTAGCCTTAGCCTTAGAAAATAGAAAGCCAGAGAGCCAAAAAGAAGATCCCCCCATCTGGAGACCCACATGCTGTATTTATAGGAAAATCCGGGTAGTTGGGCCTCCTGGGTGACCCAGGGCCTATTAGATCCACGGCCGATCCAGAACCTATAGCCTCGACCAACTTCCTGCCCAGATGTTGCTGACCTAGGAAACCCACCAAGGCAACTCGAAGTAAATCCCCTTCGGACTCAAAGTAACCCGAAGACTTGATGCGGCCGAACCATGCATTGACGCCGACCCATGTTGTCACGTAGCCGACCCGAAGTCACGAGCCGAATGACACGAAGTGACCAAACTATAATGTAGCCGACCTAGCTACATTGTGATATCCCGGAAATTTTAGCAATATCAATTTAATAATCTGTATTTAAAATTAAATCGATTTGATAAAATTTTGTTAATAAAAATTAAATTGATTTAATAATCCAAATAAATAAATGTGTAATTTATGAATTTTATCTTTTAAAAGCTAATAATTGTATTCCTATTTATAATGTATGTATATATATTTATATATATATATATTGTGAATAGATAAGTTTTGAGGTGAAGTTAAATGAACAAATAAAATATGGATTTTAAAATTCTAATATTCATTTGATAATTTGAAGATTTTTATTTTATTTAATAAATGACTAATTGGTTTAAAATACTTAAAGAAATTGTTTTAAATTGTATAATTGTATTTTAAACATGGTTTAAATTTTTATAAGATAAACAAAAGTTTATTTTATTTCTTTTTGAATACAGCTTAATAATTATAATTTGGAATTATTTAAAAATGTAAAAATACCAATTGTATATTAAAACATTAATGTAATTAATTAAGTTGAATAAGATAAGTAATTTATAACTTCTCTTATAAATTATTTAAAATTAATAAACATGATATTTTATAATAATAATAAATGTATAAATGTAGATATCTTTTTAAAGACAATATTATTATTTTCTAAAATTTAATATGTTAATATAAATTAGTTTTAAGTGGAATTTTAATGTAAATAACATTTGAATTTGATTTAATTTTGAAATTCAAATTAATAAATATATGTAGAGCTTGTAAATAAGTTTTCACTTTTATGTAAATTGTTTTACTTCATCTAAAAAGAAATACATATCCATTCATTTATAAAAACTACTTTATATGTATTTAATAAAGAGAAGAGGATTTTATTTATCTTTAAATTAAAAATAATAAGTAACATATGTATAAAACAAGTGTTAGCATCCTAAGTAACTAATGAGACATGTGTTATCATACTAATATAAGTTTGAGACAAGTGTCTTTTATTTTGATTTTCTTTTAGTTTTTAAATAAATCATTTCACTTATAAAAGCATATTTTCTTCAATCCTCTTCTTTTCTAATCTTTAAATTTTTTTTTTCAAAGATAAATAGATTTGTTTTCAGCTGAATCAAATCTGAAACAAATTTGTATTCCAAAATACCAAAAGTAAAATGATGTTAAAATTGAATTTCCTCCTCAAATTAAAATCCAGTTCAAAATGCAAAGTCTATTCAAACATGCAAGTTTAATTCAAAAGCAAAATGAATCTGGGTTTTTGTCTTCTGCAACCTGGAAATCAAGCCATCAAAGCATGCAACTTCAAGTTTTTCAAATTAAAGATTTAAATGCTAATGGAATCAAGCCTGCATGCAAGCAACTCAGTTTTTAAAAAGCATAAGAGAAAAAGCTTTCAATACAGTTTTCCAAAAGCTCTGTTCCATCTCTAATTACAAGTGAGTAACACTTTTTAAAATTCAAATATAAGTTGGTTGCTTAAATAAGTATGTTGTGTATGTCATCTGGATTGCATGTTGATTAGTATGTTTGTGAGTATTATTTTAAATGCATTGCGGTTTATATACATATGAATGTTTGAATGTATGTACTGTGAATCTGCTTGCCTGTACCTGGTTTCAGAAGCAAGGATTTTGAGAAAAATCCATTTTTCTCTTAAATAAATTCATGTTAGGAATTAGGATTCAAATGATAACTTTTGATTGATTATAAAGAAAGCTTTAAAATTTATTTAAGCTAAAACAAATTGTAATTTTCTCTGGAAACAAGAACAATAGGAAAGTTTAAGTTTTTAGTAAAAATTCAAACACAGTAATTCTTATATTTAGGATTATAAATCGAATACTGATTCAAAAATAGGATTTTTAAGATCTATATCTTAATTTTTAAAATTGTTTTGAAGTGCATATCAGAGATTGCACTGTTTTGGGTTTTTGGGAAAATTCAGAGGATCTCGGGTTTTTGAAAGGGTGAGGTTGTTTCTAGTGATGGTGGGATGATCTGAGAGTGAGAAAAAATAGTGGTGGAGGTGGAAGATCATCGGAGTGACGGTGGTGGATCATCTTGTTCTATAAACCTAGTTTTGGGTAGTGGAGAAATTTTGATCATCTCGACCTCTCCAAGTGATCGAGTGTGTTGGGATTCAGGGTATGGGTAGCTGGAGTATCGATGTAGATATGGCCGGGGTTGCAATCGACACGGTGGTCGGAGTTGAGGAAACGAGCGGTTTCCAGGTTTGGGGGGGTTATTCCATATTGTTGCTGCCAGGTTGGTTTGGGGGAACTCGAATCTGATTTCGAGTGGGTTGAGTGATTTTGATGATCGCGAGGTGATGTAAGGGAGGTCGGCGATTTGCTTGTTGCCTGGGTGGTGGCCGGAGGTGGCCAAGACCACCGTGCATGTGCACGGTGAGGTAATGGTGACAGGGAAGTCTTTGTGGATTATGCAGTGTAGTTGTCTCGGGTTAATACCCGAGTAATTGGAGTTGTTACTCGAAGTTGAGTAAGGATTTACCCGAAGTAAAATCAAGGGAAGCTCGGGGCATTTTCTGATGTTAACAGGTTTCTTTGAAAACCTGTATAAGTTTCCAAATTCAATTTGTTTAAATCTGAAGCAAGTTGTTTGACTGAAATAAAACCTAAATTTAATTATGGTTTTCAAACTGAGTATGAATCAAAGTTTTAAAAATATAATTTAAATTTTATTAATTTAAAATGTTTAAACAACTTCAAAAGAGTTTAAATATTTGAATTTAAGATAAAGCTTTAAATTTAAGTAAAGATTTAAACATAAGTTTAAATCTGGAATCAAACTTCAATTTTGAAACAATGTTTTGAAAATAAAGGAGGTTCTAAAAAGAAATTTAAATGTTTAAACAAAATGGGTTGTTGAAACATATTTAAATATGATTTATATTTTAAAATGAATTTGGGGTTTAAATTTCTTTTAACTTCTTTTATAAAATAAGAAAATCTTTAGCATAAGATTTTAAAGGTTTTGAATGTTTTAAAACTTTGTTAAAGTTAAGTTTAATTTCATTTTAAATTTTAAATGTAATTTGAAACAAATTTTAAGTTAAATTGTTTTAAAATTACTTTGTTAATGGTAATGTAAACATTAACAAGAGATGTTTTGTTTTTAAGTAAATCAAAGAATTTAATGAATTTTGAATCATTAAATTTATAAGGTAATTTAAATAAGATAATTAAATAATTTATTTAATTAATTAAGAATTGGAATAAATTAATTAAGGATTAGTTAAGTAATTAAGATTAATTAAATTTGTAATTAATATTAATTAATTTAAGTTAATTACTTAAGAAAGGTAATTAAGGAAGTTGTTAATAAGTTAATGCAGGTCATTAACTTGTGGTATTTATTAATTAATTAATGTAATTAATTTTGATAATTAATTGGATTAATTAATTTAAATAATCAATTATGAAGCTTAATTAAGTATGATTACTTTATGGAAATAATTAAGATATTAATTACTCTTTGTAATTAATTTATTAATTAGATTAGTTTAAATTAATTAATTAAGTTTAATTAATTTAGAATAATCATTGAATGGATTTATAAGTAATCAATGAGGAATAATTACTTAGAGAAGAAATTAAGTTAAGTAAATTACTAGAAGTAATAAATTGAAGTATGGTATTTTGGGATTAATTACTTTGTGAAAGTGATTAATAATTAATTACTTAATGTAATTAATTTAAGCATTTATTAATTAAGTTATTGGAAAATAATTAAGAGATGTAATTAATTAAGAGTAATTAATTACTAATGAGATTAATCAAGGATGATTAATAAATATAATTAATTATTAAATGTAATTAATTTAGAAGTAATTAAGGAAGTACTTAAGGGTAGTTAATTACTAAATGTAATTAATCAAGTATGATTAATAATTGTGGTTTAATTAAGGTTATGTAGAAACCGTGGGATTGGAGATTACCTGTAAAAATTAAAGTATAACGGTAGTTATGATTTAATATTTTGAATTAAAATAAAATTAGAGAAATTAAATTGCTTATTTGGAATAAACAACGAATTTGGGAAAAAATTATTGAAAATAAAGGATAAAGCTTTATTTTAATGGTTTGGGTGATAATAAATGTGGGAATAATTTTATTTGAGTAAAAATGCAATAAACTTGTTAATTATTGCGTTGTGGCTTCTTTTAATAATTTTTTAAAAGAAGTAAGCTCTTTTAGTAAGTGTTTATTTAAATAAAAAATGGAAATTGGGTTAAAAATAAGTTTTGGCTATAAATAATGTTTTGAAATGGTTTGAAATATTTTTCTAAGTGATAAAATAAATTTTGTGGAATTTTAGGAGCTAAAAACAAGGTTTTGTTCATTTATTTGAGTAAATAGTACATTTTTGTTAAATAAAGGAATTTAATAATAAAAAAACATTTAAAAATAAAAATTAATCTTTTTATATGATAGAAAATGTTTTATTTTCTATGTATACAAGTTTTCATAATCTTCTAGTGAAAAACTTGTGTGAAAATGTTTTTTTATATGTGTATATGTGATATACACACATATTTTGGCTAAGTGTTGATTTTAATCTTAAGCCACCCTATTTTCTGTTTAATTTGGGTCCAATTCAGCCCATTAGTATTCCTTAGCCTAATTAAGAAAGTAAGAAAACAGAGACAACCTGTACGTATATTTCTGTTCTCCTTTTCTTCTTCCGCCAGTGAGCAAAATAGAGAAACCCACTCCTCAAACATCAAAATCCAAGCCAAATCTTCAAATCAAATCAAAAACTTGTTGTTTTCTTTCAAAACAAAAACATATTCTACAGGTAATCTACTCCAAAACTGAAATATTTCATCAAAATCTAATTTGTGATATAGGGTTTTTTGTAATCTCTTTTTTTTTTGGCTTGCATGTTTCTATTTTGAGTTTTTGTAGGTATTTGAAGCAAATCCTAGCTCCAAACTCTCATCTTTCAACCACAAATCCAAGTCTTTTCATTGCAACGGCAAGGTGAGTTACAAAACTTACAAAAACTAGCTGAGCCAAGCTCAAAATCGCCAAATTGCTTTGTAATTCGTTTTTACCTCCCATTTTGTTTGTGTCAAAACCTTCTCTGGTTGCTACTTTTAATGTTTGTAACCTTTGATTCCGGCAACGAAATGCTGCCGGATTTTATTCAGTTGATAGTTCATGTGTTGTAATATATATCTGCCAAATTTCATAGCAAAACAGTTTCGTTTCCTATGTGAAAACCTTGCTGCAAAATCAATGCACAGCTTGAAATTTACCTGTACATTTGTGTTCAGAGTTGCTGCAAACATGGCCTGTGTCCATGTTTGCAATGTCATAACTCTTTCAATTCTTGATGAAATTGCGTGATTCTTTTTTTGTTTGAAAGATTGATTTTTATACTATATGCTTACCAAATTTCAGGTAATTTTGATCGATATAGCATATAGAAATATGCTGCCGAACTTTGGTTCGGAACATGTTTTTGCCCAGATTTTTACAGTGAAAACACTGTCTGCGTTCAATTTCAAGACATCATAACTTTCTCATATTTTATCCTAATTGCGTAATTCTTTTTTCAAATTGAAGTAGGAGTGTTGATTTATATTCCTGTAAAGTTTCACGAAAATCTGGGTTGGTTTGCTATTTCTAAACGGCTGTCAAACTTGTACTCGCAGCTTGCTAATTCAGTGTTTTAAACCTTGTTTTGGTCCGACTTTGAAACGACGCATATTCTTCGTTTCAAATCGGATTTGAATGATTATTTCTGAAAATTGAAGTAGGAATGTTGAACTATATTCCTATCAAATTCCATGTCATTTGCACTCTGTTTGTAGGTCCAAACCTGCTGTCGAACTTGGGTTCGCAGCATGTTGTCACCGGTTTTTATACTTAGAATAATTTCTGGCTTTTTCTGATATTTCCCGATTTCTTTGAGATTTTTCTCTAAATTCCGTACACGGGTTTAATAAAGCATTACAAAGTGTTTTTCAAGAAAATTGACTTTTGAAATTATTATTTAATATTAATTTAAGTATTAAATCAATTACTCCGTAATAGGAGAATTTCGAATGCAATTTCTAAAGCGATTTTGAAGCGTTCCTAAAACTCGTTTTCTTTAACTTAATTTCTATATAAAACACACAATTTTGCACTTCGAGCGAAGAGGGAGGAGAATTAAATGATTGGATAAAACGCGTGCTATGAACACGTACGTTTATCTTTTCAGTTAATTCCTAATCTAATTGTTTGATCGTTTTGGCCTACAGGTCTAGTTTACCGATGATACGAGGTGAACCTTTTACTGCTTTGAGTGTGAAATTTACCAGCGGTTAGTAAACCGTTTAGTGCAAACGGGTGGTATGGGACACACGTTAACACTTTTCGGGTTCTTTTCCGAGAGTTTGTGACACATTTGCCTGTTGGCGTGGCAGTACTGGACCTTCGGGTCATTTGCCATTGCGGCGTATTTGTCTTCGGACGTTTGCCATTGCGGCATATTTGCCATTGCGGCGTATTTGTCTTTTGACGTTTGCCTTTGGGCGAGGTACCTATTGTATGAAACAGTAATCGGCAAAAATAGCACGTTCAAAACCTTTTTGAGATGATTTCTACCCTTGTGTGTTGTTATTTTGGAATCGGTCCTTTGAACCATTCGGTGGCGATTACTTTGGGATTTTTGGACTCTTTGGAGTTCTTTTGAGATTTTCCTTGCCTACACTGGCGTGTTGAAATTTGCCTTTTGGCGTATGTATATATTGAGATTGCCTATTGGCGTTATTTATGAGATTTGCCTTTTGGCATTGTATGAGATTTTTATCTCTTTGTCGACATTTGCCTTATGGCTTATGTCGAGATAGATTTTACTTATGTTTTTCTTGGAGTTGCCGATATGGCAGGTTTGGGAATTACTCTTTTAGGAGTTTACATTTTACTATTTCCTAAACCATTCTTATTGATTTATAATTGCCGATGATATGAGGCATGCTACATTTTAGCGATTCATGAGATTTTGTGTTTTATGCGTATTGAAGCAATAGTGTTTTATCATTTAGTATAACCATATATGCCATACATGTTCTGTATCCTCCATATAACCATAGTTAGCTTTCTTATGGTTTCTTCTTGTTTAAGAAGAATATCACTATGCTCTTATGCTCTATTATTCTACTATCACCCTTTACTGATTCGTTTAGCTAGACTGACCCGTGTATTTTATACTCGGGTCAGACCGAGGTGTTTCAGGTTAGGTACTTTTGGACTTAGCATATTCTGCATCTGCATGGACTATTCCGCTGGCTCTTTTAGTTATAGATTTTTGTGTAGTCCGTTTAGTTTTGCTACTCTGATATGTATATTCTTTTGACTCATGTTTGTATTGTGGTTGTCATACCACATATGTGATGTATCATTTTGTATACTTTGTGATGTATCTGTGTATGTGTGTATCTATGGGATTATCTGCTGTTCTGTGATGTGTTTTACATTTGAGTTATTGTATTTTGTTCTGATAGATCCTATAGCCACCTATGGCTTTGTATTAAGTATTTATTGGATATGTCGATCCACTTGAATCAAAAAAAAATTAGATGGCATTGTCGACGTATTCAATAGATATTTAAGACAAGGCTATAGAAGGTCGCTTCTATCCAGCCCTATTCTCTGCATTAGCAGACAGTATTACCCAGTAATGCTCTTTGTTAATGTGGGTCTCGGGGTGGGGCGTTACAGCTAATTACTTAATGTAATTAATTTATTAATTTAAATTTAATTAAGGATCATTAATTAATATGATTAATGATGTAATTAAGGATTAATTAATTAGGATTAATTAATCAATGATAAGTGATTAAGGAAGCAATTAATTAATGTAATTAATTAAGCATTAATGTAATTAATTATAATTAATTAATTAATGAAGTAGTTAAAGGTTAATTACTAATTTTGGTTAAGGATAATTAATTTGTAAAATTAATCAAAGATAATTACTTGAATGTAATTAAGGGATAATCAATCAAGGGTGATTAATTAAGGTGATTAATTTGAGGATAATGATTTAATTGATTGATAATCAATTAAGGGTTAAGTAAGCAAGATTTAAAATGAGGAAGTAATTAATTTAATTCATTTTAAATTAATTAAAGATAGGTAATTAATTTAATTCACTTTAAATTAATTAGAGATAGTAGTAATTAATTTAATTCATTTTAAATTAATTATAGATGGTGTGATTATAGATCTTTGCTTATGAATGGATGATATGGTTTGCCCTGAATGGTTTGAATCTCAGACATGAGATAAATAGTGTTGTGTGTTATGGATGCGTTGGTTGCATTGTGATGATGATATGAGTTATATATGGATGATGATAATGTAGATTATCAAGTTATGATGATAATATAGATTACTTCTTTATGATAATATTGTTGATTATCTATTATGATGATGTGAAGTATCTATCTGTGTGTATATAGATAGTTAAATTGAATTGTTTTAAAACCTTTTAAAACAACTAGGACCTAAAAGACACGCTTTGGCTTTCGATGAGACCGGGATCGGGTTTCCATATTTGGAATCCGAAAACCACATCGATTCCAATTAAACGTTAGGTCGTAAATCCAAGTGGAGCAAGTGAAGACTCGAGGTGTAAGGGCTATACGTCAGTATAACTCTGTGGGTGATTCCGTAATGAGTTTGACGGAATAGTGCTTATAGATTCGAGACGGTGAATCAGAGTGCAAGGGCTATGGTCGTTGACTCTGAGGGTGATTCCAATAATGAGTGCAACGAGATAGTGCCTTCGGATTCGTTCGAACCCGGAACGAACTTGTATGGATTGAATGCTTTCAGAACATCGTCAGGTGGACGATGAGCATTCTAAGATTTGATGTCCTATAAAGGTAATCGTAGCCTCAGGCCTCATCAACCGGGAATGGCTAAAACATGGGAGGTGCAGCAAGGCTTCGTGGGTAGCCTCCACTTGAGAGCAAGATTTACTCCTGTCTAGAGGTCCCTTTTTTATTCGGCTGTGTGGGCGGTTGGTCGCGACAACTGCCGGGATTGTCTTGTTCGGAACTGTTCAGTAAGGAACGGGTCCGGCCTTGTGTTGCAGGGGAGTGGGAGTACTCCTCGGTACGGTGATCTAGGCCACGTACTGTGACGGACGATACCCCAGTAGCCCTGCCATTGTATGGAATCCAAAATCCAATAAGTGCCAACGGTTTTAATTGTATTACCCACTTTTGTGGCTAGTACCTGGAATTTAATCATGTAACAATTTCGGCTATTTCATATTTATTTGAAAACCCTAGACACTATTATAATATCATCGGATTTCCTATCAAATGTTTTGGTTAGCGTAAGGTAAAAACTTTTCCATGTTTATGTGTGGGAAGTCTTACGTGATACCCTTTCTTTTAAAAAGGTTTTTGAAAGTTAAGCAACTTTAACCTGTTACTCACACCAGACCCATGTCTGACCCGAAGTTTATTTTTGTTTTTCATAAACTCTTGGGTACTCAAATTTTTACGAGTAGCCAAGGGATTCAGGTTAGCTTTGACGAATTATGGAGGAGCAAATGGAGCAGGAGGCTTCTGCGTTGTAGTTACATAGTAGTTCGCTGTGTTTGGTATCTCTGAGTTATTTGTGATGTTGTATTGAGTTGTATAACTAGACAGGTGTTTATAGCTGTCTAGTATGTGTTGTATTATCTGTGTATCTCTGATAGTGGTTGTAAACTATGTAAATATTTCATGTTATTAATATAATTTATTCGTTCCGCTGTTTAGATTCTGATGTGTTGTTTTCTTCTTCTTCTCTTTCTTTCTATTCTCTATCCCTTTCTTTCTTATTAGAGATGCGACTTCCTGGAGTTTGGAAGTTGGGTCGTTACAGTGGTATCAGAGCATTAGGTTGAGTGAATACCTAGGCTCTGGAGTGGTGTCTATCTTGAGAGAGCATATTTGTAGTTTTGATATATATATATATATATTTATTATTTCTACCTATCTGTTGGGTTACCTGTTCAGGTTTTTCCAATATAAGTTATAAAGGTAGATAAGGTAGTAGTGTGTGTAACACGATTACTACAATTGGTTGGAGTTTGAATGTTTGAAGAGTGGAGTTGGTGATCTTAGTCTTGGTTCATCTTGAGGAGATCGTTGTGTTGGGTTGTTTTTTGTTCTGATTTTTTCTAGAGGAATCAACAAGAGTTGAGCTGATCAGTTTGGATATAGACAGCCCGGGATCATCAGAAGAGATTTGTAGATAAGAGATGAAGGAATTTGGATCCCGGAGTCGGAGTTTTGTTTTGGATCTCTTCTGTGTTTTGGTTGGATTGGTGTTTGGTTTTCAAGAGTTGAATTGCCAGTTTGGATAATTGGATGTATGAGTTTCACATATCTCTAAGGGAGTACGTGTATGAGCTATCTCTGGTTGTGGAACCAGCTGTTCAAGAAGGTTTGGTTGTTGAGTCAGACTCGTTTGTAGTCTGATATCTTGTCTAGTTCTGTAGATCTAGATGAGTAGAAGCTCTATAGCTTCGTAGTTTAGATTGTTTGTATTTTGTAGGGCGAGTATCCCGGTATATATACATACTTGGGAAAACTCGTGGGAACATCCAGAATTTTATCTGGATAATTAATTTGTTTTATTAGATAAATTGGTTGCTATGGTTGTTAGCATATGATTGATGTATGCTTGTGATTTAAAATTTAAAATTTTAAATGGGTTATTAAAATACTTTTGCTTTTAAATTTCGGGGACGAAATTCTTTTAAGGGGGGAGGAATGTGATATCCCAGAAATTTTAGCAATATCACTTTAATAATCTGTATTTAAAATTAAATTGATTTGATAAAATTTTGTTAATAAAAATTAACTTGATTTAATAATCCAAATAAATAAATGTGTAATTTATGAATTTTATCTTTTAAAAGATAATAATTGTATTCCTATTTATAATGTATGTGTGTGTGTGTGTGTGTGTGTATATATATATATATATATTGTGAATAGATAAGTTTTGAGGTGAAGTTAAATGAACAAATAAAATATGGTTTTTAAAATTCTAATATTCATTTGATAATTTGAAGATTTTTATTTTATTTAATAAATGACTAATTGGTTTAAAATACTTAAAGAAATTATTTTAAATTGTATAATTGTATTTTAAACATGGTTTAAATTTTTATAAGATAAAAAAAAGTTTATTTTATTTCATTTGGAATATAGCTTAATAATTATAATTTGGAATTATTTAAAAATTTAAAAATACCAATTGTATATTAAAACATTAATTTAATTAATTAAGTTGAATAAGATAAGTAATTTATAACTTCTCTTATAAATTATTTAAAATTAATAAACATGATATTTTATCATAATAATAATAAATGTATAAATGTAGATATCTTTTTAAAGACAATATTATTATTTTTTAAAATTTAATATGTTAATATAAATTAGTTTTAAGTGGAATTTTAATGTAAATAACATTTGAATTTGATTTAATTTTGAAATTCAAATTAATAAATATATGTAGATCTTGTAAATAAGTTTTCACTTTTATGTAAATTGTTTTACTTCATCTAAAAAGAAATACATATCCATTCATTTATGAAAACTACTTTATATGTATTTAATAAAGAGAAGAGGATTTTATTTATCTTTAAATTAAAAATAATAAGTAACATATGTATAAAACAAGTGTTATCATCCTAAGTAACTAATGAGACATGTGTTATCATATTAATATAAGTTTGAGACAAGTGTCTTTTATTTTGATTTTCTTTTAGTTTTTAAATAAATCATTTCACTTATAAAAGCATATTTTCTTCAATCCACTTCTTTTCTAATCTTCAAATTTTGTTTTCAAAGATAAATAGATTTGTTTTCAGCTGAATCAAATCTGAAACAAATTTGTATTCCAAAATCCCAAAAGTAAAATCATGTTAAAACTGAATTTCCTCCTCAAATTAAAATCCAGTTCAAAATGCAAAGTCTGTTCAAACATGCAAGTTTAATTCAAAAGCAAAATGAATCTGGGTTTTTGTCTTCTGCAACCTGGAAATCAAGCCATCAAAGCATGCAACTTCAAGTTTTTCAAATTAAAGATTTAAATGCTAATGGAATCAAGCCTGCATGCAAGCAACTCAGTTTTTAAAAAGCATAAGAGAAAAAGCTTTCAATACAGTTTTCCAAAAGCTCTGTTCCATCTCTAGTTACAAGTGAGTAACACTTTTTAAATTTTAAATATAAGTTGGTTGCTTAAATAAGTATGTTGTGTATGTTATCTGGATTGCATGTTGATTAGTATGTTTGTGAGTATAATTTTAAATGCATTGCGGTTTATATACATATGAATGTTTGAATGTATGTACTGTGAATCTGCTTGCCTGTACCTGGTTTCAGAAGCAAGGATTTTGATAAAAATTCATTTTTCTCTTAAATAAATTCATGTTAGGAATTAGGATTCAAATGATATCTGTTTGATTGATTATAAAGAAAGCTTTAAAAATTATTTAAGCTAAAACAAATTGTAATTTGCTCTGGAAACCAGAACAATAGGAAAGTTTGAGTTTTTAGTAAAAATACAAACACAGTAATTCTTATATTTAGGATTATAAATCGAATACTGATTCAAAAATAGGATTTTTAAGATCTATATCTAAATTTTTAAAATTGATTTGAAGTGCATATCAGAGATTGCACTGTTTTGGGTTTTTGGGAAAATTCAGAGGATCTCGGGTTTATGGAAGGGTGAGGTTGTTTCTAGTAATGGTGGGATGATCTGAGAGTGGAGAAAAAATAGTGGTGGAGGTGGAAGATCATCGGAGTGACGGTGGTGGATCATCTTGTTCTGTAAACCTAGTTTTGGGCAGTGGAGAAATTTTGATCATCTCGACCTCTCCAAGTGATCGAGTGTGTTGGGATTCAGGGTATGGGTAGCTGGAGTATCGATGTAGATATGGCCGGAGTTGCAATCGACACGGTGGTCGGAGTTGAGGAAACGAGCGGTTTCCAGGTTTGGGTGGGTTATTCCATACTGTTGCTGCCAGGTTGGTTTAGGGGAACTCGAATCTGATTTCGAGTGGGTTGAGTGATTTTGATGATCGCGAGGTGATGTAAGGGAGGTCGGCGATTTGCTTGTTGCCTGGGTGGTGGCCGGAGGTGGCCAAGACCACCGTGCATATGCACGGTGAGGTAATGGTGACAGGGAAGTCTTTGTGGATTATGCAGTGTAGTTGTCTCGGGTTAATATTCAAGTAATTGGAGTTTTTACTCGAAGTTGAGTAAGGATTTACCCGAAGTAAAATCAAGGGAAGCTCGGGGCATTTTCTGATGTTAACAGGTTTCTTTGAAAACCTGTATAAGTTTCCAAATTCAATTTGTTTAAATCTGAAGCAAGTTGTTTGACTGAAATAAAACCTAAATTTAATTATGGTTTTCAAACTGAGTATGAATCAAAGTTTTAAAAATCTAATTTAAATTTTATTAATTTAAAATGTTTAAACAACTTCAAAAGAGTTTAAATATTTGAATTTAAGATAAAGCTTTAAATTTAAGTAAAGATTTAAACATAAGTTTAAATCTGGAATCAAACTTCAATTTTGAAACAATGTTTTGAAAATAAAGGAGGTTCTAAAAAGAAATTTAAATGTTTAAGCAAAATGGGTTGTTGAAACATATTTAAATATGATTTATATTTTAAAATGAATTTGGGGTTTAAATTTCTTTTAACTTCTTTTATAAAATAAGAAAATCTTTAGCATAAGATTTTAAAGGTTTTGAATGTTTTAAAACTTTGTTAAAGTTAAGTTTAATTTCATTTTAAATTTTAAATGTAATTTGAAACAAATTTTAAGTTAAATTGTTTTAAAATTACTTTGTTAATGGTAATGTAAATATTAACAAGAGATGTTTTGTTTTCAAGTAAATCAAAGAATTTAATGAATTTTGAATCATTAAATTTATAAGGTAATTTAAATAAGATAATTAATTTATTTATTTAATTAATTAAGAATTGGAATAAATTAATTAAGGATTAGTTAAGTAATTAAGATTAATTAAATTTGTAATTAATATTAATTAATTTAAGTTAATTACTTAAGAAAGGTAATTATGGAAGTTGTTAATAAGTTAATGCAGGTCATTAACTTGTGATATTTATTAATTAATTAATGTAATTAATTTTGATAATTAATTGGATTAATTAATTTAAATAATCAATTATGAAGCTTAATTAAGTATGATTACTTTATGGAAATAATTAAGATATTAATTACTCTTTGTAATTAATTTATTAATTGGATTAGTTTAAATTAATTAATTAAGTTTAATTAATTTAGAATAATCATTGAATGGATTTATAAGTAATCAATGAGGAATAATTACTTAGAGAAGAAATTAAGTTAAGTAAATTACTAGAAGTAATAAATTGAAGTATGGTATTTTGGGATTAATTACTTTGTGAAAGTGATTAATAATTAATTACTTAATGTAATTAATTTAAGCATTTATTAATTAAGTTATTGGAAACTAATTAAGAGATGTAATTAATTAAGAGTAATTAATTACTAATGAGATTAATCAAGGATGATTAATAAATATAATTAATTATTAAATGTAATTAATTTAGAAGTAATTAAGGAAGTACTTAAGGGTAGTTAATTACTAAATGTAATTAATCAAGTATGATTAATAATTGTGGTTTAATTAAGGTTAATTACTTAATGTAATTAATTAATTAATTTAAATTTAATGAAGGATCATTAATTAATACGATTAATGATGTAATTAAGGATTAATTAATTAGGATTAATTAATCAATGATAAGTGATTAAGGAAGCAATTAATTAATGTAATTAATTAAGCATTAATGTAATTAATTATAATTAATTAATTAATGAAGTAATTAAAGGTTAATTACTAATTTTGGTTAAGGATAATTAATTTGTAAAATTAATCAAAGATAATTACTTGAATGTAATTAAGGGATAATTAATCAAGGGTGATTAATTAAGGTGATTAATTTGAGGATAATGATTTAATTGATTGATAATCAATTAAGGGTTAAGTAAGCAAGATTTAAAATGAGGAAGTAATTAATTTAATTCATTTTAAATTAATTAAAGATAGGTAATTAATTTAATTCACTTTAAATTAATTAGAGATAGATGTAATTAATTTAATTCATTTTAAATTAATTATAGATGGTGTGATTATAGATCTTTACTTATGAATGGATGATATGGTTTGCCCTGAATGGTTTGAATCTCAAACAAGAGATAAATAGTGTTGTGTGTTATGGATGCATTGGTTGCATTGTGATGATGATATGAGTTATCTATGGATGATGATAATGTAGATTATCAAGTTATGATGATAATATAGATTACTTGTTTATGATAATATTGTTGATTATCTATTATGATGATGTGAAGTATCTATCTGTGTGTATATAGATAGTTTAAATTGAATTGTTTTAAAACCTTTTAAAACAACTTGGACCTAAAAGACACGCTTTGGATTTCGATGAGACCGGGATCGGGTTTCCATATTTGGAATTCGAAAACCACATCGATTCCAATTAAACGTTAGGTCATAAATCCAAATGGAGCAAGTGAAGACTCGAGGTGTAAGGGCTATACGTCAGTATAACTCTGTGGGTGATTCCGTAATGAGTTTGACGGAATAGTGCTTATAGATTCGATATGGTGAATCAGAGTGCAAGGGCTATGGTCGTTGACTCTGAGGGTGATTCCAATAATGAGTGCAACGAGATAGTGCCTTCGGATTCGTTCGAACCCGGAACGAACTTGTATGGATTGAATGCTTTCAGAACATCGTCAGGTGGACGATGAGCATTCTAAGATTTGATGTCCTATAAAGGTAATTGTAGCCTCAAGCCTCATCAACCGGGAATGGCTAAAACAGAGGAGGTGCAGTAAGGCTTCATGGGTAGCCCCCACTTGAGAGCAAGATTTACTCCTGTCTAGAGGTCCCTTTTTTATTCGGCTGTGTGGGCGATTGGTCGCGACAACTGCCGGGGTTGTCTTGTTCGGAACTGTTCAGTAAGGAACAGGTCCGGCCTTGTGTTGCAGGGGAGTAGGAGTACTCCTCGGTACGGTGATCTAGGCCACGTACTGTGACGGGCGGTACCCCAGTAGCCCTGCCATTGTATGGAATCCAAAATCCAATAAGTGCCAACGGTTTTGATTGTATTACCCACTTTTGTGGCTAGTAGGTGGAATTTAATCATGTAACAATTTCGTCTATTTCATATTCATTTGAAAACCCTAGACACTATTATAATATCATCGGATTTCCTATCAAATGTTTTGGTTAGCGTAAGGTAAAAACTTTTCCATGTTTATGTGTGGGAAGTCTTACGTGATACCCTTTCTTTTAAAAAGGTTTTTGAAAGTTAAGCAACTTTAACCTGTTACTCACACCAGACCCATGTCTGACCCGGAGTTTATTTTTGTTTTTCATAAACTCTTGGGTACTCAAATTTTTACGAGTAGCCAAGGGATTCAGGTTAGCTTTGACGAATTATGGAGGAGCAAATGGAGCAAGAGGCTTCTGCGTTGTAGTTATATAGTAGTCCGCTATGTTTGGTATCTCTGAGTTATTTGTGATGTTGTATTGAGTTGTATAACTAGACAAGTGTTTATAACTGTCTAGTATGTGTTGTATTATCTGTGTATCTCTGATAGTGGTTGTAAACTATGTAAATATTTCTTGTTATTAATATAATTTATTCGTTCCGCTGTTTAGATTCTGATGTGTTGTTTTCTTCTTCTTCTCTTTCTTTCTATTCTCTATCCCTTTCTTTCTTATTAGCGATGCGACTTCGTGGAGTTTGGAAGTTGGGTCGTTACATACATTTCCTACTGACCCACATCTTAGGAGCTGAATGACTCGAAGCAACCATGCCACGTGCCACTACTGGCCCTCAACTTGACCGAGCCACCTTGTTACCGTAACCATGACCGGGCAACCTCAGCGAGCCATAATGCCGAACCACCTTGCCGAGCCGCCCTGACCGAACCACAACGCCGAGCGATGACCAAGGCCGAACCATGATCTAACTAGGCCGAACTACCTTCCATGATGAGCCACCAACACGGCCGAGCCACTAACACAATTGAGCCACCTATGCCGAGCCACCTTGCTGAGCCACTTATGCCGAGCCACCTAGAAGACTCGAAGAAATCATCCAAACGACTCGAAGCTCTACTCCATATGACTCGAACCAAATTCAGGGGGACTTGCGACTCATTGAAACCTAAGTTTCAAATATTCAGTAACCTTCGTCCATCGACTATGTCGAATCTCGGCTGTAAATCCATGATTATTATCCATGCTTGATCGTCCATCCATCTAGTCGACTAAATCCATCGTAAACAAGCCTTGATGAACAAGCAGTCGATTTAGTTGAATCCATCTATTTACGGCCTTGCCATAAGGTAGGTTAACACTTGCCCCCCAAAACATACCTTGCGGTAGGAAGGTGTGTTTTGTATAGCCATAAATTCGATATTCGAAGTCCATATGTTATCCATAGCCATACCTTCCGCTTCATAATCCAATCTATTTTATCCAAGTGCCGTTGCCGTATAATTACCCAAATCCACGACTGCTCCGAGTCATTATCCAATGCTTATCCTGTAACCAAATCCGTATTCAATTCAAGACCCATCTGAACCCAATAACCGAGTTATAATTCATCCATATCCAATAACCAAATTCACGACCTCTCCGGGTCGATATCCAAATTCAGGACCGCTGCGGGTCCATGCCCATATCCTTAGCTATTCATAGCCAATATCCCAATCCGTAACCCCTTCGGGTTCTTGCCAAGTGCAACCTACACCTAACAACCTATGTCAACTAATGCCATGGTGTTCCTGTTCAGTGTCCCTGAATGTTGAGTAAAGTCGTGGCTTAAGTCCTAAGCCGAATCCTGGTCACCCCGGACCCTTACTGAGTATAGTCCGTACTCGACGACCTGTTAAAGTAATCGATAGATAATATGGGGCCTAAGTCCTAGGCCGTATCTTCGTCTCTCCAGACCCTTGTCGAGCATAGTCCATACTCAATGACCTTTTAGCCAAAAACCAGATAAAAGTCAATCAAAATTGAATCCGAGACCCAGATTCAAACCAGAAAATCAAAAATCCATATCAAAAGTCCAAATCAAAAATCAAGCATCCAAACCAAAATCCAAACCAAGAAACCAACAAAACTAAGAGTTCAAACCGAACTCCAAAACAAAATCATAAAAAAGAAAATGTCCAAGCCAAAAGGACAAAAAGAATTTCACAAACCGGAGCATCTCGGTAAACCATCATCTCAGAGCATGCCTAAGGGTTATTTTCGACCTCGTACATGAGTAAGTGATTTAGCCTTTTTCCCGGAGTTTGTTACTTATTCCAAACCATCACAATTAGTCGATGACCAACCGACCACCATTCCTGGGCCTCGTGCCTTCGTCGTTCAAGGTAGGCGGTGGTTGCTCCTTTTTCACCGCCGCATTCCGACTTCCTACATATTGTCGCAACTGACCATTCCTTACATGTTCCATGATTATATCCTTCAGATGTCGACAGTTATTAGTATCATGCCCTTCCTGGTCATGAAAAAGACAGTGCCTTCTTGATGCTCTTTTGCATTTTGAGGGCTCCATCCTTGCCGGTTCGATACGAAAGGTGATCTCGAGTAGTAGGCGCTTTTTAGACAATTTGGAGAAGTAGGAATAGCAGGAGCTACAAGAGCTCGGATACATGGAGTTGGATTAGAAGGACTCAACAGGTAAGCAGATGGAGTGGCTTAACATGGGGCAGCCTCTAATCCGCAAACGGCTATCAATCTGGATGGACCTAGACTAGGGGCATACCGCAAGGAAATGCTAGACCAATCCATGGAAGGATACCAAATGACGCTGTACAGCCCGACACCAATAGCAATATAGGAGTACGCGACGAGGAGTATGTACCAGAATTCCCTCGAGGACTTGGAGGGCAGTTAGGAAATGTAAAAGGGGGGCAACCCCTGGTAGGTAACACTGGATTGGCTGACATCATCAAGCGAACCATTCGTGGAGGTTTGAAAAACAGGGATTTGGAGGGAGTCAACAATAGTACGATTACCCGAAATATCAAGAGAGCTACGAATCCACCCAATTTCAAGCTACCCACTCTGGAAGTATACAACAGTAAGACGGATCCCACTGACCATTTGATGAGGTACACAAGGTATTTGGAAGTGCTGGGGGCATCAGAGGAGGTCATGGCCAAATGTTTCCCCCTGTACTTGACTAACATAGCTGCTATGTGGTTCAGACAGCTGGAGGATGAATCCATTTGAACATGGACAGAACTAGTGGAAAAGTTCTTAAGTCGGTTTCGAGTTCACATAGAAAGGCCAAAGAATGTGATGACGCCGACGTCAATTAAGTAGAAGATGGATGAATCGCTCAGGACTTTCTTAACTCAGTTTAATGCAGTGGTTGCTTCATGGATCGGTCGGATCCATCAATGGTTCTGATGGCGACAGTATCAGAAGTCAGGGATGATTCGGATTTCAAAGTATCATTGATACGGGATCCACCACTTGATCTCGGGGAATTCTTTCATGAAGCCGAGAGTTTTCTCCGACAAGTGGATGCATATTCGGATATAAAGTCAAAGGAAGTAAACGTGGTTAAGGATGGAGGACCGTCTGGTGAAAACTCGGGTAAAAACAAGGATAAAGGGAAAAGGAAGCGCTGGGGAGAACCAAAATTCTCCCCTTACACAGGATTGAATGCAATGTTGTAGCGGATGTTCTAGGATTTAGTTCCTCTTCCCTTCTCAACTGTTCCTGCATGGAATTCATCATGACCTGCATCTCGTCCCTAGTGATGTAGAGGAGGCTTGAGTAGCTCCAGAGGAAGCCTCCTGACTTCCCTCCTACTGACTTCTTTCCCTCCTCTGTCTCCTAGTTGATTGCTTTTCCATAGTCTCTAAAATCCAAGTTTCTAAGCCTTTAAATCCAAACTCCAAGCTTCTGAGTCCCTGAGTGCTAGAGTTCTCAGTGAAAGCACCAAAATGTTAGCGCCAAAATTGGTCATTAACACCCGAATCCAGATGAAAGCACCAAATCACAGTCACAGATAGAATGTGTGTAGAGAGTATAAATATGAAGAACAGTAAAAATAAAAAAGAAAGCAGTAATAACATAGGATTTATAGTGGTTCGACTGACTTCGGCCTACGTCCAGTCTAGAAATTTCCTTTTTATTGATGTTAGAATCGATTACAAGTACAAAATGGTAGAGTAGCCTTAGCCTTAGAAAATAGAAAGCCAGAAAGCCAGAAAGAAGATCCCTCCTATCTAGCGACCCACATGCTGTATTTATAGGCAAATCTGGGCAGTTGGGCCTCTTGGGTGACCCAGGGACCATTAAATACACAGTCGATCCAGAACCTATAGCCTCGACCAACTTCCTGTCCAGATGCAGCCGACCCAGGAAACCCACCAAGGCAACTTGAAGTAAATCCCCTTTGGACTCGAAGTAACCCGAAGACTTGATGCACCCGAACCATGCATTGATGCCGACCCATGTTATCACATAACCGACCCGAAGTCACGAGCGGAACGACACGAAGTGACCAAACTATAATGTAGCCGACCCAGCTACATTTCCTACCGATCGACATCCTAGGAGCTGAACGACTCGAAGTAACCATGCCACGTGCCACTACCAACCCTCAACTTGACCGAGCCACCTTGTTACCTTATCCACGACCGGGCCACCTCGGCGAGCCACAGTGCCGAACCACCTTGCCGAGCTGCCCTGACCGAACTGCAACGCCGGGCGACAACCAAGGACAAACCATGATCTAACTAGGCCGAACCACCTTCCATGATGAGCCACCAACACGAAGCCACTAACACAGCTGATCCACCCATGTCGAACCACGTTTCCGAGCCACTTATATCGAGCCACCTAGAAGACTCGAAGAAATCATCCATACGACTCGAAGGTTGACTCCATATGACTCGAAGAAAATCCAAGACGACTTGCGACTCATCGAAATCCAAGTTTCAAGTATCCAATAACCTTCGTCCATCGACTATGCCGAATCCCGGCTATAAATCCATGATTATTATCCATGCTTGATCGTCCATCCATCCAGCCGACTAAATCCATCGTAAACCAGTCTCGACGAGTGAGCAGTCGATTTAGTTGAATCCGTCTATCTGCGGCCTTGCCAAAAGGCGGGTTAACAGTAGGGAATCTCAAACTATATGAATACATGATTCCTACATTCACTACCATTTCCTACTTATATATATATGTGTGTGCTTAAAACACCTTTATAAAATGTATATACATGTATTCTACTATTTCACGATTCATTTGTACTCTTTTCGATAATTCAAAATGTATTCATATACTTATCTCAAATGGTAAAGAATATTCATAAATCATTACAACAAGATTTTCCACTTTGACGTATAAACAAAAGAGCTAAAAACAAATGTTTTTAAAACATCGTTTACTACAAGCCCAAACACTTTATACTTTCCATTATCTTTGAAACATTCTTTTTAAAGATCTAAATACATTCATAAATGTATTCGAAATAGCTAAAGAATAATGTTACTTAAACATTATCACTACAAACTCAAAATCATTTTGTAATGCCCCACCTTGTGGCCCACGCTAACAAAGGATATTACAGAGTAATATCGTTAGCTAGTGCAGAGGATAGGGCTTGTTAGGAGCAACCATCCATTAATTTTACATTAAGCGAGCATCGATACGTCAATTTATATACTATATTTTCTCTCTCTATCACAGTGGATTCAATGTATGCGTTCTAGGCTTAAAACAAAACTACCATAGCTAAAATGATAATCTATAACAATATATGATAAATACAAATCAAAAAATCATAGATCACATAATATACACGATGGAATAAAATAGATACAAGCTGATCGAATCAAATAGTTACATAAAGTCGACTATGAAATTATTGTCATTACGAACCATGGAATATACAAGTACCACATCCCATAGATACAAATATGTACATTTAAATGAGTACAAACTCGATATAAGATACAACACTACATGAGTATGTACAAATATACAAGATGAAGGTAAGATGAATGATAACTAGATAACTGGAGTGAAATCCTCTCTAGGTCTATTGAACTAGAGCACCTCAATTATCTTGGTCTGACCCGAGTATTATAAAATAATAAATGGGTTAGTCTAGACTATAATAAATGAGGTAAGCAAGAAAAACAATGGAAATAATGATATAGATCTCAAATATGAGCACGAAACCAAGAATCGGCTAACAATAAGAATGCTTCCATAAACTCCAAGTATATAATCACCAAATATCCAAACCCAAGATAGCTTCTAAAAGCAAAACCTCCAAAATCATTTAGTGATAATATAAATTACATCGAGTCTAGAAATCATAAAAATAAATCCAAAAAATCACCTAAAGGGGCAAAAGGCGCCAAAATCAAAGAAGGTGAACAAATTCGCCTATATACATGTAACTCCAAGATAGACATATGTGTCTGTAAAACTCTAGGATATGTATAATTCCCATAGTAACTCCAAGATAGGCGAGAGCTTATAGAACTTCGACATAGGTGCAAGACCTATAACTCCAAGATAGGAACAAATCCTATAAACTACAAGATAGGTACAAGACCTAAAAAACTCCAAGATGGGTACTAGACCTATAGAACTCCAAGATCGAGTCATAACTTGTTGATATAAGTGTCATCTACTCCCAAATAGCAACTGAATAAGTAAAACCTTGTGTCCCATACTACATGGGTTTACCTAATTGTTTACTATAAGCTACTAAACTCCACTCATGTGTATACATGATTCAATTGAACAACTCCGAGAATTATCTGGTAAAACAAATGCGAGTGTTCCATACCACTTGTTTTATTAAACCATTTAAATCACTTTCTCTTTCAATTGATATAGTGAAATTTTATAAAATAATTAATTTGAAATCATTCTTGAAAATATTGTTTTATAAGCTAGAATACACACACACACACACATATATTAGAAGGCCTTTGTAAATCTATATGTATAAGTAAAAGTTTTAAACCATTGATCCACATCTACTTTAAAACCATTATTATTATAAATAAATATTACATATATAATACTCCAAATATTCTATATGGAAAATATATTCATTCTTAAAATAATTTGGGAAAATGGTTTGGAATGAAAATCATTCTTTTGACAATTCGAATTAAATTAGTGTAATAAGACTTATGTTCAATCTTATGTATCCATAGAACATTTTCAATGGAATAGAAACTCCAAGTTGAATTCGCAAATTCATAATCAAAAGCTCCAAACTTTGCATTGAAATCAATATGAGTTGGAGCACCAAAATCAATCATACATCAAAAAGGACCCGGACTAGCGAACGAATGGGTGAACGGTCAAGAAGGGGTGGCCACACGACGTAACCTGGGGCTCGACCTAAGTCACGATCTGTGCACTGGTCTGGTGAGACTGGTCCATTGGTTGTAGTGCTTTGGCTGAAATCCAGGCAATGCCGAGGGCTCTCCATTTGTCCATTTTCGCTTTTTTCTTCGTCAAATGACTTCCTTGACTTCTAGAACCCTGATTTATCTTTTATTCAAGCATGGAAGCATCAAAAATGAATGCAATTCATGATCATATGAAAAGGGTTTCAACAAAATGGATGTAGTATAACAATTGGTGTAAACAATGCAAGAGACTGGTACCAATTCAACATCCAAATCAACAACAACGACAAACATTCATCTATGGGCTAGAAGTGTGAGATTAACTCACCTAAATGAACTCAAATTGATGATATAATCCAGGATTCTACTAGTCTAACCTTTGGCAATAAAACCTAGGTTGATTTCTATAAAGTTGCAAACAAGATTAAACCTAAGACGAAAAAAATCTAAAATGAAATACTCCGAGGACGAAATATAAGGTGCAAGAGATTACCTTGTCTCTATTTCTTCAATTATTAGATAATTGCCCTTTGATTTCGACTTATGATTTGGGAAAATTGGTTCTAGGGTTTTCAAAATAGAAGACATATATTTTCAAGTTCTACTGAAGTAAAAATGGGAAAAGAGAATGGACTTATGTAGCTTATTTCTCATTTCTTTTTTCTTGGGACAAGAGGGGTTGGTATGAACCAACTAAGCAAGTGTTACAAATTTTTAAGAGAAGTGTTGCTAATTTCATTGTTTTCTCTTTTAAAGCACTAATCTACATTACAAATAACGTTCTATAAAATATAAATTGATTTCTCAAATTCTCAAACTTTACAGAGTACCAACATGTTAAAAATTCCCATTTCTATAAATACTGAGATATTTTGTAAAATTAAATATAAGTTTTGAAATTAAAGGTTATTCTCATTATTTTAATAAATAAATTATTAATTGTAAAATCTCCTTTTAGACAATAAATCTCAACATTAACCTTTAATTAAATTTATAGAATTTATTGTAATAATTTGAAATGGAAAATATCCATCATAAATCTCTGTTAAAATCAATAAGTGTATAAATCTTGGGAAAACTCACATTAAAATTACAAATTTTTCCCATATATTTTATTAACTCTTATTTTCCCTAAGATTATTCTTTTATTGTCAGATGTAAGAAGTTAAATTATAAAATTTGGATATTTAATAAATTTTTCTAAATCTATTTATTTACATCTAGAAAGCCATTTTAAATTTGGAAATTGTCACTAATAAAATTTCGTAAGTTCATCTTAACATTAATTAAGAAATTTTTAATCATATTTTAGATTTAATTACGTAATCCCGACCAAGGTTGTTACAGACTCCACCCTTACAAAATTTATTTCCCCGCAATTTTCTTATGATAAAAGTATATAACAATTAACAAAGAAAATATCTTCTCAAAGGAAATTGAGCTGTAAACGAGGGATAGCTCAAAACAAGCAACTCATCATAAATGAACTCAGGAAAATACACAGGGCGTTCGCTCGAGGAACTCTCTAGCTCCACCATAACAGTTCTCAGGATCATTAGATTATTAGACTTAGATGAGCGAAATGACTATATCTCGAAGGCATTACACCTACAAGGAAACTAAAATAATAGATCTATGCTCATAAGTTAGATTTTGTGAGATCTTAAGTGCAATGAGGATTCTATGCCTATGAATAAAATCAGAATTTCAAAAATGTTTCTAAAGTTGATACACTTGAAGAACACCATGAATGCGAGAGAACTCTACTGGTAAAGGAACTCGGTAAATAATAAGACCACTACACTCAATGGTTGGGTAGGGTCCTATATATCAAAGAGTTATCTTCCCCGATTGATTGAAATACCAGACTTCTAATAAGGAAGAAATATGTATAAAGATCCGATCTTCAATAGAAAATCACAAGATCTTGTAGAATGATTCATTAATAAAGTCGAAACTTAAGATCGATTTCTTTCCCTAATTAAAGCTTACAAGAGAGTGATTGATATGGTGTTCCAAATAAGTCTCAAAAGGAGCCATAACAATATCGAATTAGAAACAATCAACAATTGAAAAAAAATCAAGCAAGGTAGTCACGATCCTCCTAGCACTACCAAAGTCAAGAATACAATCATGAGGTTGATTTCTAAGATTTTATCAACATTTAAATCTCTTAGAAGCCCCCTTTTAATTTTTCCCCTATGAAACTCATTTTTATTTATTATTATTTGAGATAAACTCAAATGATTGGTTTGAGTTCTCAAAAATTTCTTTAATCTTCTACTTACAAAAATTTCTTAGTTATCAAATTATACTCCTACAACTCATTTAAAGGATTTTTTTTAAAGATTTCAACCTCAATCAATCAAAAAAAGGTTATAACCAAAAAGAGGTTCTTAGCTGTAAATTTTCGAATAAGTTTTAAACATGGTTTTCATACCTAAATTTACTAAGAGTATTTTATTATTGAAAATACTTAACATTCTTAATGTTCTAAGATACTTTCTTAATTAATCATACTCAAGAGTGGATTAATTCTAGGATTTCTCCTTGATATGACTTCTAAATTCATAATATGGATTTGTCTTACAATAAAAAAGGCTTCCCTAGGTTTTATCTTTCAAAATTTCACACAAACTCCAATTACAAATTATTTTCTTTTTAAACTTGCATGCTACCATTTCTATAACAATTAAAACTCTTAATTGGGTTTTAATTTGAAAGGCTCATATTATATACCCATTTTAAAGTACTCACGTTACTTAACTAAATTTCCTTTATAGTCTTACACTAGAAATTTCATGCTAAAGAAATACCAATTAGTTAGCATTGCTAAAGATTTATTTCCTTTTTTATAATGCACTACACTAATATTTTAACAATATAGAGAAACTACTTTTGGCTATTCCCAAAAGAGGTTTTTGTAGTCAAAGCCTTAGATTTAGCAATTACTTTGCCTATGCACTTCACTATTATTGCATAATATGTTTATGAGTCAATAGGATCCTTCAGTTAGATTTTATCCTATCTAAGAATTTACTAGCTAAAATTTTCCATTTTCATTTATGATAAAAATAAAAGAATTAGCTTCCCAAGAAATTATTATTTTAGTAACCAAGTCTCCAAAATTCATTTTCCCATTTGAAAATCATTCAGATGTACTCCTTCCTTAATTTCCTAAAATCCATTTTAGTTTAGAAATAAAATTTCCAAATTTATTAATTATTTACTTATCTCAATATACAACAAAGGTTATAGTGGGTAAAAACCCAAAAATATAATTCTAGTCCCATTTCTCATCCTTGTATTTTCCATATATAATTTTCATCTTTTGAAATTCCTAAAAATATTTTACAATCCCTGATTATTTTTATTTTGAAATAAATCCTTTTCTCAGTGCAAGTTTGGAACCTTATACACTACCTACTTTATGGTTGAATCAATATATACGTACACACACACATATTTATATATATGAACACACACACACACAAAATACATACATATCTCGCGGACTCAATTCACTAGCCTCTTCTTAGGAATACATCAAATTTCCTTTAATATTGTAATTGATATCCAAGAGATAAATTTATTCATAAAATCATCATTACAGTTTTCAAGATACTTTGAAGCTTCTAACTATTTAAGTCTTAATAGTTATCTTTCTTAGTGACAAGTTTGAAGGGTAAGTCAATGTATATAACATATGTTCCATAAAGCATTACCAAAACTTCTTCTATTACCAGGATTTGTATCCAAAAGATGAATTAATTCATAATGTTATTTCCACAAATTGTTACTTCAAATACAATTAGAAATGTTAGATCAAAATTTCATATTATTTAACCTAAACTTATTTTCGAACATAAAAGTTTGCCTCTTTTTTACATCTAAAATTTTCTTTCTATTGATTTAAGCAAAAGAATCACGCTTCTATTTAGCTTTTATTCATTTGGCTATTTAAGGATCTATACTTGTGTGTTTTAACTTAGATCATAATGGTCCTTTATGGCCTAACAAAAGGATGAAATCAAATTAATTTTATTAGAGCAAATCTTAAAACAATTCCTAAATATCATAACAAATTGCATTGAACATTGGTTACGGTTTTGATTATAAAATCAACATTGCCTTGCTATTGTTTTCGCCGATCTTTAAGATTAAGCACCTAAGCCCCTTATTAAATTATTACTCACATAATTTATCTTTATTGATATTTCTATTCTTTCTATAATATAGAAGTGCCTTCAACTTTTCCAAAGCCTTAATATATACATATCTTTTTATATATTTCCAAATATCATTTTATTTTAAATCACACCAGGTTTTTTTAAATATTTTTATTCCTTGAAATAACATATTTTAAAAATATTTTTTCCAAAATGCTTATTTTGATAAAAGTGCATGTTCAATTGTCTTGTTTGAATATTTAGGAATCCCTTTTGAGTACATTGGCCAGATGTCCCGACTAGATCCTTAAAACATCTAATATGCAATTTCATACCCATAAATATATATACACACACCTCAAAAATCCTCTTTACATGAAGAATACTTATATTATACATACAATAATGAGCTTATAATCATCACCATTAAACATCTTATAGGAAAATTCATAGGATGGTATTTCCTAATTAGGCGATGACTTCATTAAAACAATTCTTAATCAACTCTTTGTTTTGAGTAAATAGTAAAACATATATTCTTAGTTATTGGTAATCAAATATCAAACTTATCTCCATTTATATTTGATTAATCTTTATAACTACAAGATTTGAACCTTGATTATTTTATATCCAAGAAACTCAATATCTTTTGCAGTGATTTCCAATACAAAGATACCGCAAGATTCAATTGTTAACCTTCAAATAGAATTCTAATTATCAAGGGATGGCTCTTAATTGAATTTGAATTGTCATTAAAAATCCTATGCAAATAAACATTCAATTAGTCAATCCTACAGCTACAAATTTACTGGATATTGTGCCCAGTGGAACCATCCATTTGCATTCGCTGTGTGACTCTGATCATAAAAAAAGATCGACAATAATCTTAATGATTGGCTGGGCGGATAAAGTACTATGTCTCAACTGGACTCGCTAAATTTCCCAATAGTGGAACGAGTGACTCAGACGCCAGCCAACTACACTTCCGGAATGGGTAAGATTGGATAAAAGATTACTTAGGAATCACATGATTTGATAATAGGAATATCGAGGAGTGGGAATGAATGGAAATGTTCCTAGAATCCCAAAAGACACTTTCTTATTCTAAAGGGGATGATTCCCACTATCTGCCTCAAGAACTCCCAGTGGACGGTCTCTAAGACTCACCCATGTCAATATTTATGTCAGTAATATCATATTTTTTCTGAACATAGCTTTGATACCAAGCTATGACGCCCCACCATAGGGCCCACACTAACAAAGGATTATTACAGAGTAATATCATCTTCTAGTGCAGAGGATAGAGCTGGTTAGGAGCAACTATTCGTTGACTTTACTTTAAGCGAGCATCGATACGTTGATTTACATGCTACATACATACATACATACATACATACATATATATGTGTGTGTGTGTGTGTGTATTTTTCTATCACAAGTGGATTCGGCGTATGCGATCCAGGCTTAAAACAAACCTACGGTGGATAAAATTATAATCAAGAACAATGTATGATAAATAAAATCACAGAATTACAAATCATATGATATACACAGTGGAATACAAATAGATATAGGCTGATCAAGTCGAATAGGTACATAAAGTCGATAATAAAATTATGATCACTACGAACGATAGAATATACAGGCACTACATCCTATAGATACAAAAACATACATTTAAATGAGTTTAAACTTGATATAAGATACAACATTACATAAATATGTACACATATACAAGATGAAGGTAAGATGAACGATAACTAGATAAATGAAGTGAAATCCTCTCTAGGTCCATCAAACTAAAGCACTTGAAATATCTCGGTCTGATATGAGTATTATAAAATAATAAATGGGTCAATCTAGACTATAGTGAAGTTAAGCAAGATAAACAATGGATGTAATGACATAGATCTCAAATATGAACACAAAATCAAGAATCGGCTAACTACAAGAATGCTTCGATAAACTCCAAGTATGTAATCACCAAATATCAAAACCCAAGATAGCTTCTATAAGAAAAACCATCAAAATCATTTGGTGGTAACATAAATAGCATCGAGTCAAGAAATCATTAACGAAAATCCAGAAAATCATATAAAAGGAGGAAAAGGCGTCAAACTCCAATATTGGTGAATAAATTCATCCTCTTGCATGTAACTCCAAGATAAGAATATGTGTCTATAAAACTCTAAGATGGGTATAATTCCCATAGTAACTCCAAAATAGGCGAGAGCCTATGGAACTTCAAGATAGGTGCGAGATCTATAATTCCAAGATAGGAACAAGTCCTATAAACTACATGATAGGTACAAGACCAATAAAAACTCTAAGATAGGTACTAGACCTATAGAACTCCAAGGGCGAGTCATAACCTTTCATTACTTCTTTCGTGACGAGGGATTCGTCGATATAAGTGTCATGTACCCCCAAAGAGCAACCGAGTAAGTAACAACTGTGTATCTCATACCACACGGGTTTAAACTAAACATTTACTATAAGCTAGTAAACTCTTTACGTGCGTACACATGATTCAATTGAACAAGCCAAGAATTAACCGCTAAAACAAAAGCGAGCGTTTCTTACCACTCGTTTTATTAAACCGTTTAAATCATTTCTCTTTTTGTCGATAACGTGAAATTTTACAAAATAGTTTACTTTGAAATTCTTCTTGAAAATATCATTTTATAAGCCAGAATACACACACACACACACACACACACACACACATATATATATATATGTAGGTATATACATATATATGTGTATATATATATGTATATATATTAGAAAGCCTATGTAAATTAGTATGTATAAGTAAAGATTTTAAACCATTGTGCCATATCAACTTTAAAACCATTATTATTATAAATATATATTATATATAATACTCCAAATATTCTTTACAGAAAATATATTCATTCTTAAAATGATTTGGAAAAACAGTTTGGATTAAAAATCATTCTTTTAACAATTCTAGTTATATTAGTGTAACAAAACTTTTGTGCAATCTCATGTATCCGTAGAATATTATCTATGGAATAGAAACTCCAAGATGAATTCAAAAATTCATAATCAAAAATCTAAAATTTGCATTGAAATCAATATGAATTGGAGCATCAAAATCAATCAAACATCGAAAAGGAGCCAAACGAACGAATGAATGGGTGAACGGTCAAGAACGGGTAGCCACATGATGTAACATGGGACTCAGCCCAGGTCATGACCGGTGCACTGGTCAAGCGGGACGACCCACCAGTTACAGCGCTTGGACTAAACCCTGGGCGATGCCGGCGACTCTCCGTTTGTCCATTTTTGCTCTTTTCTTCATCTATGACTTTCTTGACTTTTAAAACCCTGATTAAGCCATCATTCAAGCATATAAGCATCAAAATCGAATGTAATTGATGATCATGTAAAAAGGGTTTCAACAACTGAAAGTAGTATAACAAGTGGTGTAAGCAATGCAAGATATTGGAATAAATTCAACATCCAAATCAACAACAGTGACAAGTATTCATCTATAGGCTAGAAGTGTAAGATTTAACTCACCTAAGTGAACTCAAATTGATGCTATAACTCAGGATTATCCTAGGCTAACCTTTCAGCAACAAAACCTAGGTTTATTTCCAGAAAGTTGCAAAAAAAGATTAAACGTAAGATAAAGAAAAATCGAGAATGAAATACTTCATGGATGCAGTATAAGGTGAAGAGAATACCTTGTCTCTATTTCTTCAATTATTAGTCAATTGTTCCTTGATTTAAACTTTTGATTTGGGAAAATTGGTTCTAGAGTTTTCAAAATAGAAGACGTATATTTTTAGGTTTCTGCTGAAGTCAAAACGAGAAAAGAGGATGACATACGTAGTTTATTTTCTCATTTCTTATTTCTTTCTTCTTGGGCCAAGAGAGTTTAATATGAATCCACTATGCAAGTGTTACAAATTTTGAAGAGACGTGTTGCTAGTTCCTTTGTTTTCTCTTTTACATTACAAACAATGTTCTATAAAAATATAAATTGATTTCTTAAATTCTCAACTCTATAAAGTACCAACATGCTAAAAATTCCCATTTCTTTAAGAGGGAATTAGGGAAAAGGACAAACGTTGATAAAAAAATTTCTTAAGGACACCAAGATTCATTTTTTGGCTGAAAGACAAATTTGGAAAAATTAGGCAGAACGACATGCTAGTTCTAACTAGCATTATATTCATTTTTTAACTATACAGAATGCTAGTTCTAACTAGCATTTAGTTCAGTTTTTACACTATACAAAATGCTAGTTCTAACTAGCATTGTCCTTCGCCTACTAATTTTCAAAGTTTGTCCTTCAACCTAAAAATGAAACTTGTTGTCCTTCAGCCTAATTTTTTTTCAAAGTTTGTCCTTATGCCTATTTTCCACTTTCTTTAAATATCGAGATATTTTGTAAAATTAAATATAAAATTTGAAATTAAAAGTTATTCTCATTATTTTAATAAATAAACCATTAATTGTAAAATCTCCTTCTAAATAATAAATTTCAACATTAACATTTAACTGAATTTACAAAATTTGTTGTAATAGTTTAAAATGGAAAATATCTATCATAAATTTCTATTAAAATCAATAAGTGAATAATACTTAGAAAAACTCACATTATAAATTGCAAAATTATTTCCATATATTTTATTAACTCTTATTTCCCCCAAAATTATTCTTATATTATCAAATAGAAAAAGTTAAATTATATAGTTTTGATATTTAATAAATTTTCCCAAATTTATTCATTTCCATCTAGAAAGCCATTTTAAATTTGTAAATTATCATCAATAAAATTTCTCAAGTTCATCTTAACATTAATTAATAAAATTTTAAATCACATTTTAGATTTATTTCCATGTAATCTCGACTAGAGTTGTTGCACATTTCACTTAACATTATCTTTAAATAGTCATTTTAAAGATCCACTTATATTCAAATGGGTTAAAATAATGTTGCTAAAATATTGTTTACTATAAACCTAATGTCATTTTTCACTTTCCATTTTATTTAAAATATTCATTTTACTGATCCAATTTATTTATAAACAAGGTCATATACTTTTAATTAACTTCTCAAAACCAGTTATTATAACTAAGTGTTATAACCAAAACCACTTACCTATTTATAAATATTCGTAACTTACTTTTCCAAACTTATATATACTTTAAAAATACTTATAAATAGGTTTTAAATATCTATATAAAATATTACTTAAAAATAAACAATTTAGTAATAAAAATCATAAATAAAAAGCATGTTTTGTATTTTAAAACCCTTTGCTTTAAAAATTCATAAATAATTATTAAGAATATATTTAAACTTCATATCACATTTAAAATACTCTAATTAATGTTATCAAATATCCATAAAAAGATTTAAGAAAAATACTCTATTTAGATATCATTCTAACCATTTTAAAGTCTCAAACAACATACTGCAATATCTAATAGAATTGCTGTCAAATGTTCTAAAACATCTAGAAAGTGTTTCAGTTGCTAAGTGTTGCAGTTTCATACTTTTGCCACAAAACAAGTTTTGAACTCTTAAATATTTGATGAGTTTTCAAAATGTTAGTGATCGATTTAAATCCAATTTTTTTACACTAAGTACTTTAGTATAGGAGTTAATAACCTTGCAAAGAAACTCTTAAGGATACCTTCCTATTTCATTTTAAATTTACCAAAAATAAGGCATTTTACGAAGTGCTCATATAGCGACCTTTTCCCTCCTATCTTTTGCAATTTCATTTAACTAGTTTTAAAATTATATAAACCTTGATAAAGTTATAGTAGGAAGTACACATATATTACATATTAAAATGGCAAAGAAAACCCTAAGGATGTCGGCAAATCATATTAAAAATCGTCAAACACAAGGTGATGTCAAAGTGCTCATATAACGACCTTTTCACTATGACTTTTACCACTTTGTTCTACAAATTCTACATCCTTTTAAATATTTGATGTCCCATACACTATTATAAGTGTAGAGCACAACCAAAATATATACTTTCAATGTATTTACATATAACTATTTTGAACGAGTCAAAGACAAGGGATTTCGAAGTGCACTTATAGCGGCTATTCTCGCTTCAAATACTTTCAAACACACTTCTACTTCACATTAAACCAAACCAAACCAAACCAAAAAAAATGTATACACAAATTCAAGGCCATGCTACACATTTTAAAGGTATAAAGTTGTCATTTTCTTTTCAAAAGCAAGTATTTTCCAAAAGTTATAACTTTAATTAGTGAACTTTACTTTAACTTTATATTCAATCACACAACATAAATAACAAAATATGTTGTAACCAAGATTCTGGTCATTGGGTTTAAGTATTTAATTAATTTCAAATATTAGAATAGTTGATTTTTATGGTTTTAAACCTGAATCCCAAATATAAGAATTAGTCTAAATAGTTGAATTGTGAATTTAATAGTTGATTTTTGAATTTTATAATAGAATCATGAACTTAATGTTAGAATAATGAATTAAATATTTAGATTTTAAATTGAATGTTACTTTAATGGTATTATTTAACTACTTTAAATTGATTAACAATAACAGTGAATTCATTTTGTAAATTTAATTGCAATAATAAATGGTTCAAATAATTAATAAGAATTTTTTTATTTTTACGACTCGATTTCTATAGAGTAATTTTAATTTAATTTATTCGATTTTTTCATAATTTTTAATTTAGAAATTATGTAAATTAATGTTTGACGATTTATCGATAAACGATTGCATTTTTGTGATTTTTTAGAATTAAATAACCATTGTACATCAGTTTTGTTTTGAGATTCCGTCGTTGTTCTGAGCGTGACCATATTTTTTTTTCGTCATTTGCAGCCCATACGTAAATAAAAATCTATGCGACAAAATGTTGAAATTTTCAATTTAAATTTTACTCAAACTTATCCTCAGCACACAATTCTATCACATCTACTCTTTCTCATTTCAAAATCAAGGCCAACAATATCATTACCACTTTTCTTCCTCTCTTCTCTTCTAAGTTTACAGTGAAATAAAGAGAAGAAAAACAAATTCAAAAATCAAAATTTCAATCTACAATCAACCAAACATATGAAACTTGTTCCAACATGTTCGTTTTACCTTGATCTTCGTGTGTATGGGTTTGGGTTGGATGCAGGAGGGTGTAGGAGTGAGCATAAGGGATGGGTCGAGATTTTGGAAACTAGGGTTTGCAAAATCTAGAGATTTGAACATCGATCAACAAATTGGAGTTAACCATTGAGTTTCACTTGATAAAGTACACATTTTCACCAAATTTCGCTATGTTTGATCATGTATTGTGAATTGTGACTTTGGAGAGGTTGAGGAGTAGATGTTTCGATCACATTTTCTTTGAGAGGGTGGAGCTTCGAGCGATAGAGGGGGATGCCAGAGATTTCATTTGTCGATTTCGTTGGAGGATGAAAGAGAAATGGCATATGTGCATGGCCATGTAGTGTGCTCCGCTTGTTCGTGTACAGGCATCGTCGTTAGAGGAAGGAGAAGAAGGGTGAAGGGTGGGTTAGTGATTTAAGTAAGTTATTAAGTAATTTATTAAATTAATGGATTCAAAATCTTGTAAAATCAATATCTATTTCATACTAGGTCCAAATCAAAAGTGGTCAGTCATGTTGTAATCGTGGAATAGTTAACTATGCAATGAAATTGAATTAGTGGAGATTGAGCTTGTAGAATTTCAAGCTAAAATCAAACGCTAACTGGAATTTCAATGTATATAACTCACCTCTTAGGATACATCGGTTTGTTATATAGTAGATAAATTTACTTTTTATTTTTGGTTGAAATTATTGGCTGACTGGTTAAATATTCGGTTTTACAAGAGATTGTTATTGAAAATTTAAATATTATTGAGGAATCTAGATTTCTCACTATAGTGATTTTAAATTTCTAGTTATATATATATATATATATATATATCTGTTATTCTATTCAATTATAATATATAGATATTAATTGTTGATTCTTGGTTGTTTAGCACTATTAGTTATGACATTGTGATATGTTTAAAAGTTAACCCCTATAGTGATCGAAAAAATCAATAATAATAGTAATTAAGTGCTTTGGTAGCTATTAGCCTCAAATTAGTATTTTTGAAAATACTATTAATTGATGTTGGGCTTGGTAGAACAATGTATTTTGATGTTTTGATTGTGACATATATATATATATATATATATATATATATATATATGTAAATGTTATGTGAACTAATAATATTTGCAGGAGAAGATACTATTCTACATGAAAATAGATTGCAGACCAGAATTCACATGAAAGCTTCAATATTGTTTATGATTTGTTTATAGTCTAAGTCTAGTAGTTAATTTTTTGTTAAAATCTCTCCAAAGTGGTATATGCACACACACACTCACACATACTTAAAAATCTTTTTAAATCATAGTTCATATATCAAAGTGTTTAATAAACCTATCCATGAACAAAAATTTCTGAAAACACTTCAATTTGGTAGAAAGCTTGATATTTAGCTGACTGAAATTGGTAGCCCAGTCGACTAAATATTTGTGCACATGCACAATTTGATATGAATGTTTAGTTGACTAAACTACCCATTTCAGTCGAACAAATTATATGTTTTATGTACTAAATCCTCTTTGATTTGTATTTTTAATATTTCAGATGACTGAATTCTTTTGTTAGTCGACTGAATTGCATAACGACTATATTTATGAATGGTCACTTCAATTCATCGAATAGAAACAACCCTTAATTCAAGAGTTTTTTCCATATCTTTTGATCGTTACTATTAAAGATAAGTTGTAACACTTAAACATTATGTATAGATTTCAATTCATTTGTTTTAATCAACTAATTTACCGATTCTATCTCATATTCTTATTGTCATTCTGTCGTTTACAATCAAAATCTTGTTCTGATCGCTTGCACATTCAAACATAATTTCATTTGTGATTAAATTAACTTCTATCTTCATGAACTACACTATATACCACAAAGGAGAAGATTATAGGAAGAGTGTAATCTAAAGACATATCTATGCTATTAAAAGAGCACAATCAATCAAGAAAATTCTTTGTATTATTAAAGTCCTGTTCGGTTGCTCAAGCGGTTGAAGTCTTATTCTATTGCTTAGGCGGTTGAAGTCCTGTTCGGTTGCTCGGGCGGTATAATACATATACCTTTGGATTAAGTGAGGGTTGATAGTTAAGTTTTAGAAGGAGTCTGGAACTTGACGTAGAATGGTAAGTTCGAACCAGTATAAAAATCCTTGATGTCATTTACTATTTACTTTTATATTTTTATTACGCACTAGTAGATAATTTAGATAATATTCCATATTACGATCCCTAGTCGTTTTCACTTGGTATCAGAGCAAGGTCATCATATAACCACAACACAATTATTTAATTCACAGTTATTATGGAAAACAAAACTAACACAATTTGACTGAAGGTCAATCCATTGCATGACCACCACTATTTAACAGATTGAATTACAATTATTGGTCAACTCGAATGAGAATTTATATGCAAGCAAATGGATATGATACTCGGAATATCACTCAAAATAAATACAGTATACCTACTACACCATATGCACAATGGTCAAATACAAAAAAGATAGATGCTACATCAAATGCAAAAGCCATGAATATGATATTTTGTGCCTTTGATAAGAATGAATTTGATAGACTTAGCATGTGTATAACTGCTTATTAAATTTGACGAACTCTAAAAATCACACATGAAGGAACTAACAAAGTTAAGCAAAGCAAGATTTCTACGCTCAAAACTTAGTTTCAAAATTTTAGAATGAAATCGGATGAAACCATAAATGAAATGTATTCTAGATTTCAACACGTATATCATTCACTATTGGCACTAGGAGAAAAATATACAGATTTTGATGTTGTGTCGAAAATTCTAAACTCTTTAATGGATGAATGGGAATGAAAAGTCTTAGCTATTGAAGAAGCTAACGACATTTCTACCATCAAACCTGAAGAGTTAATACGAAATCTCATGTCATATGAAGTAAATTTGCAGGCAAAGCGAGATCAAGCACAAGATAAAAAGAATATTGCTTTCCAAGCTGAACAAGAAGATTCAGATTCTGATGAAGGTGACATGGCATTTATAGCAAAGAATTTCAAAAAAATTCCAAAATTTAGAACAAGAAATTCGAAAATAACAGGGGAGGCAATTCCAACAAACTGCCAGTTTCAAATCTCGAGTGTTATGAATGTTATAAAAAGGGTCACTTGAAGAAAGATTGTTCTGACCGAAAGAAAGACAGGTACGAGAATAAGAAGGACAAGTACAAAAAGAAGCAAGTATTCTCTGTTACATAGTATGATTCAGAATCAGTGACACTGACAGTGATTCTGAACAAACCAATGTCTACTTTATGGCTTCGACTAACGATGTACTCGATCTTACTTTTGATGATTTAATAGATATAAACTTGAAGCTATTAGATAAACTAAAAGAAGTTAAAAGGAAGTAATAAAGATTCACTAGAAAAATTAAACAGAAATGAAATAAAAGTTGATATGCTAAGAGATGAAAAGAAAATCTTAGAAGAAGAACAAGCCCATGATAGTAAGGAGTTTTAGTTTTTATTAATAATCAACTTATCATGTTATTTAAGACATTATTTTATGTATGCTTGTTATGTTTTAATATTATCCTGTAACATTGTTATTTGAATTCCATGCTTATGTTTATTTTTCTATGATGTTAACTTCATTTATTTTCCCTACGAAATGTTTATTTCTATGCTTATTTGTCAATATTTCTCATATTTTCTATTTGTTCCATTTTTGTCGATGACAAAGGGGGAGAAATTATTTGATAGGGGGAATATTCATTCAAAGGGAGTAAATTGCTTTTATAAAATTTCAAACTTAAATAGTTGTCATCATCAAAAAGAGGGAGAATGTTATAACCTTGTATTTTGATGTTTTGATTGTGACAACTATATAAGTAAATATTATGTGAGCTAACAATATTTGTAGGAGAATATACTACCACAATAGATTACAAACCAAAATTCAGATAGAAGCTTCAATATTGTTTATGGTTTATTTATAATCTAAGTCTAATAGTTAATTTTTGTTAAAATCTCTCCAAAGTGGTATATGCACATACATAAAAATCTTTCCAAATCATAGTTCATATATCAAAGTGTCTAATAAAATTGTTCATAGACAAAATTTTCTAAAAACACTTCAATTTAGCAGAAAACTTGATATTCAGTCGTAGGTAGTTCAGTTGACTGAATATCTGTGCACATGCATAATTTGATATGAAGGTTAAGTCGAATAAACTACCCATTTTAGTCGACTGAATTGTATGTTTTTGTACTAAATCCTATTTGATTCGAATTTTTAATATTTCAGCTAATTGAATTCTTTTTTTTCAGTCGATTGAAATTGCATAACGGCCATATTTCTGAACGGTCACTTCAATTCATCGAAAGAAACAACCCTTAATTCAAGAGTTATTTCTGTATCTTTTGATTATTACCCTTCACAATAAGTTGCAACACTTAAATTTTATATATTGCCTTCAATTCATTTGTTTTAATCAACTAATTTTCTGATTCTATCTCATATTCTTATTGTCTAAACATTCTACCATTTGCATTCAAAATCTCGCTCTATTCACTTGTACATTCAAGCACAATTTCATTTGTCATTAAATTAACTTCCCATCTTCACGAACTACACTATATACTACGAAGGAGAAGATTATAGAAAGGGTGTACTCTAACGACTTATCCGTGCTATTAAAAGAGCACAATCAGTCTAGAAATTTTCTGTATTATTGAATTCATGTTTGGTTGCCCAGTCGGTTGAAGTCCTAATCTGGTGCTTAAGAGTTTGAAGTCCTGTTCGGTTGCTCAACTGGTGTAATACATGTTCATTCGGCTTAAGTTAGGGCTGATAGTTAAATCCCAAAAGGAGTCTAGTACTGGATATAGAACGGGAAGTTCGAACCAGTGTAAAAATCTCTGATGTCATTTACTATTTACTTTTATATTTTTACTACGCACTAGTAGATAATTTAGATAATATTCCATATTACGATCCTTAGTCGTTTTCAGGCTTGAAATGGGCTTTTGATTTTGGGAATGATTTCAAATTCCGACCTTTAGGTTTTTTGGAAGATTTTTATTTAAGCAGTTTTGAACTTCTCTATTCTACCCCAACCTTTTTGTTTGCTTTTCTAAACCATTTAGAAATGTTTTAAAGTTGTTTAAGTATCAATTTATAACGATTTCAAGTTGTTTAACTATTGTTTAATAATGTTTAAAAGTTGTTTGTTTCTATTCAATAACGTTTTAAAGTTAATATTGTAAAAAGATATCTTTTTAAATAATTAGTATTGGTTAAAGATAAATTATTAATTATCTTATTTAAAATATTTTTTGTGGTTAATAATTATTATTCGAATAATAATGATTTAGAAATTTATAATTATTATTTAAATAATATGATTTGGAAAATTTATAATTACTATTTTTATAATAATGTTTTGGAAATAAATAATTAATATTTATTTATAATATTTTGGAAGTTAATTATTACTTACTATTATAATGTTTGAAGATTAATTGTTATTGTTTTATTAGTAATGTTTGAAATTTTATCTATTATATTTTAAACATTTTGAAGTTAATAATTATTATTTATTAGTAATGTTTTGTTGTTAATAATTATTATTATATAATAATGTTTTGAAGTAAATAATTATTACTTATTGACAATGTTTTGAAGTTATTAATTATTAGATTAATAATGTTTTAGAGTAAATAAATTTTTTTGTTAATGATGTTGGAGATTTGTAAAGAGTTTTATAATTAGGTTTAGAGATTTGTAAAAGGAGCTTTATAAGTGATTTTAGAGTTATATAAAATGGAGATTTATAAAAGTTGATGAGATTTGATTTCTATAAGTGATCTTTTAATACTTATAGTGGTGTGGAACATCTTTCCATACTAAACACAAAATAGGAATTCTCTCTCAGCATTTTGTGTATATACTTTTACCTATGGAATAAGTATATGTATATTTTCTAAGTATTAAAAGTGGTTTTGTTAATATATATTTTTGTACGGATATTAAGTGAGGTATTTATGGAGAGGTTAAATAAATAGGAGTCAGACCCGATCGCCATCAAGGCTGATGACCCGAGATTGACGATTGTGGGACCCAGAAGTCAAGTGCAAATGGATATATGAAACCAAAATTGATTGGAGTTGGTAGATAAATAATGCAAGACGCTTGAAATACAGAATATAGCTTAGTCAATTAAAGGGATCAGTATGGATATGCTCAATTAAGAAGGATCGGCATACTTCAGCTTACTGAGAGGGGTCGGTATACTTTGGCAGGCTACATCTAGAAGGGATCGACATGCTTTGTTTAGTTGGATTGGTATACTTTAGCTTATAAAGGAGGGCTCGTCATAGATGATTAAGATAGATCGGCATAGTTGCATAAGGGAGGGATTGGCCTATTTTGAATAAGATGGTTCGACATGTTTTGTTTATCCGAATGACTTGAAAATCAGAGATTAAACATATTTTAGCATGCATAAGCAGCCAAAGGGATCGTTGCCCAAAAATCGAACAATGAAGGGATCAGTATCGATCCCTATTCATTGGGATTTGGGCCTAGCGACCCTTTCGGTGGGCCCATATAGGTTAGAAGTCCTGTAGTTGAAGTTTCAGGGAGATTGGTGGTTGTCTTCACCAATAAATACTGGCCTAAGTGGTCATTTTAAGGATCTTTATGCTGCTGGTTACTTTAGACTTTATTGTAATCAAGTTTTTCCTATTCCTTGCTGCTATAGCCAGATTATTAATTGATAAATAAAGATAATCTTCAAAGTGGATGTAGGCATACAACACCAAACCACTATAAATTTCTGCATTCATGGCTGTTGCTTTTTTTAGTCTATTAGTTTATTCTATTCCTTAATTTTAATTTTACTTTCTTTATTTACTTTTCTATATAAATATACTCTTAGGTGTTTGTGACCAATTTGGTTGCAAACATTTTGGTGCTTTCACCGAGAACCTGATTCTCAGCTTGCTAGGAACCCCTTTTTTGCTACTGGATTGGACAAATCCCTCAAAGGAGATACGTAGTTATCTTCATAAAGTTGCTTATACAACTTAGATTTGTTGAGATCTAAGTAAGGAGATTGATAATGGTGAGACATACTAGATCTACTTCTCAAAATGTGGATGGAAATGAGTCTGCTATCATTCAACAACGAGACCCAAGCAATCAACCGACAAATTTGAATACTGGTCCGATTGAAGTTCAGAATCTTACTAAATTCTATAACCAGAGCTGAATTTCATAATCTAATGAGAGAATTGATGGAAAGACATCGGTAACTAAATTGGCAAATTCAAACTAATATTAACTTGATGAACCAGATTACTCAGCAGCAACGTGGAAAGGCTTGAAGGCATCCCACTTCTTACTCGGTATCAGAAAGTTCAAACTAATCGGATGAATATCAAAGGCATAAGCATCACATGACTGAAGAAGATCGTGAAAAGACATCAGGGTGTCGCTTGGCAGATCATCACGGTCTGCTACAACTGATTGGCGTCGATCCCTTCCTAGGGATTGGTATCGAACCCTCCTCCAAAGTAGGGATTCCCCCTTACACTTGGGGAATCATGCTGGAACTATCGCTGAAGGCTTGAATGGTGGAGTTCAATTGAATTCTGACCAGGAACCCCTCAGAAATGACGATAAGATAAATTCTCAAGATGCTCATCAAAAAGATGGTGAACCAAGAAGGCATGTGTTAACTTGCCTTTTCCTTGGACAGACGGATTTAACTAAATCGATCATTTGGCTGTTGAGGATGGAATACGATAGGTCTGAGTCGACTGGATGGATGTATGAGGTGGCTTAGCATGGGTCGCTCGGCATGGTGGTTCGATCAATGTCGCTTGGCGTTGGCGGTCGACATGGGTCACTCAGCATGGTGATGATTCGATCAGGGTCACTCGACATTGTGGCTCGGCATGGGTCGCACGGCATGATGGTTCGGTCAGGGTCACTCGGTATTATGGTTCGGTTAGGGTAGCTCGGTAATGATGGTTCTGCACTGGAGTTGTCCGGCCTAAGGGTTTGGACAATGTAGATCGGTCTTCGTGTTGGACATCGCACGACATCGGACACCCTCAGCATTGTGGTTCGGTCAGAGCCACTCGGTGTTGTGGCTCAGCCTTGGTTGCCGTTTGACATGTGGGGGTCGACTTTATTCATTCGTCTGAAGGGAGTCGGCGTATATGTGGTTCTAGTTCTAACAGGAACTACTTCGGGTCAGGCGTGGGACTACTTCGGGTCATTACCGAGGAAGGCTCGGGTCGGCATGTACAAAACTTAGGTTCAGTAGCAATAAAGGGTGGAGGTTCGGCAAAAGTATTGATGGGCCTGTACCACTCTAAAAGCCCAACAACTCAGGATTTGCCTATAAATATAACATATGGGGCTTCAGAAAAAGTATCTCTCATTTCTGCTTTCTGGCTTTCTATTTTCAAAGGCTAGGACTTCTTTGCCATTTTGTAACTATAATCGATTATTACAGCAATAAAAAGGAAATTTCTAGAGTGGACGTAGGCCGAAGTCAGCTGAACCACTATAAAATTTGTTGTTCTTTACTGCTTTCATTTTAATTTTTGTTGTTCTTCATATTAATATCCTCCACATATAAATTTATCTGTAAGTTGTGACAGGTATTTAGTGCTTTCATCCGGATTTGGGTGTTAGTGACCAATTTTGGCGCTAATATTTTGGTGCTTTCACTGAGAGCGCAAGCACCCAGGAATTTTGGAGCTAGGATTTTGGATTCAGAAGCTTAGGAACTTGGATTCTAGGAAGCAATGGCTAGGCCACCCACAAGGAAGTAATCAAGAAAGAAGCAATCTATCTATTCTAAAGAAGTGCTTGGAGAAGGCTAGAGGTAAGTGGGAGGATGAATTCCATATGGCATTTTGAGCTTATAGGACTACTCACAAGTCCGCGACTAGCTATATTCCATTGGCCCTTGCCTACAGTTTCGAAGCCGTTATTCTTGTTAAACTCGAGGTCCCTTCTCATCGAGTGACTTACTGCGACCCTAAAACAGATAAAGATCTCCTCTTAGAATCTCTAGACTTTATAGATGGGAAGAGCGAAGAATCCGACCTAAGGGCGGTTACATATCAGCATCGAGTCGCCCATTATTCAACACTAAAGTTCGACCGAGAACCTGCAAAATTAGTGATCTTATCCTAAAATGGGTTTATCGACCCCATCGCACATGAATCCAATCTGGGAAGGACTATATGTCATTGAATAAAGGCTTGATGAAGGAACTTCCAATCTAGCAACTGTTGATGGCATCACACTTCCAAGGGCAAGGAATAGTGAACATTTACGAAGCTATTTCACTTAGTTTATTTCCTTTATATTTCAGTTGTATTTACTTTTAGCATTTGTTGTAGCATTTGATTTTCCAAATGTGTAATAAGATAGTTTATGTTATTTCCTTCCATTTAATGAATAATTTTTTAGGCTTCCTTTATATTTATGTTTGCTATTGCATTGTATACTAATTACATAGCGAAACTGATTGATGTCGATATGTGTGAAAAGGCCATGGAGTTTGGAAATCAATGAATCATGCTAACTCCCAATTGAATCAAACAAGATGAGCTCAATATTAGTTAAACAACTCTCATTCACAATCCAAAGGGCGGGATAAACAATAAGGAATAAATGTGGCCGATAATATGATGATTGAATAACTTATGCCAAAACTATGGATCTGAAACAAAATCAAAGCGACCGAGATAAGATTGATTGCCCGCTAAATCAAACTCCAAATCCTAAGGGGAAAACCAATCAATAAAAAAGAGTATGATCTGATTATTCTCAGAGATAATTCTAAGTCCCTAGAGTATGAACTAGAGTATAAACATAAATGGGTGTGAACCGACCATCCACACAATTACTTTAAGTCCCCAAAGTGCGAACTGGAGTTTAAATATAAATCGGATGTCAACTGACCGCCCATGAGATAATTTATGAAGGCCCGAATTTCCATACCCTTTGAATCGACAATAAACCACACATATCCAACTCAAATTGCACGAATAAGCGGATATTTAAGGGGTGAAAAAGAAAATAAAGATAGAGCAAAATCTTACACAAATGGAATAATATATATTATAGCGAACAATATCTTTACGATGGAAATTTTTAAAGATACATACATCAGAGTCTAACCTAAATTCAGCTTGGTCATTTATAAACATCTATCCTTACAAATGTTGACAAACATCAAACAACTGCAGCGAATAATAGAGTACATCCTGCGTAGATGAATATCTCCAACTCTCCTCTGGAAACTCCAACCATCTTCACTAAACCTGAAACTACTCGGATCCGACCCAAGTATTGAAAATACCCAGATCAAGTTTGATAAACTAGCGTAAGAAACTCAAATATAAATGACAGTGTCATATATTAGCCTTGGAATAAAATCCTTTGAAAAGAAAGAGTATCTCATAAGACCATGCTCACACATAAAAATGGACAGGTTTTTACCTTATGATAACTAAATCGCTTTTATAAATCAAAACATTTGATATTATTTTAATGACATTCTTTGAAAACATTTGCAAATAAACTTATTAATCTTAGCCGAAGTTGTTAACGTTATCAAATTTCGGGGATATTCATTACGCCAATACAAACAAAACCACAGGTTCTTATTGGAGAATGGATTTTCATACAAATGACAAGGTAGGGGACTACCTTCCGACAGTACACCTCTAGAGGGATGTAACTAGGGATGTACGTCTCAAGGAGGGTGATAAACTAAGAGAAGTTGCCATCCCCGCCACCACAGAAGTATATTTGTAGAAACCAATGTACATAATCTCAGAAAATGTACTGACACACATCCATCCATATAAATTCATTCTGGGACTTGAACAAAACTGAAGGTACTTTCCTCGGCCGTTACTAGGCGAGAAACCCTTGTTTTTATGAGGTTTTTCATAACAAAGAGACCACTTCTACAAAAAGTAAATTGGGATTTTATCCTCAATCATTCAACAAGTAGTCCCTCGTTATTATTCGTCTCAACATCTACGTCTTCAAACATCTTCAATCTTCGAACACGTAAATTGGTTTGAAGAGGTTTCAGATAGGAATCACTCAAATCCGACCCTAATTCCTTCGAAGCCAATCTCGCTTTAAAAGATGTTAAGTTCATACGTGGATATCAATCATCAATCAATTACTTCATCTTTTACTTAAATCAAATATCTTTCCTAGGTATATTCCCTTCAAATTATTCCATTTTCTTTCCAAGAGTATATGGAATCATTATGCCTCATTCATTAAATCATTTAATTTATTTAAACCTTTCTTAAAATCCTAGAATAATTCCAAATCATTTTCTCTTTTACTTAGGAAAACCTTTCCAAATCATTCATCAAATCTTAATCAAAGATTTCTTATATTCAAGCTATAACTTTTATCTTAGGGAAATTTTGTTCAAATCATTCATTAAATCTAGATCAAAGATTTTTTTCCATTCAAGTTATAACTTTTAACTTAGGGACAATATTCCCAAATCATTCATTAAATCTAAATCAAAGATTTCTTTCGTAACTTACAATCATATTCTTGCAAATCGAAGATTTTATAATAGAGCACTACTGCCACCTTAAATATGGTAAATTTCACCTCCAAGGACTAGTGGCAAGTAATCCTACATCATGAAGGTCTCTTCTTTTAAATATGATCTTTTAGAGCATCCGGGTTTTCCTTTCGATCTATTCCACCTCTCGTCTAAAAGATAAAGCAAATGCCATGTAAGTTCAAGGCACTGGTTGCTCCATTCCTAACTTTAGTTACACACATTGTTTTACCATTTAGCTCTCACAAGCGGGGCAAATGTACTAGTCATTTCCGCATACTCAATTTGTTATTATATTCAATATTCTTCAATTATTGTTTAAGTGTTATAAACAATTCCTCTTAACCATTTATTAAAACTCTTACTAAAACTTTCAAATCATCTTTAAACGACTTGATTATTTTTTTAAAATCATTCACAATAGATTCTATGAAAAATCATTACGTTTAACTCATATTCCAAAAGTTATAGAATTTGCAGCATAAAAGTGTTGCGGAAAGTGCATATAAGCTTATTTGATTTTTTTTTTAATTTTTGAAAATTCATATTTTTCACTTTAAATCTCTTCTAAACTATTTAAATAGATTTACCAAATTTATTTCATATTTTTCCATAATTAAAACGTTCATTTAACAGGATTTCCTATTATGGTCACTTAACTACACTAGCGTGATTTTTCTAGGAAATTGATTTGGACATATTTTAAAATATACAAGATGAAATCTTGATTTTATTTCTTTATTTCTTTAAACATATTTAAATGTTTACAAAATATTTCTAACTCATTTTAAAACTATTTCCAAAAGGTTTAAGCATTCCATATACACCATTTCATTTTCAAAAGGAAAGTGCTTTCCTATGTGCTTATAGACGTGTATTAACATGACTCGGTAAAACAATTTAACAATCATATCAAACAATCAATACTTGATAATCATATATAAGCATCCATAGCAATCATAACACATCATCAAGCATGTATATATAAATAGAGATGCTAAATGGAGTTTCTCACCATAAACCAAAGCCATAACTTCCTACCAACATTCTAATCAACCAACACTTCACTAAGTAATCCATACTCCATTTAAACAATAGCAAACAACACCCTCTTCCTCCCAATAGCTTGTTCTAGGCATGAGATGGAGGTTAGCCTAAAGTATAGAGAAGAAGCGGTAGAGCTTTGAACTTGAATTCTCGAGATTTTGATCCGAAAAATAGGTTATCTTGTATCTGATTTTTGACCCTATAAATCTTAAAATTTAGATAAGTTTTTTTAACCAAAAAGTTGTTGAGAATTATTTTCTCTTGAATATAAAAAAGAATCATTTGAATCCAAGTTGTTGTGAGGGATAAATGATAGAATTAAGAAGCGGTATTATCGGATTGACAAAAATAAAGCCCAAAAATGCACTTCAAATAATTGAGTTTCAGGTATAGCAACCTCAAAATAGAAAAAAGTGATCAACATAAAAGTTGTAATCACCAGAATTTTATATGGGTTGAAAAAAATAATTTCTTATTTTGGATCTGTTATGATCAAGTAATGATCAAAACAAAATGGACTATTCTTTGCCTTAAAAACTGGGCCAGATAATGCACTATAAAGAAGTCGATTTTTGAAATGGTTATGTTTAGAATGAGACAAAGTGGCAAACATGAATGTTGTAGCCACTAGAAAAATACATGATTTGAGAAAAACAATTTTGTATTTTGGTTCTATTTTGAAGAAGTTATGGCCGAGAGAAGAAGAGGTAAAATATGGAGAAAAGAGGAGCTTGATTTAAAGAGAACGGACATTGATTTCTTTTGAATATTTTGTAAATATTTTGACACTATTTCTTTTAATTTTTTTTCTATGGCTTGGAAGCCATTGAAGAGGAGAGTAAGAATATGAATAATCTTGAGAAAAGAAGAAGAATAAATGTGAATGAAAGTGAAGAAGGAGGTGAGTATATATAGAAAAAGAAAGAAGTGGCAAATTTACGAGAATAACCTCTTACCAAATTACCAAACTATCCTTACTTCAACCTAAAGAAAACTCCACTTTTTCAACACTTAACATCTTCCTTTCACTTCTTAGTTTATGTCTTAATCACTTAAAGATTAAGTAAAGAAAATTAATTATTTTGTTGGATTTTGATGTGAATTGGATTTGATGTTTACTTTTGACTTTTCTTAAACTTACTTACTCTTCTTAATGATGTTCTAGAAGTTTTATAATCTTATTTAGTAAAAGTGGATATTTTTAGTTATTAAAATGTGTAATATATATGTTAAAACATGATAGCAAAGGTGCGATAACGTAGCGACAACTTATTTTGAACAAAACGTTGATTTTCGACAAAACGTTTTTTAGTCATATTTTGACGTTTTTGTTAAACTATTTATTTATGTAAAAAGAATTCAAAACTAATTTGTTAATATATTTAAATAATTAAAACAAGTATATTTGACATATAAAATAATATAAAACAATATCCAAATATTTATAAAAATACAACATCGATTTACCGATATGCGACGAAATTTGTCAACTTTTATAAAACGGGTTTTATATATTTATCAAACCATTATAAATTAAATTACTATTATTATTAAATGATCTTGATATTGATTGTATATATAATTAAAAGGAATTATTTATCCGTTAAAAAAATTTCACGAATATTTATCCTACTTTGTTGGAATCCGACTTTTGTCAATTTTACCATGAAAATCCAAAAACTTTATTCAATATCAAAAATAAGTTTACCATTCTTATTTATCATATAAAACATGATTGTTTAATGTCTGAAAATTCTACATTTGATTATTTAAAATAATTAAATATCCCATTTTCAAAGTGGTAAAATTACGGGTCGTTACATTACTCTAAGTCAAGTGCGCACTATAGTATAAACATAATTAGGCGTGAATCGAACGATCGCAAGATAACTCTGAGTCCTCAGAGTGCGGACTAGAGTATAAAAATAGACTGGGTGTGATCCCACCACCATCAAATAAATATTATCCCTAGAGCATGGACATGTAGATGAATGAATAGATGAGTGGAATTCGACCGTTTTCTATTCCAAAAATTTGGCCTGAAACCGACGAGAGGAGTATAAACTCGCTAAGGATGGAATTCGACCATCCAACATTTAGTCCCGCCAAATCAAAACTGGCGGCAGGATTATAGTAGCTTAAACACTTCTAAATCCAAAAGTGTAACACTAAGACCCGAGCCTAGTGTTTGATATGACTCGATGCCACAACCACTTAAAGGCCTTGGGACAGAGTTGGTGGATTATTACCAGAATTTATAAACAACGAAATATAAGTACATTGAATGGAAAGTTATAGTTCAACTACTTGAACAACAATTCACACGAAAGCTCAACAGAAAACAACTAACTTTTATTCACATTACAGGTTTCAATCGTAGTACAAGTTATTCCAAAAAATAGGGATTCTTACCCATACAATCACAACTAGTGAAAGAAACGACCATGCAAACTATTGACATTGAGCCAAAGCGACGTCGGTTATTTCTTCGACTTCCTCTCTTTTTTAGATTTCTCGAGAGTAGAGCCACTTATGCCTCTCTTTCAGGATCCGTTGCTACCTTTAGCAGGAGAGCTTGCAAAGGCAAGAGGAAGTTTACCAAGAATCAACCCGCCAGGTGGAATAACTTGCAGTGGCACAAGATATGGATCGTCAATATCCACCTCGACGGGCTCAGTTTTAGCTTTTCATTTCAGCAACTCCTCCTTTTCGATTCGCTCTTTCATGCTAGTCTTGTCAGTGTGTTCGGAGGCACCAGTATCATTATGTCATCTGACTCATCCGCTGGGAGTGGGTCTTCGACTTTATTGTCATTAAGAGCACTGATGACTTGAGCCTTGGGCCTCGATACATAAGCAGCTGCCTGATCCTCAGCCAGTTTTTCCCATTGCACTACTGTAGCACCACTTTTGGGAGTTTGACTAGGGCCCAGAAGACGTGCAATATTTGTTTATACAAGGAGATTAGCTCAAAACCACTACACATAAAGAATAGAACTTTTCATATACTAAGGAGTAAAGTGCGATACCCTTATCCAATTGGCTCTACGTGGTTGCTGCTGTACCTACTTCTGTGATATTGGACAATATCTTGGATTGTTGGCTAGGCTTGTTTGGATCGTAGCCTAATTCTTGCTCCTTGTTAAGGGAGATTGATGTACGACTGCTTGGGATGAAGATGGACACGTAGGATCGACCTTTGAAGATCCAACAAAATGTTCTCCTTCCTCGGTAGGTGTAGAAGCTTTTAAGTATCAGAACTTTGTGGCAGCTAAATCTAAGGGTTCATTTCCAAGAGAATTTCCCTCACTAATTCTTATTCATTGAGCTCGTCTACACCTAGTTCTTTTTCTTCATCTCAATAATATGCTCCTAAGCTTCAGTGAGTGATTCGAGATAACCCCAGTCGAGAAAACTTAAGTCGCTGTGGATATGGTCTTTGGCATTATATTCAATAATCAATGGATCGAACAAGTCCTTAATCTCATTTCTACTGGACTCTCTAGCAGCTTCCAATTGGGAGTCAACTTGTTCAATCATTTCTTTGTAGCCCTCTTCTCAAGCTTCCTCTTTAAGAGCTTCGATTTTTGCAAACTACTCATCGAGTTTAGCTTTTAGGCACCTGGCCTCGACAACATCCTTGTAGCACTTCTGCGATTCTTCTTGGGCTTCAATTTTATACTTCCATTCCTTTTTGAAAAGTTCTTCGAATTCCTCAACACGGAGAGCCAGAGCGTTGTTTTCCTTTTGCAAGGTGTCTTTTTTTAGAGCAAGTGCCCCACTACGATGAAGGGCTACGTCGAGTTCCTGTTTATGAGAAATTTCCTAATGGCTTACTACCTCTGCCATTTCTTATTATTTTTCTCTTCTTCGGCAAGTCATGTTTCCAATTCTAACAATTCGGCATCCTAGTGTTTGATTATGTACTTATCGTGTATAGCTTCCAATTTGAAGGCGGTATATTTCATGTTATCGCTCAATGGATACTTCGAAGACTTTTTCTACCAAGTGTATGAATGATTCATGCTGCACGAATACATCATTGACGCATGCGATAGTACTCTCCTTGGCGTGCCTTAGAATTATGTGAATGGAAGGAAGGAATTTAAGTCCATCCAATTAAAGTTTTGGAAAAGTGCCCTTGAGCTCAGCTAACTTCTCTGCTATAGAGACATCAGGAGTAATAACCGGCAAAGTCGGATCAGAAGTAGGGATTAGATGTTTGCTTGATCAACGTTTGTGAGACTTTTCAGAGGTCGAGGAGCCGGAATATTGCTCGTGAGATGTAGCGATATGTGGGCTAAGGTAGGAAGGCCGGTCTCCACTCTGAGCATGAAAGTTTGAATGTTCACCTTGATTCGATGTTTAGGACTGGGATTTTCTTTTGGAAGAAGAAGATTACTTTGAGTGATAGCTTTTATCTCATCCCTCATCTTTCTCCCTGTGCTAGGTAGACATTGAATCCCGACTATATCGGTGTATGACTAAGAACTTCTAAAGTGATCAAAGGCCTTGGACTGATACATAGCAAGCTACAAAGACCAAATTAGAGTGCATTAGTAATTGTTGCATGAAAGATTAACAAAAGTGTGTAGTGAGGTGCATGTAGTTGTGAGTGTCTCCCCTCAACAGACCGGTGGCTGTAGCATTGCTCATCGGCATTTTCTCTCCTTTATTAGAAGGTCGAATGCCGTCACCACTCCTAGTGGGAGAGTTGAGTACTTCAATGTTGATGTTTGGAAAGTCATAGGTCATGATGTCATCCAAAATTTGAAGATTTTAAAATCCCTTTAGAAAACTTTCCAAGTGTTGAGAAGATAGTTCCTCTTTATTAGGAGTAATAACAAACTCAGGATCCGCGACAGTTTTTCTTCTTCGAAGCTTGTACGCTAGCCTCTTTTCTTTTAGTGGGCAACCAAGAATATGCATCATACGACAATTCGACCATAGGTGCCTTACCCAGGCCTACATCAACATCTCTCAGTTTATCGGCCTGTGAGTCCCTAATCTCACCTTCTTTAGTATCGTTCCGAGTCCCTTCGGTGGGGGGCACAACGAGATTGAAGGTATCCCTTCTTTGCTCTGCAACATTCCTTAGTAAGCTGCACTTTCATGGAGCCCGATGCTACCGCCTTCCTCCAACAGCTTGAGTACAAATAATGGCTTGTCAGTCATAGGAACTTTGATGTCCCTATCTTCGATAGGGGTTGCATGAATGGCAGCAATAGCTTTTGAAAAATCAGCACCTTTAGGACGTGGTCGAACACTTGAAAGAACTCCGAATATCAGTAGATTCAGAGGGAAAGTTATGAATTGAATTGGTAAGCTTGAGAAATAAATGAAGGTAATACTTACGTCCTTCTAACCATCGCCTTGTAAAACCGAAAGGGCATTGTACATAAAACCATTCATTCTTAAACAAAGAAAATTTGTTCCAAGCGCCTGTCAGAATTTAGCAATTCGGCAAGGGTTCAAGAAAAACATAAAAAGGGCTTCCTGACCTTCATTTGAAGTTGTAAATAAATCTTATATCTTTGGGAGTTGGTGGACGAAATAGAACACTCATACATAGTAAGAAGGTTCCATGTATAAATGCGTAAATATTTGGAAGGAGTTGGACGGGTGGTATCCTAAGGTATCTCAGCATCTCTCGGATAAACAAGTTAAAAGGCGGGTCACATCCATCCCAGCACATAAACTTATTACACTCCATGTACCTTGTCGGGGGTGAGTGGGCCCTATCATTTCTTGAAGGAACCAAGACATGCACAAATGGAATTCTATGAATAGAACATAGCCGACGAAGGGCAGCCTTGCCAATTCAGGAGGCCTGTGATTCGACTAGATTATTTAGAAGAATAGCACCTTCTACTGCATCGGGAGCATGATTTGTGTCCTCTGCTGGGAGGAATGGGAATATCCGAGAATAGGTTGATTCATGGGTCAGAAACTTTAGTTTGTTCCACTTGATGGCTGAGAGAAAGCCTACCGGATATAGTTGCAGAACTTGATTTTGCTTTAGAGCCGATATCTTGCATTGCCGAATCAGAAGGTATATCAGTTGAATGCTTTGAGCATCTGGAATCCATATTAGCTACACTAAGTAGATAATCAACATTAGAAATGATAACCTGTTCCCCCCGTGCTAAATGTGAGCTAGTGTAGTGTATAATAGATATAAATAGTCTGAAATCAGAAGAATGAGATAAAACGACGAGACTTGGGAGTTTGACCAGAGAAACCATCATGGCTGACCATCTCAACTGGCAAGAAGATTGATCGGGCATCAAAGCTTTTGGATCGACTATCGACATATCAAAGTGTTAAGGTTGTCATTTAAGTTCATTTGCAAGTTTTTATTCCATATTGAAAGTTCTGGGAATTTGATTGATCAATCTCAAGTTCAACTGTGGATATGCAGGTTATATGGTTCATCATCATATGTCCAAGATCAGTATGGAAAATTAGTGGTGATGGTTCAAATAAGTTCGGTTGTATTAGTTTAGTTCAAGAAGGCAATTTTTGACTCCATGTCGATCCCAATGAGTATGCCGATCCCTATCCTAAAGGCCTTATACCGAACCCTCATTTTGACCAACGAATACTAATCCCTATTCCACCATGACCGATCTGTCAATAAGACGCCCTTAACCAATCCCTCTCCTCAACTAAGACTAACCGATCCCTATGGATAAGCCAACCATTTCCAAAGCCAAATGATGATCCTTCCAAACAAGACATGTCATACCGATCCCTCGTTCAGTTTCCTTAAACCACCTCTTCTTTTCTAACCCTACACCATCGATTCCTATGTGGCCGATCCCTTCCTCTATAATTTTATTGTATACCGACCTCTTCCTTCTCCTACCCATAGCCTTCCTTCCATCAAAATCGCTCACTGAACCCTCAGCTTTCCTATTCTTCTTCTCTCTCACACCTCCTAGCTCAATCTACTGAACCACTTACCTAGTAATCTTTGATCCCTCCAAAATCGCTCACCATCGTGACCTCGAACACTCACCAACAACTTAGAGCCAAGGATCTTATCATATAATTAAAAGAAGTATTTAAAGGTCATACATATATAAAATATGATGTTCAAATCATGGTAAGCTCGAGTGCTTGGACACTATAACAAAACAACCATATTACAACATTTCATTTGCAACCAACAAAAATTGATAGTTGTAATAGATATTTTTAACAACTATTTTATTTCAGCAGTTGTAATAGATATTTTGTAACAACTGTTCTATTTTATCAGTTGTAATAAAGGTACTTTTGACAACTACATTTTGTAGCAGTTGTAATATTTATTTTTAACAACTATTTTCAACAGTTGTAATAAATATTATGTTTAATCAAATAGGGACTTTCAATATCCCTCCTTTCATTTCTTCGCCCCGCCCAAACGTTGAAAAAAAAACCGAACCGCTATTTCATAATAAAAACCTAAATCATCGTCCAAACGCCAAAAAAAATTCATTTTCATAACAATTTCGTAGTAGATCCAAAAAAACCCTAAATCATCATCGTCGCCGATCGCAAACTGCAACTATCGCTTTATCGCTTGTGCTAGCTCATATTATCGCTCAAAAGGTTTGATCTTTTTCATTTTTTTAATCTGTCGATTATAATTTCGTTTTTCTGGGTTATTTTTGTTGATTGCATTCGGTTGTAGTTTGTTTTTGTGTGATTTGCATTTTTTTGTGATTGTCACTGATAGACCAGTCGGCTTTTGTTCATTGAGTTTATTTTGTGTTATCGTCACTGTTCGATTAGGGTAGGCGCAAGCATGAGGAAAACAGACCATGTACCTCATTTATGTGTACCTCCTTGCCTCTAGTTGCTCCTTTGAGAAAGATACCTTGTGTGTTCCAAGTACCAGCGTGAGTATGCCTGAACTCTACAACTGCTTTAGTAACTGTAGATCTGACTTGAGATGGCTCACTAATGAACCGTGCTAACAAAGTTACACGATCCGGGAGCCAACTGCAATCATTGGCCAAAAATTAATTTAGGACCCGTTCATTTAAGAATATTATTTTACATCAGGTAGATGTTATGTTATGGCTATCTTAACTAGAGCTAGGGAGAAAAGATATCATTATAGATTTGAGTGGGATTTGCAAACCTTGATAGTTGAAACCCATACGCTTGCAACATACATTTTTAAATATCCTAACTTACTATTTAATTATACTCCTTCATCATTCCATCTTAATTACATCTGAGATGGTACTAGTTGCATCCATGGATGTTTCTATAAACGTCAAAGCGCAACAAGGCCTTCCTCGTTATAATGATGATGGAAAACCTCAAAGAACAGGTACACATGTACCAAATTACATTCATTAGTTGTTCTGGACCATTAAAAGCTTATACTAATGTATTGCTTTTCATGATTTAAGGTGAAGCTCTATGGATACTAGGTGTGGCCATTGGATACACCATAGCTTCTTCCATTAGCATGATGTAAGTTCAACATATTGTATTATTTTAATCGAAAATATTACTATGACACTTACCGGTAGAGAGTTCCCTACATTGTTTATAGACATAATGTTTCGTATATTTACGGTAGGGAAATCAATGATGGAAAGTTAGCAGTACGCCTAAGCGGTACACATCACATTACTAATTGGACCGATAATAATCCTGAATCGATGGATTTAAAAACAGAGACAAACATATACTATACCCATTTTTGTTGCCTTCATAGCAAGTTAGTTTTAATGGTTAAAAAACTCATCAATCTCTTTCAAAAAAATACCATCAAAAAGTTTCGTTAATATTACAATGAATAGGCAGTAAAGCCAATGGCGTACCTTCTTGGTGTGAAAACAAACCTTGTTCTGGAAACCCCTGAACCATATTCATAAAAACCAAGTGGAGTGGAATAGTAGACTAACATATTTGAATTCGTGCATGTCTTCTGAACAATAATTACATGTACAAGCGCACATACTTATGCTTGACATAGTAATAATTACGATTAAAATAATACAACTATTTAGTTGTCGATTGAAATTGGGCATGATTAGTTGTGAAATTTCGAAACTAATTGACATTCGCTAAAACACTATCAAGCCTTGTGGTAATTTTCTTCCCTTTTATATATCTCTAGAAAAATTCATACCCTCTAAACTGGTTTTGTGGTCTTGTACATGTTCAACCCTTTGCTGTTGCACCTTGCGTCTTACCTGGTTATGCACTTGACCACCCTGGTCTTGTCTTTAGTTAGCTGAGTCCTTATATATGTACTTACTCATCTTTCTTTTCTCTGCTCATGTTCAGTTTCAAACTATATTTATGCACTACCTTTGATTTTAGTGTGCAGTTCTATTATTTCACCATTCCAAATCTTGGTAATGTATTATATCTTACTGGGATTTTAGTATTATCAACTTTTTTAGTATTTGTGTACATCCACTTATGCACGTACGCTCCACTAATTTATAATTGAAAATATATATATATATATATATATATATATATAGGTGAAACCAATACATATAAACTGTGATATTTACTTATGTGGTATTATAAATATACGTGTGTAATAGTAATAAACATAAAATAAAGAATGAATATAAAATGGTTCATATGTGTAGCTGCTGTATATTTTGGCATCACTATAACAAAATGTAGTTTCAACGGCAAAGCATAACAACGTTTTAAACAAACTTGCTGTTATTTACCATATAAGTGTAAAAATGAAAATGAAAATGCTGTTTGTCGAACGAAATATCGGACGGGATTTTTCTTTCACATTGTCGCCTTGCATTTCACTTCATTTCTTGTTATTTCTCACTTTTCGCACAATCTTTTCATCAATTTCAGCTTTATCCCCTTTCAATAATCCTCTCAAATTACAAGACCGTTCGAATTGGTCCTCTTACTTCTTTCAATAATCTCCGCCTCCATATTCGATTGCCCAAATTATGGTTTTCGATATCATGTAAGAGAGAAAGAGGCAGAAGTAGACTATCTTTATTCTATAGTCATGTTTCATTCCACGGCCAGATTGCACGGCTTGGAGGCAACTGGAATTTGTTAAGGTTGGGTTTCGATTTTTTTTTTCTTCAGATGCTATTCCCGTCGAATCTCAATAATATCTAGATGTAGCTGATTGTTTTTATTTAATTTTTCATACTGGAATTTTGCAACTGTTGTTATTATTGAGTCATCAGATTCAACTAGCTCGATATATGGACTCTGTCATGTAAGCTGTACTTATAAATCCATCTTACTTTTGACTTAATTTGTTAATGTGGTTGTACGGTGGATAATAACTTAGCCTAACAGATCATTAATATTTTACAAACCTGCTATTTTGGAAATCCATTACTCATAACTATTGATTAGCATTTTTTATCTTTAAGCTTTTATTCCTTTTCTTTATTTAAACTCCCATATATGTGTGGGCGTGCTTGCGTATGTATGTGTTGTTGAAAACGATTGGTTATGAATTTGTTTGTCATTGTTTAATTGAGTATTTTTCTCTCCAAATAGTTGGGTGATAGATGTGAAGTCACCCATCATCCATCACCATCATAATTATGCTACTGCTCATGCAAGTGTTATTGCGAAATTCATATGAGTACCAGTTGCTGCAAGAGAGGATTGATTGCACATTTATGCTTATGTGTTTTCTTTCTTTCTTTGGAAAGAGTTGGGCATTCTTTTGTGCTTGTTTGTAGGTAGGGTAGTAAATTAAATTATCTAGCAGAACAAAAGTGTTTAATTTTTGAACATTTCAAGTTTCTAACTAATAGAAAAATAAAACCATTTTTCTACAATAATGTATGAAATAAGCCAAATGAAAATAAGATCATTTTTATAGTAATTTGGTTCATTTTTAGCAAGTGAGAAATGAGATTAGTAGGCAAACAGAGCACTGCAATTGCCAACAAAACAAATAAAAGGCAGAAAAGTACGTGAATATGAAAAAATGTCACTAAATAATCTTTCTCATTAGTCTCTCAACTTGGCTAGCATCACCGATCCGTTGACCAACAATAATCTATCGGTATACACTTATTTTCAGTCTATCTCAGTGTTATCTATGTGATGATGTTAGCATTTAATTATATAACTGAACACAAAACTTCATCATTAACTTTAAGAAAAAAGTTGGTTATGTACTGTGAATTATCACGTGGTGGAATTCAGGTAGTAAACTATTTATATGGGATTCAGATCAGGTGACCTATGTCAGGATGCTCACAAATCCATGATGGAGTATGAGAACCAGATTTGTAAAAGGGAGAACAACTCCTTGCTCACTTTCTTTATCTTTTTGATGAAGATTATGATAGGTAAATTCCATATTTCTGTAATTTTTAACTTTGGTTTAGTCTGATATGTTTTATATTTTGGGAAGAGCCGAAGAGTACTTTAAGATGGCAGTTAAGAGTAAGCCAGTTTTTATGGAATGGTTAAAAAGAAAAGCATTTCGAAGAAGGATCGATGCTGTAAGGTGGATTTTTAACTTACGATAAAACTAGCATGCTTTGCACATGGTATAGTTTTCGTTGAGTTGCAATATTTCTGAGGTAGTAGCAAAATACTATTCCAATCTAAATTTCAAAGCTAGCAATCTTATGTCTGTCTCAATTGATACAGACACAACATTATAAATTAAATGTTTTTGAAATATAATTCAGTCATGAATTTGTATTAAGAGTAAAAAGTTTTAGCTCCTACACACACACGTATAGACACACACACATTGAATGTTGTGGATGTAAGGGGAATAATATTTTGTTTATAATTATATGTTTTTTTATCAATAATTAATTCAAAGTAAAACAACAGTAAATAGCGGGGACCGTTTACTTATTTTTAAACACCTGATACTATAGGTAAAATCATATGGATTTTTTATTTTATTTTATTTTGTAGAATATGATAGTTGAAGTCTATAGTCACTGTCAAATTTCATTTTATTTTATTTTTTAACTAATCACTCACAAATGGGCGCAGCAAGGAATAAAAATTGAAGGTAAAATACGTTCACAGGTAGAAATATCACAATATTCCTAAAATCGTATGACATATGAAAAAACAACCTCATAATAGTACAATTCTTTTATGAATGACCCTAACATGTCATTTTTGTAACGGTTTTAAGTTACTGTTGTTTGCCTAGCACTCGATGCCTGTATCTTTGTCCTCACCGTGCCTATGTATTTTATGTCATACTACTACTATTATTTTTTCATTTTGCTTTCACATCCGTATTGTTTAGATTGCAAAGTGAATGTACAGTAGACAATTTAGAGGATCATCCAAAAAAATACAACACTGATGAAGGAATTTTATTAAAATAAAGTCGGTGCGCTGCAATATGTAGTATAGGCTGAACAGAGTGGTGATTATGTTATGGTAACAAATATTCAGTTGCAACTATGAAGGAATGGTTTGTAGTAGCACACGAGAAAAAAGGTCTGATATATTCTCACAATATGGTCATTGAGCTATTGTGGATATGCTAGTTAAATGTAGGAGAGAAAAAAACATATGCATATCTAAAGCAGTTTGACTGGAATGCAGTGCAGCATGTTGGGTGACCAGTTTGAAGGAGTTGATGTTGTGTCTAAATGCAGTACGAAGGAGCAGTTGCAGTACAGTCATACATGCATGAAATACGAATGAGTTGATACTGATCAGTAGTTAATAGAACAAATTCGTAGCCACTGGAAATGAAAGTTAGAACAGAATCATTTGCCATGGTTTAGGGGCATATATGCACCGGTTTCAGGGTTTCTACCGTATTGCTACTACAAAAATATATCCAAGCTTTTACATTATATCACTTACACCACTCAGCACTGCTGCCCGCATCCTACTTGCATAAGCCTGACACTTGACATGCTTTTGCTTTACTCTGGTTTCACTATGATTCATGCCTGGTCCGTGCATCACAAGCCTAAATTAATGCTTTACTTCACTTTTACGTGCTCTGGATGCACACATCATGCCATCATTGTTCGTTTTCTTTAGATTACTTGTTCACTTGGATAAGTTTGTTTATTTTTTATCAGCTATTATGTGCTTCCTGCTGGTCAGCTCTTTATTAATATATTTTTTATCAGTTAAAACTTTCGGACTCAGGTAATTTTGTATAATATTATGCAATTCTATGTTTATTATAATTTGTAAATGCTACTTGATTTTATGGCATGTTGTATGCTTTGTATTAGTCAGTCGCCTAATGAATTGTTTGATGAATATTTAGTGTTTGCATTATGAATACGATTTAACTTTGTGTATACTTTTTTAATGAATTGATTTTCAAGCATTACTTTTGCTTTACAGGTAGATAGATGACTGTGATGCAAAGAAAGATTGCAACTAGTTATGGATCGAAGTTATGAATCAAATTGAATGAAGTCTGCTCCATTTAATGGCATGTTTTTTATAATTATAAATAAGCTAGTCATTCGAACATTGAAATGTTGATAACTTTAATATTTGTTTGACATAATTGGGAATTAAACAATACAGCCATTTAAGTTTTCTCCTTGTATCAATTCACCTAGTTGTTTCATGATGGCAGGGATGGCAATATATGATGCCGTGCAGTATATTCAGTCTCCGCTCTCTATGCTGGCCAGGTGAATTTTTGTTCCCGTTTTTTTTTTAGATTTTGGAAATGCTTTGAAAGGATTTACATTTAGACAGATAAGCGTGCATGTTTTTGTTGATTGGTAAGTATAGTAATATTCTTGTTCAATGCAAGTTGCCCCTTTGACATCCTTTCTGATTAATTATATGAATACTACTGTTATAATTAGCTCTTGATTATAATTCGGTTACAATCTGAGTATACATTGTAGGATCTTATTCTTGAAAGCACTCAACTAGATTGCACTCATATGCTGATTCATATTGCATCATACGTCTGTATTATTGGACTCAACTGGATTCTTAAGCACGCAACTAGATTGCACTCAACTAGATTCTTAAGTGATTGCATATAGGCCTACTTCATACGTCTGTACTATTGGACAAGCAGTTGGAAAGATTGTTGCTTAGCACTTAGAATTTATCTCTTTTAATTAGTATGTATCTATATTTATATTGACGTATGTTATGGATTTAATTATGTTTTGTAATAAAATTATGAACTCAAAAATGGTGTAAAATTGAATTGTTTTAGATTTTATTAAATGTGAATGGTTCATATTGTTTCAAGTATTGTTAACAATTGTAGTTATTATTAGTGAAATATCGGTTTTGATTATAATGTTATGAAATTTATGGTTAATGGCAGTTGTCGGAAGATGAATTGCAATTGTTGGTAGCAGTTGTAAAAAGATTTATTGAAACTGTCAATAACAGTTGTAAATAAATCTATTATAACTTCCAAAAACAGTTGCAAAAGTTATTGTTGCAACTGCTATTAGCAGTTGCAAAAAAACATATTACAACTGTCAATGCAACAATTACGATTTACCACAACTTTCAAAAGCAGTTGTAAAAAGCTTTTTTACAACTGCTTCTGCAACTGTCGGCAACAGTTGTAAAAATCTTCAACTCTTTTACAACTTTGGATATTAAGACTGGCGGCCGCCCGTTGTAATAGACCTATTACAACTGTTTTTGGCAGTTGCGAAAAGGTATTTTTGTTGTAGTGGGAGATGATCGAATTGAAAAGGAAGGAGAGGCAAGTTTGTTGGTTAGTTGGAATCGTGGATGGATTTATGGCCAAAGGTTGGAGTGTTTGGTTTCATGACGAGGGCTCAATGAAATAATAAGTGAATAAGATAAGTAAATAAGGAAGGAAAGGAGGGCTGATATACATATAGAAGAGTGATCGGCTCAAAATGCTGAGCACGTATTGAGGAGAGAAGGATCGGCATAGAAGTTTGCCGACCATATTAGCAAGGCTCTAAGGAGGGATCGGCATAATGCATGATGACCCCTAAACATCTTTACAAAAAAAGAAAAAAAGGGGAAAAATAAACATGGTTGTAAAAGTTGGCTATGAACATGAACATATAAAATACTATAGAAATTGGCAACGACAAATAAGTGTTTGAAAACTTCCGAGAGCTGACAAAAAAAATTTGTATATGAATGTGCACATGGATGACTTAAAAGTTCAACTTTCTGACATCAATAAAATTGAAATCAAACCTGAAACCATCGATTTCAGGGCTGGACTAGATAATAGAAGTTTGTAAGTCTCGTAGAACCGAACTTATATATATAGATAAAATATAACACAAGATTTATGTTATTGGAAATTGACCAAGCATCATGGCAATTAATAAAAATTCAATGCCTTGAAAAAATGATTTGACAAAGGAATAGCAATTGTTCAAGAAGCTAGATAGACCTCTTTCGACAATTCAGACTTGTTTAGATTTAAAGCACGTCACGTTACTCACAAGATGTACTTTTAAGGGCAAGTGTTATCTGGCATTCTAACCTGGCTATGTTGAACTGGCTGCACGAGTTAGACCAGATTACCATCAAGGCCGATGATTCCATAATGATGACTGTGGGACCTACAAGTCAAGTATAGATGGATATATGAAACCAGAATTGAACGAAGTAGGTAGATAAATAATGCAGGATGCTTGAAATATGGAATATAGCTTAGTCAATGAAAGGGACTAGTATGGATATGCTCAATTAAGAGGGAATGACAAACTTTAGCTTACTGAGAGGAGTCGGTATACTTTGGCAGGCTACATCAAGAAGGGATCGGCATGCTTTGTTTAGTTGGATTGGTATACTTTAGCTCATAAAGGAGGGCTTGGAGTAGATGATTGAGATGGATCAGTATAACTGCGTAAAGAAGGGATCAGCTTATTTTGAATAAGATGATTTGGCATATTATGTGAAAGAGAGGGATCGACATGCTATATTGGAAAATATGGTTCAGCAAGTTTCATTGAATATGGGTCGGTATACAACCCTTTAGAAGGCTCAGCAGAAAGTAGTTTACAAGTGGAGTCAAATCAAAGACCAATCAAAAATAGAGCTCTGTTAATCGAAATGACTTGAAAATTGGAGATTAAACATATTTGAGCATGCATAAGCAACCAAAGGGATCGCTGCCCAAATATCGAAAATGAAGGGATTGGTACCAATCCCCTTTATTGGGATTTGGGCCTAGCAAGCCCTCTGGTGGGACCAAATGGGTTAGAAGGTCCCATAGCTGAAGTTTTAGGGAGATTGGTGGTCGTCTTCACCTGTAAATAATGGCCAAAGAGGTCATTCTGGAGATCTTTACAATGCTGGTTACTTAATTCTTTATTATAATCAAGTTTTTCCTATTTCTTGCTGCTGTAATCAGATTATTAGTTGATCAATAAAGATAATCTTCAAAGTTGTCATAGGCTATAATACCGAACCATTATAAATTTCTGTATTCTTGACTATTGCTTTTATTAGTCTATTAGTTTATTTTGTTCCTCAGTTTTAGTTTTACTTTCTTCATCTACTTCTCTACATAAATCTACTCTTGGGTGTTTGTGACCAATTTGGTTGCAAACACTTATATCCTTTACCAATGTTGGTATCCCTATGGACATAAATCCCTACTTTGATTAATGCTTGTTTTTTTATTTGATAGTTAAATAACCGACTATCAAACTTGGTCAGTTTAAATTATCGTTGTCCGTTCGAAGAGACCGGGATCAGATATAGTATCCGAAAATCACTTTGAATCGGCATAGGCATTTGAATTGGAACATCTTGAAGATGATTGAAGATGGAGCTTCTGAAATGCAAGGGCTACTTACTACTAATCCCGAGGGTGATTCCAAAATGGATGTAGTAGAGGTGGTGCCTTCGGTTTCATCAGATGCAGAACGAACTTGTATGGATGAATGATGACATTGCATTTCTGCTTGGAGAGTAGTGTTAGCAGTCCAAGTGGAATTGTTATCTAAAAGGTAAAACGTAGCCTCTAGCCTCATTAACTGGTAAATGAATAAAGCAGGGACGTGCCGCAACGCTAAATGGGTCGCTCCTATTAGGGTAAGATCATTCCTTATATAGAGTCGATATTCTTGTATGCTTCGGGGCCCATTATGGTTGTTAATCAACCAAACCGGCTATCATATTCAAGCCTATCCAGTAAGGGGTAGGGCCGGTCCAGAGTAGTAGAGGTGCAACGTGTTATAGCCTCCTATACATTTTATCTAGAGGTGTACGGATTCGGTCGGTAGACCCTTACCCACTCATAGTTGGAATCCATTTTCCAATACGAGCCATTGGACTTGATTGTATACCTATTATGTTGGAATTTAATTAACGTAACAATTTCAACTATGATTAAATATTTATTTTAAACCATAGATATTATTATAATATCAGAGGATTTTCTATGAAAATGTCTTCGTTGTCGTAAGGTAAAAACCTGTCTTTGTTTATGTACATCGTGGCCTTACGAGCTACCTTCCTTTAAAAGGTTTTATATTAAAATCCATTTGAAGTGTGTTTTCTCACGTTGGTTTGCCACATTGACACTCGAGTCCGACAAAGCATATTAGCAGATTCAGTTTGCATACTTGAAGCTTTAGGAGACGAGTTGCATGCTCCAACTCGTATTCACGTATATTCTATTTCCGCTGCATTGGTTGTTTATATTTATCAGTAATTGTGAGGAGATGTTGTTATAACTGTCCAGGTTGTGGATTGATTAGTTGACCCTGACAAATATATGTATAATAAAGTTCAGTTTTTCTTTTGTAAAGATCATTGTTATATTATAAATTTCTCATCACGTTGTGAGATTTTGTTCTGTCTTTTCTTTTATTTTCCCTAACAATATATCCTTCCAACACTCGGATGCTCGGCACGTGAATACCGTAGATGTATCAATGTCGACTTTTAAGGGTCGATAAGGTGGGTTCATTACATATGTACTATCAAATGGAAAGTAAACTCACTCAAATCCATGTTGAAACCAAGCTCAAGCACACCAGATCACTTCCAACCATCACCTAACATCCAAAAGGCTTCACCTTTCCCTCCATTTTGCACTAAGCCTCCTCCCTCCTCATTTTAGTACTCATAGCCCATGATGGGTGCACCATTTTCTTCAAACTTCCTTCAAGTTTGAGAAGTTTTTCCATGTTACTATGTTGTCTTAGGCCTATAGCTTGAGTTTGGAGAAGTTTGGTGTGGACTTGTATTGATTAGAGATTGATTAGTGAAGATAGAAATGGATTAAGACTAAGGTGTTTCTACCTTTGAAAATTAACAAATGTGTTAATGTAACACATGAAGGCCCTTATGTAACATCCCGCCTTTTGATGCCTAAAACTAACCGCTACTAATGCTGCAGTCATCCATAGTTTTTATTTCTTGGCAACCGCAATATTGATACACAGGAACGCATGAATATGAAAAAAAATGTAAACTTCCAATAAATAGAATTTCTCATTTCATGCAAATTACAACTTAAGATTTAATTACATAATCCCATACGTTAACCACGTTAAGATCACATATACATGTACAAAATATGATAAGAGAAACATATAAAGATGTCCCCTTATGATGATCAGAGAACTAAAAATATGAACTTTACAGTTCTTTGCAAATCACAGCAGAAAAGACAAAATAGCTCCTATATAGCTTTCACCGCCTCCTGCACATCTCCAGAAGCTTATTCTTCTAAAAAAATCTGAAAGTTTCCCACTCTCGGACTACTCAAATTAGTTTTGAGTATCTGAGAGTCTGTGGAGAAACACAAACTTCGAGTCAGACAATAAGTCTAGCATGAATAATCCCCTATCATCTCTTATCATAAATAGATATCTAGTGAGACCACGCTACTTAGCGGAATGAGTTTTCCCCTCAGTAGTATCCAAAACAAAACATGTAAATCATTTACTTTGCTCCTGACCCCAAAATGATTAGTCTTAACATAACATGAAATAAAACCATAAATCATATGTATTGGATGTCCCATCCACCCATTTATTAAATATCCTATCTAAAAGCAATTTAATAGATTTCCCATCTAAAATCAATTTATTAGAGTCCCCCTCTAAAATCTTTAAAATGGAGGTTTTTCATAATTTAATAGAACTATCCTTCCCAAATCCACTTAAAATAAATTCAGATTATCCATCGTCCATTATTTTATAAAAGATGGTGTGGTTATCCACATCACACTACATTGTTTTTCTAGGATGATTTAGAAACCTTGGGTACCAAATCCCGAGGCAAACTACCTCTGCCAAAACATTCTTTACTTTAGAAATTTGATGTGGGCTATCCACCTCCCATTCTATGGTTTTCCTAGGTTAACCAAGAACCCATCACTTGGCCAATTAAAACATCAAGATCCCCATGATTATTATAAAAATTCACGATCCCCATGATTACTTATTTTCCCTAGGTATACCACCTGTTAAACCTATTCCCATTGGTAGCTCCAATTAGGTTAAATTAAATAAAACACATTGATAGCCCCAATGTATATTTACAAAAGCATATTTCAGTTGGTAACCCCAAACTATGTATCAAAAACATTAAACCTACCCCAGTGTCCCCAAGGTTTAATAGCATCTAATTTATATAAGGATTCTCCTTACATATTCAACAAAATAAGTATTTTATGCTATGGCCCTTCGAAGTAACCCCTTCAAGTTAGTAAAATTAACATAAGGAAAAATGGCTATAAACAGCCTTTTAAATCCCTTCAAATGAATTCCCATTCGAAAGCTAATAAACATCTGAAGTTATCCCCTTCGAAAGCCTTCCTTTTCAAAGCATCACAAAACCATACCTTTCGACCTTGTCGAAAGGTCTTACCTTTCGACCCTGTCGGAAGGTTTCTTTTCGACCTAGTCGAAAGGGTCTACCTTTTGACTTTGTCGAAAGCCTGGGGTATCCCCCTATAAAACCATTTATAAACCTTTCGAAAGCAATGAAACCTTTCGAAGACAAAACCTTTCGAAATCATTGAAAGTAACCCCTTAAAAATCAAAACCTTTCGAAAATAATAAAGTGTTAGTGTTTGAACCAACCCTTTAAAAACAATGGAGGGAGGCAAAAAGTTTTAGAAAACAAAAGATAACCTTTGACTCCATCCGGGTCGAAAGGTTTGTAAGTGGCAACTATGCTTCTGGCCCAATCGAAAGATATACCTTTTGAATTTTTCGAAAGGTTTCATTTAAAAAAAGAAAGCAGACCAATCGAATTTTTTTTCTTTTAAACCATTTGACAATGTGGAAAGCTCTTTGTCGAAAGCTAGCAGGCGTTCTTTCCTTAAAAACAAAACAAAATCTCGTATCTTTCAAAAGCTCTAACCTTTCATTACCTTTCGACCCGTTTCAATTCACTACGTACCAGTCGCCTGATACCATGTGCATTGAATTTAGACATAGTCGAAAGGCTTGATACCTTTCGACCTTGTCAGAAGGTCTGGAATGAAGGCGTAAGCCCATGCCGAAAGAGTCGAAATAGTGAAAATTGTACTTTAAAACAGTTCTTTTGTACCCCACCTGCCTTGTTTGTCTAAATTTGATTTGTTGCTAGAATTTTATAATCCAAATTGCAGCCGACTTTCCTTATTTGGAAATTTAAATAAATCTGAAAAAGCCATTTTCTCCTTCATAATTATATAAAACATTTAAGTCTCATTCCTTAATAATTTTATATAACTATTAAAACACCATAGAAAAATCTAGAAAAATTACAGAAAATCAGTTAATATGTTATCTTAAACATATTAAAATTCCAAAGCATATGAAGATAAAAACAACTTGGAATTTAACCAAAATCGAACAAAAACGTGTTAATTAGCCTATTAACATTTAAAACACTTATATCTTATCCAAACAAAGGTTCATGTTGATATAATTTAACCAAATCATAAACATGAAATGGGTATAACCCATAGCCGATCCAAACAAAGAAAAATGAGATGATAAACATGATTGTTCAACTTTATTATTTGATTGGAGAATGAGATAATTTCCTAGCTTTAATTCCTTAGCTTTTTCTTTAATTTGTTGCTCTTCCTGGAGCTTTTAATGGCTGGCTGAAAGTAAGGTGGGGAGTTATGAATGAGAAAGCGAAAGTTTATTAAGGTGTAGGAAGAGATTTATACTAAGAAATGTAGCCTCATTTTCAAGTTTACCCCTTAGGACATTTCTTCTTCTAAATTTAGTTCATTCATTAAAACACGACCATTGGATTTATTAATCTCATCTCCCTAGCTATTTACATTATTCTATTTAATTTACCCAATTAAATATCCCGAATAATGTTAAATAAAATTCAGGAGCATTATAGACCTCTCCCCTTAAAGATTTTCGTCCTCCAAATTTTAGTATGGACAAAACGACAAGCATATAGCCAATGCAAGCAAAGCTAGTATAACATACAAGCCAAATTATATATAAACCCTATATAGAACTTACCATCTAAAATAGCCCAAGAAAAGTTGCCCTAATCCTTTCTTCTGTCTCCCAAGTACAGTCCCTCACGTTGTCACTCCACTAAAATTTCACCAACCTGACTGTCTTGTTCCTTAATCTCTTCTCATCTTTTTCCACAACACAAATTGTTTGCTTCACAAAAGTCATATCTAGTTCCACCACTAAGTCCTCCAGTGCCGTCGGAGCGATAATAATTTCTCGATCATGGTCATACTTCCTAAGATGAGAAACATGAAACACATTGTGGACCCCGACCAAACTGCTTGTTAAATCTACTTGGTATGCAAGTCTCCCAAACCTCTCTGATATAGGAAATGGTCCAACATATCTTGGTGCTTGCTTCCTGATCTTCCCGAATTGAACAACGCCCTTCATCAACGTTACCTTGATGAAAACTCTATCTCCAACTAAGAATTCTAGGCCCTTACGCCTTTTGTCTGCTAACTCATCTGCCTAGACTGATCTTCCTTCATTCTTTCCCGTATCGGTTCGATGTTTTACGTCGCCTCTCTCACTAAATATGGACCAAGGACCAATCTTTCTTCGGTCTCTAACCAGCATAATGGTGATTTTCATGGCCTTTCATACAAAGCTTTGAAAGGCGCCGTTCCTATAGTAGTCTTATTACTATTATTATAGGAAAACTCCACTAAATGCATGTGATCTTCCCAAGAACCACTAAAATCTAGCCATAAGCCATCAACAGATCTTCCAGTACCTTGTTGACACCTCTATCTGCCCATCCTTCTGAGGATGATAAGCAGTACTCATCTTGAGCTTAGTGCCTAACACACTCTACAGGCACTTTCAAAACTTGCTAGTAAACAAAGCATCTCTATCACAGACGATACTACTAGGAATTCCATGGAATCTAATGATGTACTTCATGAACAACTTAGTCAAAACAGGTGTCGTCCTGGTTGACCTTACCGGAATGAAATGAGCACTCTTGGTCAATCTGTCCACTATGGCCCATATACTTTCATTACCCTGGTTTGACCTTGGTAACCCGTAAATAAAATCCATGGATATCAAGTCCCACTTCAAAAGTGGAAAAACCAAAGGCTGATGCAAACCACTTGGCATCTGATGTTCGGCTTTTACTTGTTGACAGTTCAAACACTGTTTTACATAAGTCAACACCCCTCTTCATTCCTTCCCAGAAGAAACTTCTCTTCATATCCTCATACGTCTTGGTTCTCCTATGATGAATCGTAAACTTCCATCGATAACATTTCCTAAGAACTTCCTTCCTAAGGTTTCCAACATCCGGAACACATAACCGTTCCTTCTTTCTCAAACAACCTCAGTGGTCAAGAATAAAATCCTTTAAATCATCAATCTTGGTTCCAACTTCTAACCTTCTAATCCTCTCGGCTAAGACTGGTTCCTCTTTCTGCCTAGAAGTAATTTGTTCAATCAGAACTGGTCATACTTCCAAACAAGACATCATGGCGATATTTCGACTAGATCTAGTAGTCGACCTCAACTTCACACTGCAAGTAGTCTGTGCTTCTAAGTCTTTTCAATCTGCCAACATAGCTAACACAACATTACGATCTTTCATGCTAAGCGCATCTGAAATGTTATTTCCTTTTCCCAGTGTATACTCGATGCTAAAGTCATAAGCTGCAACAAACTCCAGCCATATTTGCTGTCTCATGTTCAACTCCTTTTGAGAAAATAAATATTGTATGGACTTAGATCCGTAAATAGCTTAAACCTTTCTCCCAAAAGATAATGTCTCCACACCTTCAATGTGAAGATTACTGCTGCTAACTCCAAATCATGAGTCGGGCATCTCACTTCATGCGGTCTAAGCTGTATAGAAGTATAGGCAATAACCTTTCCATTCTGCATTAGCACAATACCTAGCCCGGTACCACATGCATCATGTAAATTACCAACTGCTGATTCCCATTTGGAACTACTAACACGGATGCATTGGTTAACAAATGCTTCAACTTAAGGAATGCCTCCTCACATTTGTCAGACCAAACAAACTTCACGTTTTCCTGGTTAGCACAGTCCAGGATGCCGCTATCCGCGAGAAATCCTTAATGAACCTTCGGTAGTATCCTGCAAGACAAAGTCTATTTCTAACCTCACTTACTATTTCTGGACTCTTCCAATTGTTAACAGCTTCGATCTTATCCAAATCAATTGCTAACCCTTCCTCGGAAACTACATGACCGAGGAACTTCACTTCCTTCTTTCAGAAAGGACACTTGGAGAACTTCACCTTCAGCTGATGTTGCCTTAGCATCTCCAAAACTATTCTAAGATGATCTGCATGATCCTTCTCATTCATGGAATATACAAAATTGTCATCAATACAAGCCAACACAAACCGATCCAAGTGCTCTCGGAAAACCCGATTCATCAAATCCACGAAGAAAGATGGCGCATTAGTAATTCCGAATGGCATAACCAACCATTTATAAGACCCATATTTGGTCATAAACACCGTCAAAAAAATACTATCCTCTGCCACTCTTAGATGATGGAAACCTATCGCCAAATCAAGTTGGGAAAACACTCTTGCTCCACTCAACTGATCGAATAAGTTGTCGATTCTCGGCATATGATACCTATTCTTGATCGTCCTCTCGATCAACATACGATAGTCGATACACATCCTTAACGACCAATATTGCTTCTTCACAAATACCGCAACCGTTCCCCATGATGAACTGCTTGGCCGGATGAAATTCATTCTTTCCAATTCCACTAGCTGCACCTTCAATTCCTTCATCTTTGTTGGTGGCATCCGGTTAGGTGGTCTATTTATGGGTTTAGCTCCCAGTACAAGATCTATCTGAAACTCGATTGCTCTCTTCGGCGGCAAGCCCAAAATTAGTTCAAACACATCTGCAAACTCCCTTGCAACATAAACCTACTTCAACAGCACTTCTGTTCCCATGGCACCCAAAAATGCATAAGCATTTCCGTTCGAACTCCTTATGAGTAAATGACTCGATTATGGCTATTAGGGTGTTTCAAAGATATTTCCCCCTCTTGTAAAAATATCCTAGCACCATATCTATCTAACAAATCCATACCCAATATGATCCCGAAACCTATGAAACCAAAAACATACAAACTGCATGCAAACATACGACCTAACTAGCCAAGTTCTAACTAGTCATATCTCATTCCCAGATTCGCATACCCTCCTATAGGATTCACAACCCTCAAAGGAGTAATAAGGTGTAAAGATTCCAGACATAAGAAATCCACCAAATACTAAGATATAAATGATTGCGATGCACAGGTATTAAATAGTATCCTAACCGGAGTACTATGAATCACAAGCATACCTTCCATCGCAGCTTTTCCTTTCTCAGCAATCGTTGGTCTAGAGGATGATGGTTCCAATGCAAAGACCTTTCCCTTTCCAGCTTTAGCAGCCTCGTACACTTGTCTTTATAATGCCCCGTCTGGCCATAGTTGTAGCACTTCATATCCGACCTCACTGCAACTACTCTTCCATCACCCAAGCTACACTCATTAACATAGTGCCCTTACTTGTCACACTTGTAACAAAAAATACCAGCCTTGCTCTTCGTAGTTGCTACCCTGAATGGGTTCCTTTCGCTTCGAAGAACTTCCGCTTCTTACCCTGAAAATTCTAAACCTTGCCTGGTTTCCCTTTTCCAAAATAGAAAGCATCTCTTCATTACGAATAGCCATCTCGACAACTGTATGACACGGATCGTGGAGGTTTGGCATGGTTGCTCTAGCGATCTCAGGATTCAACCTCCTGATAAACTTATCATTCCTCTGAATGACAGCATATACAATAGCATATCTGTAACGGGATGACTCATCAAACTATGTAGCATACTCGATCACCGATATATCACCCTGGACTAAATGTGCAAATTTCCTAAGTAATGCTGACTTGGCAACCTCTGATAGAAACCTTTCTTCGAATCTCCTTTGAAATTCAGCCCAAGTCAAGTCTTCCTCTGGCTCTCCCACGGTAACTCCGTTCCATCAAAACAATGTTGTTCCCTGCAATTGCCTTGAAGCATGTATCCTCTTCGACATATCCGTCAAGCCAAGATGTTTAAATATCCTTTCAAAATGCAATAGCTAGTTCTCCACTCCTATTGCATCCTCAGTTCGCCGAAAAGGCTTCTCTCCAAGACTAGCGTAATCCTGGTCATCTTGGCATAATTATTGTCAACTGGGGTCACCGAATTAGCTCCTCCAGCATTCCCTGTAGCCACTTCCGTAGCTACTCCAGCTTGAATCATATTCATGAAGAACTGGTACATTATTTACATATCAACTAGCGGAATCTCAGCACCAACATTAGCATTTGCATCTGGGTTTGCATTTTCCTGTCCCCTGGTTGCTCCTAGTATTGGGTCAAACATTTCCACTTGTTGCAGTGCGTCTCCCACCATGATTCACTCTTCCTTGTCCTTCCTCCATGTATTACTTCCCTACTACCTGAAATCCAATCTTGGTAAGATATAGAAGAACCGCCTAAGAGAGTGGGGAATACATACTTAGGTGTTTATAACAAAGTACACATATATTATTATAACGCTTACCCAAGCCCAACCATATTTTAGATTCATTAGACTATGCTTTAAAATTTTTTTTAAGGTTTAACTTCCTTTTAGTACATAAAACATGCTCTACACCAACTTGTAACTTCCCTCCTTCTGAGGCCGCAAACTAACCGCTACTGATGCTGTAGGCATCCATAGTTGTTATTTCTTGGCGATCGAATGCGACATTGTTAATATTGATATACAGGAACACATGAATATAAAAAAACAGAATTTCTCATTTCATGCAAATTGCAATTTAAGATTTAATTACAAAATCCTAGACGTTAACTACGTTCAAATCATATATACATGTACAAAATACGACAAGAGTGACATATGAAGATGTCCCCTTATGATGATCAAAGAAGTAATAATAAGAACCTTACAATCCTTAGTGCATCATAGCAGAAAACACAAAATAGCTTTTATATAGCTAACACAGCCTCTTGCACGTCTCCAAAAGCTTATTCATCCCAAAAACTTGAAAATCTCCCACTCTTAGACTACTCAAATAAATTTCGAGTACCCGAGAGTTTGTGGAGAAACACAAACTTTGAGTCAGATAATAAGTTTGGAATGAATAATCTCCTCTCATCTCTTATCATAAATAGATATCTAGTGAGACCATGTCACTTAGCGTAACGGGTTTTCCCTTCACAGTATCCAAAACAAAACATGCAAAACATTTACTATGCTCCTGCACCTAGAATGATTTGTCTTAACATAATAAGAAACAAATCCATAAATCATATGTATTGGATATCCCATCCACCCATTTATTAGATATCCCATCCAAAAGCAATTTAATGTATTTCCCATCAAAAATCAATTTATTACAGTTCCCCTCTAAAAAAATTTAAATGACTATCCGTCATAATTTAATAGGACTATCCATCCCAAATCCATTTAAAATAAATGTAGATTATCCATCGTATATTGTTTTATAAAAGATGGTGTAGGCTATCTACCGCATACTCCATAGTTTTCCTAAGATTATTACGAACCCTTGGGTGCCAAATTTTGAGGCTAACCACCCTTGGCAAAACATACTTTACTTTAGAAATTTGATGTGGGCTATCCACCGCTCATTCCATGGTGTTCCTGGGTAACGAAGAAACCATCACTTGGATAATTAAAACATCATGATCCCCATGATTACTTATAAAAATTCATTATCCCCATGATTACTTATTTTCCCTAGGTATACTACATGTTTAACCTATTCCCATTGGTAGCCCCACTAGGTTAAATTAAACAAAACACATTGATCTCCCCAATGTATATTTTTGAAAGCATATTTCTGTTAATAACCCCAAACTATTTATCAAAAACATTAAACCCATCCCGGTGTCCCTAAGGTTTAATAACATCTAATTTATATAAGGATCCCCCTTACATATTCAACAAAATAAGTATTTTATGCTATGACCCTTTGAAGTAACCCCTTCAAATTGGCAAAATTTACTTAAGGAAAAATGGCTAAAAACAACCCTTTAAACCCCTTCGAATGAAGTCCCATTCGAAAGCTAATAAACATCTGAAGTTATCCCCTTCGTGATCCTTTCTTTTGAAAGCATCACAAAACCACACCTTTCGACCTTGTCGAAAGGTCTTACCTTTCGACCCTATCAGATGGTTTCTTTTTAACCTAGTCGAAAGGATCTACCTTTCAACTTTGTCGAGATCCCGGGGTATCCCCTTATAAAACCATTTATAAACCTTTCTAAAGCAACGAAACCTTTCTAAGACAAAACCTTTCGAAATCATTGAAGGTAAACCCTTCAAAACCAAAACCTTTCAAAAACAACGAAGTGTTAGTGTTTGAACCAACCCTTTGAAAACAATGGGAAGAGGCGGCAAGTTTTAGGAAACAAAAGATAACCTTTAACTCCATCTAGGTCGAAAAGTTTGGAAGCGACAACTATGCTTTCGACTCTATCAAAAGATATACCTTTTGACTTTGTTGAAAGGTTTCATTTAAAACAAGAAAGCAAACCAATCAAAACCTTCTTCTTTTAAACCATTTGACAATGTCGAAAGCTCTTTGTCGAAAGCTAGCAGGCATGCTTTCCTTAAAACCAAAACAAAACCTCATCTCCTTCGAAAACTCTAACCTTTCATCCCCAAACCTTTCGACTCCTTTCAATTCAGTACATACCAGTCGCCTGATACCAAATGCATTGATTGACCTAGTCAAAAGGTTTGATACCTTTCGACCTTGTCGAAAGGTCTGAAATGAAGGCGAAAGCCTTTGTCGAAAGTGTCAGAATAGTGAAAATTATACTTTAAACAGTTCTTTTTACCCCACCTACCTTGTTTGTCTAAATCTGATTGGTTTCCATAATTTTATATTCAAAATTGCAGCCAACTTTCCTAATTTTGAAATTTAAATAAATTTGATTAAGCCCCTTTCTCCTTTATTATTATAAAAACATTTAAGTCTCATTCCTCAAATAATTTTATATAACTATTAAAACATCGTAGAAAAATCTGGAAAAATTGCAGAAAATTAATTAATATGTTATCTTCAACATATTAAAATTTCAAAGCATATGAAGATCAAAACAACTCGAAATTTAACCAAAACCGAATAAAAACGTGTTAATTAACCCATTAACATTTAAAACACCAATGTATTCTCCAAATAATGGTTTAAATGATTATAATTTAACCAAGTCACAAACATGAAATGGGTATAACCCATAGCCGATCCTAACAAAGAAAAATGAGATGATAAACATGATTATTCATATTGATTAGTTCATTGGAGAATGAGATAATTTCCTAGCCTTAATTTCTAAGCTTTTTCATCAATATATTGCTCTTCCTAGAGCTTTTAATGGTGGGCCGAAAATGAGGTAAGGAGATATGAATGAGAAAGTGAAAGTTTACTAAAGTGGAGGAAGAGATTTATACTAAGAAATGTAGCCCCATTTCTATTTTTACCCCTTAGGAAATTCCACCTTTTAAATTTAGTTAAACCTTATTTTAGTTCATTCATTTAGACACGACCATTGGATTTATTAATCTCATCTCCCTAATTATTCACGTTATTCTATTTATCAAATTAAATATCTCGAATAATGTTAATTGAAATTCAGGGGCACGACATACTCCCTCCTTAAAGAATTTCGTCTCGAAATTTCAGTAAGACAAAACGATAGCATATAGCCCATGCAAGAAAAGCTAGTATAACCTACTAGCCAAATTCTATATAAACCCTATATATAACTTTCTATCTAAAATAGCCCAGGAAAAGTAGCCCTAATCCTATCTTTTATCTCTTATGTACAGTCCTTCACATTGTCGCTCCATTGAACTTTCACCAACCTGACTGTCTTATTCCTTAACCACTTCTCATCTTTTTCCACAACACGAACTGGTTACCTCACAAAAGTCGTATCCAATTCCACCACTAAGTCCTTCAGTGCCATCAGAGCGATAGTAGTTTCTGGCTCATAAACATACTTTCTAACATGAGAAACATGAACACCTTGTGGATCTCAGCCAAACTGCTCGGTAAGTCTACACGGTACGTAAGTCTCCCAATCCTCTCTGATATAGGAAGCTTTCCAACATATCTTAGTGCTAGCCTCCCGATCTTTCTAGACCGAACCACATCCTTCATCGATGATACCTTGATGAAAACTCTATCTCCAACTGAGAATTCTAAGCCCTTACGCCTTCTGTCTGCGTAACTTTTCTCCATAGACTGAGCTTCTTTCATTCTTTCCCATATCAGCTCGATCTTTTCCATTGCCTCTCTCGCCAAATCTAGACCAAGGACCAATCTGTCTCCGGTCTCTAACCAACATACTGGTGATTTGCATGGCCTTCCAAACAAAGCTTCAAAAGGCGCCATTCCCATAGTAGTTTGATAACTATTATTACATGACAATTCCACTAAGTGCAAGTGATCTTCCAAAGAACCACTAGAATCCGGCACACAAGCCCTCAATGGATCTTCCAATACCTTTTTAGCTCTCTCTATATGCCCGTCTGTTTGAGGATGATATGCGGTACTCATAATGGGCTTAGTGCCTTACACACTATGCAGGCTCTTCCAAAACTCGCTAGTAAACAAAGCATCTCTATCGCTGATGATACTATTAGAAATTCCATGCAGTCTAATGATGTTATTCATGAACAACTTAGCCAAAACATGGGCCGTCCTAGTTGACCTTACAGGAATGAAATGGGAACTCTTGGTCAATTTTTCCACTATGACCCATGTACTTTCATTACCTTGGTTTGATCTTGGCAACCCATCAATAAAATACATGGATATCAAGTCCCACTTCCAAAATGGAACATCAAAAGGTTGAAGCGAACCACTTGGCTTTTGATGTTCGGCTTCTACTTGCTGAAAGTTCAAACACTATTTTACCCTTAAGTAACAACCCTCTTCATTCCTTCCTAGAAGAAACTTCTCTTCGTATCCTGATACATCTTGGTTCCCCCCAGGATTAATCGTAAACTTCGATCGATGACATTCCCTAGAACTTCCTTCCTAAGGTTTCCAACATCTGGAATACATAACCGTTCCTTCTTTCTCAACCAACCTCTATGGTCAAGAATAAAATACTTTAAATCATTAATCTCGGCTCCAGTTTCTAACCTTCTAAACCTCTCGACTAAGACTAGATCTAGAAGCAATCTGTTCGATCAAAACTGGTCGATCTTCCAAATAAGACATCATGGCGACATTTCGGCTAGATCCAGTAGTTGACCTCAACTGCACACTGCAAGCAGCCAGTGCTTTTAAGTTTTTCCATTTTTCAAACATAGCTAACACCACATTCTGATGTTTCCTGCTAAGCGCATCCACTACCTTATTTCCTTTTCCCAATGTATACTCGATGCTAAAATCATAAGCTGCAACAAACTCCAGCCATCTTTGCTGTCTTATGTTCAGCTCCTTTCGAGAGAATAAATACTATAGAGACTTATGATCCGTACATAGCTCAAACATTTCTCCCAAAAGATAATGTTTCCACACCTTCAATGCGAAGATTACTGCTGCCAACTCCAAATCATGAATCAGGTATCTCACTTCATGCGGTCTAAGCTGTCAAGAAGCATAGGCAATAACCTTCTCATTCTGCATCAGCACAACACCTAGCCCAGTACCACATGCATCGGTGTAAACTACCAACCCATGATTCCCATTTGGAATTACTAACATGCATGCATTGGTTAATAAATGTTTCAACTTAAGGAATGCCTCCTCACATTTGTCAGACCAAACAAACTTCATGTCCTTCTTGGTTAGCATAGTCAATGATGCTGCTATCTATGGGAAATCCTTAATGAACCTTCGGTATTATCCTGCAAGACTAAGAAAGCTTCTAATCTCACTTATCGATTTTTGTCACTTCCAATTGTTAATAGCTTTGATCTTATCCGGATCAACTGCTAACCCTTCCTAGGAAACTACATGGCCAAGAAACTTCACTTCCTTCTTCCAGAAATGATACTTGGAGAACTTCGCCTTTAGCTAATGTTGCCTTAGCGTCTCCAACACTATTTTAAGATGTTCTACATGATCCTTCTCACTCTTAAAATATACCAAAATGTCATCAAAAAACCAACACGAACCGATCCGAGTGCTCTTGGAAAACCCATTTCATCAAATCCATGATGAAAGCTGGCACATCAGTAAGCCCTAATAACATAACCAACCATTTATAAGACCCATATCTAGTCCTAAACACCGACAAAGGAAACTTGTCGCCAAGTCCAGCTGGGAAAACACTCTAGCTTCGCTCAACTGATCGAATAAGTAGTCGATTCTCGGCAAAGGGTACCTATTCTTGACTATCCTTATGTTCAAGATACGGTAGTCGATACGCATCCTTAACGACCCATTTGGCTTCTTCACGAATACCATGGCCGTTCCCTAAGGAAAACTGCTTTGTCGGAGGAAATTCTTTCTTTCCAATTCCACTAGTTGAACCTTCAATTCCTTTATCTTGGTTGGTGATATCCTGCTAGGTGGTCTACTTATGGGTTCGTCTCCTGGTATGAGATCTATCCGAAACTCGATTGCTCTCTTTGGTAGTAAGCCCGAAACTGGTTCAAACATATCGGCAAAATCTGTTGCAACATAAACCTGCTTCAACTCTGCTTCCGTTCCCATGGTACCCAATAATGCATAAGCATTTCCGTTCGAACTTCTTACTGAGTAAATGACTCGGCTACGACTATTAGGGCATTTCAATGATATTTCCCCCTCTTGGAAAAATATCCTAGCACCATATCTATCTAACCAATCCATACCCAATATGATCTCGAAACCCACAAAACCAAAAACATATAAACTACATGCAAACATATGACCTAACAAATCAAGTTCTAACCGGTCATATCCCATTTTCAGAGTTGCATACCTTCATATAGGATTCATAACCCTTAAAGGAGTAATAAGGTATAAAGGTTCTAGATATAAGCAATCTACCAAATACTGGGATATAAATTTGTGCGATGCACAAGTATCAAATAGTATCCTAACTGGAGTACTATGAATCATAAGCATACCTTCCATCACAGCTTTTCATTTCTCAACAACCGTTGGTCTAGAGGATGATGGTTCTAATGCGAAGACCTTTCCCTTTCCAGCTTTAGCAGCCTCTGGACACTTGTCCTTGTAATGCCCCATTTGGCCATAGTTGTAGCACTTCATATTCGGCCTCACTGCAACAGATCTTCCATAACCCGAGCAGCACTCATTAGCATAGTGCCCCTTCTAGTCACACTTATAACAAACACTATCGGCCTTGCTCTTCTTAGCTGCTACCCCTGGCTGGGTTCCTTTCTTCTTGAAGAATTTCTGCTTCTTGCCCTAAAATTCTGAACCTCAACTAATTTCCCTTTTCTAAAAGTAGAAAGCATCTTTTCATTTCGAATAGCCATCTTGACAACTGTATGGTACGGATCCCAGAGGTTTGGCATGGTTGCTCTGGCGATCTCAGGATTACCCCTTGATAAACTTATCATTCCTCCTAATGACAGCATCTACAGTAGCATATCCATAACGGGATAGCTCATCATACTCTGTAGCATACTCAATCACTGATATATCCCCCTAGACTAAATCTGCAAATTTCCTAAGAAATGCTGACTTGGCAACCTCTGATAGAAACCTTTCTTCGAACCTCCTTTGAAATTCAGCCTAAGTCAGGTCTTCCTCCGCTCTCCCAGAGTAACTCCGTTCCACCAAACAATGTAGTTCCTTGCAATTGCCTTGAAGCAAGTCTCCTCGTCTACATATCCGTCAAGCCGAGATATGAAAATATCCTTTCATAATGCAATAGATAGTTCTCCACTCCTACTGCATCCTCGGTTCACAGAAGAGGCTTCCTTTAAGACTTGCGTAATCCCTGCTTAGCTTGGCATAATTATTGCCAACTGGGCTCACCAACTTAGCTCCTCTAGCATTCCTAACAGCTACTCCTCGAGCTGCTCCAACTTGCATCATATTCACGAATAACTGATACATTATCCCCATATCAACCGGTGGAATCTCAACACCAACATTCGCATTTGCATCTGGATTTGCATTTGCCTGTCCATCCTGGTTGCTCCTAGTATTGGGTCGAACATTTCCACTTGTTGTGGTGCGTCTCCCACCTTGATTCACTCTTTTGTTTCCTGCCTCCATTTCTTACTTCCCTACTACCTGAAATCCAATCTTGGTAAGATTAAGAAGAACGGTTTAAGACAGTGGGGATACATACTTAGGTATTTATAGCGAAGTACACATACGTTACTATAATGCTTACCCAAGCCCAACCAAATTTTAGATTCATTAGATTATGCTTTAAAAATTTTGTATGGTTTGAATTCCGTTTAAGTACATAAACCATACTCTGATACCAAATTGCAACATCCCGCCTTCTCAGGCCTAGAACTAACCGCTACTGATGCTACATTCATCCATAGTTGTTATTTCTTAGCGACCGAATGCAGCGTAGTTGATATTGATGCACACGAACACATGAATATCAAAAATATTTAAACTTCCAATAAACATAATTTTTCATTTCATGCAAATTACAATTTAAGATTAATTACATAATCCCAGATGTTAACCACGTTCAGGTCACATATACACGTACAAAATACGATAAGAGCGACATATGAAGATGTCCCCTTATGATGATCAGAGAATTAATAATATGAACTTTATAGTTCTTAGTACATCACAACGTAAAACACAAAATAGGTCCTATATAACTAATACGGCCTTCTGCACGTCTCCGGAAGCTTATTCGTCCAAAAAACCTGAAAGTCTCCCATTCTCAGACTACTCAAATTAATTTTAAATACCCGAGAATTTGTCGGGAAACAAAAACTTTAAGTCAGACAATAAGTCTGGTATCCCATATCATCACTTATCTTAAATACATATATAGTGAGACCATGTCGCTTAGTGGAATGAGTTTTCCCCTCACTAATATCCAAAAAAACATACAAATCATTTACTATGCTCCTGCACCTAAAATAAATAGTCTTAACATAATATGAAATAAAGCCGTAAATCATATGTATTGGATATCCCATCCACCAAATTATTAGATATTCTATCTAAAAGCAATTTATTGGATTTCCCATCTAAAATCAATTTATTAGAGTTCCCCTCTAAATTCTTTAAAATGACTATCCGTCGTGATTTAATAGGACTATCCATCCCAAATCCATTTAAAATAAATTTAGATTATCCATCGTATATTGTTTTATAAAAGATGGTGTGGGCAATCCACCGCACACTCCATAGTTTTCCTAGGATAACTATGAACCTTTGTGTGCCAAATCCCAAAGATAACCATCTCTATCAAAACATTCTTTACTGTAGAAATTTGATGTGGTCTATCCACCGCACATTCCATGATTTTCCTAGGTTAACTAAGAACCCATCACTTAGCCAACTAAAACATCATGATCCCTATGATTACTTATTTTCCCCACGTATACCACCTGTTTAACTTATTCCCATTGGTAGCCTCAATTAGGTTAAATTAAATAAAACATATTGATAGCCCCAATGTATATTTTCGAAAGCATATTTCTTTTGGTAACCCCAAACTATGTATCCAAAACATTAAACCCACCCCGGTGTCCCCAAGGTTAAATAACATCTATTTTATATAAGGATCCTCCTTACATATTCAAAAAGATAAGTATTTTATGTTATGACCCCTAAAAGTAACCCTTTCAAATTAGCAAAATTTACTTAAGGAAAAATGGCTAAAAACAGCCCTTTAAAACCCCTTCGAATGAAGTCCCGTTCGAAAGCTAATAAACATCTGAAGTTACACCCTTCGGAAGTCTTCCTTTTGAAAGCATCACAAAACCATACCTTTCGACCTAGTCATAAGGTTTCTTTTCAACCTACTCTTAAGGATTTACCTTTTGACTTTATCGAAAGCCTGGGATATTCCCCTTGTAAAACCATTTACAAACCTTTCGAAGAGAAAACATTTCGAAAACAAAAACCTTTCGAAGTCAAAACCATCCAAAATAATTGAAGATAACCCCTTCAAAATCAAAATCTTTCGAAAATAATGAAGTGTTAGTGTTTGAACCAATCCTTCGAAAACAATGGAGAGAGGCGACAACTTTTAGAAAACAAAAGATAACCTTTGGCTCTATCTAGGTCGAAAGGTTTGGAAGCGGCAACTATGCTTCCGACCCTGTCGAAAGATATACATTTTGACTTTGTCGAAAGGTTTCATTTAAAATAATAAAGCAAACTAATTAAAACTTTTTCTTTTAAACCATTTGACAATGTCAAAAGATCTTTTCGAAAGCTAGCAGGCGTGCTTTCCTTAAAACCAAAACAAAACCTCATCTCTTTTGAAAGCTCAAAGTTCTTTTGTACCCCACCTGCCTTGTTTGTCTAAATCTGATTGGTTGTCAGAATTTTATATTTAAGATTGCTATCGACTTTCCTTATTTGGAAATCTAAATAAATTTGAAAAGGCCCCCTTTTCCTTTATAAGTATATAAAACATTTAAGTCTCATTCCTTAAATAATTTATATAACTATTAAAACACTGTAGAAAAATCTAGAAAAATTAAAGAAAATCAATTAATTTGTTATCTTCAACATGTTAAAATTTCAAAGCATATGAACATCTAATCAACTCATAATTTAACCAAAACCGAATAAAAACGTGTTAACTAGCCCATTAACATTTAAAACACATATGTCTTATCCAAACAAAGGTTTAAATGGTTATAATTTAACCAAATATCAAACATGAAACAGGTATAACCTATAGCTGATCCAAAAAAAGAAAAATAAGATGATAAACATGATTATTCACCTTGATTAGTTGATTGGAGATTGAGATATTTCCTAGCTTTAATTCCTTAGCTTTTTCTTCAATTTATTGATCTTCCTAGAGCTTTTAATGGCCGGCCGAAAGTAAGGTGAGGAGTTATGAAAGAGAAAGTGAACGTTTATTAAGGCGGAGGAAGAGATTTATACCAAGAAATGTAGCCCCATTTTCAAGTTACTCCTTAGGAAATTCCTCCTTCAAAAATTAGTTGTCTTATTTTAGTTCATTCATTAAGACACGGCCATTGGATTTATTAATGTCATCTCCTTAATTATTCACATTATTCTATTTAATTTGTCCAATTAAATATCTCGAATAATGTTAATTAAAATTCAGGGGCATTACACCTTACGTAGAAGTGGCCAAGAGGTGACCACTCACTTCTTACCCTCCATGGAAGGTGACCACTCTTAGGAAAATATCTTTTACATTATTCACCAAAATATCTCTTTTCTTAATCCATTTGTTAACCTTTTGTTATTCACATTTAGTTAGCCATAAACACTAAAATATTTTCCTTTGCTAATTAATTACACATGAATATATTTGACGTGGCCAAAAAAGTTCGAACAACTATTATCGAGAAAACAACCATTTATCAATAAAACAGTTTTCAGTCGCATTATCGATATTTCTTCGAACATTATTTTTGTCAACATATTTCAAAAAAAAGTTTACCATCATTAGTTATTAATTAAAAAGGGTTTAAAATGGTTATAAAATCCATTTAATCACATTAAATCAAGATCCAAATATTTAAATATTTCAGATATATTTAAATACTTCGGGTCGTTATAAGGCATGACAGGGTACTTTATTACCCAAACCACCCTATGAAATGTGTAAGTTTAATTAGTTGACCGTAGAATGACTTAGACTGCACCGACCATATGAGCTTTGATATTATTAAAGGAACAACGTCAGTCTAAAGTGGGCAAAATAGCTAAATTTCAAAAAATCCTATTCTAGATCTTTTTTGTCCTAAGAAGTTAAAAAGTATATTAGGTCCAATCTAGTAAAGTTTTTAAATAAAATCTTATTTTATCCAGGTTATTTAAAATGGAGTTTGAATTTGATTTAAATCTAAATGTGTGAGTGTATCAAAACCACCTATATGCGTGATTAAAGTTAATTTAGAGAAGGAAACCATTCGTTTCTTTATTAAAACCTATGCAATTAATTAAGTGAAGGTTTTGACTTTATTTTGAGAGAAAAACCTTTCATTCTCCCTTTTTAATTAAATTGATTGATTTATTAAATATCATTAATGAGCAATTTATACGTAGCATAAATTGTGAGTATATCCAAATATACTTTAATGAATATTATGTAATGGAACAAATAAGTTGTGTACATAGTTAATGTGACCATGTATAGGAGTGGGATTTACCCCGCAACGGGCGCATTTGTTCCTTTGTGTATGCCTTTGTTGTCCATTGTTTTGACTTTAAATATATATGCATGATAATTGATAAGTTTACATATATGCATGTTAAAAATAAGTTTCCCTATATTATATGTATATATTTTCGAGTCAAGAAATAACAATTATAACACTGGTTTTAATTAAGGTTCTAAAAATAAATTCACATTAAGTTTCCTTGTATCATATATTATCAAGTCAAGAATTAACAATTATAACACTGGTTTTAATTAAGATTCTGAAAATAAATTTTACATTTTTATACAAAAGTCCAATTTAGGTTAAGCTAAAATAAAAACATGTATATCTATATATATGACTAATTGCAAGTTATATTTTAATTTTGAAATAACGTATGTATATACAAGATTGTAATTTAAGTAACATATATGTTTAAATTTAATGTTAACAAATTAACTCAATCTTCTAACTTAGGTAGAAAATATAAAAGTATATAACTTTACACAAAAGACCACTTTTGAATTCTAGAACAAAAGAAAACTTTTACTTTTATAAATAAATAAAAAAAATTATTTTCTAGAAAATAACCGTATAACACAAGATATCAATTTTTAAAGTAATTTTAAACAATCAAAAAATATGGTTTATTCAAGTTCATGTATACAGATGTTAAAAAAAATTACATAACATAATAAAATATTTTTACATTTTTTATAAACAATATTCCAAAACATGATAAAAGTAGTCGGACAATCTAAGGCACATACAAGTTTGTTATAAGATATTTTTGATCTATATATACAAAGAACACGGAAAAACAATTAAGTGAGATAAAGGATTTGAAGTATGTCGATCATAAGAACATATAGTGAATAGAGATGTAGAACAATAGGAGATCTAAATTAATTTAACATGATGATCATATTATTAATTATGGTGAATGAAAAAGGGGTATGAGTTATATTACAAGATGAACATACAAAATAAAAGAGACGTAACATGAATATAAGCTAAACCATATAGACATGATGGATATACAATTAAATAAAATTAGAATTACCTAACAACGAAGCCAATGATTTGCACCTTGAAAGAAGATATATCATCGATCTCTAAGATCCATACTCACTCCTTGAAATAGATGGATGAACCACTTATGTTTCATTATTTTTGAAGTTTGCATTCGATTTGGAGCAGATAAAATTTTGGAAATGTTTATTTTCTTCCATCCATGGAAGGTTGGGAGGAGAAAAGAGAAAAGTGAACGAAAAAAATCGAATGTCTATAGGAAATGAATTAATGAATTTATTTTCATTGAAAGAACTAAAGCTTTTCCCATTCTTTAATCGCGTTAATCAATTTCCTTAGTTATCTCTCTTCCTCCACTTTTCTCTCTTCTTATGGCATGGCTTATATTACATACCATCAAATGACATAAAATATTTAAAATCCCCTTCATGCAATTGTCTTTTATTTAAAACTGTTTAAAATTGCACTGATATTCATATGTCAATGCATGCAAATATAACTTTCATATATGCATTCAAATAATACCAACTAACTTCCAAACATCAAATAAATTAAATAGTAATTAATATTTCTTAAATATTAATTAATTTACAACATTTTATAAACTAATTAAATCATGTGGTTTTTTTTGGAGAATTCATGAATATGGTTGTGCGACTCAAATGTGTAAATTCAGTCGACAATTAATATCAAACAATTCGAATATTGACGTTCACCTGTCACTTTGGCCAGTGCAGTGACATTTTGACTAAATTTATCGCATGCACATCTTTTGGTGAAATCTAATTAAACTTATTATAAGTAGTACCTAGTAGTAACAATCATTTACACTAATCTACTCATCAAAATTATATCACATTAGAACTTATGAAATTTGGTTTTTGTCAAAATTCCAACGTTATCCACAGTCAACTTTATAGTTCCAACATAAAATCCTTGGTTCAATAATAATGATTATTACTAATCGTACTACTCTAGCTAGCGACTTCGATTTTGGTTTGGCTACATTGGACAGTGATACTAACCCTATATAACCCAGGAGATGAATTCTCTATGAAATAGTTTTTCACTTACAATGCTTCTACTCAAACCTAACTATAGTCATTCTATGGATTTTATGCCACGATTTAACAATAAGCAAAGTGAAGTGTCCATATTGAAGTTCCACAATATTCTCAAGTCGGGGGAATTATGTAACATGTCATTCAAGATTTTCCGTTTGGCCTTAGTTATATTACCTAAAAGAGAACTCTTGAGTGAGTAATTCCATGGTTATCTAATAACTATCAGTACATAACCGTTTAATGCCCTCAGCAACCACAAGATATACACTTCTTAACATCTGAAGAGCGTTACGTATTGTAGTCTCAATGGATGAATCGATACTTTCTCAAAACATCTTTACTAGGAATATTTAAAAAAATATTTTTTTAATGCAATAAAATTCTCATGTATACAACAGTTTGTAATTACTATCACATAACATATCATTTAAGGATTTTCCATCTATATACTATAAAATAAATACTTAATTATTTATATCACTATATAAAAAGTATATAACAAAATGAAAAACACTTTTTATTTTGAACAAGAATGGCCATAGTGTTAGATATATGTAACAAATTAGATAATTGCCCTAAGGGCATACTCCTAACTTCATCAGTTATAATATCCATATGCCATGCCTCATTATCATATATGCAACAACTTGCAAGTAGATTCTAAATGGAATTATGACTGGGGATTGTTGAAAATTTTCATTACATTCAACACTTTGAATTAACTGAATTGTATTTCCCATCAACCTTGCTTTACAATCTATACTTTTTCACATATGCCAATCTTTTAAATGAACGTCCACTTACAGGCGATGAGAATCATCCCTTTGGGTACATCTTCCATAAACAAAATTTGTTAATTACATAGATTCCATTTTAGACTTCATAGAATCTTGCCTTACAGAAGAGTCTTTATTCTCCAAGTTTTGCATGTAAGTTAGGAGTCTGTCCTCATGAATTATACGGTCCTCTTCCTTTCCATGGTGAGATAGCCATAATATTTCTTCAATTCTAAAGATTCCTTATCAAACTTTATAATATATTGTATCTTTTTGTGTAATGTTGATTTAGTATTATTTTCACGATCGGTTTCCATGTTAGAATTGGAACCCTTCCAAATCTATCGTACTACAACTAATGTTTCTGAAAAGATATTTTAAGCACATCTTGAAACATTGACTTTTTTCCCTTTGTATGATAGAACAGATACCCATGCAAAAGTTTGAATTGCCTATAAATTTGCATAAACATATTTAGCATAGATCTTACTAGGGCACGCTCTTAACTTACACTGGACAACCCTATATCGTAACATGTTTAAGATGGCATTTCTTCTTATCCATGTCTTATATGAATTCATACGCATACCTTTAGAATAAACTAAATCTAACATATTTGATTCACTCTTAAGAAAATAACGCCTAAACGAAAGATGTAACTCATATTTACTCACTTCTAACCAAATCCTATCGAATATAATTTGAGTTCTTTTACCCTAAGCATCATCATGATATGAACTAGAATAAGGAATGATATAAAAGAGAAACATATTCTGTTTTTGGTATTTTGGTATACTCACCTATTCGATCTAATCAAATTACTCTTGTGTGTTTATTATTTTACATCCATTTTGTATTCTGCCAATTTATTATAGATTCTTGACTTATGTTTCATAAGACACATACATCCACATTTAGATAATTATCGTTGAATGTAAAGAAGTGGAGCTACCTTTAGTAGCAATGGACATTAGATTGCATATATTTTTATATATTAATCCTAAGAATTCATTAACCTGCCACTGATCTCACTATATTAGTGATTGATCATTTATTCATTATTATTTAAATCATAGTTCAAATATTTTTGATTTCAAGCTAAAACTTCTCTATTACATCTGAAAAGTTATATATGTTCAAGGCCAAACTTCATTGTGTATATAATTTAAATAAATAATATCAAATGAGTCAAAGTATTACATTCCTAGTTGAGCTGTAACATCTCCTTACTTAGAGGCCCAAAACTAGCGGCTACGGATGCGGTAGTCATCTATAGTTATTAATCATGGTGACTAAATATGGCAATGCTAGATACATTGATATATAGAAACACATGAATATAGAAAAATTATAAAACATTAAAACACATTCCACATTCCATTTATAACATTTTATGTTCATTACATAATCCCAGCATGCAAACCACGTTCAGATAAAATATAAATACAACATACGCCAAGAGCAACATATGAAGATGCCGCCTTGGATGGTCAAAGTCTAATATAGGCAAGTAAACTACTTTTCAATAACAACCAAATACACAATGGAATAAAAAGAAATCTAAATAACTAGCATGCCTCCTACACTTCTTTGAAAGCTTTATTCGTCTAAAAGATAACCTGAAAAACCTTAACCCTTAAACTACTAAAAATCAATTGAGCACCCGAGAGTTTAAGTGGAAAAAAAACTTTGAGTCAAACATAAAGTCTAGTATGAACAATAATATACTATCTCAAACCATTTAGATATCTAGTGAGATGACACCACTTAACGATTAGGTTTTCCCTTTACTAGTATCCTAAAACATTTATAAAACCATTTACTATGCTCCTGATTCCACATTGGTTAAAGCATTTCAAAATAGTATGATAATATGCAAAAAAGTAAGTTAATTCTGGATTACACCACCCCAATCATTCTAACTATCTGTCTCAATTATAGTTACTAGGATTACTATCAACATATTAGTTTTCATGGGCTTACTAATAACCTTTTAAATGTTTATGGACTCCCCATCTGATTTCATAGTTTTCATGGATCACTAAGAACCTATTGGTAACTCCGATATCTTTTCGCTTATCCTAATTTTCATGAGCTGACTAGGAACCTATTGATCAATTGTCAATATCTTAATTCAGATATAGTTTTCATGGGCTAACTACAAACCTATTGGCCCCTGCCAATATTAAATCATAGTGTTCATGAACTTACTATGAGCCTATTGGCCCCTGCCACTATCTTTTGCAACATATAGTTTTCATGGGCTTACTATGAACCTATTGTCCCCTGCCAATATCTTTAACTAAGATTTTAACATTTATTAAGTTATATTCACTACTGGATCAACCTAGCTGGTTATTCTGCCCTTTCCCAAAGTACCGTTATGGGTTAATTACAATGTGAATAAATATGTGAAGAAGCAATCTTAAAAACAAAAAAATAATACCAACACCTATGGTTTAATATCCTTGCAATCATTTTATATAAAACTTGATTAATCCCTTTAACCTATTATACAAGGGAAACTTCTTCAAAAACTTAATTTCAAAAATCATTATTTATGACATGGTTTTTCCTTAAAAATTAGATTGGTTATTTGTTTTGAAACCATAAAAATTTTCTTTCGAAACCCCTGGACAACCTCCTTTGAAAACAAAGAAAACTCCTTCTCAAAACACTATGAATGTACCTTTCAAACCCCTTGTTAAATAATCTCTCTCGAAACCAAATATTGCTTTTGATGGTATCAAAACATTACTCAAAAATCTTTAGAAACATAGCTTCGAGGCTAATGGAAGTGACATTTTCGAAAGTATTGGGTTCTACTTTTATAAACATCTTTTGGGTCAAAGTGATCATAGGTGAAAGTATGTCTTTTGAAACCTTTAATAAAAAAAATTTAGGGAAAATTTGTTGGTATCAGAACCATTTATTTGAAAGCTCAAAACCTTTGAGTAAAACTTAGAAGGATAATGTTGAAACCCCCTTTCGACCCCATTGCCTTTGAAACCCTCGACCCCTTCGAAAGCATTTAGGAAGTGGCTTAGCTTAAGTCAATAAAAAGTCAACCCTTCGAAAGTATTTTTGACTTCAGTACATTCGAAAGGTAAATAATAGCGGCTGGGTATCGATTAGGTCGGAACCACTACTTTTGAAAGCGTGTATTTTAAAATAAAGGAACCCATTCGAAAGCTTATACTTTAAATATAATATGACAACCTCCTTCGAAAGCTATTTAGAAAACCCCATTCGAAAACATATGTTTCTACTGTGCAGAAAGCTCTATGTAAAACAAAGCAAGCACTTAATATTTGAAAACCAAACTAAGGTTTCGACCCCTTCGGAAGCATTGCTTTCGACATCATGGCATCTGCCTTTCCTCCAATCCACTACAAACCATCTAATTGATACCTTATGCGTTGGTTTCGACTTGGTGGGTTTCAGTTGGGTTTGTTTCGATTGAGTTGGAGCGGAAGTATTGTGTTAGTCTGTGAGAAGATGGTTTTGATGACAACAACCTTAGAATAGATTATAAAATATAAATACTAACATTATAAGTTTAGATATATATGTATATGTAGGATTTCATCATGCAGGTACCAAGAATGAAGACTGTACAATATAGAGATTCAAGATACCGAGATAGAAGACTCATGAGTATCAAGATTATCAAGAGTTCAAGATTTCAAGAATAAGTATTTTTTTATTAGGAATTTTTGTTAAAACTCGTAGAAAAGCACTGGCATCTTAAAATTCAATTTATTCGTGAAATGGAATCCACTTCGAGCCCGTAAAGGGATGAAACCCTAGGTAGGATGGAACCTACGAAAAATCTAGTGGAACATTGTTTTGTATCCACTAATTTTAATTCAAATGATTTTACAAAATTATCTTGTTTTCAAAATGATTTCAAAACTTTCCTTTTAAAAGATTCAAAACCCTCTATCGTAATTTTAAATAATTTTAGCCTCAAAATTATCTTTAATTTCAAAGTTAAATTGCTCCTAATTTTAAACTATCTTTTAAATATTTATACTTAGATTTAAAAATAAAATTATAGTTAAATTCTATATATATTATTATCTATATTTACTTATGAATTTTAACTATAGTCAAGTATATTTATAAAGTTTAAAATAATTTTAATATAAGATAAAGGTTATTTTCAAAGAAAATCAAATCATCAAAAATTGCTTTGGGATGTCGACATGCCTATGGTGACGATGTCTACATGATGTCAGCTGAGTTCAAAATTTAAATTTCAAAAGAAGTGTCTATTCGCCATAACTCTTCATGAATGGACATGGCTGTTGTTTGTTTATAAATAGGGGTTAGTTTCAACGAATTTTATATCAGATTTTCTGGTTTTTCACTCCTCTTCTTCTTCCACATTTCTTAATACATATTCTTACCATTACTCTGCCGAAATCAACATTGAATCAAACTCGATTACTTCTAGTTTGATTCTCTATCACTATCTCAACAAGGTTCTCAGTGCTATTCAGAGTTATAGACTTCTTTGTAATCTATTAAGCGAGAAAAGGGGTGATTGTGGCCTTGAAAATCAATCAAGCGAGAAAAGGTGTGATTGTAGCCTTGGTAAATCAATTGGGTAAACTTGTGGCCCGGAAATCAAATACCTCTACCTAGACGATTGAAATTCCGAAGGGTGTACCTCGTAGCCTTGAAATCGAGAGTGTAATTGTACAATTGCTTTTGAAAGGAAACTCGTACTTGTGTTGCGGGACTGGATGTAGGGTAACTCCGAACCAGTATAATTCAGGTGTGTTCTTTCCTTTACTGCTTTTATTTTATTTTTGCATCTGTGTTTATTTCTGTGATTATCCTTGTATCTATAGATTGCATACATCTGTGTCTAAATTAACATAAACTCAAAAAGATTTAGTAATCCTTTATTAACACTATTTACCCCCTAGTGCTAATCCTAGCCTTAAGATCCATAATCCGCATTTCTAACAATTGGTATCAGAGCCAGGTTTTCAAAGTTTCATAATCTGGTTTTTGAAATGTTTTAAAAATGGCTACCAACACTGGTACTGTTACTAACACTAACATTCCTGTCACCAGTTCATTTGTAGAGGGTCAGTCTACTGTCAGACCACCACTTTTTAATGGCAGTAACTATGCATATTGGGCATGTAGGATGAAAATATATTTATAATCTATAGGATTAGACACTTGGAATATTACATAATCTGAATATTCTGAACCCACAACTAATTTTGCACAGTGGACTGCTGAGCAAAAGACTGTTGCAAAAAATAATTCTAAGGCAATGAATATTTTGTTTTGTTCACTAGATAGAAATGAATTCAATAGAGTATCAGTTTGTAAGTCTGCATATGAAATCTGGAAAACTTTGCAAGTTACTCACGAAGGAACAAGCAAAGTTAAACAAACCAAAATTTCCTTGCTCATAAATCAGTTTCAATTATTTAAAATGAATCCTAATGAGTCTATTTCATATATGTATAGTAGATTTCAGGATATTATGCATTCTCTAATATCTTTGGGAAAGGAATTTTCTGAAGAAGATCAAGTTAGAAAGATTTTAAACTCTGTAACTCCAGATTGGGATCAAAAGACACTTGCGGTCGAAGAGGCAAATGACATCAGTACTTCAAAGGTAGAAGAATTAATTGGAAATCTAATGTCGTATGAAGTTCAAATGACCGGGAGAAGAGAAAGTAAAGCATCTGAAAAGAAATCAATGGCATTCAATGCATTGACTGATGGATCAGACTCAAACAGCGATAATGATGAAGAGATAGCTTTTATGACCAGAAATTTTAGAAAATTCCTGAAATACAGCAAGATGAATAATCTCAAGAGAAACAACTATAAGAATTCTGGAAATCAGAATGTAGTGCCAAATAATGACAAATGTTACAACTGTGATAAACCAGGCCATTTCAAAAGAGACTGTCCGTATCCAGATAGGCAAAATCCTCCTACGAACAATGATCCAGCAAAGAAACAGAAGCGTGCATTTACTACTACTCTAGATGACTCAGACTCGTCCTCAAGTGATGATGATCAGTAGACAGATAATTCGAATTTGTGCTTCACAGCTGTTCACAACTGTGACGAATTCAAAGAAACGGACTTAGAAAATGGTACACGTTTACAATACAATTGGTTGAAATTGCTTGCTTAGAATTAGTTGCTTGATTGTTTGATTGATTAATTTTGAATTGGTGTGTTGTTTGAATTTTAAATTTTAAATTTTATTTTCTATATTTTTATTTTATTTTCTTATTATTTTTATTATCTTTTAATAGTATAATAATATTTTCTGAAATATACTAGGAGTTTAATAATATTTCAGATATATATATATAGGCATTAGAAATAATAAGTATATTTATATATTAATTTATTAGAAATCTTAGGAAAAATAAGTTATCAAAATTCACTGGCACATGTCGACATGGTCCCAACCATGATGTCGACATGGGTACCAAAATTTGAATTTCAAAATTTGAATTCAAATGTTTGAATTTCCCTCCATCTTTTCACTTCATTCAATTCTCTAAAATGCTACTTTTTGACCAGAGAATATGTCCATTGAGAATCTATTTATTCACTATATTTTATCATATCGTTTCACTCTCATTTTCAAATTCAAACTCTTTCTTCATAATTTCAAGTTCTCTACTCTCTACTTTAATGGCTTCTTCAAGCAACCCATCCACCATGAGAATTTTTAGAAAAATCAAAGAGCAATTATTTAATGATCCGAAGGCAATAAAAGCATACATCAATTATGCTAACTATGCCAAAGTCCATCCCGGAAAGTTTGCTATTTTTCAAGATTTTTCTTCTTATGAAATTGATTCTCTTTTTGCAAACAATGGAATTCTTAGCCTTATTGATGCTTCTCAAAATGATTTTGTTTGCTATCCAAATCTTGTCAAAATTTTCTATGCTAATTTAAACCGTGGATCTTATCATGGAAATGAGGATGAAATTTGGAGTAGTGTCAAAGGCACTAGAATTGTTTTGAATTGTGATCTTTTGGGTACCATTCTCAATTGTAAGTGTACGGGAATGGATCTTTCTAATTTTAAAATCAATGAAAATGATCGTGAGACATTTCATCATATTTTCGAAGGGAATGATAATTTTTGAATTCAAAAATCGAAATTTTCGACCAAAGGCAGGAATTATCAATCTTCTTTTGCAACATACTTTAACCCCAAGATCGAGGAATTTTAACAATCCTACTTCAAAATTTGCAAAGCTCTTTTTTCTATTTTTGGAAATTATGACATAAATTGGGCCCAAGTTATTTTGGATGAACTTCGTCCTAAAAATCTTGAAATGGGTGAGAATGCTTTATACCATGGAATTTATCTCACTCGAATTTTTAACTATTTTGGAGTGGATTTCAAAGGCGAAGAATTTGTTTCTAGAAAAGTTTTCAATCATTCCAACATTTCGCTTATGAAAATTCCATTTGTTTTTCAACCTTATGAGACCCTTGCCGAAAAGGAAGAGCGTTTGGCTCATGAGGAAATGGAAGAAGAGGAAGAGGAAGAAGAAGAAGGGGATGAAATGGAAATTGAAGAAGAAGAATGTGAAACTTCTTTGGAAAGTATTGACTATCTTCCGAATCCGTCCACCAAAACCCTTCTCAAAAACCAAAAGACTATTTTTGAGAATCAGCGGATTCTTAAACAATCCGTTAGTAAAAAGTTGGATAATATTTCTACGAAGATGAACAAGTCATTTCCAAAGTCAGTAAGAAACTTGGACTATCTTCGTCGTCATCATCCTCTAACTAGTTTTATCTTTTCGTATCTTGTTGTATGTGTTTTAGTTTGTTTTAATTCGAAAGTTCATGTAGTTCTTTATGTTTAATCGTTATATCATCTTAATATGCAATGAAATGAAATTTCCTTTCTGTTATGTACCTTATCTTATCTCCAGAATAAATATTAGCATATTATATAAATATAAATATATATATATATATATATATACACACAATTATTCACAAAATCAATTTTGTCATAATTTTCACTAACCCATGTCGACATACCCCCTATGACCATGTCGACATGTACTGGCCAGAAATGACAATTGATTTTGAATTTGAAATTTGAATAACTACCAAATGTCTATTCATTTCAAACGAATTTCTACACCTATAAATACCTGTTTTTTCTAGAATTCTTCATTGAAAATTATTTCTTATCATCTATATACTTCATTTCTTTCACAAATTCAACTATGGCTAATCCAATTCATTATTTATCCAAAAATCTTGAAGAAACCCTTAATTCGTTCAAGAATATTCTCTTGTTTATTCTACGTAACCAGTGTCACTTAGAATTGAGTCAAATGCAGATGATCAAGGAACAAGAAAGGCATTTCGATGCAATACGATGGATGATTTTCTATCGACACAAGGATGATAACGAAGCACATCCTCCAGTCTCTCTCACCAACGACAATGATAATTGGGATGCTATTAAGGCAGGTCCAATCTTTGGAGAAGAAGGATGGATGGAAGTTCCACATAACGTTTGATTTTTATTTTGCTTTGTTTGATTTGTTTGAATTGGTTTGGTTTGGATTGATATTCTATGTGGATTGATTTCTTGATATTGGTTTGAAGTTTATTGTATAAGACATATATATTTACACTGAAATGTATATAGTCTTTAATTAGTTATCTTGTTCATATATATTGTTTGAAATGTATATATTCCGTTGTATAGTTTATCAATGCAGGTAGTCCAAGGATGAGGGGGAGTGATTTTTTGTTGATGACAAAGGGGGAGAAATATAAAATAGGGTAGTTAGGAATAAATTAAGGGGGGGTTTATTAGTTTTAGGGGGAGTTATTATGATAGAAGTAATATTTATAAACAAAGGTTGTCATCATCCAAAAGTGGGAGATTGTTACTCCGTGAGATGATGGTTTTGATGACAACAACCTTGGAATAGATTATAAAATATAAATACTAACGTTATAAGTTTACATATACATGTATATGCAGGATTTCATCATGCAGGTACCAAGAATGAAGACTGTACAGTATAGAGATTCAAGATATCGAGATAGAAGACTCGCGAGTATCAAGATTATCAAGAGTTCAAGATTTTAAGGATAAGTATTTTTTATTAGGAATTTTTGTTAAAACTCGTAGAAAAGCACTGACATCTTAAAATCCAATTTATTCATGGAATGGAATCCACTTCGAGCCTGTTAAAGGGATGGAACCCTAAGTAGGATGGAACCTACGAAAAATCTAGTGGAACATTATTTTGTATCCACTAATTTTAATTCAAATGGTTTTACAAAATTATCTTGTTTTCAAAATGATTTCAAAATTTTCTTTTAAAAGATTCAAAACCCTCTATCCTGATTTTAAATAATTTTAGCCTCAAAATTATCTTTAATTTCAAAGTCAAATTACTCCTGATTTTAAACTATCATTTAAGATAATATATTTATCTTTTAAATATTTATACTTAGATTTAAAAATAAAATTATAGTTAAATTCTATATATATTATTATCTATATTTACTTATGAATTTTAACTATAGTCAAGTATATTTATAAAGTTTAAAATAATTTTAATATAAGATAAAGGTTATTTTTAAAGAAAATCAAATCATAAAAAATTGCTTTGGGATGTCGACATGCCTATGGTGACCATGTCGACATGGTGTCAGTTGAGTTCAAAATTTAAATTTCAAAAGAATCGTCTATTCGCCGTAACTCTTCATGAATGGACATGGATGTTGTTCTTCTATAAATAGGGGTTAGTTTCAACGAATTTATATCAGATTTTTTGGTTTTTCACTCCTCTTCTTCTTCCACATTTCTTAATACATATTCTTACCATTACTCTGCCGAAATCAACATTGAATCAGACTCGATTACTTCTAGTTTCATTCTCTATCACTATCTCAACAAGGTTCTCGGTGCTATTTAGAGTTGTAGACTTCTTTGTAATCTATTAAGCGAGAAAAGGTGTGATTGTGGCCATGAAAATCAATCAAGCGAGAAAAGGTGTGATTGTAGCCTTGGTAAATCAATTGGGTAAACTTGTGGCCCGGAAATCAAGTATCTCTACCCAGAGGATTGAAATTCTAGAGGGTGTACCTCGTAGCCTTGAAATCGAGGGTGTAATTTTACAATTGCTTTTGAAAGGAAATTCGTACTTGTGTTGCAGGACTGGATGTAGGGTAACTTCAAACCAGTATAAAATTCGGTGTGTTCTTTCCTTTACTGCTTTTATTTTATTTTTGCATCTGTGTTTGTTTCTGTGATTATCCTTGTATTTGTAGATTGCATACATCTGTGTCTTAATTAACATAAACTCAAAAAGATTTAGTAATCCTTTATTAACACTATTCACCCCCCTTTAGTGTTAATCCTAGCCTTAAGATCCGTAATCCGCATTTCTAACAAATTGAACTCGAAAGGCATTACTATAGGAGGCGGAACCAATTTTTCTGAATAAAGGCTGAAATTATGCTACTTTTAGTAATTGCTTTATAACTACCTGCCTATTTATAATCCTTTGATTGATTACCTTAAAATTTTCAAATACTTTACTAAATAATTATAGCACCTATCTGATCTAAATCAAGGAAAAAATTAACATTTGAGCCCTTCCATTAAGCAAAACCAATATTGCAAATAAGTCCTTTTAAAATAATTTCTTTTCCATAGCAAATCAATTAGGAAAAATCGTCAAAAATCATAGAAATTCACTTTTATCATGTTATCTTACATTTTAAAATTTCAGACCCAATTTCTTCAGAAGTAATTAAAAAAAAAATTAAACCCAAATAAATCATATTTTCCTTTAGAAATCCATATTAAATTTTCCATTGCTTGGAAGATTATGAAAATTGAAACCTATCTCTAAAATCACGTTTTACTTAACATAAATTTTTTCCATGGCATTCTATAACCAACAGCAATCGGTTTTGCCCTAAAACTGTGCAAATTAATATGTAAATGAATTAGTTTAAATCAACCAATAATATTTCAAGCATATCATCATCCAAAACATTATAAAAACAAATTTAATCTTAGATCCGAAAACATTTGATTATAGAAACAAAATAAAGATGGAATGAATTATTATTCACCTTGGATATAGTAAGGACTTTGAGATTTGTTATAGCTTAAATGCCCTAGCTTTACTTCCTTAGCTTGATTGAATTTCTCCTCTTTTCTCTATGATAACGGTCGGCTCCCTAAGATTATTTGTGTTTTGATTATGAGAAATAAAATGTATATTAATGGGCAATTGAAAGTGTATAGCCATGAATAAAGAGTGGTGTGGCTATTTACCAAAATGCCCATGTTTTAATTAATAACATAAAAGCCATTTTACGCCCATTTAAGTTGTTAAGCTCGGCCTCCTTATACAGATTTATTTAAATCTCAGTTTCCTTATCAGTTTTAATTATTTAAATTATTTTACTTCATTTAATTAAATAAATCTTCTAATTAATATTATTAGAATTTGGAGATGTTACACTGATCTAGGCCAAACCCTTAACTACAAACTTGTTAGCAACGACTATGCGAAGCTAAACAACAGTTGAGATCAACGTCAGTGAAGTGGATCATCGGCAAATCACCATGAACGACGTGCAATATTGGTCCCAAATTCCGATGACGTGCTACCTTAAGAGGATTTGGACCTATAGCTTTGGTGACATGATGGTTGGGGCAACACATGAGCGTGGCACGATGGTATACCATGACGGCTTGGTAGTCAGGGAGGTCACGTTTTTATTCACACATGATAACGCACCTGGGTTTGAAATTGAGAATAAAGGGTAAGTTTAAAATGAGATAATTAAGGTGGTAATGATGTAATTAATAATTATTATAAAGTCAAATGTTTATAAATGTATTACCTTTTCACACGAGGTCGATTTGAGCCCGACAAGTTGCATGGCGATCGTATCAGCAAATACTACGTTAGGGTTAGATTGGATGGATTAGGAGCTAGTAGGAATTTGGGTTAAAATTGAACGCTTGTTCGATAATAATTTAAACCTGAGCGCTTTGGAGATTATTGAATTTCTGTGAGTTAACTCACCTCTCTGGCCCACTTATATTTTTATATAAGTGTGGATAATTTCATTTATGACTATGTTGCTTATTTGGATGACTTACTTTTTACTGGTTGGTTTGGATTTATTCCCACCCGGATAAGAACCTATTACATTCCCGTAATTAAGAGGATGACCCTTTATATACGATCATACCTCAAAGCGGTTGATTTATATTTATGATTACATATTGTATGTGATGCATGGGACATATTGGAGGGATCCAATAGGATTCCTCACGCTGTTGACTTACTTTTCATATATTTTGATATATGATGTGTTGGATGCCATATTTGATGATATTGATATGATTTCTCTTATTTAGTGTTATAGTAGCACCGAGCCATATTTTTGGTATTTTGAAATACTTTAAAATAGTGATTTTGAATTGAAATGACTTTAAAATTATTTTGAAAATTTTATATGTTTTAATAATCATTATTGAATTATTAAAATGAATGAATTTTTAAACAAATAAAAAGGAATGATTTTTAGTGTTATAATAGTATAGTTTCCAGAAATATTTAAATATAGATTTTTAAATGGTTCATAAAAGGATTTATAACAGTGATATTTTATAAATAAAGAGATAGATTTATAATCTAAATTTGTAAATATTTGGTAAATGGATTTGAAATTTATTTGGTAAATGGATTTATAAATGGATTTTAGAAATAAATTAGAGTGATAAAGGAATGGATTTATAAATGGATTTTGATAGTAAAATGAGTTTTTATAAAAGAGTGATTTATAAGTAGAATTTATAAATAAAGAGATTTAACAAAATAGAAGTTTTATAAAATAGAAAGGAGATTTATAAACATGAAAATGATTTATATTGAGATTTAAATATGGATTTTTATATAAAGGAAATACAATCAAGTTCTAAGAGTTAAATAATCTTTTAAAGGAATGTTTTGAAAGATATATTTTTGATGAAGTTAATGGTTTTTAAAGTGATAATCTTAAAAGTAAAGTTTGAAAGTAATAATTTCAAATGGAGTTTAAAGGGTTTTGAAAAGTGATTTAAAACGGTACTCCAATCCACCGGGCTTCCTTCTTAGCCGAAGGATAGCAAGCTAAGAGTTGGAAATGTGGTAAGTCTATGAGACTTGGTTTTCCTATAAGGTTGAAGTCATCTTTATTGTTGTTGGTCTGGAAAGACTAGGGTCGGATTTATTCGAAAACCACTTTGGACCAGTATATGCATTCGAAAATGTAAATTTATGATGATGATTTTTGAAGATGGAGATCTTCATGATGTAGGGCTACGTGCAACTAGACTCGTGATGCATATTATATATATGGTGGCAGTAGTGCTTGGTTATGAAAATCTTCAATATGCAAGGACTTCTCGCTACTAATCGTTGGGACGATTCCCAACAGATGTGGTAGAAGAGTTCCTTTGGTTTGTCCTATTTCTAGACAACTTGTATGGGCGAATGTCTGATGTTGCATTTTGAATTACGTTAATTAATCTCTATAAACATATCATCTGTTTGGCAGCGGAGAAGGCAACTTCTCTTAGCTTAACATGCTTTCCTAAGATGTATGTCTGAAGGGTTATACGTTTTTCGAAATTAGTTATGCGACTATGGAAATGGTAGTATGACATTCAAAGTAGAATATGCTATGTGAAAGGTAAACATTACCTTAAGCCTCATCACCATCAATGGCTTAAATAAGGTACACCGTAAGGCTATGTGGTTCATAACCATTATGATATGATCAACACCATTCTAGATAACCATCTATTTTTTGAGTATGTAGTGTATTATGACGACCCGCATCCTACACAATTCAAGCTGATAATAAACCATGCACGTCCAACCCAAATTTAACGGAAAGACGGATAGTTATGGAAAAGAAAGAAGAAAGAAGAAGATAAAAGGAACTAAAATAACACAGAATCTCACAATCGCAGTGGAACAATATATAATATAATATCCATGATCTTTACAAAATAGATACTGTAGTATAATATACAGACATCTATCGTAGTACAACAACAAATCACTAATCATCAGCCTGGACAGTTATAACAACATGTCCTTACAAATGCTGATAATTTCAACAACAATGCAGCAGAAATAAACTTATACGTGAATACGTCCTAAAGACCTCCAGCTTGTCTGCCGAAATTCTAAAGCATCCAATCTAAATCTGTAAATACGTTCGGTCCGACTTGAACATTAAAAGGGAATAACGCGCTTATCGGTCTGGTAAACTGGCATGAGAAAACACATGTCAAATTTATTTTAAAGTTATCCGAAAAAAATTTCTTTATCAGAACAAATGTATCTCGTAAGACAACGTCATACATAAACACGGATGGGTTTTTACCTTATGATAACCAAAATATTTCATATCAAATCATTTGATATTATACAAGTGTGTAGTATACAAATAATATTAATAATAGCTCAAATTGTTAGATTATTAAATTCCAGCATACTAGCTACAAAGTAGGTTATACAAAAAAATGGTAGGCAAGTATTGATGCATTCCAAACAAATGACAAGGTAAGGGACTATCTTCTGCCATGACACTTATAGAAAGATGTACCTTGGGTCCAGATACTGAACACCTAAACTAACACAGAACGATCCTACTCCTTCACTGGATAGTACCGAATATGACATCATCTCGATCTTTTCCGACCTATCCATGGCCACAGCATACACAACATACTCGACATATGGAGTGTAATCTATCAATGTAACTAGAAATCCAACGTCAAACATTCGTCCATAAAAGTTGTCCCGGAACAAGATAAACTGAAGGAATTCTCCAATAACATCTTGTCGGGAGTAAACCCTAGGATTAGTAGCAAGAAGTCCTTTCATATCGTAGATTTTCATAATAAAGCACTACTACCACCATATAAATATAATATGCATCACGGGTCCAGTGTTAAGTAGCCCTCCATCATGAAGATCTTCACCTTTAAAAATCATCATCATAACCCTGCACTTTCGAAATCATACAATAGTTTGAAGTGATTCTCGGATAAATCGACCCCTGTCTTTTCTGACCAACAATGGTAAAGAGGCCCTCAACCTCATACGGAAGCCAAGTCTCGTAGAATTATCACATTTCCAACTCTTAACTTACTATCCTTCGGCCATGAAGGAAGCCTGGTAGATTGGAGTACCATAGAAAATCCAAATACTCGAATCAACATTCTTAATCCAAATAATCAATCAAGCCTACTCAGCCAGCTCATGCTAAGTGCATGGCTAATCAGTTCCCTAATAAAGTCAAAGAACCAAAAATGGCTAGATTTGATAGTCGGTTATTTAACTATCAAAAACAAATAAAATCTAGCAACTAAGTAGCCACTAGGCCCATTTAATTATTCTTTTATTAGTTAAAATCAAATTCTAAATATTTAATTCCAGTTATCTTTAATAAGAAATATTCTCAAAACTTTAATTAATCTTTCAATAATGGAAAGCTTTTCCATATACTTGTATCAATGATATAACCATATTTAATATGGCTACCATTTTGGAGACACACTAAACAAAAATCTATAATTTTACAACTCGAGTTCATACGCCTCTGGACTAATGTTAAGTATAGGAAGCAATGCTCCAATACCACAAGTCTTTAGTACGATCATAAGATTCAATTCGTGTATTTCACAATGGAAGGTCAAAACACAATTTATTGGGTCAAAACAAATATTGCATAAAACACTATTACGACAACCCAAAAACACTAGTATAGGGATTCGATTAATTATATATATATAAATCCTATATACTATATAAAATATTTTCTTTTGAAAATCATTTACTATAACAATGGTGTTATCGTCCATACCTTCCTCACTTTTCGAAAAACATCCATTACAACAATAATGTTGAAATCTATGTTGTCCTCACTTAACTCATTTTACATTACTTTTAAAAATGATTTAAACACCAAATGAAAATATTATTTGCAAAACATTCCTCTAAAAGATCACATTTACTTCTTAAAATGTGAATGTATTTCCTTTATAGAAGTCATATGTAACATATCCAAATGAATTCTTTCCAAATTTGTAAAACTATATTTATAAGTCTCATTTACTTTCAAAATCCATTTATAAGCTTATTCTTTTATAAAATATTTTTATTTACAAAAATCCGTTTATAAATCTATTATGTTGTAAATCTCTTTCATTATCAAAATCCTATTGATAAACTCATTCAAAAAATATCGATTACAATCCATCTTTAACATTTATAAAACACACTTTTTATATGCATTCACAATTTATAAAATATTACTTTTATAAATCTCTTATATAAATCATTTCAAAGATATTTACTTCAACTATTTTTATCTTCATAAAAACTATATTTCTTTTATTATAAAAATGAACTTATTTCTTAAGTTTTAAAACCTTTATAATAAGTTTCAAAAATCTCTTTTTAACTTCTTTCACAAAACAGTTAAATCAATATTCCTAAAATCATATTTTATTCTATTTCAATAAGATCCTTTTAATAATTTAAAAATTATTAAAAACATATAAAATTCCAAAATCACTTTAAAATCATTCAATTTAAAATCATCATTTTAGTACTTCAAAATACTAAAAATAAGGCCCATGCTACTATGGCACTAAATAAGTCAAATCATATCACAATCAATAATATGGCATCCAATACATCATATACCACGATATATATGAAAAGTAAAATCAATAGCGGTGAGGAATCCTGTTGGATCCCTCCAACATGCCCCCCAGCGTTACATATAGTGTATATCATAAAATATAAATCAACTGCTTCGAGGTGGAATCATATACAAAGGGTCATCCATTCATACACGTGAACCTATATAATGTCTCATCTGCTTCAAGGGAGGGAATATATCCAAACCAATTAATAAATATAGTAAATCATCCAAACAAGCAAAAAGCAACATAATTAAAATTATCCACACTTATAAAAATATAAGTGGGCCAGAGATGTGAGTTTACTTACAGAAATTCCAGCAATCTCCAAAGCGCTTCAGTTTGAATTAAAATGGAACATGCATTCAATTTTAACCAAAATTCTTACTAGATCCAAATCCATCTAATACAACTCTATATCGTAGTATTCATTGTGGTGGGCACAATGCTACTGATCACGTCCAAATCCGACTTTTTATGGATAAGCTATGGACATTAGAACTTAGATATAATTAAATTATAATTTAACTATAATTAACTAAGTTTTAAACCTAATTGCCTTTCTTTTTAAAAACCCAGGCCACCAATTCTCTTGTTCAAAACAAAGTAGGTCCCATGCGTTTAACTTCGACGTCACGCTATAATCGATCACCGTCGCCGCCACATGCCATGGAGCTCACCGTGAGTTCACTAGCAACATCCCGAATCGAGTCGCTTGGAATGGCACAGTTGTGGCCCCCCATCAATGCTCCAACACCACGAAAAACCCTAATCAACTCTATTGTTCATCTCCAAATTGCCGCAGCCGCCATCGATCACATGTCAATCCCACCGGTCGATGAGATCGTTTTGTTGAGACGAGGACTTCTTTTATTAGAGTCGAGGTCTAATTCGTCCATGTTTTGCTCCTTTGAACGCGAGCCATTGGATAAAGGACTAGTTTAATGGCGGTTGAAATTATTTTGTTTTTCAGGGTTTGTAAATCGAGAAAGCTAATGTCCTTTTATAGAAAATTTCAAAGCACTGTTCACGCATTAAATTTTCGAACCCCAAAATGAGGCGTGCGGCCTGGCGTTCTATATGTAATATTCCTATTTCAAACATAATGGAACTAGTACCGGGAGCCAGTTCCATCATATACAAAATTTAACTTTCAAATCAAATTATATCAATTTAAATTCCTTAAATAAATTTCTATGCGTTTCGAGCTCGCACGAACCAGCAATAAGACTGATTGCTGCGAAATTCAGCGGCGTATTAGTAATTTATTATTACAGGTTCGATAAGACTAGATTTGTCTAAATCTAAGGCAGTGCCTCAAAAGGCTATTTTCACATGTTAATTAAAATGAATTATTATTTAAAACCAATTCTAACCACTTTAATTCAAATTCAAAGTTTACTATCTTCATTCTTATTCAAACAGAATTTAAATCAACTTTCTAAATCATTTTCATTCATATTAAATTCAAGATATAATTATTTAAATAATTCCAAATATTAAATTTGACAATTTAATTATCAAATAAATCGCTATATTTATAATTCAAGTTATTTAACTTATAAAATTAACTTTTCAGTATTTAAAATCAATTAAATATTCCAAATTCGAATGACTGAAATTCTTGGTCGTTGCATTCTTCTCCTCGTAAAAGAATTTCATCCCTAAAATTACCAAGGTAAGAAAAATGCCACGGTCCCATTAACTTTTCAAAACCAATTAGCTAAAATAGATTATAAAACCTTCTAAGTCTTTAAATTCATTCACCGATACCAACTAATACTGTTCCAAGTTATAACCCAAATATCAAATTTTAGTTATCAAAATTTTCTCAAAATTCTTAAAATATTTCTAACGTAAATATATGGAAAATTTCTTCAACACCTCCTTTGCACAGTTTGATCGAAAAAATTCATAATATATATGTAATCACATAATATACATCTCATCTCAATGATGAGGCAACCCGTGAGAAAAAAACATTATGGTATGTTATCCGAGATGTGTACTTTTATTATATTAGCAAGCATATATAATCAGTATAATGTGAAAGCAAGCTCCAAATATAAAGCATATGCCATCAATACCTACTAAACACTCAACAACCAATGAGAACAAGTTTAGGGAAAGTAATATCAATATATAACATGTACTAATACAATAACCAAATGCAAATGTAACAATGTAACAAGAGAAACCATCAAACAAATAATATCCATCCAATTAATTCATAACCATATTAATTTTCATTTTCCAATGTCAACATTTAATTTATTAAAGCCTATATTATGTACATATACCATCCATATGCAAATCCATACCTGATTGCTTGCTAGATCACACAATTTCACTTCCGAACTAATATCGCTCACAAGACCACTCTAGTGTGGACTCAGATCCATTTCCTTGATTTGAAACCATCACTCTCCTTGCATAGCCATATACTATGATGGGAAATCTAGAACTAATCAAAAATCCATATCCAGTGTTCGCCATCGAGAATCGAGTGAAAAATTCTAACTTGGATCATGTATAGTTAATGCCCCGCTATTACCCCGCTATAACCTTGCAATATCTGATAGTAGATTTCTACCGCTGCGATTTTTCCATATAGCCCCAAAATATAGCCTTTCCGCTTTAATCCCCGCTATTCCCGCTATATCCCGTTATTCCCGCTATATTTTGCAATTTCCGCTATATCTTTTTTAATAAAATGAATTAAAAATTGCATTTATACATTATAAAATTATGAAACTAATTTATTTGATTTAATTTTTAATATATTTTCAGAAATGAAAATACTCTAATATTCTACTAAATTCAATTATGTTATATAACAGTTTTACGTTTATCTAAAGTATATTCGCACATGTTTTTTGTTTAAAATCATTTATGTAATAATTATAATTCAATTGAATGATAATTTTCATTTAATACCATTTATATATTTGTAAAAACATTAGTACGAGTTTTATATGCTATTTTAGAGCTATCCGCTATATCCCGCTATATCCTCGCTGTATCCCCGCAATGACTTTTTGCACCTCCACCGCTTTGAATCTGCCGAGCGCTTTAACTGCACAGTTTGGACCGAAGTAAATCATCTCGAAATCATATATTCAAATCTGGATCAAAACATTATGCAAATAAAATAATATACGTACAACTTGAATATTTATTTCAATTGGTTTCTTAACTATACCAAATTCGTTTTATTCATATTCATTTCATTTACATTCATTTATTACTTAATATATTTTTTTCGATACTAATATCACTTAATAACCATTCCGTTAAATTTTACTTAAGTTTATTATAAACATTTATACAACCACTTATGTTTATTATCACTTTATAACTTAAGTTTATATTCATTTCATGCTCTTCTAATCTTAGAAGTATATAAAATTTCCAAATTGCTTTATTTAACCAAAATATTCAAGAAATTTAATATTTTTTTTTAACTTACTCTTTTTCAAATTATGAGTTACAAAAACTTATTTTCTTATATAAGATTATTTCTCAGTTATTTATCTTTGTTTTGATAATAATAATAAGAACTTTTATTAAAGCACAAACAACAAACAACAAATGATATTAATCAAATATTGTCATTCACTAATAACCAAACAAACCGTATATAACTATAATAATTTATGAAAAATTATTCCTTTATATATAAAATATAATCAAGGTAAAATCATTTCGTTTACCCAATTTCAAAATAATACTATGTCAGATTGCTATGTTCAAGTGTTTAGAGATCCCTATCAATTACATTAATTACTCGTATTGACCAGAATCCATAAGCCACTCAACAGATCAACCAACTCGATATGAAACATTTTTATATCACTAATAAATATGTGCTCTTATACGTATACATATACGTATATACACTCATACTCATTCTAGGGTATTATTAACGCTATATATAATAAGTACTCAACCAAAGCCTAAGCATTCGCTAACCTAAGCTCTGATACTACGTGTGACGAGTCGCTTCCCGCACAATTCAAGCTGATAATAACCCATATATATCCAACCCAAATCTAATGAAAAGACAGATAGTTATGGGAAATAAAGAAGAAAAAAGAAGAGAAAAAGAAGAGAAAACGAACTATAACATAGAATCTCACAATCACAATGGAACAGCATATAATTTAATATCCATGACCTTTACAAAAGAGAAACTGAATATAATATATATACATCCATCAAAGTACAACAATAAATCACTAATCATCGGCCTGGACAGTTATAACAACTTATCCTCACAAATGCTGATAATTTCAACAACAATGCAGTGGAAAACAAACATATAGGTGAGTACGTCCTGAAGATCTCAATCTCGTCTACTGAAAACATATAGGTGGATCAGTCCAGTAAACCGGTATGTGAAAACATATCTCAAATTTATTTTAAAGTTATTGAAATCTTTTATTTATCACAACAAAGATATCTTGGAAGACCACGCCGCAGATAAACACGGACGGGTTTTTACCTTACGATAACCAAAACATTTCATATCAAATCATCTGATATTATATTAGTGTCTAGTATACAAATAATATCAGTCATAGCCGAAATTGTTACATTTTTAAATTCTGGCATACTAGTTATACAAACAAAATGGCAAACATGTATTAGGGAATGGATTCCATACAAAAGACAAGGTAAGTGACTACCTTTCGAATGTACACCTTAAGAAAAATGTACCTAGGATCTAGATACCGAATGCCTAAACCAACACAGAACCGAACCACCCCTTCACTAGATAGTACCGAATAGTACATCATTATGGTCGTTCCCAACCTATCTGTGACCACAGCATACACAACATACTTGAAAAATAGAGAGTGATCTAGAAAGGTGATGAGCATATTCTAATGGGAGCGACCCACATAGCCCTGCCACTTCTACCTTATTTTTGTCATTTCTAGGTGATGAGGCTCGAGGTAACGATTTGCTTTTCACATAACACATTCCACTTCGAATGTCACACTACCATTTCCAAAATCACACAACTAATTTCTTTAAATGTATAACACCTGAGTTTGTATGTCTCAAGAAAGGGTATTAAGCTAGGAGAAGTTGGCTTCTCCGTGACTAAACAAATGATACGTTTATAGAGATCAATCAATGTGATTAGAAATGCAACATCAGACATTCATCCATACAAGTTGTTTAGAACAAGACAAACCGAAGGAACTCTCCTACACATCCTGTTGGGAGTAAACCTAGGATTAGTAGCGAGAAGTCCTCTTACATATCATAGATTTTCATAGTGAAGATATACTGCCACCATATTGACATAATATGCATCTCAGATCTAGTGGCAATTAGCCCTACATCATGAAGATCTCATTCTTCAAAAATCATCATCATAACCCTGCACTTTTGAACACATATTCTGGTCCAAAGTGGTGCTCATATAAATCCAACATCGGTCTCTCTGGACCAATAACGATATAAAGGCCCTCAACCTCATACGACAACCAAGTCTCGTAGACTTATCACGTTTCCAACTCTAAACTTTCTATCCTTCAATCAAGAAGGAAGCCCGATAGGTAGGAGTACCATAGACACTCCACACTACTCGAATCAACATTCTTAATCCAAACGATAATCAAGCCTACTAAGTTAGCTTCATGCTACGTGCACAACTAATCAATTCCCACATCAATTCAAGGAACCAAAAATGGCCAAATTTGATAGTCGGTTATTTAACTATCAACAAACAAAATCTAGCATCTAAGCAGTCACTGGGCTCGTTTAATTAATATTTTGTTAATTAAATTAAATTCTAAATATTTACTTCCAATTTTCTTTAAAAAGATATATTCTTAAAACCTTTTTAAATCTTTCAATAGTGGAAAACATTTCCATATACTTATACCAACGGTATAAGCATATTTAATTGCACTACCATTTTGGAGACACACTAAATAGATTTCTATAGCCATACAACTTCAAAGTTCATATGCCTTCGAATAGGTGTTAAGTATAAAAGGCAATGCTCCTATACCACCAAGCCTTTAGTATGATCATAAGTACCAATTCGCGTACTTCACAATGGAAGGTCAAAACACAATTTATTGTGTCAAAATGAGTGTTACATAAAACATTATTATGAAAACCCAAAAACACTAGTATAGGGATTCGATTAATTATATATATATACACATACATACATACATACATACATACATACATATATATATATTCTGTATTCTATATAAAACATTTTCTTTTAGAAACATTTACTATAACAACAATGTTATAGTCCATGCCTTCCTTACCTTTCTAAAATCGTTTATTACAACAAAAATATTGAAATCTATGTTTTCATCTCTTAACACATTTTACATTACTTTTGAAAACCATTTAATGCCAATTGAAAATATTATTTTCGTAGTATTCCTTTAAAAGATTATATTTACTTCTTAAAATGTGAATGTATTTCCTTTATAGAAGTTATATTTAACATATCCAAATAAATTCTTTCCATATGTAGAAAACTATGTTTATAAATTTCATTTACTATCAAAATCCATTTATAAGCTAATTCTTTTATAAAATCTCTTTATTTATAAAAAAACCATTTATAAATCTATTACTTTATAAATCTCTTTTATTATCAAAATCTCGTTTATCAACTCATTCACAAAATATTGAATATAATCCATCTTTAACATTTATAAAACACCATTTTTAAATGCATTCACTACTTATAAAATATTACTTTATAAATCTCTTATATAAACCATTTCAGAAATATTTACTTTAACTATTTTTATCTTCATAAATACTTCATTTCCTTTATTATAAAGTTGACCTTATTCCTTAAGTTTTAAAACATTTATAATAAGTTTCAAAAATCTTCTTTTAGCTTCTTTCACAAAACAGTTAAATCAGTATTCCTGAAATCATATTTTTATTCCATTTCAATAATCTCCGTCTTTTAATAATTTAAGAATTATTAAAAACATATAAAATTCCAAAATCACTTTAAAATCATTTCAATTCAAAATTATCATTTTAATATTTTAAAAAACCAAAAATAAGCCATGTTCTACTATAGTACTAAATAAGTCAAATCATATCACAATTAATACCACGACATCCAACACATCATATGTCACAATATATGTGAAAGTAAAATCAACAGGGGTGAGGAATTCTGTTGGATCCCTCCAACCTATCCCCCTGCATTACATACAATCTATAATCATAAAATATAAGTCAATCGCTTCGAGATAGATGTATACAAAGGGTCATCCCCTCATACACTAGAACATATATAATGTATTATTCGCTCTAAGGGTGGGAATGTATCAAAACCAACTAATAAATATAATAAATCATCCAAACAAGCAACAATCAACATAAATAAAATTATCTCTACTTATATAAAATATAAGCAGGCCAGAGAGGTGAGTTTACTCATAGAAATTCCAATAATCGCCAAAGCACTCCTGTTTGAATTTAAATTGAACATGCATTCCATTTTAATCCAAATTCCTACTAGCTTCAAATCATCCAATTTGACTTTGCATCGTAGTATTCACTATAACAAGCGTAACGCAAGTGACCGCTTCCAAATCCAACCTCGTACGCATAAGATACGGATGCTAGAACTTAGAGATAATTAAATTATAATTTAATTTAATTAATTAAGTCTCAAACTTAATTACCTTTCTTTTTAAAGATAGGGTGCTAATTCTCTCCTTTAAAACAAAGCAGGTAGCACGCGTTTAACTTTGACATCGCGCTTTGATAGATCACCACGGCGACAACATGCCACCGGAGCTCGCTACGAGTTCACCAGCGACAACCCAAGCCAAGATGCTTTGGACGACACCATCGTGTCCCCCCATCAATGCTCCAACACCATGAAAAACCCAATCAACATTCGTAGATTGTGATATAAGAATCATAGTCGAAGTTCGGGCTAAGTTTATTAGCATAAAGCTGAGTAAACTACTTTATTTTGGAAAGGTTTTAGACTTTACTATGATGTGTTATTGTGGTGATAATATAATGAGAAAATTGCATGGTTATAATGTTGGTCGATGGTGATTTGATGGATGTTTGTTGTTGATGTTGAATTTGAGATAATGTGATGTTGTCGAGTTGATACGCATATAACCTTGTGTGTGTGTGTGTGTGTGTGTGTGTGTGTGTGTGTTGTGTGTGTGTGTGTGTTTCATTGTGATGTTAAAAGCATGATACTATGAATGTATGATTGTGATCTAAAAATCAAAGTATATTGAGTTGAAACAAAGTTAACAAATTTGATTGTGTTGCGACGCATGCGAGGTCCGATTCAAAAAAAATATTATGTTTTCTTATTTTAAAGTTTGGAAATTGGTTCAAAGTTTCTACCTTTGTTTCTAAGTCTCAAATTAAAATTGTATGTCCAAACATGAAGTAGGAAATAATAAGAAATTTTTTCGTTTAAAGTATGTTTAAGCGAATTGCGCTTATAGCATAGTCGCTATGGACGCAGTTCGACAAAATTGTTGATTTTTGTTTTAAAGCGGTTTCTTTTGAAATGGTTTTGCAAAAAAAATTCAAACTTAATTAGTAATATAAAAAGAGATCAAGTTTAGTTAGATTAATATTTTATTATTCAATAAATTAATTAAAAGTATTTAGTACTTAATTGATGATTAAATAAGTGATTAAGGGTTAAGTAACACTTAAAGAAGGTTAATGACTAATTATTGATTAACAAAGTTTCAATTAGTTATTAATGACATTAAGAAGTGATTTAATGATTAATTATTATTTAATTAAGTTAATAAGTTAATTAATTAACTATTATTTGATCAACTGATTACTTAATTAATTTTTAATTAATTATAGTTTAGCTAATAATGAATTGATTTAACCTTAACTACGATACATTAGGAAGTTAATTAGGACTAAAATAAGTTCATTAAGTTAATTAAAGTTTAATTATGAATTAATCTTGATTAAATTAAAATATAATTGGGGTTTGAGCTAATTAAATATACTTTAATCTTTTCAAAACTATTTTTAAACTTAATTGGTTATGTTTTAAATCAATCTTCTTTTCAAGTTAAGTAATTTTAAATCAAAGGATCTTATTTTCCGGTCTATTAATTAACCAAATGAATTAAAGTAGTGATTACAAAACATTGACATGTTTTAAGGAAGTAAGTTGAATTTTGTTTAGCACAAATGTTGAATATCAGTAAGTGATAAACACATGAAAGTTAATTTCGATAAGCGGGTCATGATAACTTAAGCATATAGAACATACTTCATGTACATTTTCATCGATAATGGATGTATCTATATTTGTAGCTTGGAAATCTACCATGATTGACTGTATGTTATGTGTGAATCTCTTACATATCTGATGTTAGCCAATACTCGTGACATAATTTGGATAAGTAAATCCAAATTTAATGATCCATTGTAGTCATTAAGCCTCCGTTTGGTTTTGGAAAGTTAATATTTCATTTTCTTTTAAAATGGTCTTCAAGGTTATTCTATTTTGAACAAGATATTTGAAGAATGATTTGACAATTGTTTTGAATATTATATATAGTAGTTTATGAGTAAGTTTAGAGTATTCATAAAAGGAATTTTAGAAATAGTTTTGAATGTTTATAAAAAGATTTTATAAATGGGTTTGGATGCCTAAAAAGGGAAGTTTTATACAAGGTTTGAAAGATTATATAACCGGGTTTGAATATTTATAAAGAGTCTCATAAACGAGTGTGCAAGTTAATGTTTGTAAACGGGTTTTGATTAAAGCAAAGAGGATCTCATGGATAACGAAAATTTAAAAATGGATTTGATTGCGATGGATGTAATTGGTTGATATTTTGGATAATTAGGATGTTTATTTACTCTAATATATCCTATCATCACCCTATATATTATTTACAGTAATTGAATTATTTCGAACAAATTAAGAAATAGGTTGAAATGATATATATACCTATGACAATGTGATTTGGATTGAAATGATATATATCCATCCCTAAAATTAATTTGGAATAACTAATCACTTGGCCATAGGATAGAAAATTATATACGGACACCAGATTGGTTAAATTAAATAGTTTTATTGATCTTAAATTCATTTAAATGATTTTGGTTTAAAGAAATAAAAATCAAATTTATAGAAATCAAATTATTTTCTAACTTAAACTCAAATTGTGGAAATAAATTGCGGGAATCGAAATTGTTTAAATAATCGAAGTTGAGATTTTGAAGTTATAACCAAAATAAGATTTGAAAATTTGAAATTGGATTGTTTTAAAAGATTTGGACTTTATTCGAACTTTCAAATACTACTAAGTAAAGTAATTTAAAAACGATATTTAAATATTGAGCTCGAAATTGAATTATATTGGAAGATTAGGATTTTAAACTGAATATTGTAGGTTTGAATCGATATTTTGAAAATCGAGCTCGAATTGATATAAACTGAAATTGAATTAATTGGATTTGAAAGTGGAATTGAATTAATTTGTAACCTAAGTTGAAATTGATTTGAATTGAAATCGAAATTGAACCAGTTGAATGGAAATTGGAATTGATTCGAATTAGGAAGTTGGAATTGAATCGGTTTGACTTTGAAGCTATTTTTAATTAAATTATTTTAATATAAATTGTTCAAAATCTATCTTCTTATATATACAAATTACTTTGGTTTTCCAAATTGTTTTGTTGTATAAACCATTTTAATACTTAAACTATTTTATATTAAAATATTTTAACTATTTTTAACTATTTTAACCATTTACACTATTTTTAACAATCTTAATTATTTAAAATATTTTAAAACTATTCAAACTATTTTACAAAAATTCAAACTGGTCAAGGATAAAATGCTTATTTTTAAATCATGGATTTAAATACGAATTGGGTAGAATAAAGTTATAACCCAAATGTAAGTTTAAAACAGTTTTGGATCTGAAAATGAGATATTAAGGGGAAAATGATTATTTTGAGCAAATATGATGATTTCAAAATGAATATGATTTTGAAGCGAATACGATATTTTAATATCAAGTATGAAATGTTTTCGAAATGTAAAAGAACCAACCTGTGTGTAAAACGACGTTTGGTTGTTAAAAAAACCGAGACCTCTTATTGGCATACTCTCTGTCAATATTGGAACCACTTTCACAAACTGTGTACACAGAGGAGCCTCCAGAACGAAGTGTTTGGATTTGGTGACGATTGCTGGATTTGAAGAAAGAGAACAATGATGAATAGACCTCGGCACTTGTGTCAATTTAAAATGACTAAAATAGGACGGCTTGACAGGGCCAAATGGGCTAATTACCCCGAGCGGACATCTGTTCTTCGATTTCTTGGACTTAGACCATATTATTACTCTTGTTGTTGGTTTTGATTGATGCACCTTGATTTGGGATAGCCTCACTTTGACTTGATATAGGATGGACGGACGCGGTGGGCGGGCATGGCTATGATGCGTTATCACCAGCCTTACGACTCAAACTGGTAGTATCCTACCTTGAGCATTGCCTCACGTGTATTGTCATACTTTTATCCATATACGAGACCCATATGATTTTGGTTTGGTGTTGTCGTATCATGGCCCATCCCTATCCACCGACTGCTTAACTTGTGTTTATTGCAAACTGTTCGGCAATGCTTAAAAATGCGTTAAGGCGGATCAATGTAAAGCCATACCGCTAAGAAAAATATTTATTTATTGTCTAGATATTATATATGTAGCGTATTCTACTACATATAAATATTCTGACGGATCCTTAAGAGATGAAAATTCCCGTAACATCTCTTGAGTTGTTGCACGTACGTTACACACTGGATAGGTGATGTGAAATCCCGTAAACATCTCTAATGCCACGACACTCATGTTATATGCGACATCGATTTGACTCACATAAGAATATTTTAGTCCTAACTTGAGTGTTTTGTCTTTTCATTACGCTCGGGTCAGTCCTGAGTTTTTCATCTTATTGAAGACTTACTCTGGAGAACGAAGACGAAGATTTAGTATATTATTACTACTAGTATGCCCACATCATGTTGTCTACTACATTATTAATTTATCTCTAATGTATGTATATAACTCTGACGAATGTTGTATAGATCATAATCAAATGTATATTATAAATAGCTTCATGAACTGTTTATTTGATTATTATATTTTATCGTTCCGCTATGAGATTCTGTATACGCTTTCTTCTTCTTTTCTTATTTTTCTTAATTAACCTCATTGATTATCTATATTCCGGATTGTTTAAGTTGAACATGTGTGAATTATTATCGATTTAAACCTTTCGAAATGTTGGTCGTCACAGTTGGTATCAGAGCCTTGGTTTAGCGATAACCTTCGCATTGAGGGGTAACTCCTTGGAGATAGGGTCGGTAGCACCCTAGAATGAGTTTTAATGTATTCATAGATATGAGCACGTATTTGTTAGTGAATATAAAAAATTGTTTTATATTGTGTTAGTTGTTTTGTTGAGTGGCTTATGAATTCTGGTCAATACGAGTAATTAACATTATTGACAGGGATCTCTAAACACTTAAACAGAACAATTCGACATAGTATTGTTTTGAAAATTGGGTAAATGAAATAATTTTACCCTGATTATATTTTGTAAATAAAGGAATAATTTTCAGAAATTATTATGGTATATATAGTGTGAGTGGGTTGTTAGAAATGATAATATTGATCATTATCGTTTATTGTTTGATTAGTCAATATTCCTAAACTATTAGCTATTGTATGATTATAAGAAAATGAAACTATATAAATGTGATTTATAAGATATAATTTGCAAGTAAAATGAAAATAAATTTGAGAATTTGAGAAATTTAAATTCTGGTGTTTTTGAAAAGGGTTTTCAATGTTTGGAAAATAATACCAGTATTGTTTAAAAGTATATACAAATACAAATAGTTTTCAAATAAATTTTAAACGAATTAAATTTAGTACTCCCCTCTTCTATCATTGGAAAATAATTTCGATGATGACTGCGTAGCATCATCGACGTTCATTTTCAAGTCTTAAAGTGGGGGAGACCTCTGAGAAGCTTTGCTCTAAAATTGTTTTGATAACGGATTTTGGTTTAAACTCCAAAAGTACGTTTTGATATATAAAAGATATAAGTATAAAAGTTTATTTCAAAATGATTTGAAATGAACCCGATATTTCAAATTTTAATTTCTGTTAATTAACAATCTTCAAGTTATTTGAATGAAATGAAATTTGAATAACCATAACCTATAAAATAAGAGAATTAAGAAATCTAACCTAAATGTTTTAAGAAACTTTAGATTTGAAGTTTGCAACTCTTAAATTGAAAGTAAAGAAAATTTAAACAAGTTACAATATAGAACATTCTAATCAAGTAAAATGAATCAGATTAATTCTTATAACATCAAATTGCATTTTAATAACATATAATAAGACTTGCCAAATGTTAAAAAGTAAAAATAATGATTTGGATACGTAATGGGATATTATACAAGTAAACAAAACTTAAAAACAATTAAAATGTATATAAATGGAAATTTAGTTGTGATAATAAATGTTATAATTAATTAGTATATTATGAAATGATTAATGATTAAGTGGAATAAGTAAGTGGAACTTAAGAAAGCATACAAGTGAATCAAATAATATCTTTGTAAATTGGTTATAGAATTAAATATAAATTTGCAAAGAAATTGTGAAATTGAATTTGTAACTTTTGTGATAACAATAAACTTAGAAAAGTCACATATAAGAAGTTGGACTTTTACAGAATGATTATAAACTAAATTGATGATTAATAAGATGTTTCACAAATAAATTTGTATTTAAATGAAATTATGAAAATGAAGTAAATGTAAACAAAGGAATTTGGTATAGCTAAGAATCAATAGAAATAAACATGTAAGTTTTACATATATTATTTTATTCGCATGATGATTTGATTCAGATTCGAGCACATAATTTCGAGATAATTTATATCGGTCTAAGTTAGGATTTTTCACTCGATTCTTGACGGCAAACCCTAGATATGGATTTTTGATTTGATTTTGGAATTCCCTATCATGGTATATGGCTATGCAAGGAGATTGATGGTTACTGATCAAAGAACCAAATCTGAGCCCGCACTAGAGAGTTGTGGGGACGATACTAGTTTGGAAGTGAAATTATGTAACGACCTGTAATTTTTAATGGTTTAATAACGTAATTAACTGAATTTTGCTTGAAATAAACAATAAATTTTATCAATGAAAATTTGATATTTGTAATGCGTTTATTTAAACATAGCAAATGGCTGATTTTCATCAGAAAATATGGAAGTTAGTTTTGTGGTGTAACCTTCAACTTCAATTTAAAATCAGTTAATTGATAGAAATAATATTTTTTTTATAAAAAAGTATAAATCATTTTCTGAGTAAGAAGTCATATTTTGTTTCACCAAATTTGGACCGTTCTATCTCCGCTTATCTTATTTTCGACGTTTTAGCAACATTTTGGTAGTGAATATCAACTTTTGATAGGATGGTCGTATCGTTGAAATCTGTATTCCATTCTGTTCGTCGTGTCGGGATGATCTCTATAGTATATTCATTTGTGCATTTCGATGTCCGGTACGAGGTGAAATCGACAAAACGATTTGCCGTATCGGTTCCGTATTTGGACCTTCGGGTACCTTTGACCTTTCATTTGTCCACCGTATATTACCCATAGCCAATTTCTTTTACTAATTTCCTAAATTCATACCGACTTTTGTGATTCCATGGTTAATATATATTCCCGGTGTCCTTTCACTTTCTTCTTCGTGCCTCTCTCTGAAAAATAAAAATAAAATAAGCTTTCATGTTATTCTTCATTTCTGAAGCATACTCATGCCCGATTGTTCCTCCTTCCTACCCGAAGTAAATCCATAGCCTCTCACTGCTCGTACCCTCCTATTTTGGCCGAGAACATACCTGCATTTTTTATACTTTTGCCTAAAGCTACCATCCCTTCCCCAACGATCACATCAGCTCTGATCCACATTAGTCAGTCCGCTACCCTCTTCTCCTTGCCATAAACACAGCACGTCCGCTTGCTCATTTCAGTAACCAAGCCTATCTATCCACCAATCTTCGAGTACGTCCCTGCCCTTCTATTACTTCGCCCGCTTCCTTTCTCTCATCACCAACCCCACCACTCCCCGTCAACCAAACAAGCAGCTCGACCACATGTATAGCCTACAAACCTGCATGATCCTTCCGCCTTAAACTCTCCATCGTTTTCCCAACCAATAGCCACCACTGGCAACTACACATCAACCCTCCAACCACTGAACCGCCACCAAGAACCAGCAGCCCATCTTTCCCCCATGCCCTCCACCATTTCCACTCAGCCCAATAACAATGGCCACTGACCTTCCCAGACCTGCTGCAACGCTCACACCAACTCCCCGAACTGACCATCCTCACAGTCCCAAATCCTGTCCTTCTTGCCCGAAGCTCCACCACCCGTGCGTTCATCAGCCTCCGCCATATCCCTCTTCCCTTCATGGCAGGGCCACAGATACGCACTGCACTACCAAGCTTCAACCACCATCGCATCAACCCTATCCTCTCCGGCAGCTCACCCTCTTCTTCTCTGCTGTCTTAGCCTGCTCCACCCACTCAGATTCGCCCATCCACCAATCACTGACCAGTCAGCCCGCGCCTTTCACCACTACAAACCCGACTTTGCTTATACATACGGTTGCCATCCTATTCATGTATCGCGGACCTTCTAGCCTCTCCTCCCCTCACCAGTTTGCAAACCCAACATGATCATCTGCTTATTGCCAGATCTGAACCCACCAAGTCCACTCGAGCACCTACATAGAGAAACAACACCGCCAACCCAAATTTTGTATGTATATATATATATAGCCTGTAAATATAAGCTTACTTATATTCTTGAATCTAAAATTTATAAATTGTTTGTTTCGAAAATTTGATTTTGAAAAGGAATATATGTTTTAAATTAGATATTGATTTTAACAAATAATATATAAAAAGATTTTATTGTGATATATGTTTTAAATTGAATATTGAATTTAGAAATATATATATGTATATATGTATATATATAATATTTTGTTTCAGTTTATATTAAGCTAGTTTTGATTTGTTTTTCTGTCGATTCCAAACTTCCATCTTTCTTTTGATCGTCAAATTCATGTTCATCGTACTTTTCTTTGGAATTTGTTGCGCGGATTCGTAGCTCAGTTCGTTGTCAAATTTCTCTAGCCTTGAAAGGTGAGCAATCGCTCACGATTAACATTCTTGTATTTAGTAAATTTACTTCATACGAAAATGATGATTAAAATATGCTATTAAATTTAAATTGTTAGTTATTTAAATGTTCGATATGGTATGTTGTTATTTGCATTTGTTCACCTACGATTATTGACAATATTGCACTAATAACCTATTAGTGTATATTTATATGTATGTATATACATATATGTATATCTTTATATATATATATATATATATATATATATATAAATTGTTAATTATGATCATATTTGCCATGTGCTATGTCATTTTATATTATTACTTTATTTGTTCTCACTCTGAAAGTTCCGTATAGTTTAGAAATTCCCTATGAGTTGAAATGATACATGCCCAAACGATTTAATAGATTATGGAAAAATAATTATGGATTGAAATGATAAAGCCAAGCGATTTTCGTTGATTTTTAATTTTGGGATTGCGGGATGAAATGATATATACCCGTAAATATTAAATTTAAATTGCGAATTAAAATGATAAATATCCATTTCACTTGACCGTAGGATAGAAAATTATATACGGACACCGTTGGTCTATTTTGAAAAATGATTTTCAAAATTTTGAAAGGAAATATATGGGTTTTGTAAATATTGGTTTTCAAAATATTGATTTTTTAAAATATAATATATAGATATTTTAATTTTAATATGTATAAAATTTTGATTTTAAATATATGTTTAGGAAATTTTAAATTTATAAGTTAACTTTTGAAAAATATAAATTTGTTATTTTAAAATATAAAAAGTAAGATTTATAATAGATTTAAAATAACAATATATAATTTATTATAATTTAATTTAATAAAACTTAATTTAACCGATATATATAATATGTTGAAATATTTATTTGAATTTATATAATTATTTTTAAAATATATTTTTATAATAACTTTAAATAAATAGAGGTTTGAAAGATAAATTAAATAAGAATTGATTTATAATTAAAAAAAATTAGAGTTGAATTTAAATAAGGATTGATTTGAACTTATTAATTTTGAGATTTTGAAAGGTATGATTTTACAACTTGATTTGATAAAATGTGATTAAATGAATATTTTCAAATTTAAATAGAATTGAATGTTTAATTTTGATTTAAATTTGTAATTAGAGATTTAATTTAAAGGTTATTAAAATGACTAAGTGAATAATGCCAATATCGAAAACAACTTTAAAAACTGTGTACGTGGTGGAGATTCCAGAACGAAGTAAGATGGTTTGGCGACGGTTTTGTATGAGTTATAACGCAGCCCTGACTTTCGTGAGTCGGCTTGATGTGGCTAAACATGAGCTATACCGGGCCAAGTGAGGTCGCACCTCCCATCGAGCATGCTTCTTCGATACCATTCTATTACTTTATAATTTGATTTGGGTGCACCTTTGATTTGGAAGTGTGTCTCGAGGTGGGCGATAGTAGATGCTATGCGTTACCACCAGTCCGGGAGTGCAAATAGTAGAATCCTACCCTAGCATTGCCTGGCATGCCTTGTCACATGCCTTATCGTGCCTTCTACGAGTTTGGTTTGTACCGTACCTATGGAGTGCCCTCTGAGTAAACCACCGGTTTGGTGGAGCTCACAGTACTGTATGGACTATGGGAATATATACAATGTGCTAAGAGGGATATGAGTAACACCATAACACTATTTTAATACTTTACTTTACGGATAAACATATTCTAATAACATATATTACTACATAGTAGATAGTTCCACGAATCCTTTGAGGATGGAAATCTCAAACATCATTTAAGTTATACTGTATTTCACTTGGACATTTCACTTGAATTGATTTACTAGTATATGAATGTTAATCCTGACTCGAGTGTGTTATGTTTTGTTTTATGCTCGGGTCAGACCGAGTGTCATTGCATTTGAGACTCACCTTTGGAGCTTGGAGTTTTGCTTGAAGAACTGTCTTATATCAATTCAACTTCCAGTTGTTTTATGCATACTTGTCATTTTCTTTTGTATTGACACTTCTATGTAATGGACATCTGTTGTATATGGTTTTAAACTCTGATGTTTATATAGTAGCTTCATGAACTACTATTTATTTACTCCGATGCTTATTACTCTATGTCTGTGATTCTATGATTGATTTATTTACTGTATATGCTATGTTTTGGCAAATAAAAATTAACAGTCTGTTGTTTTGAGCAATTCAAGTCTGACATGAGTGAACGATTGTTGATTTGAACGGTTCAAAATAACGGGTCGTTACAGTTGGTATCAAAGCTCCGGTTTAGGCAAAACTTAGCATATTGAGTAAAAACTCATTAAAGATAGGGTAGTAATACCCTAGGATGAGTAAATTTAATTACAGAACCATCTTCGTTCAAGCTTGAAATTCTTTATTAGGATCCTCTTAGATTTCAATTTCCTTTGAATTTTGGAACTTTACCTTTGTTTTGAAATTCAATCTTGTCTTTTCCTATTCGTGTTCTCCTCGATACTGGAGCATCCCACAGCTCTATCTCTATCAATCTCTGTAATAAATATCTTACCACCTTGATTTGTAACTTCGTCCTTTTTGTAATTAATCCCATCGGCTATCCCGCCAACCTTGGTATGTTTTGAAAAGGGGTGGAACTCCTTTACAGTAAGCATCAATTCATTAGAGATTTCTATATCCACGGTTTCGATGCTGTTCTTTCTCACAAAGCCTGAACTTTTGGCCAGGGAAATTCTTATGTGATCTAATGTCAATTGCCTTAGGATTATGCAGGTAGCTCTATCTATTCATTTGATTCTCTACCTAGTGATCTTGACTCCACCCGAAAGTTAGGGAATATCCTGGTATCTTTGGCGAAGTCACTTTTCTTCCTTCCAAGTGGGAAATTGAATTCCGCATCGATCTTATTCCTAGAGCTCAACATGTTGTCCTTCCTCTCGGACGAATGGTTTCCATGAATGGCTTTGGATTAACTAATGCTCTTGCCTTCTTCGTCGACCTTATAAATCGCATTTTCCACGATGTACTCAATAAGTTGTACCCACTTTCATTGATGATATTCTCGTTTTTTTTCCTAAGTATTGGTTGATCCGATTAAAGTCGCCGCGGTTAATATAAGCCTATCCATCTTTCTTCTTTTGTACTTTAATTATCTTATCTTCCTTCGAGCCTATCTTCTTAGTAGAATTCTCTTTGATTAAAGTCCCTCTAAATTTGAATATCTATCTTCATTCTTGAATCTGTTCTTGAATCATCCTATGAGGGAGTGTATTTGTAAATTAATATAATTGTTTTATATTGTGTTTTTTGAATTATTAAGTTTGATTTGGGGTTTCGATTGATTCGTCTGGCCAATGCTATCGATAGGAATTTCAAAGCACTTGAACAGAGAAAATTGACACAATACTGATTTCAAAATTGGTAAATGAATTAATTTTGTGTATAATTATATTTTATATCAAAATATCATTTTTTGAAATTAGATAGTTAAATGAATTGGGTGTTATAAATGATAATACTAGATAATCATTTATTGTTTGTTAACATTTTTAAACCATTACAATTGTTGTAAGTTATAAGGAGTTGAATTTTATAAGCATGGTCTATAAATCAAATGAAATGAATTTAACTTTAGGATTTGAGAATTAAATATCCGTTGCTTTTCAAATTTTGGTCTCACAGTTTTAGAAATTATATTATTTGGAAGTAGTTTCAAAAGGAAATTGTTTGCAAAGAATTTTAAAAGAAGTAAGCTTGTGCTCTCCTTTTAACTGCTGAAAAATAATTTTGGTGATGACTGCAGCATCATCGACATTCATTTTCGAGTCTCGGAGTGGACAGACCACTTGGTAGCTTTGCTACCATTTGTTTTGGAAATGAATCGGATTTGAATTTCTTGAGTATGATTTTGTGACGCCCCACCCTATAATCACACTAGCCAAGGACACTATGGAGTAATGTCGTCGACTAGTACGAAGAATAAGGCTGTTGAGAAACGACCATCTGTGTAATTGCTTTGTGCAAGTATCGATATGCCAGATAGTATGAAATCCGACATACCGATACAAACTCAAAGCTACTATACAGTGGCTACGTGGTCTTTGAAGACAAATATAAAATAAGCATAACATAAATCAGTCACGGATATTCATATCACAAAGGAAAAAACAGATATGAATGTAACACGTAAAAGTATACATCAAAGTAGTGGTCACGTAAGATCCACTACACCACAAAAGAATAAGTACAAGTGCTAGACAAAATAATATGTATACATCAAGGAGTCTTTATCTCAAACGTATAAAACAAAAACTACTAAACTAGTAGTTAGCCAAAAGTCAGGTGACGGACCCTGATAAGAAGTCAAGTAGAAGCACCTGAAATACCTCGGTCTGACTCGAGTATTATTTAAGAAGAAAATAATAAACGGATCAGTTTGGCTATAAATATCAGATAAAATGAGATAGGATAAGAGATATGACAAAAATGTATGATAACAATAATACCATACTGTATCAAGCATACATTTAACAACAAACAAAAATCATACTATATCTCAAGAATCTCATACACCAAAAAGAATGTCATATTCTTTATTTTATTCACCAAACCATAAATATTGACAAACATATCAAATCCAATGGAAAAAATTGGCGAAATACAAATTCCAGAATTCATCAATTAGAAATTCATAAATCACATTGGGGAGGCCTATCACAAACGGGAGCATGAAAACTCACCAACACGTGTATCACAAACGGGTCGCTAACCCATGGTCGCTAACCATAGAGCCGGTGCAACGAATTGTACAATAACGGTACGATCGAGGAACATGAAACTCGAATAATTAAAAACATCGACGTAGTACAATAACGGTACGCCCGTGGACCTGAAACTCCAATAATTTGAAACAACGACATAGTACAATAACGGTACGTCCGATGAATCTGGTAAGCCGGAACATCGATGTAGTACAATAACGGTACATTCGATAAACCTGATAAGCCAGAACAATAATGTAGTACAATAACGGAACATCTGATTAACCTTACAATCCGGAACAACGATATAGTACAATAATGGTACATCTGATGAACCGAACTCCATAAAAGAACATGGGTCGCTAGCCCACAAAGAAATGAGTCGAAACTCCAAAGAAACTGTAGGCCGTTAGCTTATAAAAGAAATGAGACAAAGCTCAGTAAAACGAGGTACAGTCCCCCATGTGGACAAAGAGACATCACATATCGCTAGTTTAAACCATAAAATGATCACCATTGATCAATAAAAAGCGTGAACTACAATAAGCTAATAAATAAATGATTTTACCTTCATGTCCTATAACCACTGGCTTAACTTAAGTATTTAAGAACAAATTTTAGATTTCCACTCGAAAATTGTCACAAGAGTTCAATCGAACAAGTCCAAGAATTAACTCACAAAGAAAACACAAGCGTTTCATATCACTTGTTTTGCTGAATCGTTTAATTAGATTTCTCATACGAATGAGGTAAAGGTTTATATATACTAATAGATTAGAAAATCGATTTGAAAACAGGTTCTGTATTAAAAGTAACGATGAAATCATTTTTGTGAAAGAGGTTGAATATTTACTAGTAGTATAGAAACCTTGGTATTTTAAAGTGACAAATCACAAAAAACGATTGCAAAAACAATCAATCACTAACCAGACGTTTGGATTTGGGTTTTGAAAATATTCCAGAAAACCAATCAGACGTCTGAACTCTAACCTGGCGTTTGAAAACTAACCAGACGTCTGGTAGGTTTGGACCAGACGTCTGGTCCAAGTCTCTGCCTTTTTTTATTTTCTGTCGGGGCCATAACCAGACGTCTGGACTTGACAACCAGACGTCTGGTTGCCTATTCTAGGCAACATTTTTCCTAGGCCAATGATGGCCAAAACGATTCAGAAGCGATCGGATGAGCAACGAAGACTAGGGATTTATGCCAAGCAACAACCCGGCCTTATAGGCTCTTCGATACACCCCTAAATAACATCTCCAAATATCCAAGATAGGATCTTTAAAGATTTCGACTTCAAAACCAAAAAATGGAAAACTCACCAAATCAATTCAAATAAAAATCAAATGAACATGAATAGATGTTAGGAATTCATACCTAACAACAAAGAAAGCTATAGACGTAGACGTGAGTTCAAAAACTCACCTTTAAACTCAAAAACAATGAATGAGAAGCTCAAACACAAAGGAAAGATCAACCACTCTTTAATTTCAACTCTAGAAGCTCCAATCTAAGCCCATAAGCAAATAATTCCTAGGTTAGGGTATAGGAATTTCTGAAAATTGAAGAGAGATTGAGATGGTGAAGATAAAGAGGATGCTTACTTAAGTTTCTCTTTCATTTTAGAGCAATAACTTGAATTTCCTAGCAAAACTAGGGTTTAGGAATTCTAATTTTCTATCTCTTTCCCCAGTTTTCTTTTAACTTGAGTGTTAGGAAATAATAGAATGAGTGAAGAGATGAAGAGTTAGGGTATTAGATGAGTTCAAGGGCTGAAACCCAAACCCAACAACCAATAGAAAAATAGCAAAATTCTATTCAACTCCAAACATATCGATGTCTATACTCAAAAAGGTCGCAAATGCCATTTTGGACTCACTAGAAGTGGTCTCGGGTCCAAATTCGATAGTTTATGAAAAGTAGCATTTCAGACTTTAATCTGACTAACGATGCTATATTTAAATAAAACATTTAAATATACAATCGTAAAATATGTGGGTTGTTACAGACTGTCTTCCTTAAAGAAATTGCATCCTCGCAATTCTTAAGAAGAAAATAAAGAGTAACAACCATCAAAGCATATCAACACAAAAGAAAATTTGAAGTAAGTAGTTCACCTCAAAGAGCTCGAGAGAGTAAGTCCGGATGTGTTCACTCGATGAATTCTCTAGATTCCCGAGAACAATCCTTAGGATTTGAAGGCCATTGGACTTTTGCAAGTGGGACATCTTTATTACGAAGACGTTTTAACCTCCGTAGAAATGATACGAACAGGATGTTGCTCATAAGTCAAATTAGACAAAACTTCAATTTCTTCAACAGCATCAGACTCAAGGATAGAATCGAAATTCCTAAGACATTTCCGTAGTTGAGAGACGTGGAAACCGTCATGATAGCAGAAAATTGAGTCGTTAATAAAATGCGATAAGCCACGTAACCAATGCGTTCGGTGATGTGAAATGAACCAATATAACGAGATGCTTATTTTCCCGATCGACTGAAACGCACGACACCCTTCATAGGTGAAAGACGAATAAACATCAAATTTCCACAGAAAATTCCAAATTCCTTCTTCGGTTATCGGCATAGGATTTTTGTCTACTTTGAGCTTCTTTCATCCTATGACGAATAAGGTCAATCTTTTCTGTGGAGTCACCAATATAATCTGGACCTTAAACCAGCTTTTCAGCGGCCTAAGGCCAATAAAAAGGAGATCAGCATGGCCTTCCATAGAGTGCCTCAAAAGGTGTCATACCAATACTAGATTGGAAGCTATTATTATAGGAAAACTCCATAAGAAAAATATGGTCTTCCCAACTTCCACCAAAATCAAGAACACATGCATGAAGAAGATCTTCAATAGTTTGATTCACACACTCGGTTTGTCAATCGGACTGAGGATGATAAGCGGTGCTAAAATTAAGCTTCGTTCCCAAAGCTTTTTAAAGACCTTTCCAAAATACACTAGTAAATAATGGATCACGATCACTAACAATAGCATTAGGGACTCTACGTAATTTAACAATTTCTTTGACATAGAGTTTGGCCAAAAGAGGTACAGTCTGATTGGACCGAGCGGGAATAAAATGGATGGATTTTGTATGTCTATCCACAATCACCCATAGATTGTCATGACCCAAACGAGAACGGGGAAGACCATCAATAAAGTCCATGGAGACTTGATCCCACTTCCAAACAAGAATATCTAGAGGTTGTAATAACCCACCGGGCCTTTGATGCTCGGCCTTAATGAGTTGGGAAGGCATGCAACGCTTAATGAAGTTAGCAATATCAGATTTCATTCCATCCCAATAATAAAGTCGCTTCATATCTGCGTACCTTTTACTACTATCAGGATGAATGGTAAATTTAGAACGATGAGAAACTTCTAAAATGTCTTTACGAAGATTACCAATATTTGGCACAATAAGTCTACCAAATTTTCGAATGCCGCCACGAGCATCGATTTCAAAGTCTTTCAAATCATCAATATTTCTATCCCGACAACTTTGGATAAGATAAGCCAATTCCGGATCATGCTTTTGAGCTTCAAGGGTGCGGTGTAAAAGGGAAGGATGAGCCCAAGGCTACATAAAACAAGAGATGAATATGAATCAGATTCACGATCTCGAATCTCACAAGTGGATAAAGTCTCGAGATCATTCCACTCGGATATCATCATGGAAACAACCGCTTGCTGCTTATGACTAAGGGCATCGGCAACACGATTTCCCTTTCCGAGAGTATAAAGAATATCAAGATCATAAGATGCAAGGAACTCGAGCCAACATTGTTGACACAAATTAAGTTCCTTTTGAGAAAATAAATACTTCAAAGATATGATCAGTGTAGAGAACAAATTTCTCTCCTAAAAGATAATGGCGCCAAATTCTAAGGGGGGAAACAATAGCAGCGAGCTCTAAATCGTGAGTGGCATATCTAGTCTCGACAGGCTTTAATTACCTAGAAGCATAAGCGATAACACGTTCCCTTTGCATGAGAACGGCATCCAAACCAACATGACTAGCATCGGTATAAACAATAAAGTCTAGATTCCCTACGGGAATCACAAGTATGCATGCATCGAAAAGGAGTTCTTTTAATTTCTAAAAAGAAGCTTCACATTTGTCCGACCAAATGTATTTAACTCCCTTCTTTGTCAAACTAGTAAGAGGTATGGAAATTTTAGAAAAATCCTTTATGAAACGATGGTAAAAGCCCGCTAATCCAAGAAAGCTACGAATTTCTGTCACACTCTCTGGTCTCTACCAATTTTGAATCGCTTCAATCTTTAAAGGATCCATGGAAATTTCGGATTCAGAAACAATATGACTGAGAAATTTCATAAGAGATTGCCAAAAATGGCACATAGAAATTTTTTCTTTCAATCGATTGCTCCTAAGAGTTTCCAATGCAATCTGAAGATGTTTTTCATGCTCTTCCTCGGTTTTAGAATATACAAGAGTATCATCTATAAAGATGAGAACAAATTGGTCAAGGAAGTCTTTGAAAACTCGATTCATAAGGTCAACGAAATAAGCTGGAATGGCATAACAAGCCATTCATAAGATCCATATCGAGTATGGAACGATGTCAAAGGAATGCTATCCTCTGCACTACGAAGCTGATGAAAACCGGTTGCCAAGTCTAACTGTGAGAAGACTCTAGCTTTGCTAAGTTGATCGAATAGATCATCAATCCGAGGTAAGGGATATTTATTCTTGATGGTGAGATCATTAAGCCTATGATAGCCAACGCAAAGCCTAAGTGTGCCATTGGATTTCTTCACAAAAATGTCTAAATCTCCCAAAGGAGAGAAATTAGAACAAATAAATTGTTTCGTTTCCAATTCGGATAATTGTTTATGCATCTCCTCATTTTCCTTATTGGACATAAGATAAGGAGGACGAGTGATAGGTAGAGCTCTAGGGATTAATAATTCAGAACTCAATTGCTCGTTTAGGGGGTAATCCTAAAACGGCCTCAGATATGTCAAAAATTCATGAACAAGGTGAATGAGGGAAATGACATCTTCCTCATCATCATTATCGTCATCGTGAGGGTTTAGAGAATACAAGGATGCTACCAAATTGGAATCCAAATCTTTAAGAACAATAGTAATCTGCTTAACAGATTGAGGATGTCGAAGATGAATAGTCCTCTCAAGATATAGGATGTGGGCTTTATAATGGTTAAGCCAGTCCATTCCCGAAATCGTTCTGAAGCCTAAGTAGCACATAACATGCAAATCGGCTCGGAAAGAATAATCACATAAAATAATCTCAACGTCATTACAAAGTAAGCTGAGTGTTGCGGATCCACCAACCGGATTCACAATTCTCAAAGAAGTCATCAAGTCCATAACATTCAAAGAAAAGGTATCAACAAATTCTTTGATATAAAAGAGTTGGATGCACCCGTATCAAAAAGAACTCGAATAGGTTGATCACGAAAAATAATGCCATCAAGAATAGAATGAGAAATACCTTTAACAAGAGAAGTGTTAGTAGGAGCTTGCACAACATTTAGCTTTCCCTCTTTCTTGCTTGGAAGTTTGGGACATGAAGATAAAAGATGACCTAAACTTTTGCAATAACGACGACAGAGAGGTTTCGGGCATCTATTAGCATAATGGTCCTTAGAACCACAATTGTAGCATTTCCCATGACTAGAGATAGGAGTCTTTGCTACCGAAATTGCTTGCTTCCCTTTCTTGTTAGGATTAGGGCCTTCGAACTTAATAGGCCTCTTCTTGTTGATGTTGAAGTTCTGTTTGGCATCTTCAACTTCAACATCGCTTTCTTTGTCGGTCTCTTCAAGTTGAAGAGCGATATCAACAAGCTGATCAAAAGAAACTTCTAATTTTGGAAGTAAAGGCTTTTTGAGGTTCTTATTCAACCAATAGACAAACCCTCGATTTTTCTTCAATGGGGTATTAATATACCCGAACCCATATTTAAAGAGAGATTCAAAAGATGCGACGTAATCCGTCACAGAAGATTCACCTTGAACAAGGTCAATAAAGTGTCGGGCTAAAGTTACTTTTTCAGCTTCCGGCACAAACTTCAACTCAAACTTTTCTCGAAATTGCTCCCAAGTAAGATCCACTTCGATAATCTCTGAAATCAAAATCTCATACCAATCTAATGCTCTTTCTTGAAGCATGCTAGAAGCCACTTGCACTCGATGGAGATCAACAAGATTCATGCGAGAAAAGATACGGTCGCATGATCTAAGACAAGCTTGGATTTCTATAACTCTTTCGGATCCCTTGAATGGCATTCCACCCAAATCGGTATAATCATTGCACAAGTGTGCAAACCCAGATCTAGGATGAGTAGGCTCTGGATGGACCTGATAGCTTGAGCATTCTTTACAAGATCTAAAAGCTGCTGGGCAAACCTAAATAGTCCATCCTAAGGAGTAGCACTGGATTGACCGGCGATGGGATGGCTTGGTCTAACCATTTCTCTTCTTTGAGAAATAAAGAAAGAAGAAGAAAAAGGTTCTTGTCAGAATGAATATCAATCAATCATGATAGGTAAAACAAGGTGTCATAAAAGAAAATTGGATAGAACAGGTCCAATGACTCGAATTAAATCCTAAGGCATGATTCCTAAGAGAGACTTAGGACAATGATCCTTGCTATAATATTATATATTGTTAATAAGTTTGGCTCTGATACCAAGCTGTGACTCCCCACTTCCATACTCACACTAGCCATGTTCACAACAGAGTAATGCCGTCAACTAGTACGAAGAATAAGGCTGTTGAGAAGCGACCATCTGTGTAATTGCTTTGTGTGAGTACTGATATGCCAGATAGTATGTGAAATTCGACATACCGATACAAACTCAAAGCAACCAGTGGCTATATGTTCTTCGAAAACAAATATAAAATAAGCATAACATAAATCAGTCACAGATATTCATATCACAAAGGCGGAAACAGATATGAATATATGTATATCAAAGTAGTGGTCATGTAAGATCCACCACACTACAGAATAATATGTACAAGTGCTAGATAAAAGAATATGTATACATCAAGGAGTCTTTATCTCGAATGTATAAAACAAAAACTATTAAGCTAGTAGTTAGCCAAAAGTCAGGTGATGGACCCTGATAAGAAGTCAAGTCGATGCACCTGAAATACCTCGGTCTGACCTGAGTATTATTTAAGAAGAAAATAATAAACCGATTAGTCTAACTATAAATATCAGATAAAATGAGATAGGATAAGAGATATGACAAAAATATATGTTAACAATAATGCCATACTGTGTCAAGTGTACATTTAACAACAAACAAAAAACATACTATATCTCACAAATCTCATACACCAAAAAGAATATCATATTCTTTATTTTATTCACCAAACATAAAAATATTGACAAACATATCAATGCCAATGGCAAAAACCGATGAAACACAAATTCTAGAAATCATCAATTAGAAATCCAGAAATCACAAAGGGGGAGGCCTATCACAAACGGGAGCATGAAAACTCACCAACACGTATATCACAAGAGGGTCGCTAACCCATGGTCGCTAACCGTAGAGCCAGTGCAATGACGTAGTATAATAACGGTACGCCCGAGGAACCTGAAACTGGAATAATTCAAAACATCGACGTAGTACAATAATGGTATGCTCGATGGACTTGAAACTCCAATAATTCAGAACAACGACGTAGTACAATAACGGTACGCCCAATGAACCCGGTAAGCCAAAACATCGATGTAGTACAATAACAGTGCATCCAATGAACCTGATAAGATGGAACAATGATGTAGTACAATAACGGTACATCCAATGAACCTGATAAGCCGGAACAAAGATGTAGTACAATAATGGTACATTCGATGAACTGAACTCCATAAAAGAACATGGGTCGCTATCCCATAAAGAAATGAGTCGAAACTCCAAAGAACCCATAGGTCGTTAGCCTATAAAAGAAATAAGACAAAGCTTAGTAAAACGAGGTATAGTCCCCCACGTGGACAATGAGACATCGCATATCGCTAGTCTAAACCATAAAACGATCACCATTGATCAACAAAAAGTGTGAATTACATTAAGCTAATAAATAAACGAGTTTAGCTTCATGTACCATAACCACTGGCTTAGCTTAGGTATTTACAAACAAATTGTAGATTTTCACTCGAAAATTGTCACAAGGGTTCAATCGAACAAGTCCAAGAATTAACCGTCAAAGAAAACGCAAGTGTTTCATACCACTTGTTTTGCTGAGTCCTTCAATTAGATTTTTCATACGGATAAGGTAAAGGTTTGTATATACTAATAGATTAGAAAACGGATTTGAAAACGAGTTAAGTATTAAAAGTAACGTTGAAATCATTTTTGTGAAAGAGTTTGAATATTTACTACTAGTATAGAAACATTTGTATTTTAAAGTGAAAAATCATAGAAAACGATTGTAGAAACAATTGGTCACTAAAAATTCACATTCGAAGACGTGAATCAAATCCAAAAAAATCGATACCAAATCCATCAAAATGGATATTCCCAAAATCCAGAAAAAGAAGTCATCAAAGTCGATAAAAGTGATAACATCTAATCGGATTAACAAAAATCGATAAACATTGGAAATTCACTCAAGATATAGGCAAATAGGCAAAACTGAACAATTCTAGATGTCTAAGGGTTAATCCAGACGTCTGGATTTGGGTTCTGAAAATATTCCAAAAAACCTCCTAGATGTCTGAACTCTAACCAGGCATCTGAGAACTAACCAGATGTCTGGTAGGTTTGGACCAGACGTCTGGTCCAACTCTCTACCGTTTTTTATTTTCTACCGGGGCCATAACAAGACATCTGGACTTGACAACCAGACATCTGTTTGCCTATTCTGAACAACATTTTGCCTGGGCCAATGATGGCCAAAACGATTCAGAAGCGATCAGATGAGCAACGGAGACTAGGGATTTATGCCAATCGACAACCCAGCCTTATAGACTCTTCGATACATCCCTAAATAACATGTCCAAATATCCAAGACGGGATCTTTAAAGATTTTGACTTCAAAACCAAAAATTGGAAAATTCATCAAATCAATTCAAATAGAAAACAAATGAACATGAATAGATGTTAGGAATTCATATCTAACAACAAAGAAAGCTATAGATGTAGATGAGAGTTCATAACTCAAAAACAACTAATGAGAAGCTCAAACACAAAGGAAAGATTAAGCACTCTTCAACTTCAACTCTAGAAGCTCCAATCTATGCTCATAAGCAAATAATTCCTAAGTTAGGGTTTAGGAATTTCTGAAAATTGAAGGGAGATTGAGATGAAGAAGATGAAGAGGATGCTTACCTAAACTTCTCTTTGATTCTAGAGCAATAGCTTGAATTTCCTAGCAAAACTTGAGTTTAGGAATTCTAATTTCCTATCTCTTTCCCCATTTTTCTTCTAGCTTGAATGTTAGGAAATAATAGAATGAGTGAAGAGGAGTTGGATGAAGAGTTCGGGTATTAGATGAGTTCACGGGCTGAAACCCAAACCCAAAGCCCGACAGAAAAATAGAAAAATTCTACTCTACTCCAAACATATCGATATTTATACTCAAAAAAGGTTGCAAACTTCATTTTGGACTCACTGGAAGTAGTCTCGAGTCCAAATTCGATAGTTTACGAAAAGTAGCATTTCAGACTTTAATCCGACTAACGATGCTATATTTAAATAAAACATTTAAATATACAATCGTAAAATATGTGGGTTATTACAGATTTGATATACAATATATATATATATATATATGGATATTTATTTCAAAATTGTTTGATGTGAAACTGAAATTTAAATTCTTAAATTCTAAGTTCAGAGATGGTTTTCAATCATTGAAATGAAGCAAATATTTTGAATAATTAGAGTGTTTAAAATAAGAAATGGAATTGAAACAGCTTGAAATAGTTGAACTAGGATAAAATTTATTTGTATAATACTCAATTGCCTTCTAAAACATATATATCTTACCTGAAATATTCAAAAATTAAAATGTAATGTGTAATTGAAGGTTGTACAAGAGAAATTTAAATAACAGAAATGTTCAAACTTAATTTTGCTTAATAGAAAATTTTGTATTGTGTTAAATTACATTTGAAAACATTAATAAAACTTACCTAGAAAGGGTTTGAATGTAATTGAATGATGTATAATATAAATATAAGTAATAGGATGCCAAAAATGAAATTTTGATAAGGGAATTTATAAATAAAATGAATTTGTTATAATCAATGTTTCTACATTTAAGTTATGGTCTAAAAATGTAAGTGAAATAAATTGAATAACAAATAGACAGTGCTATTTAAGTAAATGAATATGAACTTAAGAATAGTTGAAATTGAATTATAAGTGGGATTAACTTAAGTGAAGTCAAATGGATTAAACTAAATAAATTAAATAAAATTAAATGAGTTAAACATATGTTAATAAATTGAAAGCAAATCAATGGAATAGAAATACATTGAATTGTAATCAACCAAATGTGAATACAATGACTATTTATTGATTGAATAAAATGGATTTAAACCAAATTTGTTAAATATTAATCACTCTAAAAACAATAAAATTTGTATGATTTTAAATTAATTGTGGTATCTGGTATTATGTATTTTGAATCTATTTTTCCTTTCCGATTGCTTCTTTTCTCCTATCTCGCTCCTTTTTGGACGAAAAGTTTTAAGTACTTCCATGCTTCAGCAGTAGCATATTGCTCCATGGAGCTAAGGTCTAAAATATGGAATAAACAAGTGTAACAACCTGCAATTTTAGTGGTTTAAATAACGTAATTAACTGAATTTTGATTGAAAATAAACAATAAAATTTAGCAATGAAAATTTGATATTTGTAATGCATCTATTATAAACATAGCAAACGGAAGATTTTCATCGGAAAATATGGAAGTTAGTTTTGTCGTTTTATTTTCAACTTCAATTTAAAATCAGTCAATTGATGGAAATAAAATATTTGGGAAATTTGAATATATATTTTTTTGTAAGAAAAATATATATCATTTTTTAAGTGAGACGTCATATTTCGTTTCGCCAAATTTGAACTGCTCTAGCCCCATTTATCTGATTTTCGACGTTTTTGCAACATTTTGGCGGTGAATATCGACTTTTGATAGGACGATCGTATCGCTGATATCTATGTACCATTCTTTTTGTTGTATCATGCTGAACTTTGCCGTATATTCATTTGTGCATTTTGTTGTTCGGTACGGGATGAAATCAACAAAACGATCTGTCGTATCGGTTCCATATCTAGGCCTTCGAGTTCCTTTGACCTTTCACTTGTCCACTGTAAAATACCAACAGCCAATTGCTTTTATTAATTTCCTGAATTCGTGCTGACTTTTGTGATTCCATGGTTGTAATATATATTCTCGGTGTCCTTTCGCTTCCTTCTTCGTGCCTCTCTCTGAAAAAAATAAATAAAATAAGCTTTCATGTTATTCTTCATTTCTGAAGCATACTCATGCCTGTTTTGTTCCTCCTTCCTACGAAGTAAATCCATAGCCTCTCCCTACTCGTACCCTCCTATTTTACCAAAGAATATACCCATATATTTTATGCTTTTTCCCGAAGCCACCGTCCCTTTCCCACCGATCACATCATCTCCGATCCACGTCAGTCAGCCTGCTACCCTCTTCTCCTTGCCATAAGCATAGCATGTCCCCCTGCTCGTTTCAGTAACCATGTCTATCCATCCACCAATCTTCGAGTACGTCCCCACCCCTTTATCACTTCGCCTACTTCCTTTCTCTCGTCACCGACCCCGCCACTCCCTATCAGCCAAGAAAGCCGCTCCGACGCATGTACAGCCCACAAACCTGCATAATCCTTCCACCTTAAACTCTCCACCCTTTTCCTAGTCGATAGCCACTACCGACGACCGCCCATCAACCCTCCAATCATTGAACTGCCACCAAGAACCACCAGCCCATCTTTCCTTCATGCCCTCCACCATTTCCACCTGATCCCACTGACCTTCCCGGACCTGTTACAACGCCTATGCCAACTCCCTAAATCAACCATCCTCATAGTCCCAGATCTCGTCCCTCTTGCCCGAAGCTCCACCACATATGCATCCATCAGCCTCCACCATATTCCTTTTCCCTTTATGGTAAGGCCACAGATCCACACAGCACTACCGAGATTCAACCACCATCGCATCAACCCTATCCCCTTCGGCAGCTCACGCTCTTCTCTTCTGCTTTCTCAGCCTCCTCCATACACTCAGATCCACACCCATCCACCGATCACTGACCGGTCAGCCCGTACCTTTCACCACTACAAACCCGTTTCCTTTTCCTTTTCTTTCAAAAACCTGACTTTTCTTATACATTCGGTTGCCATCCTATTCATGTATCGTGGACCTTCTAGCCTCTCCTCCACTCACCTCTTTGCAAACCTAACATTAGCATCTGCTTATTGCCAGATCCGAGCCCACCAAGTCCACTGAGCACCCACATAGAGCAACAACACCACCAACCCAAGCTTTTGTATGTATATATAAAAATATATATAGCTTTTAAATATAAGCTTACTTATATTCTTGAATCTGAAATTTCTAAATTGTTTGTTTTGAAAATTTGATTTTGAAAAGGAATATGGGTTTTAAATAAGATATTGATTTTAACAAATAACATATAAAAAGGTTTTATTGTGACATGTGTTTTAAATTGAATATTGATTTTATAAATATACATATATATATATAATATTTTGTTTCAGTTTATATTAAGCTAGTTCTGATTTGTTTTTCCGTTGATTGCAATCTTCCAGCTTTTCTTTGATCAATGAATTCGTGTTCATCGTACTTTGCTTTGGAATTTGTTGCTTGGATTTGTAGCTCAGTTCGTTGTAAATTTCTCTAGCCTTGAAAGGTGAGCGATCACTCACGATTAACATTCTAGTATTTAGTAAATTTACTTCATATGAAATGATAATTAAAATATGCTGTCAAATTTAAACTGTTAGTTATTTAAATGTTGAATATGATATGTTGTTATTTGCATTTTTTCACCTATGATTACTGACAATATTGACGCCAATAACCTGTTAGTGTGTGTGTGTATATACGTATACGTATATATATATATATATATATATATATATATATATATATATATTTGAATTGTTAATTATGATCATATTTGCCGTATGCTATGTCATTTTATATTATTACTTTATTTGTTCTCACTCTGTAAGTTCTCTGCAGTTTAGGAATTCTTTATGGGTTGAAATGATACATACCCCAACGATTTTATAGATTAGGGGAAAATCGTTATGGGCTGTAATGATAAACCCAAACGATTTTCATTGATTTTTAATTCTGGGATTGCAGGTTGAAATGATATGTACATGTAAATATTAAATTTAAATTATAGATTGAAATGATAAATATCTGTATAACTTGACCATAGAATAGAAAATTATATACGGACGGCCTTGGTCTATTTTTGAAAATGATTTCCAAAGTTTTAAAAGGAAATATATGGATTTTATAGATATTGACTTTTAAAATATTGATTTTTTAAAATATAATATATAGATATTTTAATTTTAATATGTATAAAATTTAGATTTTAAATTATATGTTTTGGAAATTTTTAATTTATAAGTTAAGTTTTGAAAAAAATAAATTTAGTATTTTTAAAATATATAGAATAAGATTTAAAATAGATTTAGTAATATTAATATTTAATTTATTATAATTTAATTTAATAAAACTTAATTTAACTAGTACATATAATATGTTTAAATATTTATTTGAGTTTATATTATTATTTTTAAAATTAGATTTTTATAATAACTTTAAATAAATAGGGGTTGGAAAGATAAATTAAATAAGAATTGATTTATAACTAAATTTGTTTAGAACTGAATTTAAATAAGGATTGTTTGAACTTATTAATTTTGAGATTTTGAAAGGTATGATTTTACAACTTGATTTGATAAAATATGATAAAATGAATATTTTCAAGTTTAAATATAATTAAATATTTAATTTTGATTTGTAATTGGAGATTTTATTTCAAGGTTATTAAATTGATTAAGTGAATAATTGCAACTTTAAATAAAATTAAAGTGAAATTTGAAATATAAATGAAATTATCAAATTGAGTTATTGTAAATTGTTTGAATATCTAAACTTCGAAACCTATTGAAGTTGAAATTGTTTTAAATTTGTAGTTCAAATCTAGATTTGAAATCGATAAATTAAAATGGTTTTTATGAGAATTTGAACTGAGATTGAATTAATTTAAATTTAGAACTAAAATTTGATTTGAATTTGATTTGTGAAACTAGACGAAATAATTCTAATTATAAACTATTTTTAATATATAAAATATTTTTAATATATGAACTATTTTTAATAAATAAACTATTTTAAATCTATAACCTATTTAAATATATAACTGTTTTAATTTAAAACTATTTTAATATATAAACTATTTCAATATTTAAACTATTTAAGTTTGAACTGTTATGATTTAAAGTGAATATTGTTTTTGAAAGCGAATATGATTTCCAAAGTTTATATGGTTTCGAAAGTGTGTATGATTTCGAAAGGAATATGATATTTTGATATGAAGTATGAACTGTTTGAAATGATTATAAAAATGATTTTATAAAACTACCACGGTGTGACATAAGCATTTGGTTTTTAAAGAGACCGGGATCAGATATTGTCATACTCTCTACCAATACTAGAAACAACTTTAAAAATTGTGTATGTCGTGGAGATTCTAGAACGAAGTAGGATGGTTTGGCGACGATTCTATACGAGGTATTAACGCAGCTCTTACTCCTGTAAGTCAGCATGATGTGGCTAAAACAGGAGCTATACCGGGCCAAGTGAGGTCGCACCTTCGATCGAGCATGCTTCTCTGATATCATTCTATTACTTTTTGATTTGATTTGGGTGCACTTTTGATTTGGAAGTTTGTCTCGAGGTTGACGGTAATAGCTGCTATGTGTAACCACCAGTCCGGGAGTACAGATGATAGAATCCTACCCCGGCGTTGCCTCGCGTGCCTTGTCACATGCCTTATCGTGCCTTCTACGAGTTTGGTTTGTACTGTGCCTATGGAGTGCCCTTTGAGTAAACCACCGGTTTGGTGGAGCTTACGGTATTATATAGACTATGGGAATATATAAAATGTGTTAAGGGGGAAATGGGTAACGCCTTAACACTATTTTAATACTTTACTTTACCGAGACATATTATAATGACCTATATTACTACATAGTAGATAGTTCCATGGATCCTCAAAGAATGGAAATCCCAAACATTCTTTTAGTTATATTGTATTTCACTTGGACATTTCACTTGAGTTGATTTACTAGTATAAGAATGTTAATCCTGACTTGAGTGTTTTGTGTTTTGCTTTATGCTCGGGTCAGAATGATTGTCACAGCATTTGAGACTCCCTGTGGAGCTTGTTGTTTTGCTTGAAGATCTATCTTATATCTATTCAGCTTCAAGTTGTTTTGTGCATACTTGTCACTTTCTTTTTTATTGACACTACTATGTACTGGATATATGTTGTATACTGTTTTAAACTTTGTGTTTATATAGTAGCTTCATGAACTACTATTTATCTATTCCACTGCTTATTTTTATATTACTCTATGTCTGTGATTCTGTGATTGATTTATTTACTGTATATGCTAAGTTTTGCCAAATATAAATTAACAATCTATTGTTTGATCAATTCAAGTCCGACATGAGTGGATATTGTTGATTTGAACGGTTCAAAATAGCGGGTCGTTACAAATTGTGTGATCGCGTGAGCGGACATATTTGATATTGTGTACGGATAATATAAGTATATCATATGGGCTTAAGTAAAGGAAATATTGGAAATTGAAAATGCAAATATAAAATGATTTAAACTGTATAATTGGATATCATTGGTAATTAAGATGCAGGTATTTAAAATCAAGAAAATTTTGGATTGCCCGACAAAAAGGTACATGTTTATTTTGTCATTTGATTTGATGGTATTATGATTGAGCCGCTTGCCTTTTGTTTTCTTTTGTCGGTTTGGGGTCCGTAGTGGTGTTCTGTAGTTGTTTCGATCTAGCCCGCAAAGGAGACTCTGTCGAAATTTTCCGTAAATCTGGGTGTTATTAAATTTTTTAAGTTTTAAAATTTTCATAACTTGTTTTCATAACTAACTTGTAAAATCTTTAAGCCAATCGGAGTAGCATAGTAATGTTTTTTTAAATGATATTTGATGTTCTATAAGTTCATTATTTTTCTTAAATATATTAAATGTTAAATTCTTTACTTAACGTCTTTTCGAGGACAAAAAGTTTTGAGTGGGGGAGATTGTCACGACCCATATTTTTAGCTGCTTTAAATTATTAAATTTAATGTAATTATTAAATAAAAATGATTAAAGAATTTTTTAATGATTTTGAATGTAAGTTATTGGATATGGACTTTTTGAAATAAACTAATTTCGAAGATTTAAGTAATAACAAGTATTGAAATGTAATGCTATGTATTTGAATGTGTTTACAATCAATACTTGGATTAAATAATAAATGTTGTATTCATTAGACGTAAATATAGTAACTGATTGATAACTAAAATTCATTTAAAATCTAATATTGAAATTTTTTGAATATTAAATAATTAAATTGTTTAAAGTCAATATTGGAAATTATTTGATTAATTGAATTTTGAATCTATTATGATTTAAAAAGATACCGAAAGTTGATGTAATTTTATTTAAACAACAATAAAGATTGTTAACATTTAAATTTGGATTTAAAGGTGAATAATTATAAATTGGAAATTTTATATTATAATCGAGACGTTAAAATAGCGATTCAGGGAACAGTCTCGGATTTTGACGAAACTAGTTCCATTGGATCCATAATAGTGTATTATTATCGGATTTCAAATTTTGTAACATTTGGAGTTAACATTTGATCGTACGAGATAGAAACGCATTGAACTTAATATCGAAAATTCAATAAAATAATTGGGTCCAAAAATCTATCTTCTCCATACAATCAAATTAGGCCCTGAAAAATATTCCATTATGTTCGAAATAGGGGTAAAACATTATAAATACCTGGCAGCACGCTTCGTTTGGAGTTCGTCCGGATAAGCACGTGAATAATCGAGATAATATTAAAATATTATATATTCACCTATATATAATCACGTCCGTAGTAAACCCTAGTAATTTTGGAACGCGACCGCTCCTTTTGATTTTAATGGCCGAAATCCTTCCCCCTCAAATTTCTCCACATCCATGCATTATTAGCAAAAACTCTAGACTAGAGATTGGTAGAGAACTACAAGATCTTCATATCCAATGGCTGAAATCGAAATTGGCATGGTAGATTATCGTGAATCTAACCATGAACGTTGCTACTTTGGAGGCGTTTTGCTATGTGATCGTGGGGCCAAGCTTCATAAGGTTGAGGGTGGTGGTACAGTTGGCTATGGCGCTTCAAATGGTGGTCCTTGATCGTTGTATAGTCGCACGATGAAGGAGTGGCTCGAGTTTTCATGAATGCATGGGTTGGGTTCCTCTACTTGGAGTCGCGTTCGAAGAGATGTGGCTCATATCAGGCATAAAGAAAATAAAAGAATTTTGTTCACATAAATTGTATTCGAACTTTAAATTTATATCTCTCTCATACGTTGTCAGAATTGGACGAAACAAGAGGCATTGAAATTATGGCGATGAGCAATACGTCATGGAGTCAATTTGGGGACGTTTGGGAATAACTAAAATTTTAGGTTAAATCGAACGTCGATTTGATTTAAAATTGAAAACTCAAGGTGAGTGTTTTATAATGCTTACAAGTACTAGAATATTTTTATGCTGGTTAAATTCAAAATTGTGAAGTGATATAAATTTATCGATTGTTGTTTGATAAATTTAAACTATCATCTAAACTGTCATCGAATTAACTGTTAAAAAATAAAATTGACAGCTAAATTTGAAGTGGGAATTTAATTGCTAGTAAAACATCTGATATTAATAACTATGAAATTGTTGTGAATTATATTGACTATTTGGATGATTGATTGTGATGGATGCTATTGGTTGATATTTTGGATGATTTGGATGTTTATTTATTTTGATATATCCTATTATCACACTGTATATTATTTACAACACATAAATAGTAAATTGAATTATTTCGAATAGATTAAGAAATAGGTTGGAATGGAATATACCAATGATACTGTGATTTGGATTGAAATGATATATATCCATCCCTGAAATTATATTGGAATAACTGATCACTTGGCCATAGGATAAAAAAATTATATACGAATATCAGATTGGTTAAATTAAATGGTCTTAAAATTTTCGATTTAAAATCCATTTGAATGATTTTGGTTTAAAGAAATAAAAATCAAATTCATAGAAATCAAATTATTTTTGAACTTGATCACAAATTGTGAGATTTTGAAGTTATCATCGAAATAAGATTTGAAATTTGGAAATTGGATTGTTTTAAAAGATTTGGACTTTATTCGAACTTTGAAATACTACTTGTTTGTACCAAAATTGGGCGCAACGCTCTTTGGATGTGTTTGAAGAGATAAAATAAAGAAAGTAAATGTAAAATGAGGTAGATCTAACAAACAAACCAATCAACAGATAAGAAAAAAGCATGGAAACACATAAATTTGGAGTGGTTTGGCGTATTGCCTACGTCCACTGTGAAACGATTGATGCTTATTGAATTGACTTACTGGTTACAGAAAATTACAACAACACAACTGAAGTACCATAGTGATTTCGGTAGAGTATCAGCATAGAGAAGCCAAAAAGGTCCATTTTTTGTAGGTCCAGGGTCAATATTTATTGGTGTAGGCAACACATATCGCGCCCAGATCTCGAAAAACTTCTTCTCTCATGTAGGTGGGTCCACGGGATCAAGTTTAGGTAATTTTGACTCGATTTAAGAGTGATACGAATTGAGTTCGTATCGATCAATAATTGGTCCTTTTAGGCTGGGATCATCAGGTACATTCTTGAGGTAGTATACAAACTTCTGTGAAAAATATGTAGCATTTGACTTGTAGATCTTGAGATATGATCGATGCAAGTTTGGATTTGTATGACATTTTCGTGTTCTTATCTATACTATTTTGTATCGGTTATGCGTGGCTCTGTTTGTATCGACGCTTGCATGCTACTTTGTATTGATGGTTAGAGGCTGCCTTCGTATCGATGCTTCATGTTGCCTTCTTCGTATTGATCGGTAGTTGTTGCTCTTTGTATCGATGGTGGGAGTTCGATACGAGATGGATGGAGGGAGACCGATACGAAGTGGACATTTCTTAATGGATACGAAATGTTGTTAACATGATGGATACGAAGTAGCTTCATTTTGATGGATATGAAGGAAGTTAGTAGTCGATGGATACGAACTGAATATCTCTTGGGGAATGGATAAGAAATTGGATGGATACGATAGAGTTGGTTTTCTCAAACTTGATCGATCAATATCTTGAGCATACGAACTCCGATTGACTTGAAATTTGAAACGTTGGCTTTCATAGCTTTGTTTATTGTATCATATCAATTGTCTCTCAATCTGGACTCGAGTAAAATCTACCAGTATCCATAGTGAACCTATGTTTAATCGATCTCTAGGATGAAGTGTCCTTGGTTTCTAGTCGAGTTCTTGATTTCACGGCCTTGCCAAAAAGCGGGATAACACTACTAAGTAAAAGTAATTTAGAAACAAAATTTCGAAATTGAGCTTGGAGTTGAATTATATTTGAAGATTGGGATTTTAAACTGAATATTGAAGGTTAATTTGATTAAAGTGTTTTGAATCGATATTTTGAAAATCGAGCTCGAAATTGATATAAATTGAATTAATTGGATTTGAAAGTGGAATGGAATTAATTTGAAATCAAAGTTGAAATTGATTTGAATTGAAATCAAAATTGAATCGATTGAATGGAACTTGGAATTGATTCGAATTGGGAAGTTTGAATTAAATCGATTTGACTTTGAAGCTATTTTCAATAAAATTATTTTAATATAAATTGTTTGAAATCTATCTTCTTAAATATATAAATTACTTTGGTTTTTCAAATTATTTTGCTATACAAACCATTTTAATGCTTAAACTATTTTATATTAAACTATTCTAACCATTTACACCATTTTTAACTATTTTAACCGTTTACACTATTTTTAACTATTTCAATTATTTAAACTATTTAAAAAATATTCAAGCTATTTTTCAAAAATTCAAAATGGTCAAGGGTGGAATGTTTATTTTTAAATCATGGATTGAAATACGAATTGGGTAGAATGATGTTATAACCTAAATGTAAGTTTGAAACAGTTTTGGAACTGAAACTGAAATATTAAGGGTAAACTGGTTATTTTGAGTAAATATGAAAACTTTAAAATGAATTTGATATCAAGTACAAATTTTTTTCGAAATGTAAAAGAACTAACTGGTGTGTGAAACGATTTTTGGTTGTTAAAGAGACTAGGGCCTCTTATTGGCATACTCTCTGTCAATATTGAAACCACTTTAACAACTATTAAAACAAATTTGGTTGTTGAAGCAATGTTTGTTTGTTAAAACGACGTTTGGTTGTTAAAACGACGTTTGGTTGTTAAAGACACCGGGGCCTCTTATTGACCTCTTTTGGATTTGGTGATGATTGCTAAATTTGAAGAAAGAGAACGATGATGGATAGACCCCGACACTTGTGCCAATTTGAAATGACTAAACCAGGACGGCTTAACAGAGCCAAGAGGGCAAATTACCACGGCGGACATCCGTCCTTCGATTTTCTTGGACTCGGTCCATATTATTACTCTTGTTGCTAGTTTCGACTGGTGCACTTTGATTTGGGATAGCCTCCCTTTGACTCGATATGGGATGGATAGACGTAGTGGGTGGTCATGGCTATGATGTGCTACCACCAGCCCTGCAACTCGAATTGGTAGTATCCTAACTTGGGCATTGCCTTACGTGTCTTGTCATACTTTTATCCCTATACGAGACTTATATAATTTTGGTTTAGTGTTCTCATATCACAGCGCATCCCTATCCACAGGCCGTTTAAATATTGTTTTATATGCAAACTGTACGACAATGTTTAAAAACGCGTTAAGGGGGATCAATGCAAAGCTTCAATGCTAAGAAAAATATTTAATTTATTGTCTAGACATTATATATTTAGCATATTCTATTACATATAAATATTTTGATGGATCCTTAAGAGATGGAAAATCTCATAATATCTCTTGAGTTATTCCACGCACATTATACACACTATATATGAGATGTGAAATCCTGTAAACATCTCTGACGCCACGACACTCATGTTTTATGCGATATCGATTTGACTCACATAAGAATATTTTAGTCCTGATTCGAATGTTTTGTCTTTTCATTACGCTTGGGCCAGTCTTGAGTTTTTCAGCTTATTGAAGAGTTCCTCTGGAGGACGAAGACGAAGATTTGGTATATTATTGCTATTAGTATGCCTGCATCATGTTGTCTGCTGCATTATTTATTTATCTCTGATGTATGTATATAACTCCGATGAATGTCGTATAGATCATAATCAAATGTATATTATAAACAGCTTCATGAACTGTTTATTTGATTATTATATTTTGCCATTCCACTGCGAAGTTCTGTTGTTTTCTTCTTCTATTCTTATTTTTCTTAATTAACCCCATCGACTATCTATTTTCCAGATTTTTTAAGTTGGACGCGTGTGGATTATTGTCGATTTAAACCTTCCGAAATATGGGTCATCACAAATCACCCTCCTGCTATTATGTTATTTGGACATGTATAAGATAGTTACATCATACTGAGATATTATTCCCTAATTTGGATATGAGTTGTATTTACATGCTTGTTGCTTATGTAAATAATTATTAAGTGAATTGGAATTGAAACTAAATAGTAACTTAAATTAGTACCGTTGGAATTGCTAAGCTCCTTTTGAATTTATAAAGTTTGTTTTTGAATTAACTTTAATTCTTAAATAAATTAGAGTTTAAAGTTTATAAATGATTTCCAAGTTGTGTTATTATGTTGTAAAGTTTTTTATAAGTAATAACTTGTTTATAAAGGAATTTTACTAAAGGTTTACTTAAAATGTTTTACAAAAGATAATTTTTATATGATATTTTACAAAGGAAATTTCATAATGGTTTTATAAAGAATTTTTATAAAGCGTTTTAAATTAGAAAGAGGTTTGTAAATCATTTTAGAAATTTCAAAGGAAGTTTAAACCTAGATTGGAAGTTTATAAAGAGGTTTGGAATGCGAAGTAAATGTGTTTAGTTGTAGGTGATGTTTTTAAAAGAGAATTGTTGGCCATTTAATATGGAATTTTGAAGAGGGAATTTCCAAAATATTTTGGTAAATAATGTGAATTATTTCCGGGTTCAAAGGGAACGTTAGGGTTTAGATATAGTGTTTTGAAAAGATCTTTTGATCAAGTTTTATAAAGTATCTTTTTAATTAAAGAGAATTAATAAACGTTTAGTGGATCCCTTATGGAAATTAAACCTTGATTGGATGTTTGTTTATTGATAGTTGAATAATCGACTATCAAGTTTGACCCAATTTGACTTAGGATGTATGATTGTGAATTCAAGTTCCCTGATAAGGTCTCGAATACTTACTTCCAAAAGAACTGGGAATGAATAACTCGAAAATTTCCGGTTGTTGCCGTGGAGAGACCGCAATCGGATTTATATATTCGAAACCACTCCAAACCAACATATACATTAGAATGGAAGACATCTTGATGTTGATTGAAGATGGTGCTCTTTGAAGTGCAAGGACCACTGCTATTAATCCTGAGGGTGATTCCAAAATGGATGTAGTAGAGTTAGTGCCTTCGGTTTCGTTCAGACCTGGAATGAACTTATATGGATGAATGTTGGCATTACATTGATGCCTGGAAGGCAGTGGTAGCATTTCAAGATGGATTGCTATTCAGAAAGGTAAATCGTAGACATAGGCCTCATAAATTGCGAATGACAAAAATCAGGAATGCAGTAGAGCCAAGTGGGTAGCTCCTAAGTAGGGTATGGTAATTCAAAATCTAGATCAATTATTATCTCTTATTTGTATGCTTTGGGACCCAATAATGGAGGGATGGTCATATTGGGTACTGCTAGTCAAGTGGTAGGCCAGTCCTATATGGCAGGGGTACAAGATGTTCTTGTCAGACCAAGGTGCATTTATCTAGAGATGTACCTTCGGAAGGTAGTTTCTTACCTTGTCATAGTATGCAATCCATTCTCCAATACGAGCTTTACGTTTTAGTTGTATGCCAAATATGTTGGAATGTGAGATGCAAGCATTCCAACTATTTTAATATTTCACTTTGAACCCTTAGACATTATTATAACATCACTGGATTTTCTATGAAGTGTTTTGGTTATCATAAGGTAAAAACCCATCCGTGTTTATGTGCAGCAAGACCTTTGATTTCAAAGGAATTTTCAAGTTAATAAGTCAATCAAGTTTTTTTGTGATTTGAGTTTACTCAAGCTAGTATTCCAGGCTGACTTGGGTGTTATTTCCTTATAATGCTCAGGTTAGACGGAGCATGTTTACTAGGTTAGCTTTAGATGCATTGGAGCTATGGAGTCGAGTTGGAGGACTCGGACATACTCTCATATTTTGGATATCTTCCGTTGTGTATGTGATATGTGTAGTTTTTCTGCTATCGTAAAGAAAAATGTTATAACAGTCCAACTCTGATACATATATATGTATAAGAAAGGGTCTCAGATTTTTTAAAGACTTGATTATATTGTTTATTATTCCATTGCGTTGTGAGATTCCATGTTTGTTCCTAATTCTTCTATCTCCTTTCTTTCCTCTAATAGTCTGTCTTTCTGGCACTTAGTTGTTCGGCATGTTAATACCGTGGATGTATTAGTGTCGCCTTCTAGGGTTTGAAAAGGTGGGTCGTTATAACATGGTATTAGAGCTGAAGGTTATGCGAGAACCTTGGATTTGGTGGGGTTAATTGATTAGAGATAGAGTAAGTGACACCCTAGAATGAGTTTGAGTGTATATATGAGAGTCCGTATTTATGAGTGATATAAAAATATTTTATATTGTGTTGTTTGATCTGTTGAGTGGCTTAAGAATTCTGGTCGATGCATTTGGCCAACGTTATTGGTAGAGATTTCCTAAACACTTAAACAAGTTTAATCGACAAAATATTATTTTGAAATTGGGTAAATGAAATAAATTTATCTAGAATTTTTTTATGTATAAAGAAGAATGATTTTCACAAATAATGTAGTATAGTTGGTTGGGTGTTAGGAGATAATAATAAGTTGTTACTATCATTTAGGGTTTGTTTAGTCATGCTCGTTTAGTTGAGCATTGACTATTGTCTGTATGCTTCCTTTTTAAGATATGGGTTGGGTAAATAGGAATAGGGAAAAAATTGGAAACGAACACCTTGTGAATTAAGTTCCACGGTTTGACTACAGGGTATTCAATGTTAATGTTGGGGTAGAATTGGATTTAAAAGTTAGAATATTTTGAGATAGATATATAAAATGAATTAATAGAAGTGATTTATAAAATGGATTTATAAAAATGTATCATTTAAGTTGGAGGAATTTAGGTTGAAAACTTGAGAACCTAAATCCTTGTGCTTTTGGAAAAATGATTTTAAAGATTTTGGCAAAATAATAATAATAGTAATTGAAAATAATTTTGGTTCAAGTATTAAATTTTGGAATGAAAATATTAAGGAGAGTTTTCTTCGGATTAGTAAGGGAACAAGTCTTGATTGTTTAGTGATGATCAGAATAATCTTCTAAGTGGCCATCAAATGTTTGCCTAGGTGAATGTTGTGGGGTACTTGGTAAATTATTCACTTTATCATTATACAATCGAAACCAGCTAATCATGAACGAACCTAAAGTAAGTTGGAAATAGATGTTTTGTTGGAAAATGTAAAGTATTGTTTCAAAAACTTCGGGTGGCTCAAAAATAACTTAAAATTGGAGAAGTGATGTATTCGGACGGTAAACATTTCTCTTGAGTATTACCCTTCTTGGTAAAAGAAAGTACGATACAATTTGGTGATACCCAGTTCCTTAGTATCATTTTGGAGTTACTTGGGCTATATTTATGTTACGTTGTATGATTAAAATATAGAGTTTCATTTCAAATAGTTTTTTGAAATAAAATCTGGATATTTGGATGTAGAGTTTTCTTAGTGATGTAAATTCAAAATGGAATAGTGGAATCAGGTAGGGGTATATACTCTTAGGCCATAATGGGGTATTATCCAAGTTGAAACAAAGAGTTTCCTATGAAATGTTTTCATAGATGATTTATTGAAAATTGAATTGCTATTAGGGAGAACTAATGACTAAGTGTATAGGGTGGACGTAGATTATTTCTCCTTGTCATATAGTTTTAATCCAAAATTCGAGTACATGACTTTGAAGTGTTTGACTATTCCGAATAAGGATCTATCACTCGACTTTGATGGTGAGCACTTGATGAGGGTTCTTGGTATGGGACCAAAGTTTTCTATCATAGTTACAACTATGAAAGGAAAATAAAGATTCCAAATCAAGGAGCTGGATAGGAGTCCGTACTAGGAAATCAGGTGAGCAATACTAGTTTGGAAGCAAAGTTATGTATTCGAGTTGAGATCGAATTAGATTTTGCATAAGAATGATCTATGTACATCATACAACCTGATGTATAGTGTTAAGTGTTTATGGGAAAGGTCGAAGTCTAATTTCGGGGATGAAATTCTTTTATGAGGGAAGAATGTAACGACCCAAAATTTCACTACTTTGTAGTGAATATTTAATTAATTTTAAATATTCGATATATTAGTTTTATAATGAAAATAAAATCATTTTAATTAATTAATGATGATGGTGAAATTGTTTTCAAAATTTGTTTACCAAATTAAATCGTTCATAGAAAAACAGAAAATGTGACCGAAGAATGTTTATCGAAATTTCGACCTTTCGACACCGAAAAGTTGTCGGGAATGTCATTCGTCTTTTTGCACTATATATACATATATATAAGATTTAACTAACTAGATAATAATACACTTATAAATAATTTATCTAATATTAATTTAGATTAGTAAGTGATGTAACAAGACATAATTTTAAAAATAATAAACATTTTATATAAATATATATATTAAGTATCGTCACATCTTAGATTTGTAATCATTAACCATAATTATTTCTTGTCATATCTTACTTAATTAATAATTAAAATTATATATATAAAAAAGTGATGTGACTAAACATAATAATTATATATATATAAGAAAGTGATGTGACAAAATATAACAATTAATTATATATATAAATGAAAGTGATGCGACTAAACATAATTATATATATAAGAGTGATGTGACAAAACATAATTATATATATATTATAAAAGATTTGTGATGTGACTAGATATAATTATGACAAGTTATATTATTTAATTCGTTTTGCGTCTATATATACTCACATATTCTCTTTCTTTTCTCCTTGTTTCATTTCCTTCTTCTTCTTGTTAAATTTTCACGGCTTCTTGTTTTAGCCTTGAGAGAAGAGGAAAAATAAATCCTAAGAAAAATTGTTTAAATCACTTCTTCTTCCTTCCTACCTCTTCTCCTTTCATTATCAAGCTCACGCACCTCCTAAAACATGCCTTGGCCGAACTCACTTAGTAAGGCCAAAGCTACTTTAGCCTTTAAGGCCACCAAAAACTTCATTTTTATAGAAGGGAAAGCATAGTTCTATCTTGGCTTCAAGTGGTAGCTTTGTTTGGTCATATTTGGGTGGCATTTGGTGTGCAAACTACCTTATTTAGGAAAAGATTTTTACTTTATTATTAAGTCATTATTATAGTAATAATATAGTGTAGAAGTTGAATGGTAACCATGAGGCTTGATTACGATTTGGATGGTTTATTATAGCTTGATTTAGTTATGGAAAACGATGTTGTATTATAAAGTTAGTAAGCATATATATATGGATGTATACTTGCAATCTATGATGAAGATGGTTTGTGTTGGTAACATATTGATTATAAGACATGAGCTATGGCAAGATTTTTGGTAAACAAAGTTAGCTACTTTTTATAATTGCAACAGATTTGGGATTCAGTTTGAATCGAAGTTGTTTTTCAACGTTTAAAGTTTTGAAACAAATTAACTTTGTAGCTTTAGTTTAAAAAGTTTTTAAAAAAAATTTCTAAAGAATGTTTAAACCATGAAAAAAAAGTTAGGGGTTCTAAAGTGGTTCACTATGCTCGAGCAAACTCGGCCATAGCGATAGTCGCCGTGGATGCAGTTTGACGAAATTTGTCGATTTTAGTTTCAAGTAGTTTTAATTTGAAATTATTTTGTAAAAGTTTTCAAAAAAAAACTTAATTAGTAATTAAAAAGTAATTAAGTTCTATAATTTAATTATTTAACTAATTACAATTATTTAGTTAAATAAAAAGGTAATTAGCCTTAATTAGTAATTAAGAAGGTAATTAGTAATTAATCAACACTTAAGTTAAGTTAATGACTACTGTTTAATTAATTAAGTTTTAATTGGTATCTAACATGATTAAGAAGTAATTAATGGTTAATAGTTATTTAATTAAGTTGATTAACTATTTAATTATTTAATTAATGGATTATTTAATTTATAGTTAACTAAGTAGGGTTTAACTTTTAGATAATTTGGTTTAGTCTCAACCAAGTTACATTAGTAAGTTAATTAGCACTTAATCAAGTTCATTAAGCCTAATTAGAATTTATTTATGAATTAAGCTTGATTAATAAGGGTTAATTAAGGTTTAATTAGGGTTTAAGCTAATTAAATCTGTTTAAATCTTTTCAAAGGTGATTTTAAAACTGAACCAAATGTGTTTTAAATCAATCCTTTTTTAAAGTGAACTGATTCCAAATCCGAGGATCTCTTGTCTGGACCTTAAGTAACCCTATATGATTAGGAAGACTAAATGACATTTGTTAGCAGAATAAAACACCATTTTGCTATAGTATAAGTGATTTGATTTTGTGGACATGTGTTAGTAGAATAAATCCTTGTTCTGCTATGAATTGATTGAATTGTTTGGACATTTGTTTAGCACGACAAATCATCCTCCTGCTATTATGTTATTTGGATATGTATATGATAGTTACTTTATATTGATGTGTTATTCCCTGATTTAGATATTAATTCTATTTACATACTTGTTGCTTATATAAATAACCGTTAAGTGAATTGAAATTGAAAGTGAATAGTAACTTAAATTAGTACCATTGGAATTGCTAAGCCTCTTTTTGAATTTATAAAGTTTGTTTTTGAATTAACTTCAATTCTTAAATAAATTTAGAGTTTAAAGTTTATAAATGATTTTCAAATTTTGTTGTTATGTTGTGAAGTTATTTATAAGTAATAAGTTGTTTGTAAAGGGATTTTACTAAAGGTTTACTTAAAGTGTTTTACAAAAGATAATTTGTAAATGATATTTATAAAGATTTTATAAAGAAGTTTTATAAAGATTTTTAAATTAGAAAAAGATTTATAAATCATTTTATAGATTTCAAAGGAAGTTTAAATCTAGTTTGGAAATTTATAAAGAGGTTTGGAATATGAAGTAAATGGGTTTAATTGTAGGTAATGTTTTTAAAAGGGAATTGTTGGCCATTTAATACGGAATTTGAAGAGGGAATTTCCAAAATATTTTGGTAAATAATGTGAATTGTTTCCAAGTTCAAATGGAACATTAGGGGTTTAGAAATAGTGTTTTGAAAAGATCTTTTGATCAAGTTTTATAAAGTATCTTTTTAAATAAAGAGAATTAATAAAGGCTTAGTGGATCCTATATGGAAATTAAACAATGATTGGATGTTTGTTTATTGGTGTTAAATAACCGACTATCATATTTGATCCAATTTGACTTAGGAAGTATGAATGTAAATTCGAGTTCCCCGATAAGGTTTCGAATACTTACTTCTAAAAGAACTGGGAATGAGTCAACCGGAAATTTTCGGTTGTTGGCATAGAGAGACCGGGATCAGATTTATATATTCAAAAACCACTCCGAACCAACATGTACGTTCGAGTGGAAGACATCTTGATGATGATTAAAGATGGTGCTCTTCGAAGCATAAGGGCTACAGCTACTAATCCTAAGGGTGATTCCAAAATGGATGTAGTAGAGTTCAGTTTCATTCAAACCCGTAACGAACTTGTATGGCTGAATGCTGGCAATACATTGACGCCTAAAGGGTAATGTTAGCATTCCAATAGAGATTGCTATTCAAAAAGGTAAATTGTAGCCATAAGCCTCATCAACCGAGAATGAAAAAAATCGGGCATGTAGCAAGGCCAAATAGGTAGCTCCTAAGTAGGGTACGGTCATTCCAAATTTAGATCGGTTATTATCTTTCATGTGTATGCTTCGGGGCCCATTAAACGAGGGATGATCATATTTGTTACTACTAGTCGAGTGATAGGCCATTCCTATGTGGCAGGGGTACAAGATGTTCTTGTCAGACCTGATGCATTTATCTAGAGATGTAACTTTGGAAGATAGTTCATTACCTTATCATAGTATGGAATTCATTCTCTAATATGAGCTTTATGGTTTTAGTTGTATACCAAATATGTTGGAACGTGAGATGCAAGCATTCCAGCTATTTTAATATTTTACTTTGAACCCTTGGACATTATTAAAATATCATTAGATTTTTTATAAAAGTGTTTTGGTTATCGTAATGTAAAAACCCATCCGTGTTTATGTGCGGCAAGGTCTTATGTGATACCTTTGATTTCAAAGGATTTTTTCCAAGTTCATAAATCAATATAGTTTTTTGTGATTTGAGTTTACTCAACTGGCATTCTAGACTGACCTGGGCGTTATTTTTTTATAATGCTCGGGTCAGACCAAGCATGTTTACCAAGTTAGCTTTAGATGCTTTGAAGCTATGGAGTCGAGTTAGAGGCCCAGGAAGTACTCTCATATTTTGGATATTTTCCATTGTGTACGTGTTATGTGTAGTTTGTATGCTGTTGTAAGGATAGGTGTTATAACTATCCAACTCTTATATTTATATGTATAGATAAGGCTCTTAGATTTTGTATAGTCTTGATTATATTATATATTATTATGTTGTGTTGTGAGATTATGTGTTTGTTCCTAGTTCTTCTGTCTTCTATCTCCTTTCTTTCTCCTAATAATTTGTCTTTCCGGCACTTAGTTGTTCGGCACGTTAATAACATGGATGTATTATTATCGACTTCTAGGGTTTAGAAATGTGGGTAGTTACAGCTACAGACGCTGCAGTCATCTGTAGTATAAACTTCCGATGACAAAATACGACAATATTAATAGTATCATAATATCAGAAGCACATGAATATGAAACAAAATCACAGATTTCAAAAACAACTTTTTTGATTACATTTCACAAATCATGTCTCATATCCAATTACATAATGCCAATCGTTTTCCAGGTTCAAACCAAATATAATTATTACAAAATGCGCTAAGAACGACATATGAAGATGCCCTCTTGGATGACCAGAGTACTAAATAGACAAAAAATGTCTCAACACATCACAATAGAAATAAAATATAAACTCTTAAATAGCTAACATCAGCCTCATGTTCATCTTCGAAAGCTTTATCCGTCCTCCTACTAAACGTGTAGACTCAAACTCTCAATCTACTCAAATCAATTTTGAGCACCCTAGAGGAAAACATAAACTTTGAGTCAAACATAAAGCCTGGTGTGAATGACACTATTACATTTCGGTTTACTCATATTAAGTGAGACCACATCGCTTTGCGAAATAGGTTTCCCCTCACTAATATCCCTTTAAAAAAAATCTTTTTGCAAGTCAAAATCCTACAATCAAACTGGTTAATCAAACTAATTATAACATAAAAGAAAAATATATACTCAAAAACAGGTAATAAATGGACCATCTGTCCAAACAATGTAGTTTTGTTTGGCTAACCACTAACCTTTAGCTGACTCGGGCCTACCAGACAAATTAACCAAATTATCTAACACCTATTAGACATTCTACTACGTTAGTCCTTGAGATGATGGTTTTGATGAAACAACCTTAGAATAAGATTATAATATATAAATACTAACATTATAGTTTAGATATATATGTATATGTAGGATTTAACCATGCAGGTACCAAGAATGAAGATTGTACAGTATAGAGATTCAAGATATCAAGATTGAAGACTCATGAGTATCAAGATTATCAAGTGTTCAAGATTTCAATAATAAGTAATTTAATTAGGAATTTTGTTAAAACTCCTAGAAAAGCACTGGCATCTTAAAATCCAATTTATTCAAGGAGTGGAATCCACTTCGAGTCCGTTAAAGGGATGGAACCCTAAGTAGGATGGAACCTACGAAAAATCTAGTGGAAAATTGTTTTGTATCCACTAACTTTTATTCAAAATGTTTTACAAAATTATATCTTGTTTTCAAAATCTTCCTTTTAAAAGAATCAAAAACATCTATCCTGGTTTTTAATACTTTTAGCCTCAAAATAAATTTTATTTTCAAAATCAAAATTATCCTTAGTTTTAAACTATTTTTCAATAATAAATATATTTGATATTTATACTTAGATTTAAATATAAAATTATAGTAAAATTTTATATTTACACCAAAATATTATTCTCTATATTTACTTATGTATTTTAACTATAGTTAAGTATATTTATAAAGTTTAAAATAGTTTTAATATAAGATAGAAGTTACTTTCAAAGAAAAACAAATCACCAAAATTTCCTTTGGCATGTCGACGTCCTCAAGTACCCCATGTCGACATGGTAGCATTTTATTTCAAAATTTTGAATTTCAAAGGAAGAGTCTATTCGTCATATCCTTTGACGAATGGACATGGCTGTTGTTCTACTATAAATAGGGGTGGTTTTGAATGAATTTATATTCATATTTATCTGGTTTTCACTCCTCTTCTTCTTCCACATTTCTTTGTACATATTCTTACCATTACTCTGCTGAAATCAACATTGAATCTAACTAGATCATTTCTGGTTTGATTCTCTATCACTATCTCAACAAGATCTCAGTGCTATTCAGAGTTATAGACTTCTTTGTAATCAATTAAGCGAGAAAAGGTGTGATTGTAGCCTTGGAAATCAATCAAGTGAGAAAAGGTGTGATTGTAGCCTTGCAAATCAATTGGGTGAACTTGTTGCCCGTGAAATCAAGTATCTCTACCCAGAGGATTGTGAATCTGGAGAGATATACCTCGTGGACTTGAAATCGAGGGTGTAATTGTACAATTGCTTTTTAAAGGAAATCCGTACTTGTATGTGAGACTGGATGTAGGGTAACTCCGAACCAGTACAAAATCTAGTGTGTTCTTTCCTTTACAACTTTTACATTATTTCTACATCTATGTTCGATTCTGTGATCATATCTACGTTTGAACATTGCATAGATTTGTGTTCAAATTAACAAAAACTTAAAAAGATTTAGTAATTCCTTTAAACACTATTCACCCCCTCTAGTGTTAATCCTAGCTTTAAGATCCATATTCCACATTTCTCACATTTGGTATCAGAGCAAGTTTTCAAAGTTTCATAATATGATTTTTGAAAAAGTTTTTAAAATGGCTATGTCTGAAAAACTTGTTAATACTAGTTTAGAAATATTCAGATCATCATGGTCTCTTGAGTCTGCATATAATCAATATTCAAATTCAAGTTGTCTACCAAAATTGTATGATGTGCATGAAAAATGCTATATGAGTGCTGAGGAATCAATCCACAATGGACAAATTATGCTGATCAAAAAGAATAAATGGATACTTGATAGTGGATGCTCTAGACACATGACTGGCAGTCCAGATATGCTGAATGATATAATATACAAAGATGGAGGACTGGTTAACTTTGAAGACAATTCGAAAGGATATGTGATTGGCATCGGCAAAGTCGGTAACTCTGAACTCCTATTATTACTATTGTTTTGCTAGTTAAGAATCTGGAACATAATCTGCTAGGTATTAGTCAACTTTGCGATAAAGGATATAAAATTAAATTTGAAAAAGATAAATGTCACATTGAAGATAATAATTCAACCATAATATTTGAGGGAATTAGGAAAAATAATATTTATATTCTTAGTATGAAAGTTTCAAATGATAACCTATGTCTCTTGGCAAATACAAGTGACATTGGGATTTGACATAAAATATTTGGGCATTTGAATTTCAAACTCTTATCTAGACTGTTAAAACATGATCTAGTAAGAGGTCTCCCTAAAATGAATTTTAAAGTAGATAGTTTATGTGATGCATGTCAATTAGGAAAACTTAGAAAAAGTTCCTTTAAATTAAAAGATGTGATTTCAACTTCAAAACCTCTTGAATTACTTCACCTTGATTTATTTGGTCCATCTCAAATTTTGTCAATAAATCATAATAAATGTGTTTTTGTAATTGTAGATGATTATTCTAGATTTACGTGGATAATATTTTTGAAACATAAAAGTGATACTTTTGAATGTTTTAAGAACTTTACAAAAAGGATTCAAAATCAACTTTCTCTAAAAATTATAACCATTCGTAGTGATCACGGTGGTGAATTTGAAAATGAAAAGTTTGAGTAATTCTACAATAAAAAGGGAATAACTCAATTTTTCATTTCCAAGAACTCCACAACAAAACGGGGTAGTAGAATGTAAAAATAGGACGATTCAAGAGTGTGCGAGAACTATGCTTTCAGATAGTAAATTACCAAAGTACTTCTTGGCGGAAGTAGTTGCTATCGCCTGTTATATTTTAAATAGAATTTTAATTAGACATTTAACTAATAAGACATCTTATGAACTTCTTCACAGAAAGAAACCCAAGGTATCTTATTTTAGAATTTTTGGAAGTAAATGTTTTATTTTAAATACAAAAGATAACTTAGATAAATTTGATCCTAAGTCCGATAATGATATCTTTGTCGGATATTCTAGTAGAAGTAGAGCGTACAGAGTGTTTAATTTAAGAACTAACACCGTCGAAGAAATAATGCATGTTTCGTTCGGTGAAAATCTCAAAAATTTTGAAGATATAAATGATGAAGAGGATTTAATTACTCAAAATCAAGGGTCGACTGAAACTAATAATGAAATTAATATCCTAATAAAAAGATTAAACTTTTAAAAGACAATTCTATAGAAAATGTACTTGGAGATACGCAATCTGTTGTTAAAACTAGAAATCAATTAAGTAAAATGAGCAATGTAGCCTTTATATCAACTACTGAACCCAAAAATCCAAAAGAAGCATCAACTGATGAATCATGGATTTCAGCTATGCAAGAAGAACTAAATCAATTCACTAGAAACGATGTTTGGGAACTTGTTCCTAGACCTGAAAATAAAACTATAATTGGAAGTAAATGGGTTTTAAAAAATAAAATGAATGAACAAGGAGAGGTTGTTAGAAATAAAGCCAGGTTAATCGCTCAAGGTTTTTGTCAAGAAGAAGGAATAGATTTCGATGAAACCTTTGCTCTTGTAGCAAGATTAGAAGCCATTAGGATTCTACTTGCTTTCGCAAATCATAATAATTTCAAATTATTTCAAATGGATGTTAAAAGTGCCTTTTTAAATGGATTTGTAAAAGAGGAAGTATATGTTGAACAACCACCACTTTTTGAAAATGAAAAATTACCAAATCATGTTTACAAACTTAAGAAAGCTCTATATCGTCTAAAACAAGCTCCTAGAGCCTGGTATGATAGACTAAGATCCTACTTATTACAGTCAAAATTTGAAATTGGTAAAGTAGATAATACTCTTTTTATTAAAAGAAATAAAAATGACATTCAACTAGTACAAGTCTACATAGATGATATCATTTTTGGATTAACTAATTTTGTAATGAATAAACAATTTTCTGAAATAATGACAAAAGAGTTTGAGATGAGTCATATGGGTGAATTAAACTTCTTTCTAGGATTACAAATAAAACAATTAGATAATGGTATCGTTATTAGTCAAGAAAAATATGCTAAAGACCTAATTAGTAAATTTGGTTTGACTACTGCAAGTGGAAAACCCACTTCCATGGCAACCAATGAATACCTATCGAAAGATGTAGATCAAAAATTATATAAAGGAATGATTGGATCACTACTCTATATCTGTAACAACCCTGTATTTTGTAATTATTTTATTGTACATTTTAATTATTTTTAATGTAAGATTTTGATTTAAAAACTTATTTTACTTATTTGAAATGATTAAATTTATTATTTAAATATAATCTTGATCTTTATATGAGTTATAATTCCAAACTTGTGTAAGTTGAATATTTGCATGAAATGCTGATTTTGGTCAAGTTAGTCAAATTGTGACTTTCAACTTAAAATTTTAAAAGTTTAAAATTTTAATTTTTTTTCTTTTATTATGAATGTACATAAAATTCTAAGAACACTACTTTTCGTTTCGTTGAAATTGGATGTAAATTGTGAAAGTTATACCCTTTACAATATTGTGCGTATATAGGGTTATTTAACAATGACTATTTTAAATTGTATAAATTACTTCTTCTTGGTTATATTTTATTTTAATATGTGATAATATGTTTTACTATGTATATTTTGACTTTTAAATATTTTTAAATGATAATAGAATTTTTCCAAAATTTACTATATTTATTTCCTATTTTTAAAGGCCGTTTTCTAATTTTCTGCCATTTTCTTCATATAAATTTTATTTAATAATTTTTTTTTTGTGAATGCACTTTTATTTTTTTTGTTATTTTATTTGTTATAAATATTTTACAAGTCCATGAAGATTTTCTAAAGTTCATTTGGATTTATTTCTAATTTTAAAGCCTAGTCTACAATTTTAAGCCATTTTCTTATTTTAATTATATATAATTAAAATTTATTTATTTATTTTATGCACTCACTTACTTTTATTTGCTGTGTTTTACTTTATTTTATTCATTTTACATGTATTTAAATTAAATTAAATTATTCCAAAGTGTATTGAAGTTATTTCTAATTCTTAAGTCTAGTTTACATTTTTCTGTGCTATTTTTCTTATTTAATCATATCTAATTAATATTTAATTTTAATATTTTTTTTATCTGTTATATTTTCGAATTTTAACTGAGATTTTAATTATTTTCAGTTATTTGGATGTATATAAATATATATGAGAAATTTGAAAGGGTTAAGAGCAAAGAAACGGAAAAAGGTTTTATCCGTTTCTTTTGCAGTTTCTTCTGTCATTAATACATCAATCCATCTTAGCCATTCCTTTCCCCATCCTTTGCAGCCGACTTCCTCTTGTCATTCACGAATTTTTGAAGCTCCTAAACCCTAGAAATCATGGCCTCCATCTTGAAGAAAAAAAATTAGGTAAATCCCTCTCTTCTTTCTACTTTTCTTACTTTTCTATGCAATTTTGCCTTGTTTCTCTTCTAAGTTTGGATCGACCTCTTCTCCATAGCCGCAGCCACAAACTCCTACATCTCTTCCATGCCTCCAACACCATCTACTCCACCAACCATGACCATGTCCGAGCCATCTATGGTGGCCAAACCCTTCAAATTGCAACCTACATGCCTAAAAACAATGTTTTTGACCATTGTTGCCTCATTCCCTTCATCTCCACTTGTTGCCTTGCATATATGATGTTAAACCTGACCTATATGATGTCATACCTGAGCCAAAACATCATCATAGCCAAGCATAAGTGTCCCTTAGGCCAAGCATTGAAGTGGTTGAAGCAAGGTCCAATCTATCTTGTTCATTTCGCTTTGTATTCCAAAATTGTTTCAATGTTATTTTATGTTGAATGTTTATATATTGTCTGGTTTGTTTTGTTTTGGGTTGTTGATACAAAATCATATCTTGGCTATCTTTCAACTCAAATCAAAAGTCGTGAAATTGTGTTTGTCGTGCCTTTGGAGTCGTGCTTGTATGTTGTTTTGGTCTCTAGCTTTGAAAAAGGTGAGTCTTTCTCCCTCTGACATATATACTTATGAAAAGTGGATTGATGACAAGTGTTTAGTAATGTAAAATGTTTATGCAAGTTAATGATGATCATATGATATGCTATGCCATGTTATTACCATGTTAAAACTGTTAATTTTCACCTGACATCTGATACATGACTGTATATTGTGATATTGACATTGTTTATATTATTTCTGTATATGATCACACTACAGGTTCCCTGTTAGGATAAAAATCATTATGGGCTGAAATGATAGGCCTGAGTTATTTTATTTATTTATTTAAACTTGGGATTGCGGGTTTGAAATGATAGAACCCGGATTTTTACCTTTTAAACTGCGGATTGAAATGATACATATCCGTATCACTTGACCTAGGTTAGAAAACTATATACAGACCCGTGGTTATTCTATAAAGTGCTTTGAATATTTTAAGTATTTTAAAAATATAAAATTATGAAATTTGATTTAAATAGATTTTGAAAGGTTTTAAAATAAATAAATTATGATTTTTCTATGTGTTAAAAATGTAATTTATGAATGGATTAACTGGATTTTGAAATATAACTTATGTTTGAAATTCGGAATTTTGACTAAAAATGATATTTAAGTTACATGAATAAAATGGACTTTAATTTTATTTGGAAAATGGTAAATATGATAAATTGATTTATATTTGAATTTAAGTGATTTATTAAAGAATTATTGATTTTCTATAAATTTAAGTGGTTGAATAAATGACTGTTGAAAATGAAATTTTAAAATATAACTTGACTTGAAAATGTGAAATTTGAGTTTTAACTAAAGATGTTAAATTAATTAAATAAACAGGAAGTTTAGTTAAATTTGTGAAATGGTAATATAAATCTGAAATGTTAAGTTTTAATTTATGAAAGAAACGTATAGGTTTTAATTCATGAAAGAAACGTATAGGTTTTAATTCATGAAAGAAACGTATAGGTTTTAATTCATGAAAGAAACGTATAGGTTTTAATTCATGAAAGAAACGTATAGGTTTTAATTTATGAAAGAACGTATGGTGTTCTAATTAATGATAGAAACATGTAAATTCCTAATCAATGAAAGAAAGGTATCGGTTTTAATTAATGAAAGAAAGGTATCAGTTTTAATTAATGAAAGAAACGTAGGTTTTTAATTAATGAAAGAAACGTGTGAAGTCCTAATTAATGAGAGAACATGAAAGTTTTAATTAATGCAAGAACATGTAAAGTTTTAATTAAGAAAGAAACATGTAAAGTTTTAAGTAGTGTGGTATTGATTTAATTAATAAATGTTCATTATTGTAATAGGAATATAAAATTTATAACGTACATTTGACACGTAGATTTTAATCAATGTAATGGTGTATTTTAAATTGATTAAAATGATAAATGTTACTTACTGTAATAATAAAATGTAAGTTGATAACGTACATTTGATAAGCAAATTTTAATTTATGTGAATGGCATACTTTAAATGATTAAAATAATAAAGTTTCTTTATTGTAATAATAATGTAAGTTAATAAGGTGCTTTTAACTTAACATAAGAATTTTGGTTTAAATTGTATATTAAAGTAAGAAAGTTTATTTAACTATAAGGCTATGATAAATTGACATGTTAAAATTTTAAGCTTATCAATACTTTGAATTATATACAATGTAAGTGGAAAGTAGTACATTCCAAAAATGCTATGATTCCTTAAGGTAACATTTCCAAAATGCTATGATAATTTAAAGGAATATTTCAAGTTTAATAAATTTAAAGAAATATTCAATGATTTGAAAATTTGGGTTTTATTTGAATGATATAATATTGAATTATTTTTGAAATGGAAATGATACAATTGTGATATTGTTTTGAAATGAGTATGATATTTTGGTCTTGAAAGTATAAATTATTTGAAATAAATATCCATGGGTTATAATAACGATTGGTTGTTAAAGAGACCGGGATCGGATATTGTCTTATAGCTGGACAATACCGAAAACCACTTTAACAACTGTGTACGCGGTGGAGATTCCAGAATGAAGTAGGATGGTGGCGACGTTCTCGAGGTATGTTACGTGGACCCAGCTCCCGTGAGTTGGCATATATGACTAAAGCAGGAGCTATACCGGGCTACACAAAGGGTCGCACCCTTTCATCGAGCATGCTCCATCGGAAACTATTCTATTATTGTTGTGATTCGATTCGGTGGCGCCACTTTGATTCGGGGGTATTGTTCGAGGTGGGCGGAAGCTGCTGGCTTGCCGTCACCACCGGTCCGGGAGTACAAACGGTGTATCCACCCTGGCATTTCCTTGTGTGCCGTGTCATATCCTTATATCGAGCCCAATACGATTTTGGTTTTAAAGATCCGACCGCGTTAAGGGTCACCATCCCCTTAACGCTATTTTCTATATGATTATACTTTACTGATTAGACACTACCGTATATAGCATATATTACTACATAGTAAATAGTTTAACGGATCCTTAGAGGATGGGCGGTCCCAAGCATCCTTTAAGTTACTGATGCATTTTGTTTATTGTTCACTTGAGTTGATTTACAGTTTATAAGTATTTATGTTCTGACTCGAGTGTTTTGTGTTTTGCTTTACGCTCGAGTCAGATTGAATGAGTTAGCATTCCAGATTCACCTTCGGCGTTGGAGCTTTCGTTGAAGATCCAGCCATCTATTTTTTTCCAGTATCCAGTGGTTCAGTGATGTGTCTGATTTGTACCTGATGTATCCTGTTACTCTTCTGTTGTATCTTATTTAACTCCGATGTATCTCATATTTATATAGTAGCTTCATGAACTACAATCTCTTTTCTTCCGCTGCATTTTTTATATACTCTGTGTCTGTGATCTGTGATTTTTATTTACTGTATATCCTGAGATTTGCCAAATTTTTATTTACAACGCGGTATTTTGAGCAATTCAATTCCGGCATGAGTGTCTACCTATACACTTATAATGGATGTGAATGGTTGAAAATATCTGGTTGTTACAGTTGGTATCAGAGCTTTGGTAGCTCTAGGCAAAACTCAGCATATGGAGTAGATGTAATTACAGAATCACTTTCATTCGAGTTGAATCTTTTCTTTTGACTCGATTCCATTGAATTTTGGAACGTTCCCCACAGTTCCAAAATCCATTTGTATCCCTCACTATTCATCTTCTTTTGACTCTGGAGCATTCCATAACTCTGCTTCGAATGATCTTTCTAGTGAGTCGGTGGTTACGCCAATTTCAAATTGAATTGAAAAAAGGGGAAAACTCCTTTACAATTAGCATCGATTCACCAGAGATTCTTATCTATCCTTGGCTTAGATGCTAATATCTTTTGTTATTTCAAACTCTATCTCTTGAGGTCGAATGCAGATTTACCCTAGAAAAATCAACATTGATCTTATTCTTTAAGTCACGGTTGACCCGGTTAAGGTTGCCCGTGATTTATATAAGCTTATCCATCTTCCTATTCTGTTATTTAATCATGTCATCCTTGTTTCCAACTTATTTTTAAATCATAATCTCCTTTGATTTGTGTTAATCAAAAAAAAAATTGAATCTCTATCCTTCTTTGAAAATCTATTCATGTATAGTGTATTTGTAAACTAGTATTTAAAATTTAACATGTTTTATATATTGTGTTGTTTGAGTTGTTGATGTTGAGTTGGGCTTCTGATCGATACGTCTGATCAGCGCTATCGATAAGATTTCCAAAACACTTTGACAGAACAAACGGACACAATATATTAAAAAAAAAAAATTGGTTAATGAAATAAATTTTGATATATAAGTAAATTTATGGAACTTAATGAAATGAATTTAAAACAAGAATTTGAGGATTTCAATCCCGATTATTTCGAACTTTGTTTTAAAGTTTTAAAAGGTTATATTATTTAAAGTATTTTGAATAGAATTTGTTTTCAAAGAATTTTTAAAGGTTTAAAATTAGTGCTTTTCTCTTTGTCGCTGGAAAATAACTTCGGTGATGATCGCGACATCATCGACGTTCATTTTCGAGTTTCGAAGTTAGGAGACTGTTCTATAGTCTTGCTACAGCTTTGTTTTAGGAAATTAAATTGATTTGAATTTCTAAAATATGACTTGATTTATAATATATATATATATATATAGATATATGATTGAAATTTGATTTGACATATTATATATGTATATATATTATTACTTATCTCTAAATGGTTTGAAGAAATCGGAAATTTAATTCTTAAATTTTATTTCAAAGAATAATTCCAAAAAAATGAAAAAAAATAAAAATAAAAATCAGTCTATCAAAATTTTGGATGAATATCAAGCATGAAATGATTTAATTGGAAGGTTTATTTGTATAATACAATTGCATTCAAATATAACTTACCAAAATTTCAGAAGTTAAAAATGTAATTGGATAATATACAATATAAAAAAGATGTATAAATAAAATTTGAGTGGTTATAATAAATGCTATACACTTAAATTTTAAGTTACAAAACGATTAACAGAGTTAAAGAATAATAAAGGGTAATTGAATAACTTACAATAAAACAACGTTAGAAGAACTAAGAATAAAATAAAGCAGTTATAATAAGTGTAAGTATATTTAACATCAGTGATGAATATATTGAGAGGAATAAATTTAAGTTTAATTAGGAATAAAGAAGAATTAAACTTATTAGGTACAATGTGAGTGTAATAAATGATTATTTTTCAAACCCATGGTTTTAAAAATTGTTAATTTAAGATGATTGGATAATAAGATAATGAAATTTGGTGTAGTTAAGATTTATTTAACTTGTGTAAAGATTTATTCTCTGTTTAAGTTGAAATTTCCATGCTTTCAAATCTAATTCCTTATTGTGTTTTCCAAACTATCTTTTGGTTGTCCTTATCATTCTTATCCTGCTATAGATTGGTATGGGCATCTTTCTATAATCTTTGATAGATCTTTGGTAATCATTTTGAATCCACCTTTTCGTGCTTGTGTTCTTAATTTTGGAGAATCTTGGAAAGATCACCTCCACCTTGTAAAAATTACCTATAACAACAGTTATCAGGTATAACTTCAATCTTCTTATCATCTTATCTTAATCCTATTTCACTCTATCTTTTCTGTGCCCTTCCATACCTCATTCCTTTTCGGGGACGAAAAGTTTTGAGTGGGGGAGAGTGTAACAACCTTGTATTTTGTAATTATTTCATTGTATATTTTAATTATTTTTAATGTAATATTTTGATTTAAAAACTTATTTTACTTATTTGAAATGATTAAATTTATTATTTAAATATAATCTTGATCTTTATATGAGTTATAATTCTAAACTTGTGTAAGTTGAATATTTGCATGAAATGCTGATTTTGGTCAAGTTAGTCAAACTGTGACTTTCAACTTAAAATTTTAAAAGTTTAAAAATTTAATTTTTTTTCTTTTATTATGAAAGTACATAAAATTCTAAGAACACCACTTTTTGTTTCGTTGAAACTGGATGTAAATTGTGAAAGTTATACCCTTTACAATATTGTGCGTATATAGGGTTATTTAACAATGACTATTTTAAATTGTATAAATTACTTCTTCTTGGTTAGATTTTATTTTAATATGTGATAATATATTTTACTATGTATATTTTGACTTTTAAATATTTTTAAATGATAATAGAATTTTTTCAAAATTTACTGTATTTATTTCCTATTTTTAAAGGCTGTTTTTTAATTTCTGCCATTTTCTTCATATAAATTTTATTTAATAATTTTTTTTTGTGAATGCACTTTTATTTTTTTTGTTATTTTATTTGTTATAAATATTTTACAAGTCCATGAAGATTTTCTAAAGTTCATTTGGATTTATTTCTAATTTTAAAGCCTAGTCTACAATTTTAAGCCATTTTCTTATTTTAATTATATATAATTAAAATTTATTTATTTATTTTATGCACTCACTTTTATTTGCTGTGTTTTACTTTATGTTATTCATTTTACATGTATTTAAATGAAAGTAAATTTTTCCAAAGTGTATTGAAGTTATTTCTAATTCTTAAGTCTAGTTTGCATTTTTCTGTACTATTTTTCTTATTTAATCATATCTAATTAATATTTAATTTTAATATTTTGTTTATCTGTTATATTTTCGAATTTTAAATGAGATTTTAATTATTTTCAGTTATTTGGATGTATATAAATATATATGAGAAATTTGAAAGGGTTAAGAGCAAAGAAACGGAAAAACGTTTTATCCGTTTCTTTTGCAGTTTCTTCTGTCATTAATACATCAATCCATCTTAGCCATTCCTTTCCCCATCCTTTGCAGCTGACTTCCTCTTGTCATTCACGAATTTTTGAAGCTCCTAAACCCTAGAAATCATGGCCTCCATCTTTAAGAAAAAAAATTAGGTAAATCCCTCTCTTCTTTCTACTTTTCTTACTTTTCTATGCAATTTTGCCTTGTTTCTCTTCTAAGTTTGGATCGGCCTCTTCTCCATAGCCGCAGCCACAAACTCCTACATCTCTTCCATGCCTCCAACACCATCTACTCCACCAACCATGACCATGTCCGAGCCATCTATGGTGGCCAAACCCTTCAAATTGCAACCTACATGCCTAAAAACAATGTTTTTGACCATTGTTGCCTCATTCCCTTCATCTCCACTTGTTACCTTGCCTATATGATGTTAAACCTGACCTATATGATGTCATACCTGAGCCAAAGCATCATCATAGCCAAGCATAAGTGTCCCTTAGGCCAAGCATTGAAGTGTTTGAAGCAAGGTCCAATCTATCTTGTTCATTTCGCTTTGTATTCCAAAATTGTTTCAATGTTATTTTATGTTGAATGTTTATATATTGTCTGGTTTGTTTTATTTTGGGTTGTTGATACAAAATCATATCTTGGCTATCTTTCAACTCAAATCAAAAGTCGTGAAATTGTGCTGGTCGTGCCTTTGGAGTCGTGCTTGTATGTTGTTTTGGTCTCTAGCTTTGGAAAAGGTGAGTCTTTCTCACTCTAACATATATACTTATGAAAAGTGGATTGATGACAAGTGTTTAGTAATGTAAAATGTTTATGCAAGTTAATGATGATCATATGATATGCTATGCCATGTTATTACCATGTTATTACCATGTTAAAACTGTTAATTTTCACCTGACATCTGATACATGACTGTATATTGTGATATTGACATTGTTTATATTATTTCTGTATATGATCACACTGCAAGTTCCCTGTTAGGATAAAAATCATTATGGGCTGAAATGATAGGCCTGAGTTATTTTATTTATTTATTTAAACTTGGGATTGCGGGTTTGAAATGATAGAAACCGGATTTTTATCTTTTAAACTGCGGATTGAAATAATACATATCTGTATCACTTGACCTAGGTTAGAAAACTATATACAGACCCGTGGTTATTCTATAAAGTGCTTTGAATATTTTAAGTATTTTAAAAATATAAAATTATGAAATTTGATTTAAATAGATTTGGAAAGGTTTTAAAATAAATAAATTATGATTTCTTTATGTGTTAAAAATGTAATTTATGAATGGATTAACTGGATTTTGAAATATAACTTATGTTTGAAATTTGGAATTTTGACTAAAAATGATATTTAAGTTACATGAATAAAATGGACTTTAATTTTATTTGGAAAATGGTAAATATGATAAATTGATTTATATTTGAATTTAAGTGATTTATTAAAGAATTATTGATTTTCTATAAATTTAAGTGGTTGAATAAATGGCTGTTGAAAATGAAAATTTAAAATATAACTTGACTTGAAAATGTGAAATTTGAGTTTTAACTAAAGATGTTAAATTAATTAAATAAACTGGAAGTTTAGTTAAATTTGTGAAATGGTAATATAAATCTGAAATGTTAAGTTTTAATTAATGAAAGAAACGTATAGGTTTTAATTTATGAAAGAAACGTATAGGTTTTAATTCATGAAAGAAACGTATAGGTTTTAATTTATGAAAGAAACGTATAGGTTTTAATTCATGAAAGAAACGTATAGGTTTTAATTGATGAAAGAAACGTATAGGTTTTAATTTATGAAAGAAACGTATAGGTTTTAATTTATGAAAGAACGTATGGTGTTCTAATTAATGATAGGAACATGTAAATTCTTAATTAATGAAAGAAAGGTATCAGTTTTAATTAATGAAAGAAAGGTATCAGTTTTAATTAATGAAAGAAACGTGTGAAGTCCTAATTAATGAGAGAACATGAAATTTTAATTAATGCAAGAACATGTAAAATTTTAATTAAGAAAGAAACATGTAAAGTTTTAAGTAGTGTGGTATTGATTTAATTAATAAATGTTCACTATTGTAATAGGAATATAAAATTTAAAACGTACATTTGACACGTAGATTTTAATCAATGTAATGGTGTATTTTAAATTGATTAAAATGATAAATGTTACTTACTGTAATAATAAAATGTAAGTTAATAACGTACATTTGATAAGCAAGTTTTAATTTATGTGAATGGCATACTTTAAATGATTAAAATAATAAAGTTTCTTTATTGTAATAATAATGTAAGTTAATAAGGTGCTTTTAACTTAACATAAGAATTTCGGTTTAAATTGTATATTACAGTAAGAAAGTTTATTTAACTATAAGGCTATGATAAATTGACATGTTAAAATTTTAAGCTTATCAATACTTTGAATTATATACAATGTAAGTGGAAAGTAGTACATTCCAAAAATGCTATGATTCCTTAAGGTAACATTTCCAAAATGCTATGATAATTTAAAGGAATATTTCAAGTTTAATAAATTTAAAGAAATATTCAATGATTTGAAAATTTGGGTTTTATTTGAATGATATAATATTGAATTATTTTTGAAATGGAAATGATACAATTGTGATATTGTTTTGAAATGAGTATGATATTTTGGTCTTGAAAGTATAAATTATTTGAAATAAATATCCATGGGTTATAATAACGATTGGTTGTTAAAGAGACCGGGATCCGATATTGTCTTATAGCTGGACAATACCGAAAACCACTTTAACAACTGTGTACGCGGTGGAGATTCCAGAATGAAGTAGGATGGTGGCGACGTTCCCGAGGTATGTTACGTGGACCCAACTCCCGTGAGTAGGCATATATGACTAAAACAGGAGCTATACCGGGCTACACAAAGGGTCGCACCCTTTCATCGAGCATGCTCCATCGGAAACTATTCTATTATTGTTGTGATTCGATTCGGTGGCGCCACTTTGATTCGGGGGTATTGTTCGAGGTGGGCGGAAGCTGCTGGCTTGCCGTCACCACCGGTCCGGGAGTGCAAACGGTGTATCCACCCGGGCATTTCCTTGCGTGCCGTGTCATATCCTTATATCGAGCCCACTACGATTTTGGTTTTAAAGATCCGACCGCGTTAAGGTTCACCATCCCCTTAACGCTATTTTCTATATATTATACTTTACTGATTAGACACTACCGTATATAGCGTATATTACTACATAGTAAATAGTTTAACGGATCCTTAGAGGATGGGCGGTTCCAAGCATCCTTTAAGTTACTGATGCATTTTGTTTACTGTTCACTTGAGTTGATTTACAGTTTATAAGTATTTATGTCCTGACTCGAGTGTTTTGTGTTTTGCTTTACGCTCGAGTCAGATTGAGTGAGTTAGCATTCCAGATTCACCTTCGGCGTTGGAGCTTTCCTTGAAGAACCAGCCATCTATTTTGTTTTAGTATCCAGTGGTTCAGTGATGTATCTGATTTGTATCTGATGTATCCTGTTACTCTTCTGTTGTATCTTATTTAACTCTGATGTATCTCATATTTATATAGTAGCTTCATGAACTACTATCTCTTTTTCTTCCGCTGCATTTTTTATATACTCTGTGTCTGTGATCTGTGATTTTTATTTACTGTATATCCTGAGATTTGCCAAATTTTTATTTACAACGCGGTATTTTGAGCAATTCATTTCCGGCATGAGTGTCTACCTATACACTTATAATGGATGCGAATGGTTGAAAATATCTGGTTGTTACAATATCACTGCTAGTAGACCTGATATCATGCGTAGTGTTTGTCTCTGTGCAAGATATCAATCCCATCCTAAAGATACCCACTTAAAAGCCGTAAAACGTATCATAAGATATGTTAAACACGCCTTTGATTATGGCTTATTTTATCCTAAAAATGATTCTTTTGACTTAATATCTTACAGTGATGTTGATTATGTTGGTTGTAAATCAGACCGAAAAAGTACAAGTGGAAGTTGTCACTTTTTGGGACATTCTCTGATCTACTGGTTTAGTAAAAAGCAAAACACAGTTCCTTTGTCAACAACTGAAGCAGAGTATATTACTGCTGCTTTGGCTTGTTCTAAAGTAATATATATGCAACGAACTTTAAAAGATTTTGGTTTAAATATCTCAAAATCATCAATTTATTGTGACAATACTAGTGTAATAAATTTATCTAAAAAATACTACTCATCATGCTCGAACTAAACATATTGATATCAGACATCATTTTCTCAGAGATAATATAAGTAATGAAGTAACTACTCTCGATTATATCAATTCTGGAAATCAAATTGCTGATATTTTAACAAAACCTTTAAATGAATTTGTATTTACTAAATTAAGAAGACAATTAGGTATTTGTTCAATGACTGAAATATAAAATATAAATTACAAATTGTAATTAAAAATTAAATCAAAATAAATCAAATAGTAAAAATATCAAGCATCATGTCGATATCCCCCCTCTACCCATGTCGACATATAACGATTTTTTATTTTTGAAATTTTTTCTCACAAAATTTAAATAAGTGGTTATATATTCTTTTTATTTCGAAATTTGGATCATTCTTTCTGTTCTATCTCTATTCTATCTTTTGAAAATATTTAAACAATGGCCTTCTCTTCCAATTCAAACAAAAATTCAACCTTTTTGCTCCCTTCTCCTACTTTTGGACCTTTTCAACGAACTACGCTTGCACGAGTGACGAAAATGGAGGATTCTTTGAAGGATGCACTGCAACTAATGACTGAAATTCAAGTGGTGCAACTTAGAATGGCCAAAGAACAAGAACGGCAAGACAAAATCCTTAAAAATTTGCAAAAATTTCTAATGGACAATCACACTAATTCGATCATGATTGATGAAGAGTCTTCAGGAGATCAAGTGCAAGATGACAGCGAGGAAGAAGAAGAAGAAGCCTTCATGGAAGAAGAGGATGCTAAAGATGACGACAAAGTCGTTTGCGTTGACGAAGTTTGCTTTGACAAGGATGGAAATCTTGTCGAACAACATGGAAAATTATGTTTCCACTATCCAAATTGTTCGGTTCATAGATCTCCCATTTTCAAGGACACGCATTAGTTTCTTTTTTCTCTTTCCTATTGTTGTATGCTTTTATTTACGTTCTCTACGCACATGTAAATATAATAATATAATTAATAAATGATTTTGTTCTAATATTTTATCACTATTATAAATATTATCTTGTATAGATTCTGAGTTAGGAAAGTTAGTAGTTTAGGACTAAGTTTTAGTTTTAGTATTAAGTGTTGATTATTTATGATAACACTATCATTATAATCATATAGTATTAGATTAAGGGAGAGTTATATAGTTTGAAGTTAGTTTTTGTTGATGGCAAAGAGGGAGAAGTATAAAATAAGATAGTAGGCATAGATTAAGGGGGAGTTATTAGTTTTAGGGGGAATTATTAGGATAGAAGTAATATTTTATAAATAAATGTTGTCATCATCGAAAAGGGGGAGATTGTTTGTCCTTGAGGTGATGGTTTTGATGACAATAACCTTAGAATAAGATTATAAAATATAAATACTAACATTATATATATGTATATGTATATGTATATGTATATGTATATGTATATGTATATGTATATGTATATGTATATGTATATGTATATGTAGGATTTAACCATGCAAGTACCAAAGACTAACAGTATAGAGATTCAAGATATCTAGATTGAAGGCTCATGAGTATCAAGATTATCAAGAGTTGAAGATTTCAATAATAAGTAATTTAGTTAGGAATTTTGTTAAAACTCCTAGAAAAACACTGGCATCTTAAAATCCAATTTATTCGTGGAATGTAATCCACTTCAAACCCGTTAAAGGGATGGAACCCTAAGTAGGATGGAACCTACGAAAAATCTAGTGGAACATTGTTTTGTATCCACTAACTTTTATTCAAAATGTTTTACAAAATTATATCTTGTTTTCAAAATGTTTTCAAAATCTTCCTTTTAAAAGAATAAAAAACATTTATCCTGGTTTTTAATACTTTTAGCCTTAAAATAATCTTTATTTTTAAAATCAAAGTTATCCTTGGTTTTAAACTATTTTTTAATAATAAATATATTTAATATTTATACTTAGATTTAAATATAAAATTATAGTAAAATTTTATATATATACCAAAATATTATTCTATATATTTGCTTACGTATTTTAACTATAGTTAAGTATATTTATAAAGTTTAAAATAGTTTTAATATAAGATAGAAGTTATTTTCAAAGAAAAACAAATCACCAAAATTTCCTTTGGCATGTCGACATCCTCAAATACCCCATGTCGACATGGTAGCAGTTTATTTCAAAATTTTAAATTTCAAAGGAAATGTCTATTCGTCATATCCTTTCACGAATGGACATGATTGTTGTTCTACTATAAATAGGGGTGGTTTTGAATGAATTTATATTCATATTTTTCTGGTTTTCACTCCTCTTCTTCTTCCACATTTCTTTATACATATTCTTACCATTACTCTGCCGAAATCAACATTGAATCTAAGTAGATCATTTCTGGTTTGATTCTCTATCACTATCTCAATAAGATCTCAGTGCTATTCAGACTTATAGACTTCTTTGTAATCAATTAAGCGAGAAAAGGTGCGATTGTAGCCTTGGAAATCAATCAAGTGAGAAAAGGTGTGATTATAGCCTTGAAATTCATTTGAGTAAACTTGTTTCCCGTAAAATCAAGTATCTCTACCCAGAGGATTGTGAATCTGGAGAGGTGTACCTCGTAGTCCTGAAATCGAGGATGTAATTGTACAATTTCTTTTGAAAGGAAATCCGTATTTGTGTGCGAGACTGGATGTAGGGTGACTCCGAACCAGTACAAAATCCGGTGCGTTCTTTCCTTTACTGCTTTTACTTTATTTCTGCATTTGTGTTTGATTCTGCGATCATATCTGTGTCCGAATATTGCATACATTTATGTTCAAATTAACAAAAACTCAAAAAGATTTAGTAATTCCTTTAAACACTATTCATCCCCCCTCTAGTGTTAATCCTAGCCTTAAGATCCGTATTCCGCATTTCTCACATACTGGACGGTCTGTCCTTAACTTACTTCTCCAAGGGTCACCTGATCCTAATGATTTTGCGGGCATGCCAACACATTGGACTAAGCCCTACACATTGAAATTTTGGACTAAAATTAGCTAAGTGCAATAGCTAATGTATAGGGCATGACCTTATACCAGCCCCATCTAGAATACAAATATCTATGTCATTTTTACTTAGGGTTAACCACCCTTCAAATTTTTCTTGAAAACCTTTTCAAAATGATTTAACTCTTTAAATCATACTTAAACAAGGATAACATACTATTTGCTTCAATCAGATCACTTTACCATGATATATGCTTTACTCAAAACATTATTGTGAAAACATTCAAAACCTTTGTTTAAAACCTTTAAACAATCATTTTCGAAATCATTGAAAGTTTGTCTTTCGAAACCATTGAAAGTACCCCTTTCGAAAACATTGAAAGTACCCCTCTTGATACAGGTAAAGTACTTTACTTTATAACCTTAGGCCGAAAGGTCACGTAACGACCCGTAATTTTAACTATTTTAAATTATTGAATTTAACGTGATTATTGAATAAAATTGGTTAAAACTAAAAATTTAGTGTTTTATTTATGTAATTTATTTAATAGGAACTTGGAAAAAAAGCGAAATAACAATTTCGACAACATTTAAAGGAAATTATTTGTATTAGACTGAAGTTCGACAAATTTAACGTGTTGTAATTAATAGCAAGAATTGATAACAAATGTTGAATTATTGTAGAATGAATGTATTTTTTATTATTTGAATTTGTTTTAAAAGTAAAATTTTAAAATTCAAATAACTTATACTTCAATTATAGCGATTTATTGGATAATTAAATTGTTTTAATTTAATATCAGAATTATCTAACTAATTGAATTCTAAATTTAATATGAGTGAAAAATGATTTTAAAAGTTGATTTAAATTTTATTTAAATAAGAACGATGGTATTAAACTTTTAAAATTAAATTTGAAGTGATTAAATTGATTTTGGAAATTACTTGTTTTAATTAACGGGTAAAAATAGTCTTTTTAGGCACTGTCTCGAATTTCAGCAAAAATAGTTTCATCGGATCCACAATAGCGAATTATTATAAGATTTCAAGTTTCGTATCGATCGGACTTTTCGTTTGGTCGTGCGAGCTTGAAATGCGTAGAATTTATTTTCAAAACTTTAAATAAAATAGTTTGATTTGAAAAGCTATCTTCTGAATATGATTACATTGGCTCCCGATACCTATTCTGTTGTATTCGGAATGAAGTATAACATATAGAATGCCAAGCACGGTGCCGTGGGAATTTTCTATAAATAGTCCTTTCATTTGTTCATCCTAGCCCAAAGCTTCAGTCACCATTCTATATCTTTTAATGGTCGAAATTCGTTCCCCTTCTCTCCGTTATTTCTCTCAATCTGCTCAATGAAATCAAATGCCCCCAAAAGGAAAAGTGTAGGTCTCATCGAGCTCTATATATCCAACGGTTGGATCGAGCCGCAAGCTCGTAAGTTCACCAGAATCAGCTGAGGAAGTTCGTGCGGGTTTTCTCGATTCGCGCGATGATGGCGAAGTTGACGATGTTTGAGGCAATGGTGGAGTAGACAAAAGTGTGCTTTGTGGCGGGTCTAGATGGAGGTCCGATGGTCTGTGAGGCGGCGACACGTGTGGGTTTGGTCATGTGGGTTTGGGTTTCGCGTGCGTATGGCTAATATGCAAGGGAAAAAGGAGGTTTATGGCTAATCTTGATTAAGCAGGTAATTAACTTTTTAATTGAATATTTAATAAATTTATTTAATTTGAAATGTTTATTAATTTATGTCTTGTCCATACGAAGGTCAGATTTGAGCGAAGCATGTCGCATTGCAATCGTAGCGACAAAGGCTACGACATGGAGTTGGAATTTATTTAAAGCTGGAAAAAAATTAGTTTCAAATAAAGGTGAGTGATTAGACCCACTCCAAATACTAAAATATTCCTAATGTTAGTTAAATTAAAATCATGAAGTGATTTATTTTTATTGATCATTGTCGGTAATTTAACTGAAATTTAAATGACATATAGTTTGCACTGATAGAAATTTAAATCGACGGCTAAATTTGAAATTGGAATTAAACAACTAATTAAACTCCCGATCATTGATAACCAATTAACTGTTGTGTTATATTGACTGTTTGGATGTTGATTGTGATGGATGCCTTTTGGTTGATATTTTGGATGATTGGATGTTTCTTTATTTTATATATATTTTGTTATCACCCTGTATATTATTTGACAGTACATAAAATTGTTATTTGAATTATTTCGAATAAATTAAGAAATAATTTGAAATGATATATACATATGACATTGATTTGGATTGAAATGATATATATCCATCCCTGAAATAGAAATCGAAATAACTGATCAGTTGGTCATATGATAGAAAATAATATAAGGACACCGGATTGGTTAAATTTAATGATTTTAAATTCATGCATTTGAATTTATTCAAATGATTTCATTTATAAAATAAAATTTGATTTATGGAAACTGAATTATTTTCGAAATCGAGCTTTGAAATGTTGAAATCGAAACTAGTTAAAGAAATTATTTAAAGAATGCAATTTGAAATTTGAAGTTATAATTGAAATATGATTTGAATTATGGAAACTAATCTCTTTTAAAAGTTTGAAATTTTATTCGAACTTTGAAATAAATACAAGTAAAAGTAATTTAAATTGATATTTCAAATTTGAGCTTAGAATTGAATTGGGTTAAAAATTTGAACCTTATATTGAACATTGAAGTTTAATTTGATTTATGTCATTTAAATCAGTAAATTGAAATTGGACTTGAAATTTATACAAATTGAAATGTTTTAAAACAAGAATTGAATTTAAATTTAAATTGTTGAATCGAATTTGAAGTAAAAAATAAAGGTTTCGAAATTGAAGTTAATTCGAATTGAAATCGAAATCGAAGTTGGTTAAAGTTGAAATCGAAATTGAGTCGATTTAAAATTGATTTGAGATTGAAGATGATTTAAATTGGAAGTTTTGAAATTAAATCAGTTTGAGTGAAATTTGGACCTGAGTAAAGATTTTGGAAATAGAAAGAAATAGTTTTAAACCTGAGACTATTTTCACTATAAACTATTTTGCTATAAACTGTTTTAAAATTCATCCGCTTTTTTAATTTTCAAATTATTTAAATTTCACATCATTTAAAATATAAACTATTTAATATCAAAATTTATTTAACCATTTTAAATAATTAAAACTATTTTAACTTTTTAAACTATTTAAAACTATTCGAACTATTTTTCTAAAAATTCAAACTGGTCAAAGTGGGAATTGTTTATATTTAAATCGTGGATTTAAACGCGAATTGGGTTAAAATGAAGTTTTAACCTAAGTTGAAATACGAAACGATTTTAGGAGGCGTAATTGAGATACTGAAATAAAAATTTCCGAAATGAAATTGATTTCAAAGTGAATAAAATGATTTTGAAATGAAATTGATTTCGAAGAGAGTGAAATAATTTTTGAAATGAAATTCATTTTGAAGTGAATAAATTGATTTTGAAATGAAATTGATTTCGAAGTGAAGATGATGATTTTGAAACGAAGGATATTTTGAAGCGAACATGATATTTTGGTATTAGGTATGAATCATTTTCGAAATGTAAAAGATCCAACAGGTGTGTAAAATGACGCTTGGTTGTTAAAGAGGCCGGGGACGATTATTGGCATATACTCCCTGTCAATGTTGGAACCACTTTAACAACTGTGTATGTGGAAGAAACTCCAAAATGAAGTGGTGGGATTTGGTGTACTTTGCTAGATTTGAAGAAAGAGAACGATGATGGATAGCCTCGACACTTGTTTCAATTTGAAATGACTAAAACAAGACTGCTTGATCCAGGCCAAGTGGGTTAGCTACTCCTAGCGGACACCCGTTCTTTGATTTTCTTGTGGACTCGGTCCACACTATTACCTTTGTTGTTCGTTTCGATTGGTGCACCTTGATTGGGATAACCTCCCTTTGACTCGATATGGGATAAGTAGACATGGTAGGCGGTTGTGGCTACGATGCATTACCACCAGCCTTGAAACCCGAACTGGTAGTATCCTACCTTGGGAATTTCCTCTTGTGCCTTGTCATACTTTTATCCTTATACGAGACCACTACGAGTTTGGTTTAGTGCTGTCGTATCATGGCGCATCCCTATCCCCCGACGTGCTACTGAAGCGTTATATGCAAACTGTACGACAATGCTTAAAATGCATTAAGAAGGATTAATGTAAAGCCTTAACGCTAAGAAAAATATTTATTTTACTGAATAGACATTATATATATAGTGTATTTTACTATATATAAATATTTTGATGGATCTTTAAGAGATGAAAAATCTCGTAACATCTCTTGGTTTATTGCATGCACGTTATACACTGGATAGGAGACGTAAAACCCTTTAACATTTCTGACGCTATTACGCTCCTATTATATGTGATATTGATTTGACTCACATAAGGATATTTTAGTTCTGACTCAAGGGCATTGTTTATGCTCGAGTCAGTCCTAATTTTTCAGCATATTGAAGATTATTCTTTGAAGGACGAAAACGAAGATTGATGTATTATTATTACTGGTATTATTCCCTACATCGTGTTGTTCTATTGCATTATTGAATTGTTCTGTTGTATATATATAACTTCGATAGATGTTGTAAATTTTTAATCAAATGTATAGTATAAATAGTTTCATAAACTGCTTATTTGATTATTATATTTTGTCATTCCGCTGTAAGATTTTGTATTTATTTTCTTCTTTTCTTATTTTTCTTAATTAACTTTATTGATTATCTGTGTTCCAGATTGTTTTGAGTTGGACATGCATGGATTATTGTCGACTTAAACCTTTCAAAATGCGAGTCGACGTTGGCCGAAACATACCTTTTGAAACCATTGACAATATTTCTTTCGAAAGCATTGAAAACGTCTTCTTTAAAAGCTTTATAATCCTTAAACATCCTCTTTTAAACACTTTAAATATGCCTTTCGAAAACATTGGAAACCTTCCATTTAAACACTAAGGTAAACCTTTCGAAAATACTGGGGAATCACCCTTTGAAACCTTTTATATACCTTTCGAAAATACTGGGGAACCATCCCTTCGAAACCTTTATTAGTTACCTTTCGAAAGCACTAAAGTATACTACTTAAAACAAACCTTTCAAGAGCATTGGGTTCATGATAAAATATGTGGAACATTGTTTCAAAACCATTCCTTTCGAAACCATTTGGTTTATCCTTCAAAATCTCAAAAAATGCCTTAAAACAACTAAGTCGAAAGAAAGTCTTTCAAAAGCAATTTCCTAAGTAAAGAAGTGGATGGTTTCGGAACCTACCCTTTGAAAGCTTTAGAGAAGCGGCTCTAGCTTTTAAAACAAAGGAACCCTTTCAAAGGCATTGCTTTGAAAGGTAAAATGGCGACATGTTGGGGTTTCGAACCCTTCAAAAGAAATTTCATAAAACAAAGGCACAACCACTTTCGAAGCCTTTTTTACTTCTTTAAAACCATTTACCAGGTTGAAATCCATCTTGTTAGAAAGCATTCTTTTCGAAAGATATGCAGACGCATTTTCTTTTAAAAGCAATAACAAGGTTTCGACCCTTTCGGAACCACTGTTTCGACTCTATACCTATCGCCTATCTCCAATCTATTATGTACCAAGTCTTTGATACCATGTTTATTGGTTTTGAACTTGTTGGAGGCCAAAGTACCTAATCAAAAGGTAGGTGCCGAAAGTGACGAAATAGCAAAACATGGTAAAACTGATTTTTAACTTTAAAATGCAATTTGTTTTCAACTAACGTTCTTTGCTTGTCAACATATGATTGGTTGACATTTTCTTTTCTAGTCTTTTCCAAAAGCGCTACTAAATTTCAAAAGTAAATAATACAAACGTATGCAAATTGCCCCTTCTTCTTTTATAAACATATAAAATATTTTAGACACATACCTTAAATAATTTTATGTACTTATTAAAATACTTAGGAAAATTCTCCAAAAATTCCCATAAATCACTTTTAAATATTTTCTAACATATTTAAATTTGTGACCCAAAGCTAATATAAAAGTAGCTGCAATTAATTTTAAACCAATAAACCATTTTCATCACTAGAAAATCCATAATAAATCCACATTAATTCAGTGAATTATGAAACTTGAAACTCATCTCTAGAATATCATTGCAGACCATATATGAAAAACACAAGATATTTGGAAGTCATTTGATAGTCTTTACAAATCAAAACTTGTCATAAAATCAATATGAATAAGCATAATTCATCAACAAGCACATATAACTACCTAGCATTCAAAACATAGCAATATATATGCAAAAACATATGGTTCTGATTCAAGAAACCGAAAACAACTAAATGTGAGATGTAAACTATTATTTGCCTTTAGCTTTGTTGTTAAGGAGTTGAGATTTGATCTTGAATGGATTTGATTAAGCCTTTTCCTCTTGGTTCTTGCTTATCTTCTTCTTGTTTTCCCTTAATGGTGTCCTGCCTCTCTATGTTTTGTTTTTGATTGTGAATGTGAAAAATAAAGGTTTATGAGGGTTTAGGGTACAATAATATGGTTTATTCCTATTTTTCCCCTCTGTAATTTCCCCTGCAATTTCATTTTATTTCCACTTAGTTCGTTAGTTCAAGTAGGCGCGGCTACCCCTTTATTATACAAATCTCAATCCCTTACCCGTTTACATTATTTCATTTAATTTAACTAATTAAATGTTCTAAATAATGTTACTCAAAATTAGGGTCGTTATAACAAATCCTAAATGTATAGCTAATTTATATAATTGACGAAACTAAAGTAGGTAAAATTAGCTAGTGTATATTTTGGCTTTTGCTGAAGGATCCATATATGTTTATGGAAATAAACACATCAATCTTTGTAGCTAGGTAGGGAAATAATTCAAATAAATAGCAAACAATTAGGAAAAGTATAGTAAGATTTACAATATGTAACAGGTAACTGAGAAGGAGATCACCTAAATTTTGCATGCGATATTCCATAATTTGTGATGGTATATTCCATTCCTAAAAATGGACCATACATGTTGTACATAGAAAAAAAAGAGATCTGAGATATGTATGACAACACATGTTTGTGTGGATAACATAAAGCATTATATAACAAACTTCATAAATACCTACGGACCTTAAATATCACTAGGATATTTTTCCCTAATATTAGCTTACATGTAATAACCATTTAAACATGATACTTGCTAAGTACAGTATTGGTGGTTCATAAATGGCGTGGAAGTTGCAGACAAATGTTTATATGCCCATCATTAGATTTTTGCTACTCTTTAGTGCTAAAATTATCCTATAATATTTAAAATCCTATTTGGTATACATAATTATATATTGGATTACATATTTAAGCATAGTCCTTTGAAACATAATATGGCAAGATTTATATTTAATGCTAGTGATTATGGAGGGCTGCTAATCATTAGGTAAAACAAATTATTTTTCTTTTATGACTTGCATGTTCTTGTAGAAAATTGAAAACTGTAAACATGAACATGAATAAATGAAATCTTTATTCCAGTAAATTACCATTTTTGTTATTCAATCGAAAGTAGAGCTCCCAACGTAGGTAAATAAAACACAATCAACTCCTATCAAACTTAAATCACCTTGAAATTGGATTAAAAAATTGAAAGCTAAATAAACAACCCAATTAGGAGGAAGAAAATAAATGACAAATTTGTTACTTGTAATATTCTTTGTTTTCATAAATATTTCTCACTTTACATATACGTGTGACATGAAGAGCATATATATTTCATGATTACATGTTAAATGAACGCTATCTGCACTACCAATTTAAACACATTCTATGCAGTATAGTATTTTAAAAAAAATTGGCAAAGAATGCGGGACCAAAACAACGAAGATTAGTTTTAAATTGGTAAGTGAGTGAAAGAAGTCAGAATTCCAAATATTGCTTGTGTATAACATATTATTTCCAACCTGGTCACTTATTAGTTGATCAACATAGTAGTTAAAAGTGTACAAATCCTAAATTTATAGCTACTTTTTTTAATTGACCAAACTAAAGTAGGTAAAGTTAATTAGTGTATATTTTGGCTTTTGTAGAAGGATTCATATATGTTTGTGGAAAGAAACAAATCAATATTTGTAGCTAATTAGGGAAATAATATAAATAAACAATAAACACTTAGGAAAATTATAGTAAGATTTATAATATATAACCAGTAATCAAGAAGGAGATCATCTAAATATTGCATGAGATAATTCCACAATTTGTGATGGTGTATTCCATTCCAAAAAAGGACCATACACAATAAACATACAAATATGGGATCAGAGATATATATGACAATACATGAACATGTAGATAACATAAAACATTATATAACGAACTCCATAAATCCCTACTGACCTTAAATACCATTAGAATGTTCTTCCCTAACATCAGCTTATATGTAATAACCATTTACACATCGCGTTTGATAAGTACAATATTAGTTATCCTTGAATGGTGTGGAAATTACAAATAAATGTTTATATGTACATAATTATATTTTTGCTACTCTCTAGTGCTAAAATTATTTTAGAATATTTAGTAACCTATATGGTATACATAGTTATACATTGGATTACATATTTAAGTATAATCCTTTGAAACTTAATACGACAAGATTTATATTTAATGCTAGTGTTTATGGAAGAATGCCAATCTATAGATAAAACAATTTTTTTATGACTTGCATATTCTTGCAAAAAAAATGAAAATAGAAAATGGACATGAATAAATGGAATCTTTACTCCAGTAAAGTTATCTTTTCTCACTACAGCAAAATACCCTTTTTACAACAGGCAATACCCGTTATAATAGGGGTTTTACAGCTGGCAAGCTCCCGTCTTACTATGTGATGTTGTAATAGAGCCAAAAGATTTTACAACAGTTTAAAACCATTGTAGTAAACATATTTACAATGATCTAAAGCCGTTGCAATAGAGCATTTTACAACAGTCATGGACAGTTGTAATACTCCCTAGCCACAACAGACGTTAATCGTTGTAGTAGATGTCTATTACAACGGTTTTTGCCCGTTGTTAAAAAAGATGCAAAATTAAAAAAATTAGACCATTAATGCAACATATATATAAATCGTATGCATGATTGCTAAAAAGCCAAAATAAATTATACATACATATCATTTATAAAGTCGCACATTTAATTCTTCTTATACATATTGTCAGACATTTACAAAAACCAAGCTCATACATATTGTCAAACAAATACAAAATCAATTAAGGAAGAACATATTCCACGATAAATAAGAATATCAGCCATAGTTTTAAGTTGAGTTGACCTCTCATGAAAGATGCACCTGTTGATAGTTTCTGTCCAACCAAACTATTGTTGCTTTTGTTTCCAATCCGGGCTACATGATATTTGCTTATATTTTAAGAATCTCGATTATTTGAAAAAATAAATAATTATTTAACTATAGATAAGATATAAGTATTTAAGCACTAGTCATCTACTCGTTGTGAATTCTATGTAAGAACTATTCAAAAAATATGCATGTTTCTATGATACATACACACATGTGTGTGTTCTCTATTCTCTAACAGTTTCATTGTTCATAAACTACCAAGAATATGAACCTTATGAACTTTACCCACATATAATCATCAATTGCACATATAACTCTAAAGTACGTCCAGCGTTGAAGGTTTCTCTAGCAAGTATCATACATAATAAAATTAGTCTCGATTCTTCCTGTAAGAAAAAAAAATCATCATGTAATACCAATAAAAGTGATAATACCACAAAAGATTTAAAACTTCAGTGAATTATCAAATTATTCAGAACCAGGGCCTTACTACTTGAGATATTGTGCTGCATTTGTTAGAAGCTTGTTTAGAACAAAACTTCTTGAATCGTTATAAAAAAGAAATCATCGGCCATTATTCTTCAATTTGACATGTAGTTGATCATCTTGAAAAAGCACTTAGGGCCAAGCTAATGATTGAATAACTAGTCATATAACCTTGGAGCACCAGTGGAGGCAATATAAAGAATGAAAGAAATGAACACTGTTTGAAGAAACAACCTCCTATAGAAATTACTAGAAGCTCCAACAAACTATTAGTTAAGTGTTCAAATGCAAATGAAAGCAACCCATCATTAATAAACTAAACCAAATGCTACAACTAACTTTATTCACACTTAGCCAATATGTGTGAGAACAACACGATGTGTATCCAACAATACTTATAATAAATGATAAATAATGAACGTGGAGATTATTCAGCTAAACTATGAAATTGAATAAAAATTCAACAGTGAGTAGTCATAATAAAAGCTTATTGCTACTTAACGTACCCATAAGCCACAAGAGTTTGTAACTGATCAATATTGAAGTTATACTTTGAAGGCCTTACCAGTCAACATTCTCTTTCTGCATGTTACATCTTAATACACATACAATTTAGGCTATAAAAATCAACAATACACATACAATGTGGAGTTAATGTACTTATGCAAATTTGTTCACCAATGGGTTCATAACCTTAAGAATGTTAAAGTTGAAATTCTATGGTAACATGCAACAATATAAGGTGCAAGAGACACAATGATACCGAGTATCCCAGTTATGGTATTGCTGTACTCATAAACAATATCAATTTATTGTTATAAACAAAATCTTTTATTCCCAAGTCAAAATTACTAGGGTGAATATTTTCTCCAAATAATGTATAATTTAATTTTTATTTTCAATAAAATATATCATAACTAAAGCACGTCATTAAGGGTATATACACATCTTACAATCAATTCAAACCTACCATTAACCAAATCATGTTCAATGGATACGAAATCACAAACATCTCCAAAGAAAACAATCATATAATACCCAAATTATAATTAGCAACATCATTTCAACCAAACATGCTATTTAACAATCAAAATACAATTTCACCAATTTCATTTGCATATATAAGCACAGTTATATAGTTTCATTTAATTTACTTTTTTTTTAAACAATTTATTTTCTTCCAATCATGGTTTATATTAAAATTCTCCATGTTAGAATATCAATTAATTGTGATGAGTGATGTAATATTTACTGAGTTGATATTATGATGCAGAAATATATGTAGCAGAAGCGAAAGAATGATTTCTGTATTTTATTGAGAATTTGAAAAATCAGTTACAATACAATTACTCTCTGAATAGTATTTATAATACTATATGCACGTATGGGCTGAATAATGGGCCAAGGCCCGCATACAAGCATTGTTACACAATAAACCCTATGTTACAGAGACACTATCTCTATTACTCCCCCTCAAACTAACGTTAGGGTTTCATGGCGACATCTTTTCTCTTGCGCCGCCACACAAAATCTGAGAATCTTACTTTAATTTGAGACAAATATTGCTTGAATCTGAGGGATTTCATCACTGAGTTGAATTAATGAGTGACTCTTTTGTCAAGCAAGGCTTGTTTTGAGCTTCGTTCTTCACTGCGTCGACTCTGTTGTCAAATCTGTTGTCCTTCTCATCAGAGTTGCTGATGGTTTCCAATTGATGCTCTAAAGTGAACTGATGAGTGGTTTTCTCGCCATAGGAGAGTCTTATGCTGTTGATAGCAGATCTGTTGCCTTTTGTATCAAAGCTTTCAACTTTGTTGCTTTGAAGCCTTGAAACTTCTTCGGATTCGTTCGAATTGGTGAGAACCTCAACCACTTTCAACTCGGTCCTGAACCTGATGAAGTTTAGCTTCGACAGTGCTTTGGTAAGTGTGTCGGCTCTTTGGTAAGCAGATGGTAAGTGATTGATATGAAGATTTCCTTTTTGCACTTGTTCTCTAACAAAGTAGAGATCAATTTCTATATGTTTAGTTCTCGAGTGTAGAATTGGATTAGCCGTCATGAATACAGTGCTTTGATTATCACACCATAACGTTGGTTTGACTTGTAATTTGATGTTTAATTCATTTAGTAAGTGCTGTATCCACATGATTTCAGCAGTTGCACTTGCAACACTTCGGTATTCGGCCTCTGTGCTGGATCTGCAGATAACTGACTGTTTCTTTGAACACCATGACACCGGATTGTCTCCTATGTAGATACAATACCCTGTGGTGGATCTTCTATCATCTGGGTCTGATCCCCAATCAGCATCAGTATATCCTATTACATTTAAATTGTTGCCTTTCTTCATATGCAGTCCATAATTGATTGTTCCTTTTAAGTATCTTAAAATTCTTTTAACTGCTTTCCAGTGATCTTCCTTTGGATCCTGCATAAATTGACAAACTTTGTTAACGCTAAAAGAGATGTCTGGCCTTGTAATAGTTAAATATTGTAAAGCACCAACAACACTTCTGTATTGTTTGATGTTAGTTATGTTTTCTCCCCTGTTTTTGGATAAGTAATGATGACTTATCATAGGAGTAGGCTGAGGCTTAGCACTGTCCATCTTTGTTTTAGCAAGTAGCTCCAAAATGTATTTTCTTTGACAAAGAACAATTTCTGACTTTGATTTTCTCATAGCTTCAATTCCTAAAAAATAATTCAGTGAGCCCAGATCTTTGATGGAGAATTTTTTGTCTAGATATTGAGCAAGACTTTTAATTTCCTCTTCATTATTTCCTGTAATAACAAGATCGTCAACATATATTAAAATATAAATGCTTGTTTTATTGTTAGTTTTAATGAATAGGGAATTGTCTGATTTGGTGGACTGGTAGCCAAGTTGAACTAATGTGGCTTTCAGTTTATCAAACCAGACTCTTGGAGCTTGTTTTAAGCCATATATAGCTTTCTTAAGCTTGCACACTTGATTTGAACCTTGTTTATAGCCTGGTGGCTGCTCCATATATATTTCTTCTTGCAATGTTCCATTCAAGAAGGCATTATTTACATCATACTGTCTGATATTCCACTGATTATACAATGCTATACTTAAAATAATTCGTATAGTAGTTGGTTTAACTACTGGAGAGAAAGTTTCATTAAAATCAAACCCATATTGCTGTGTGTAGCCTTTAGCTACAAGTCTTGCTTTATATCTGGACACTGTTCCATCTGGATTTCTTTTAAGTCTGTATGTCCACTTGCATCCTACAATATTCTTGTTATTTGGTGGACATACGAGGTCCCATGTGCTGTTTTTCATTAAGGCATTGTATTCTTCATCCATAGCTGTCTTCCAGTGAATGTCTGTTGCAGCTTGCTCGAAGGTTTCTGGTTCCTCTAAATTTGATGCAGCTGTATATAATTTTGGTTTAAAGATACCACTTTTTGATCTTGTAATCATTGGATGCCCTGTCCTTGCCTGTGGTGATTTTTCTATACTTGTTTGACCATTGTTGTTTTCTGACTGTATTTGTGAATTTGTTGATCCTTCTTCATTGACTGATTGTGTTGTATGCTTTGAACATGCAGGAGTTTGATTGAGATAGCTAGATGTGCCTTGTGATTCATGACCTGGTTGATCTGACACTGTGAGTTGTGGATCATGAGCCTCAGCAGTCCTTTCAATCACCTCAGGATAAGGAATTTCACTACAGACAGGTATATTAGGAATAGAGTTTCTTGAGTTATATACTTTCTGAGTTGTTTTGATATGTTTGCTGCTAAAGGGAAAGACATGTTCATTGAATACAACATGTCTACTGACTATGATTTTCCCACTTTCATCAAGACATTTGTATCCCTTCTGATTTGTTCCATATCCTATAAAAGTACATGGTTTTGCCCTGAAACACAATTTATTATTATTATATGGTCTTATATGAGGAAAGCACAAACATCCAAACATTTTCAAACTTAGGTAATCTGGTTTAACACCCAATAGCTTCTCTACTGGACTGATTCCTTTATGAATTTTTGTGGGAAGTCTGTTAATCAAGTAAACAGCTGTATTAAAGGAATCAGGCCAAAATTTTAGTGGCAATGATGCTTGTGCAAGTAGTGTTAACCCAGTTTCTACAATGTGTCTGTGCTTTCTCTCTATTAGACCGTTTTGTTCAAATGTATAAGGACATGTGACTCTGTGTACAATTCCTTTCTTAGCAAAGTAATTGCCAAGTGTTTTGTACTCAGTGCCACCATATGACTGAATGATTTTAACTTGGTTTCCAGTTTGCCTTTCAGCTAATAAAATAAAATGTATCACTGCATTATAAGTTTTTGATTTGGCTTTCAGAAAATATATCCATGTATATCTAGAATATGCATCAATAAAGGATATGTAATATTTATAACCATAGTCTGAATAAATTGGGGCAGGTCCCCATAAGTCAGTTGCAACTAATTCTAAAGGTTTTGAGTACTTGGTTAAAGAATCATTAAAGGGTAATTTATGACTTTTACCCATTTGACAATATGTGCACACATATGGTAAAGGAATATCATCAAACATGATTCTATTTTTCTCAAGTACTTGTCTTACAACTTTTGTGTTTGGGTGACCAAGTTTATAGTGCCACAAATCAAACACATTTCTATTCTCTCCTGACTGGTCAATTTCACCTAGATTACAACACTTCTGATTTCTCTCAAATTTGTTACTGTTTTTAAGATTGAATCTGTATAGCCCCTTCACTGCTTCACCCTGCAAGAGATTTTCATTAGTCAGTATGTCTTTAATCAAGCAATAATTAGGATAAAATTCAAAATAAACATTGTTGTCTTTTGCAAATTGTGACACACTGATGATATTTTTCTTTATTTTGGGAACTCTCAATAAGTTATTCAAGTATAACTGTCTTTTGCTGTCAATACTGGTTTTTCCAATATGTGTAATATTGACTGACTCACCATTCCCCATGCATATGGACTGTTTACCTCTATATTCTTTGTTGCCAAGATTTAAGTTTTCGAGATTATTTGTTATATGATTGGTTGCTCCTGAATCTGGATACCAGCTTTCATCATGTATCTGTTCTGATGTTGCTATAGTACTTTGATTAACTTCACCCTTATTGTTGTCAGAATGTATCTGAACCATGTTTGCACTGGCTTTTCCATTTTCTTGATTGTTTTGATTTTGGTTTGGTACATAATTGGCATTAAATCTGAAATAGCACTTCATTGCTGTATGACCAATTTTTTCACAGATTTGACACTTGGGTCTGTTGTTGTTGTTGTTCCACCTACTTCTGCCTCTTGATCTGTTTGAACTGCCCCCTCTTTGATATGTTTGTCCTTGTTTGTTTTGATTCTGTCCCTTATTTCTTGAATTGTAGGCATAATTAACTGACATATCTGTGTCTTGAGGTTTCTTGTGATCTATTCTTGCCTCGTGTGCAAGTAGTGTTGCATGAACAAATTGTATTGATGGCAGGCTTGGTTGAGATGAAACAACTGCAACCACGGCTTCATACTCTTCACTAAGTCCATTCAGAATGCTCAGTATTTGCTCTGTTTCAGATACTTTGTGTCCAGCAGCATCTAACATATTGCAGATGTTGTTGACTTGTGACAAATATTCTCTCATTTGTTGATTCCCTTTAGTAACATTTTGCAGCTGTCGTTTGTAGTGCATAACCTTGGCAGCAGATTGGGTGTTGAATATTCTTTCAACAGTGACCCATATGTCATTCGCTGACTTACAACCTATAACTTGTGATAGCAATTTTGTATCAATTGAAGATAACAGCCAAGAACTTATTAGTCTGTCTTGCCTGTAGAATTTTGTGTATTCTTCATTGCTAATCATTTTGTTTTGTGAATCAGTGATGAATTTTGGAGGAGTTGGAATTGACCCAAGAATGAATCCTTCCAATCCATATCCTTGCATTGCTGTCTCGACTTGCAACTTCCACAAGAGATAGTTGTCCTCTTCAAGATGCACAGTAATTAACTGGCTTTGAGGGCTGATGACGGTTTTAATGAGTCTCTCTGTTGCATCAGTGAGAGTTTGTTGAACTGGGTTATTTGTGTTATCTGAAGTAGCTGAGGTAGTATCTCCTTCAGCCATGATTACAGAATTCTGATCAGATGAATCTGACTTGAAGATTCAGAGAAGATTACCAATTCAAGATTGTTCTATTTACGGCAAGAACAGGTCAGTTTCATCCAAGATTCAAGTGATGAATCTACTTCTGATGAATCTTGGCAAGGCAAATACTTTTCTTTGTCTTTGACAGTTTTTCTTGAACTGGTTTTCTGAGTTTCTGGATTTTCTTGTTGAAATATTCTGGTTTTCTGGATTTTCTTGCCGTGAATTTGCTTTGATCGTTTGAAAAACTTGTTGCAATCAGAAATCTGTTTGATTTCTTGGTATGGTACCTGTCTTTCAAATAATAGCAAATTCTATAAGTAACCCAAATGATGAGTTTTCACCTGATGGGTTAGAAGCCTTCAAATGATGATGACTTTTCTGATGAGGCTGCCGTTAGGCTTGTTTATGGCTCTGATACCATGTTAGAATATCAACTAATTGTGATGAGTGATGTAATATTTACTGAGTTGATATTATGATGCAGAAATATATGTAGCAGAAGCGAAAGAATGATTTCTGTATTTTATTGAGAATTTGAAAAATCAGTTACAATACAATTACTCTCTGAATAATATTTATAATACTATATGCACGTATGGGCTGAGTAATGGGCCAAGGCCCACATACAAGCATTGTTACACAATAAACCCTATGTTACAGAGACACTATCTCTATTACTCCATCTGTTTTATATTATGTTTCTAATTTCAGATAGTTACTAATACTCTTTCATCAATCCCTAAAAGCAACACAATCATCAAATTCAAGCATTTAGTGATATGACTCCACACATCATAAGATGGAAGTCATCATCATTCAGTATGAAATCAAATTAAATCAAATAGAAATCGAATTAAGGTAGTTCACTGTAAATTCAAAGAGTAATTATACTCACTATAAATCATAAAATAATCTAATATTCAGACATCATACATAATTCCATTGAAATCAAGTTAGAATCGATTACAAAAATGAAAGTTAACTCACTGTTCACAATTAATGTCATCCTTAACTCCACCCTGCCTTCATCGGCCACCGCACTAACACTACATGATGCACACGGCCTAACCTCGGTCGCAACCATGCGTCACCATTCGCATGTCATCTCCAGCCTTCAAAAAGCGTGCGCACCTGCTCCTCGTCGACCCTAATACTCATGCCATCTCGCCTGAAGTGGCAGCCGTCGTAGTCTTCGCTTTCTCCTCCAATCGTAATTCCAACATTGCAAGCTTCTATCGCCTGCTCCTACTCTCTCCCTCGTGCGCCCTTTTGTTTGATGAAATGATTTAGGGGTTAAAGGGATATGTGTCGAGGAGAGAATTAGTGGTAAACAGGTTTTTTTCCTTTTGATTTGGGATTTAGGCCTGGAGAGATAACATGGGTAATGGGTATGGCTTTTAGGGTGAAAATAAGTGGTAAGCGGACATCACGTGAATTTTGGAGCCTATTTTTTTGATGCTTCCCGCCTAAATTTGATGCCCTTGCTGCCAACATATATAGTTACCGTTATTTTTCCTTGCGTCGTAGTAAAATTTTCACCAAAATCTGTAAAAAATAAACATTTTAAGTTAGAATTAATAAGTGAAACTTTATATTGAATATGATATGAATTTCTTAAAATTAACTTTAATTAAAATATTAATATTACTTCTTTATTATTATTAATTACTACTTATTACTTCTTAGTTATAATTGAATATTTATTATTAAAAGTTAATGATTATCATTATAATACCCATTATTAATTATGAAATACTTAATATTAATTCTAATTACTAAGTATTAATTATTTAAGAGTACATGAGAAACATTATTATAAATTTTACTTTTGATTTTAAAGTTAAAAATTTTTGTTTTCAATTTTTATGAATTTTTTAAAATTTATTTTAAACAACTTTATAATTTTAGTTTTTTTGAAATATTATATATCATTATTAATTATAATTATCAAATAAAAAAACAAAATAATAAGTTGTTATCCCGCTTGTTGGCAAAGCCGCGATACCAAAAGATCGATCGAAAAATGGAGAATAGTTCGTCTCAGAGGTTGGTCATATTTCGTTTCGCTATGGATATCGCTGAATTTTGTCCGAGTCCAGATTGAGCTACAATTGATAGGACACGACAAGAAAGACCGTAGAAGTCAGCATCTCAAATTTCAAATCAATCCGAGTTCATATGCTCGAGTTATGATTGATTCAATTTGGAGGGAAAGACCTAAGTTTCGAACCAATGGCTGATCAATGGTTCGAACCGATCACCTTCGAATCCATCGACTTCGAACCCATCAACGCGCCACGGGTTCGACTCCATCACCTTCGAATCCATCGAGCATGAGTTGTTCGAACCCATTGACGGAGCCTCATTCGAACCCATCCATAAGGCCATGTTCGAATCCATCTATGAAGCCTCATTCGAACCCATCCATGAAGCCTCTTTCGAATCCATCACTGGAGCCCTGTTCGAATCCATCTAAGAAGCTTCGTTCGATTCCACTGGGTCAACTGGCCAAGGTGATGTGTCTTTCATCGGTTCGAATGCGCCGAAATATATGGAGTCGAAGCATTCAACTCGGAGCAAAACCTGGATCGAGGCGAAGTGTGCGCTCCACGTCAACACGAAGACACGTGCCACCATGGTTTCGAAACTATCGATTCGAATGCATGGTTTCGAACCAAACAGCCACACAGTGAACCTCATTTCGAATCCATCATATCTCCCAATCTACTGATCCAAATGCCACGAAATTTTCATAGAAGCTTGAATACATGTTGAAGAATGCCCACACCAAATTTCACCTCGATTGGATGATTTCATGATCGATTCGAATGGAGTTCGAATCGATGTCAAAGTGGGCCCATATTTCCTGAGGCCAGGCGCGTGGGCCCCTCACGTGCCAGAAGTGGTCTCCCGAGTTTTAGCGAAATATCGGCAGCCTACGCCTATAAATAGAGCTCCAGAGCCAACAGAAAAGGGATCTTTCGACTCTCAAGCGCCCAGACTCTACCGGATCGAGATCTCCATCATCCTACATCATAATTGTACTGTTGCTTTCGAATTTCCAGTTGTAACTTGCTGTTGATTGCTGCAACAACTTGTAATCATTGAAAGAGAATCAATAAAACATCAAAACACTTCACAGTGGACGTAGGCAACACGCCGAACCACTATAAATTGTTTGTCTACGCATTTATTTTACTGCTGATTGGAGTCTTTGTTAGATAATATCTGTTTCGAATTTACATTCTTCGTTATTATCTCTTCAACGACTCTCGAAGAGTGTTGTGCCCAATTTTGACACAAACATAAGTTATGCTTCTTAATTACTAAGTATTAGTTGCTTATTAATTGTTAATTATTAAATATTAGCCTTAATTATAAATTAATCATTAATTATATGATGAAAATTATTTTATGGTAACTTTTAATTATTAAAAATTACTTTCTATTTGTTAGTTATTAATTTCGATTGTTACCTATTACTTCTTAATTATAACTGAATATATACCGAGTATTAAATATTAAATATTAGTATTTAAATATAATTATTGTAGTAATTTTTTTTGATGTTAATTACTAATTATAACTAATAATTTTTAATTTTTAGTTTATTGTTATCAATTATTATTTATTAATTATTTAATAGTAGTAATTATAAATTATTATTTATTAATTATTATTTGTTATTTATCATTTAAAAGTAGTTATTATAAGTGATAACTATAATTAACAAGTTTATTCAATAGTAGTTATTTAATATTAATTATTGATTATATTTTTTTATTGTTATCAAGTTTTATATTATTGTTGTTGTTGTTGTTACTTTTAAATTGACGTTGTGATTTAGTTTTGGGTTTCATCTCTAGTAGACTACCCTAACTTGTTTGAGAACAATGGTTTAATTGTTGTTGTATTAAATATAACAAACAATTATTGATTATAGATAATAATTAGTAATTATAAATTATTTATTAATAATCATTGGTTATAAATTATAAATTAATAATGTTTTTACAACCTTCTATAACAACTGGTAAATTAAAAAGTTTGTAATATTTATCTATTATAACTAGCAAAAAAAAGAGTTGTGAAAATTGACATCTATTACAACGGGCAAAAGAAAATAATCTTAATAGGCATCTATTACAACGGACAAATAGAGATGAAAATTGGTATTTTGTACAAGGGGCTGAAAACCTGTTATAATAGGACTATATTACAATGGCTTGAAAACCGTTGTAATATGACTATATTACAATGGACCGCTGTAATAGAGCTGAAAACTAGTATCTATTACAATGGATCGAAAACCATTGTAATAAGACCATATTACAATGGGCAGACAACTTTGTAATAGGTATACTGGATGATGAAAATTGCACCTATTACAGTTGGCTTAAGAAAACCGTTGTAAAAGGTTTCTATTATAATGGTTTTTTATGGCCCGTTGTAAAACAAACATTGCAAAATGATAGTTTTGTTATAATGTTTATTATCTGTCGAAAGTAGATCTGTCCAGTGTAGGGTAAATAAAACGCTTCTATAAAACTTAAATCACCTAAAAATTGGATTAATAAACTAAAAGATAAATCAATCGTATACAGTATAACAAAAATTTATACCTAAAAAACAACCCAATTAGGTGGAAGAAAATACACAACGAATTTGTTACTTGTCATATTCTTAATTTGCATAAATATTGATTTTCTCAATTTACATTGCGACGATTGGACCTAAAATCCAAAATCCACTTTTCTCTTTGTAAATTTTTAAGCTAATATCGTTTACTAATGGCATCTGAAGGCTTTTTTGAATAATTGAACAAAAAATATCTACTTATAACCTTATTATCCATTCACTATATATAATAAAGCTGAAAAAAATTTATATCAAACATTTTGGTTTGGTAAATTAAAATTGTATGTAACGTAGAAAAAAAATGACTGGATTATTCAATCAACTTTAACATTAATGCATGAGGAAAACTATGCAGAATAAAATTGGATTACTATACAAAATCCATTAATATTTCCAAAAAATGTCTAACATCATATATTGTATCGAACTAGAATAGTTATACCAAACTAAAATTTCTAACTATAATAATTAAAACCTTAGTGTAAAAGAAAGTGAAAGTAAAAAAAAATTAACACTGAATATCCAATGATATGAGAAAATTTTCAAGCTATTAAATATAGTCATCTAAAGGTGATAAAAAACATAAACAGGTGAATTGATACCTTCAATATGACATAAAGAAGAAATTTCTAAGTTTCTCATTCAATCTTTGAACGTGACAATGTTTTATAGAAATTCGGATTTTTAGCTTTTAGGGGAATTTTTAAAAGAGGAAAGTATTTGAATAGGAGAAGAAACCATGTAATAAAAACATGAAAGGAAGAAGAAAATTGATTGCGACCGTAAAAGAAATGGAGAAGTCAATTTTTGGTAGAAACGGTTTTAAAGAGGAGAGACGTTTGTAACAGAAATGGAGAAGAAGTACGATTCTTCACATAAGAATGGCTTAGAGCAAAGGATACGGTATAGATAATAATAAAATGAAAGGTCATGGCTTTTTACCTCCAGAATACACAAAATACACATGACAGCATTCAATCGGAAAAAAAATTAGAAGGCTTGAGAGTAAAGTAAACTATACTCATCTTTAGAATTACAGAATAGATATTATTCAATAAACTATTTCAACATTCATTTTGATAATATCAAAAAACACCATTCCTTTATTGTAAATCTAAATCAATAAATTAATTCAATATACAACTTCATCAAGTGCACAAAAATTTTGAAATTAGATTTGATTCCACCAATTTCAAATATCTAAACAAACTTAAAAACTAAAATAAATGCATTTAACGAAAAGAAATAAATAAAATTTGTACTACGCATTGATAAAAAATCAAATCAAAACTTAACTTACAATCTCAAATCAAACACCATAATAGAATACTAAACCATCCAAAATCATTAACATAAGTGCTACTGCTTGGACTAATTCCTTTTGTCCTTGCCACTCTAACCATTTTTAACTTCATATTTGAAGATATAGAAATTAATTATATATTTAGTTACATACATACATACATACATACATATATATATATATATATATATATATATAAAACCAACAAATACATCCCTTAGATGATCACCCCAGTAATCTCCCGTATATATAATATACAATATTTATTATGAAAAATTGCCTAACGCTCCCAAGGGTCAGGGACTGTAAGACTCATTTAAGGTCTCGACTTGTGTCTCTGATATAATGTATTGTTCAAAACCTTGCTCTGATACCATTTGAAACGTCCTACCTCTATACACATACTATCCAAGAGTATTACAAAGTAACACTGTCAGATAATAGGAGAATGAGGCTATATGTGATACACACATGAATATTCTCTTAGACTAACATAATATGTATTAAAACATTAAAGAAATGTCTCACCTCTATGTATATGGTACCAGTACAAAACAACAAATACATGTGCTTCCACGGAGAGCAATACACAATATATAGTAAATATAGATAACATAGAGTCAATTGCAGCGATAACATATAATACTATATATATACAATATACAATAAGTACACAACTTAATAAAAATGTCAATCATCTCAATGTAATGTGATAAATAATGAATATACATCTCAATGGAAAAATATACAATGAATTAATGGCATACAATATCATATCACAATCCTAACATATGTCTTCTCTAAGCCCACTAACACTGGTCATATAGTCCTTGTATCTGAGATATCTTGGACTGACCCGAATATTATAAAATAACACACGGGTCAGACTATGTCTAGTTAAGGGTATATAAGAATAGGAACATTATCTAAACATGAAATAATAATATAATAATACTAACATCAATAATTTAATCAAAAGATGATATATCAAAGGATATATATATTATATATATAGTAATGTATGCCTTATATATATAAAATGTTGTAAATAATCTACAAGGCTTCACATCACCCAAATATCTCAAATCCATATATAACAGTCAACACTGATATCAAAAGATGTCATCACCCATATAGAAACAAATCAAATCAAGATCACTAAATCAACTCAAATAGGCGCATCTTATATATCCAGAAATCATCATCACATTCATAAATATCAATATATGAGATATCCCCAAGCACAATCACGTTATCACTGAGCATTGCCTAAATATATCTCTTAATCTTTATAAAAATCATCAATACATATCAAATAGGATAGATGGGCTACCTATCATGATATTGAGAATCCACTAAACACTGATCAAGTAACTCAGGTATAATCTCATCTCCTCATATCTACACCATCCAACAACATCATGACGGAAAAATGACTGTACGGTGGACACGAACACCCAAGTAGAGTCGTATATAGAACAATATACGGCACTTAGCCTAAATCAATACTATAGTGAGGCGTATCAATCATATATGTCAACCTAGTACTCTATCAGTACCAAAAAGGAAACTAATAGCACACACGCAAGCTCCAAAGACACAGAGTCTCTGCAGTATTTAGTTACCTCATAGTCATTGTGACACATATCCACCGGTGTGTTCATCAGTAGCATGACTAATAAGTCATGACACTCAAATTGCCCTTATAGGGAACTGACTACTGGCCTAGGTGACATAGGGGCAATGACACTAAACCAAGCACTAAGCTAAAAATATATGTATATGTATATGTATATGTATATGCAGAGCCCCATAAATGTAGAGTATCACAGATTTGGGGTGCGACTCTACAATCAGACCACTAGGGTAGACATTGACGATCTGGTCCTCTCCACCAAACATCAATCACCGTATCATATTAAATCATCAATAAAATCAATATCAATGATGAATAACTCATATCATTAGAATCTACATATACATGATAAGAAATCGAAAAAAGAAACTAATATATAAAAATAGGTTATTCAAATATCTCTAAATAAATAAATAAATACTTAATAATGAGGCAATCAAAACTTATAATTTGTATATAACAAAATAAATTATAGGATATGAATAATAATAAATACATATTCTAGAATTAATTAAATAATTATCTACCCTTAAATATAATTTTAAATAACTATAAACATCCAAATTATTTTAAGTTATTTGTAATCAAATATTAATCATATAACTAAAACATGATTATAAATATACTAGAAGATACACTTTAATAAAATGACAATTAAAAACCATTTAAAATCAAATAACTATATTATAAAATCTTAGATTATAAATATACTAAAAGTTACACTTTTATAAATGACAATTAAAAACCATTTAAATAATTTAAATAGATTTCACTTTATAATTTATTAGATTCACTTTTATAGTTAAATTTATTGGCTTATTTGATTTATAAACATATATAATCTTTAATAAGGGGTGTGTGTATAAATGAGTTACACACATTCACACGCAAATGGGTTACTACAAATATAATATAGAAGCAAGTTTTCCATAACAAAGTACTTGAGCCAACTAGGCCCAGATCTAGAAAATATAAGCATGCTCGAAAGTAAAACCAGCTCTCAAATATGCAGATCACAAGCAAGTAGCTCATATAAAATTCAACATATTCAATATATATGTATACACACATACACATTCATTACAATTTATTTTGTATTTTAAATCATTACAGATTCGTAAGAAAACAAAGCATAGAAATACAAGAAAATCCAAATTATGCAAGCTTTGAATACTCAACCAACCTTACTGCCAATAAAATATGCTACTTATTTAACAAACCCTATGACAACTCATAGATATTCCAAAAGCAGAAATACCATGGTTTATAGCAATACATAACATCTTATCAGTTTTACAATTGCAAGATAATTAAATTAACAAAGTAAAAAGTCAAGAGAAGTACCCAACAAAGCAAAGTCTAACACGTAAATTATAACAACCCAGTATTTTGTGATTATTTTAATTGTTTATTTTAATTATTTAAATTGAAACTTCTGATTTAAAAGCTTTATTATATTTATTAAAATGAATAAATTTTGTTATTTTAGGAGTATATTTTAATTTTTGTGTGAATTATAATTTCAAACCTGAATAAATAGGATATTTCCAAAAAAGTGGATTTTTGGTCAATCTGATCAAACTTTGGCTTTTAAATTTAAACTTTAAAATTTAATTTTTTGAATTTTATCTTTTATTATGAAAATATATTAAATTTTGAGAATACTGTTTTTCGTTTCGTTGAAATCTGATTTATATTGTGAAAGTTATGCATTTTACAATATTATGTGTACATTAATTTATTTAACAATATTGTTTATTTTAATTTATATTAAAAATATTTTTATTTGTCAATTCATGTTCTAATACGTGTTATATGACATGTTAGGTATATATTTTATTTTAAAACATTTTTAAAGTGATTTTTAAATTTTTCCAAAGTTTATTGAATTTATTTTCAAATTTTAAAGCCTAGTTTCCAATTTTTAGCTATTTTCTCAATTTAATTATATTTAATTAAAATTTATTTACTTATTTTTATGCATGCATTTTATTTTTGTGTTTTTATCTTTATTTATAAGTATTTTTTAGGTACATAAAATATTTCCCAAATTTATTGCATTTACTTTAAAAAATTTAAGCCTAGTTACAATTTTTGCTATTTTCTTAATTTAATTATATTTAATTACTATTTATTTATTTTTGTGCATTCATCATATTTTCATGTTTTTATCTGTATTTATAAATATTTTACATGTATTTAAAAATTTAAAAAGAATTATAGAAATTTGAAAAGTTTGTGACTCTTTATGTACATTGTCTTTTCATATTCAACATACCTTTTCACCAATCAATGCATTAATTCAATTTGCTTCTTATACTACTTTCTTCAGCTGACTCCACTTTATTTCTTACGTGAAATATATCCTCCTCAACCCTAAAGCTATCGGCCTCCTTCCTGAAGCAAAAAAGTTTGGTAAAATTTCTTCTTTTCTTCACTTTTTATACTTGAATTATGTGATTTTTGCACTTGCCTCCATCCTATTTATGTTCAGCCTGCCATATCCAGCCACTTTGCCGCCTCCACCACCCCCTATTCCAGTCACCATACCCTCCTCTCCACTGATATCCCGTGGTCTAAGTCACTCATGATGAAGATCCACTTAAAAAATGACAAACTCCACTTTAAAAACTCCATAGTCAAACCTTCCCTTGATCCACCAATCTACCATCATGTTTTGGCCGACCATCCACCACCACCACAACCTGAGCTTCAGACCTTGCCACATATGTAGTTGAGCCTCTAAGATCAGGCCGTGCCCAATCCATGCTTGGCCAAAGTCATTTAGGCCATGTAATCCATGTTGTTGCTTGTTGTTGCCTTGTTTTGTGAATTCAAGCACACATATGCCTTCGTCTCTTTTGTATTGCTTTGGCGGACCCCTACATGACCTCAACCTGACCTTAAGCTGATCCAAAACCATCCTATTACATAAATATTCATTTAATAGGAAAATTTGCATAACTGATCCACTTTCAAGCAACAATAACACATTTGAACCACTTTCAGAAATAATTTCAAATGTTGGCCTGTTTTGGCCACATGGCATATAGGCAAATATTCAAAATTTTCCTTTGGGCGACTTTTGAAAATTCTCCTTTGGGCGATTTTTGAAAATTCGCCCATAGAGAAAACCTGCACTTAAAAATGACAATTTCCTGCATGCTGCATATTGCTACCATACAACATCAAGAAGTTCAACTAGTAAAAAATGCATATATATCTACTTTAAAAACTAACTACTGCGAAGGACAGCTATCTCGACATCGAGTAAACAGTACATAAATACAAAGTCTGATACATAACTAAGTTCGATACATAGAAATTACATTCAATTAAAGTTGAATACACATAAATCTTAATTCATTGCCGAGTCATTCATTAGATGATGATATTTTAGGTCACTGAAGTACATCGCTTTATGTTATGACTCTACGATTCACATTTGCTGCACCTGTTTGTTTTAGGCGTTTGATGCTCGTCCATAACACTGTTGATTATCGATGATTTGGATCGTCCGGGTTGTCTTCTTATAGGTGGAGGCAATATCTATGGACCGTTGTATGGTCCCCGGTATCTCTTATCAAGAATGGGATGAAACTCTGGTAGATACGAAGCTTTGTAACTTTGAACGGAGTACCGCTTCGATGCAAAATCATGATGTGCTCTATTTGCACCGTAATCCTATGCTGAACAAGCCTCCATTACATGAGCAAGTGGTATTTTTTGCAGTAGTGGGATGTTGTATGTACATAAGCAGTTTGTACCATCAATTATCACTTTAAATTCATTGTCGTAGCAATGTATCACTTGCCATTCTGTTCGCCTAAATCGAACTAGTCTACAACGACGTACTTCAATAGCACGATCTGCTATTTTAGCTTTCCAATTTGGAGTCATACGTATTGTGTAACGACCCGCAAATTTCGACAATTAAATTGCTTAATTAAATGAGATTTCTGTAATTAAATTTAGTAGAAATAAAAACTTTATAAATTAATATTAAAATGAACGCTAAAATAAAATATAGAAATGGCAATTAAGACTAATTATTAGTAATTTGAATGAAATCCTAATAAATGAAGTAGTGAAAGTGTTATACTTGGCTATAAGTTGAACATAAGGGAACAAATGTAAATATTTAAATGGTTAATAATAATTGAAGAAAATTTGTGTATGAAGCAAATGGTTACATTGATTTGTAAGTAATAAAAGCTTATTTATGTAACTAAAGGGTAACAGTAATGATTATTGTATGTTACCTATTTATTTAGCTTATTAGTTGAAAATGGAAATAATTTTTTAATAAATATAAATAAATGTTACATTAATGTGAGAAGTAATACAATGTTTGGAAGTTGTTAAATTAGAGTATATTAAGAAATAGAAATTGAATTTGGAATCAATTGCAATAAATCTAAATAAAATATAACGTTAATATTAATTAAGGTAATATTTGGAAATAATGTTAACGTTATTCATAATAGAATAAGTTGTTGAATTAAAGGAATGGAAATAAAGATTTATTAATGTAACGACCCAGAATTTTTATAAATTAAAATTTGAATATTTAATTAATTTTAAATATTAATAAGTGAATTTATAAGTCGAATAAATTTTTATTTGATTTATTGGATTTAATTGGATAATTAAATCGATAATTTAATACGTTAAATTATGGAAATAATTGAAAATCGAGTTAAATATGATTGAAAATGATTTGTAAAATTTTATTTTATCATATTGGAGTTAGAATGATATTTTATAACTTTTAAAAATCGAATTAAAAGTTTATTTGTAAAAATTGAATATTTTAATATTTAATTATCGACTGTAAAATAGCCAATTTTTGAACAGTCTCAGAATTGAACGAAACCAGTTCCATTGGATCCGTAATAGTTAGTTATTACCGGATTTCAAATTTCGTGTCAATCGGAGTTATCGTTTGATCGTGGCAGCTCGAAACGCATCGAATTATTTTTAATTTTAATTTGGCGAGTTAAAATAGCCATTTTTCAAAAAGTCTCGGATTTCGACGAAACCAGTTTCATCGGATCCGTAATGTGATATTATTGTAAGGTTTCAAATTTCAAGTCAATTGGATTTACCGTTTGTCCTGTACGAATTAAAACGCCTAGAAAATCGCTTAAATCGGTTTAATTCAAATTGAGCGTTTATAGCCATAACTCGCACATACTTCCGAATTAGCTTCCGAAACCTGTTCCATTGTGTCCGGAACGCGGGGTAAACCTTAGAAACGCTGGTTACGGCGCGTAAATCGGGGTTCGGAATTTCCGGGATGAATAGTGTTTCGTCGGTTCCTTATAAATAGCCCACTATCTCAAAAAAAATAAAAAAAGAAAAGAAAAAAAACCCTAATTTCCTACTGCAGCCGCCACCCAAATTTCTAAGGCCAGAAATTCGCAACCTACATCCCTCGATTACTCCAAATCCATCAAGAATTAGCAAGAATGTTCAACTACAAAGTGGTAGAGCACAACACGAACTAGAGATCCAACGGTCATGATCGCGTATGGAGTTATATTTCGTGTGAAAATAGGCTGCGTTCTCCATTGCTTGCGCACGCAATTCGATGAGAATGGGGGGGGGCGAACTTCAGGTGGTTGGGGGCGAGTGTTGTGGTGGTCGAGTGCTTCGCGATGGCTGCAGTTTGATCGAGTATAGTCGAGTATTGGTGGAGAACTATTTAACCCTAATTGCATTATTGGGTTCGGCCTTGGCATCAAGTTCTGGAGCAAGAAACGTGGAGAAGGAAGATGGACGCGTGCGGCTCTGATGGCTTGGAGCAAGATCTAACGGTTATTAGGAAGTTAGGTTTAAAATTAATTAAGTTATGTTGAGATTTGTTTATATAAATCGCGTACAAACTTCAATAATTCATAACTTTTTCATACGAGGTCGAAAAAATGCAAACTCAGTTGCGTTGGAATCGTATGGACGAGCACTACGCGATGGAGATGGTTTGGAGTCGTTTGGAGTTAGTGAGAATTTTGGGTAAAATTAAACGTCCGTTTAATTTTATTCGAAATAAATCGCTAAAACGGAAATTAAAATCAAGGTGAGAACTTCTCACTCAATCGAATCAGTTTCGATTTTATTTTAAATAGTTAGATTTAAAATATTTGAATGCATGTTTGAATGATGATTGTTATGTATTGATTGTTAAAATAGACATTATACGCCGTTAGTAAGTGGATGTTATTTATTAAAAACATATACCGCGAATATTTCATAAACAGTGAAATTGGTATTATATATAGTAGCAATATATATATATTGGCATATGTATATATTGAAGTTATTGATTTCCCGCATTTTTTTGTCTAGCGGATGAGACCCTATTGCGCCGTCTATTAAGCGGATAATATTTAAATCCCATATACCGCAATAATTTCGTACTGGAGCGAAATTGGTATTGTGCTAATGTTTTTGGATGCAGGAAAACAGGTTGGAGGGATCCAACTGGATTCCTCAACAGTTTTTATTTGATTTCAGAATATTTTGATATTTGATGGATTATCATATCGATATATGATATCGTTGTTGCCGTGATTGACTATTTGGTGTGTAGCATCATTGGACCAAATTTGGAATTTTAAAATGATTTCAAAGTGATTTTTGAAAGTATACGTTATAAAATATTTTTGGAATTGATTCATTTTAAAATAAATAAACGTATAATTTTTAATGTTATAAAAATTATGATTTTTAAGAAATATAGTAAAAAAACTGATTTTTGAGAATATGATGCTAATGATTTTATAAAATGATTAAATCAGGATTTTTGAATTTATTATGAAAAGTTAAATATAGGATTTATAAAATTTAATTATTTTATGAATCAAAATGGTGAAATAATAAAGGAGATTAAAGACGTTTTAAAGAATAATATAAATTAATTTATATTAAGAGATTTATAAATGGATATTTATAAATTGAAATATTGATATTATAAAATGAGTTTTTATAAGTGTTTGAATGAAGTGAAAATGAATTTCATAAATAAATGAAATTTATAGAATTATAAATGGTGAAGTTATAAATGAAATTTATAGAATTATAAATGGTGAAGTTATAAATGAAATTTATAGAATTATAAATGGTGAAGTTATAAATGAAATTTATAAATAGTAAGATTTATAAATTTGTGAAGTTATTAAAAGAATAGTTTTGAATAAATCATTGAATCTTATAAGTTATAAGATTTATAATTATGAAGTTTAAAAGAACGATTTTGTAAATAATCGTTTTATAAGTATTTAACTTATAATATGGACTTTTGGTTCATAATTGAGATATAAAGTGAATAGGTTAATAAAGAAAATTTATAAAGAAAGAAGTTATAAAACAAATAGAAATGGAGTTTATAAACGTTGTTTTATAAATTCGAAAATGACTTATTTTAAGAAGTAAATTGTTGAAACCTATTAATGGAGTTATATTCACATTTTTGACTGTGAATAATCCTTTAAAATGAAATGTATAGAAATGATGAAATTGATTTACGAAGTATATTCACGTTTTTGAATAGTGAATAATATGTTAAAGAGAATGTTTAGGATGTGATATTTTAAACAGAATTAAAATGATCTAACGATGTTTTAAATGCATTGAGATTCGAAAACCATAGATTTCAACATCTATTGTTGAAATAGACGTTTTCGAGAAATAAAAGGAAATGGTGGACTATAACACTGTTGTTATAGTAAATGATTTCCGAAAGGAAATGTTTTGTATAGTATTGGGATTTATATATCTATTTTAATTTCGAATCCCTATACTAGTGATTCTGGGTTGTCGTAACGATGTTTTACGCAACATTCGTTTTGGCCCAAATAAATATGTTTAAAAGAATGATTTCCTTAAAGAATGAAATATATACTAAATCTCGATTTAAGTATATTGAATATTTTCCAAGTATTGAAAATAAAAGAAATTTGTGAATTACTTATGAATAAATAAGTATGGAAATGTTTTTCCAATGTGAAATGAAACGTTTTGAGAATTTATCTTTTTGAAGATAAATTGAAACGAAGAATTGAAATCGTATATGCATGGATATTTTGGGATGAAAATTCACTATGGAAATTATAAAAGAAAGTGTAATTTGTTTAAAAATAAATATTGATTTATTTTTGAAGTATTGAAAATTATATATCTAGTGAAGATATTTTGGAAAATAAATAATTTGGAAAATTATTTGGAAACTGGTGATGTGTGCATATTCATTGATAGTTCAATAGCCGACTATCAATATTTCCCTTTGAAAGGGGTAATTGATGTGATTTGTTTGAATTTGAATGCCACACTTATTTTTGAATAAGCGCTCACTATTCGGGTTAACCGGGAATGGACCATGGGGTCGTATAACCCATTCCGAATATGTTATACGTCGTTATGAATCGCATTGAAGATCGGTGTTGAAGACCGAGTATTTGTGAAAGCGATAGGATGACCTATCGATTGTCTCTGCACTGGGTAGCTCCTGGTATAGAGATTCCTTAAGTGATGGGAAATTCGATCGGGATTGTGAATACCCGGATTGCAAGGGCTTCGTAAGAAGTGCCTTCGGTTTTGTTCGAGCCCGGAACAGACTTGTATGGATTGTGTGTCTGACGTTACAAATTGAGATATAAAGCAGATTTCTTTCAAATATATTTCTGTTGGTGGCGGAGAATTTATTCTTTTAGCTTAACACCCTTCTCTGAGACGTACGAGCTCAGAGGTTATGTAGTTGAATGTTATCAGCGATATATTCCCAATTTGGTAATGTGACATGCTGAGTGATGCTGAAATGATCATTGTGTTGATTATTTGTGATAGGATCGTTTATTTGATCGTCTATCCTTGTGATCATTGTGTTGATCATTTGTTGACCCAAAGCATGGCTTTTGTATAAAGTATGTTTTTGTGGACGTGACTTCGTCGAGCCTCACACCCCGTGAATGGTCAAAACAGGAAAGAAGCAGCAAGGTTATGAGGGGTAGCACCCTTTAGGATGTGTCCATTTCCTTCTGGAAAAGGGTGGTATCATGGTATGGAGCCCAGATACTTACTCATGTTGAAAACACTTTGTTATGATTGTGTGAATTGATTACGAGCGCTCGGTGAAAAGGTCCCAAAGGACCGGGGGATGGCATATTCGGTCAGTTGTTACTCAGTTAGGGGTAACCCGGCCTTGTGTTGGTAGAGATCCGGTTTGGTTCTCGGGGATGTCCATCCAGAGGAATTCTCATGTGGCAATGGGAAGTTCCTTGGCCTGATCATTCGTTGGAAATCCAAAGAAACAATACGAGACTTGTACGGTATTAGTTGTAGAACCTATCATTCACTTATGGTGTCGCAACACTGTTTGGATGATAGCTATAGTAGGCATACGATAATGGTCGTATGTTGGCTAAGATTTATATTCTACTTTCGAAATGAATTTTTTTTTTCTACACTATGCACTAGTAATAATATAAAACGATCTTTTTAATGCGTATCAAGCATCTTTGACTATCATAAGGAGAAATCTCCTCCGATTCTGCGTTTGCATGTGTGTGTGTGTGCGGGAGGCCTTATGGTAGTCTCATTTTTAAAAGCATTGCGAATTGACTTAAAAATATTCCTCTATTTTGATTTTAAAGACAAATAAACTGTTTTGAGTTCTCACACCAGTCACATGACTGACTCGGAGTTTATTGTTTTCCTTCCTAAACTCTGGGTGCCCACCAATTTTCCACACGGGCAGTTAAGAGTTAGGTTTATCAGGATATTCTGGATATTCTGGAGTTGCTGGAGGCAAGCTGGATGGCATGGCGTATTACTAGTTTATATAGTACTTCTTTTTCCGCTGCACTGTTTGTTGTTGTTGTTGTACACTCTGATGATATGATGTAATGAAATGTGATGTGATGTAATAACTGATATAGTTCTTTGTTTAAAGATTATTCATTTATTATTATATGTTGTTCCGCTGCGAATTGTGAGATTCTGTTGTTGTTCTGTTCTATGTTCTTTCTCTATTTTCCTTTTCCCTGTCTTTCTCTATTCTCTTTTCCTTCTATTTTAAAATTTTCTATCTTCTGTTTTTTTCTTTTCCCTCCATTTTCTATCTCTTCTCTATCTTTTCCCTCTATCTACTCTCTTCTTCTGTCGTTTTCTTTTCTTAAATTCTTTTTAAAAACCCATAACTATTCGGTTTTTCGGCAACGAAAATCCGCGTACGTTACATCTGGTATCAGAGCATATGGTTAAGCGACAACCATGGTTCTGTTGGGTATTACTCATTAGAGATAGAGTCAGTAGTACTCTAGATTGAGTTTGAGTGTAATAATAGCTATGAGAGCGTATTTGTTAGTGAATATAAATTGTTTTATATTGTGATGATTGGTTTGTTGAGTGGCATATGAACTTTCGTCAGCGTGGTCCGCAAGACTATGCCGAAGGGGTTTCTCAACACTTGAATAGAACAATTCGACACAATATTGATTTTAAATTGGGTAAATGGAATAATTTTGCCTTGATTATATCTTGTATATAAAAGAAATAAATTTTCAAAATTATTAGGGTAAATAAGTTGATTGTTGGTTGTTTGAATAATCTAAATAAAAGAATTATTGTATAAGCAAAAGAATTATAAGAATTGAATTATAATTAAAGTGAATTACAATTGTGAAATAAAATTATATATGTAAGAAGTGAAACTAATGAATATATTTATGAATATGAGTTGTAAATAAAAGTGAATTTAAAGTTAAATGGGATATGAACTTGAGTATATAAATAAAAATTCAACTTTGTTATTGGAAGTTGAATAAATTGAATGGAAGTCAATTTAATTAAAGGTGTTGAACCAAAATGAATGTAAGTGAAGCAAAGGAATTTGGTTGTAATTAATATACTTTGGTTGTTATATGATTGTTAGTTGATTGTATATAATTCATTAAGTATTAATGGAAGTGAATTAGTGAAATTTAAAGCTATGTAATTAAATTCAAATTAGAAGTAAATAAATTTGAATAGAATTGAAAGTGAATTGGATTTAATTAGTGAATATGAACTAATTGAAAATGAATGTTAGTAAAAACATCCACTGTTAATGAATCAAATGTGATTTAAATTAAAAACCTATTTCATTGTATATAAATGAATATTATTGGTTATGAATGTTAGTTGGATGATAATTGGTTGATGGTTGAATATATGTTGTTTAGTTGCATTTGCTATGTGACATATATAATTGATATGTTGCTATATGTTGTATATTGAGATTATTTTCATATATGCATGATTCTCATGTTGTTTGTTGAGTTTAGTAGGTGCGGATCGCGTTTGCTTCGCATTTGGAGCTCGCTTTTGCGCTATATTAGCCGTATATGCTTGCTAATAAAATATAAGGTACATATCTCGGATTAAATATCGTACTTTTACATTTTTTCCCTTTGGGATGCCTCATTACTTGATGAGATGTATATTTTTGATATATATACTATCATTTTTTTTTCGGATCGAGCCGCGCAAAGGAGACTATGGCGAATTTTTCCGAAAATTTAAGGCGTTAGAAAAATTTTGAGAAAATTGGAAAATTTTGAAAACTTTAACTTTGATTTTGAAATTGAAAGTTAAACAATAGTAGTTGTTTTTGAAAAGATAACTAAGTATGATTGGAAAACTTAGTAAAGTTATTGTAAGAAATTTAGTTATGAATTTGGGAAAATTAATAGATTCTGTAACTTTTCTTACTTGTTAATTTCGAGGACGAAATTCTTTTAAGGGGGAAAGATTGTAACGACCCAGAATTTTTATAAATTAAAATTTGAATATTTAATTAATTTTAAATATTAATAAGTGAATTTATAAGTCGAATAAATTTTTATTTGATTTATTGGATTTAATTGGATAATTAAATCGATAATTTAATACGTTAAATTATGGAAATAATTGAAAATCGAGTTAAATATGATTGAAAATGATTTGTAAAATTTTATTTTATCATATTGGAGTTAGAATGATATTTTAGAACTTTTAAAAATCGAATTAAAAGTTTATTTGTAAAAATTGAATATTTTAATATTTAATTATCGACTGTAAAATACCCAATTTTTGAACAGTCTCAAAATTGAACGAAACCAGTTCCAATGGATCCGTAATAGTTAGTTATTACCGGATTTCAAATTTCGTGTCAATCGGAGTTATCGTTTGATCGTGGCAGCTCGAAACGCATCGAATTATTTTTAATTTTAATTTGGCGAGTTAAAATAGCCATTTTTCAAAAAGTCTCGGATTTCGACGAAACCAGTTTCATCGGATCCGTAATGTGATATTATTGTAAGGTTTCAAATTTCAAGTCAATTGGATTTACCGTTTGTCCTGTACGAATTAAAACGCCTAGAAAATCGCTTAAATCGGTTTAATTCAAATTGAGCGTTTATAGCCATAACTCGCACATACTTCCGAATTAGCTTCCGAAACCTGTTCCATTGTGTCCGGAACGCGGGGTAAACCTTAGAAACGCTGGTTACGGCGCGTAAATCGGGGTTCGGAATTTCCGGGATGAATAGTGTTTCGTCGGTTCCTTATAAATAGCCCACTATCTCAAAAAAAATAAAAAAATAAAATAAAAAAAACCCTAATTTCCTACTGCAGCCGCCACCCAGATTTCTAAGGCCAGAAATTCGCAACCTACATCCCTCGATTACTCCAAATCCATCAAGAATTAGCAAGAATGTTCAACTACAAAGTGGTAGAGCACAACACGAACTAGAGATCCAACGGTCATGATCGCGTATGGAGTTATATTTCGTGTGAAAATAGGCCGCGTTCTCCATTGCTTGCGCACGCAATTCGATGAGAATGGGGGGGCCGAACTTCAGGTGGTTGGGGGCGAGTGTTGTGGTGGTCGAGTGCTTCGCGATGGCTGCAGTTTGATCGAGTATAGTCGAGTATTGGTGGAGAACTATTTAACCCTAATTGCATTATTGGGTTCGGCCTTGGCATCAAGTTCTGGAGCAAGAAACGTGGAGAAGGAAGATGGACGCGTGCGGCTCTGATGGCTTGGAGCAAGATCTAACGGTTATTAGGAAGTTAGGTTTAAAATTAATTAAGTTATGTTGAGATTTGTTTATATAAATCGTGTACAAACTTCAATAATTCATAACTTTTTCATACGAGGTCGAAAAAATGCAAACTCAGTTGCGTTGGAATCGTATGGACGAGCTCTACGCGATGGAGTTGGTTTGGAGTCGTTTGGAGTTAGTGAGAATTTTGGGTAAAATTAAACGTCCGTTTAATTTTATTCGAAATAAATCGCTAAAACGGAAATTAAAATCAAGGTGAGAACTTCTCACTCAATCGAATCAGTTTCGATTTTATTTTAAATAGTTAGATTTAAAATATTTGAATGCATGTTTGAATGATGATTGTTATGTATTGATTGTTAAAATAGACATTATACGCCGTTAGTAAGCGGATGTTATTTATTAAAAACATATACCGCGAATATTTCATAAACAGTGAAATTGGTATTATATATAGTAGCAATATATATATTGGCATATGTATATATTGGAGTTATTGATTTCCCGCATTTTTTTGTTTAGCGGATGAGACCCTATTGCGCCGTCTATTAAGCGGATAATATTTAAATCCCATATACCGCGATAATTTCGTACTGGAGCGAAATTGGTATTGTGCTAATGTTTTTGGATGCAGGAAAACAGGTTGGAGGGATCCAACTGGATTCCTCAACAGTTTTTATTTGATTTCAGAATATTTTGATATTTGATGGATTATCATATCGATATATGATATCGTTGTTGTCGTGATTGACTATTTGGTGTGTAGCATTATTGGATCAAATTTGGAATTTTAAAATGATTTCAAAGTGATTTTTGAAAGTATACGTTATAAAATATTTTTGGAATTGATTCATTTTAAAATAAATAAACGTATAATTTTTAATGTTATAAAAATTATGATTTTTAAGAAATATAGTAAAAAAACTGATTTTTGAGAATATGATGCTAATGATTTTATAAAATGATTAAATCGGGATTTTTGAATTTATTATGAAAAGTTAAATATAGGATTTATAAAATTTAATTATTTTATGAATCAAAATGGTGAAATAATAAAGGAGATTAAAGACGTTTTAAAGAATAATATAAATTAATTTATATTAAGAGATTTATAAATGGATATTTATAAATTGAAATATTGATATTATAAAACGAGTTTTTATAAGTGTTTGAATGAAGTGAAAATGAATTTCATAAATAAATGAAATTTATAGAATTATAAATGGTGAAGTTATAAATGAAATTTATAGAATTATAAATGGTGAAGTTATAAATGAAATTTATAAATAGTAAGATTTATAAATTTGTGAAGTTATTAAAAGAATAGTTTTGAATAAATCATTGAATCTTATAAGTTATAAGATTTATAATTATGAAGTTTAAAAGAACGATTTTGTAAATAATCGTTTTATAAGTATTTAACTTATAATATGGACTTTTGGTTCATAATTGAGATATAAAGTGAATAGGTTAATAAAGAAAATTTATAAAGAAAGAAGTTATAAGACAAATAGAAATGGAGTTTATAAACGTTGTTTTATAAATTCGAAAATGACTTATTTTAAGAAGTAAATTGTTGAAACCTATTAATGGAGTTATATTCACATTTTTGACTGTGAATAATCCTTTAAAATGAAATGTATAGAAATGATGAAATTGATTTACGAAGTATATTCACGTTTTTGAATAGTGAATAATATGTTAAAGATAATGTTTAGGATGTGATATTTTAAACAGAATTAAAACGATCTAACGATGTTTTAAATGCATTGAGATTCGAAAACCATAGATTTCAACATCTATTGTTGAAATAGACGTTTTCGAGAAATAAAAGGAAATGGTGGACTATAACACTGTTGTTATAGTAAATGATTTCCGAAAGGAAATGTTTTGTATAGTATTGGGATTTATATATCTATTTTAATTTCGAATCCCTATACTAGTGATTCTGGGTTGTCGTAACGATGTTTTACGCAACATTCGTTTTGGCCCAAATAAATATGTTTAAAAGAATGATTTCCTTAAAGAATGAAATATATACTAAATCTCGATTTAAGTATATTGAATATTTTCCAAGTATTGAAAATAAAAGAAATTTGTGAATTACTTATGAATAAATAAGTATGGAAATGTTTTTCCAATGTGAAATGAAACGTTTTGAGAATTTATCTTTTTGAAGATAAATTGAAATGAAGAATTGAAATCGTATATGCATGGATATTTTGGGATGAAAATTCACTATGGAAATTATAAAAGAAAGTGTAATTTGTTTAAAAATAAATACTGATTTATTTTTGAAGTATTGAAAATTATATATCTAGTGAAGATATTTTGGAAAATAAATAATTTGGAAAATTATTTGGAAACTGGTGATGTGTGCATATTCATTGATAGTTCAATAGCCGACTATCAATATTTCCCTTTGAAAGGGGTAATTGATGTGATTTGTTTGAATTTGAATGCCACACTTATTTTTGAATAAGCGCTCACTATTCGGGTTAACCGGGAAAGGACCATGGGGTCGTATAACCCATTCTGAATATGTGATACGTCGTTATGAATCGCATTGAAGATCGGTGTTGAAGACCGAGTATTTGTGAAAGCGATAGGATGACCTATCGATTGTCTCTGCACTGGGTAGCTCCTGGTATAGAGATTCCTTAAGTGATGGGAAATTCGATCGGGATTGTGAATACCCGGATTGCAAGGGCTTCGTAAGAAGTGCCTTCGGTTTTGTTCGAGCCCGGAACAGACTTGTATGGATTGTGTGTCTGACGTTACAAATTGAGATATAAAGCAGATTTCTTTCAAATATATTTCTTTTGGTGGCGGAGAATTTATTCTTTTAGCTTAACACCCTTCTCTGAGACGTACGAGCTCAGAGGTTATGTAGTTGAATGTTATCAGCGATATATTCCCAATTTGGTAATGTGACATGCTGAGTGATGCTGAAATGATCATTGTGTTGATTATTTGTGATAGGATCGTTTATTTGATCGTCTATCCTTGTGATCATTGTGTTGATCATTTGTTGACCCAAAGCATGGCTTTTGTATAAAGTATGTTTTTGTGGACGTGACTTCGTCGAGCCTCACACCCCGTGAATGGTCAAAACAGGAAAGAAGCAGCAAGGTTATGAGGGGTAGCACCCTTTAGGATGTGTCCATTTCCTTCTGGAAAAGGGTGGTATCATGGTATGGAGCCCAGATACTTACTCATGTTGAAAACACTTTGTTATGATTGTGTGAATTGATTACGAGCGCTCGGTGAAAAGGTCCCAAAGGACCGGGGGATGACATATTCGGTCAGTTGTTACTCAGTTAGGGTTAACCCGGCCTTGTGTTGGTAGAGATCCGGTTTGGTTCTCGGGGATGTCCATCCAGAGGCATTCTCATGTGGCAATGGGAAGTTCCTTGGCCTGATCATTCGTTGGAAATCCAAAGAAACAATACGAGACTTGTACGGTATTAGTTGTAGAACCTATCATTCACTTATGGTGTCGCAACACTGTTTGGATGATAGCTATAGTAGGCATACGATAATGGTCGTATGTTGGCTAAGATTTATATTCTACTTTCGAAATGAATTTTTTTTTTCTACACTATGCACTAGTAATAATATAAAATGATCTTTTTAATGCGTATCAAGCATCTTTGACTATCATAAGGAGAAATCTCCTCCGATTCTGCGTTTGCATGTGTGTGTGTGCGGGAGGCCTTATGGTAGTCTCATTTTTAAAAGCATTGCGAATTGACTTAAAAATATTCCTCTATTTTGATTTTAAAGACAAATAAACTGTTTTGAGTTCTCACACCAGTCACATGACTGACTCAGAGTTTATTGTTTTCCTTCCTAAACTCTGGGTGCCTACCAATTTTCCACACGGGCAGTTAAGAGTTAGGTTTATCAGGATATTCTGGATATTCTGGAGTTGCTGGAGGCAAGCTGGATGGCATGGCGTATTACTAGTTTATATAGTACTTCTTTTTCCGCTGCACTGTTTGTTGTTGTTGTTGTACACTCTGATGATATGATGTAATGAAATGTGATGTGATGTAATAACTGATATAGTTCTTTGTTTAAAGATTATTCATTTATTATTATATGTTGTTCCGCTGCGAATTGTGAGATTCTGTTGTTGTTTTGTTCTATGTTCTTTCTCTATTTTCTTTTTCCCTATCTTTCTCTATTCTCTTTTCCTTCTATTTTAAAATTTTCTATCTTCTGTTTTTTTCTTTTCCCTCCATTTTCTATCTCTTCTCTATCTTTTCCCTCTATCTTCTCTCTTCTTCTGTCTTTTTATTTTCTTAAATTCTTTTTAAAAACCCATAACTATTCGGTTTTTCGGCAACGAAAATCCGCGTACGTTACAATTAATGTAAAACTTAATAAATGGATAGATTGAAATGAAAGGTCAGGTGAAATATTGAAAATTTTATAATCGGTTATGAGATTGAAATGTAAGAAACGAATGTAAATACTTAATTAGCTAATGGAATAACAACAATATAGTTAATGGTAATTAAATAAAAGCAGAAGTATTTAAGAATTGTAACATTTTCTTGATAATAGAGAATTCATAAGTGTAATTAAAGTCATGGTAACACTTGTTATAAGATACCTGTTTATTTGGTTTAATAAGTAAAATGGGAATCAATTAGAATTAAATGAACCTTAATGTATATTAATGAGAATTTACGCAATAACTAAAGGTGTGAATGTAATAAATACAAACCAATGTTAATCGTAACTATGAGATGACAATTTAGTGAATAACAGGATTTAAAAACCAAATAAATGAATTTCTTGGGTAATTAAGTTTTAATTACTGGATAAATTGAAATTGAAATTTAATACTGTAAATTGGGAATTATTCAATGATAAATTGATGTAGGAATTTGTTTAAAGGATTCTAAATTTACCAAGTAGTCCAAATTGATAAAATTTGTAAATAATTAAAGTTGAATTGTAGAATTTATTTAATTAACTTATTATTAATTTATTTAATTAACTGGAAAATAGCCATTTTGGCCACTGACTCGGATTTCGACGACACTAGTTTCATCGGATCCGTAATGGTGAATTATTGTAGGATTTCAAGTTTCGTAGCAATCAGACTTGCTGTTTGATCGTACGGACTCGAAACGCCTTGAAATCAATTAAATTGAAATCAATTTGATTTTAGCATAACTTCTTCGTAAGATAAAATTTGGTCGCGAAACCTGTTCCATTGCGTTTAGAATATTTTAAAACATCTATTTTGATATATGGATTGACCCAATTTCGTTCCGGAGTCGAAGCGGGCTTCTTTGGACCATTTTATCGTTCAAAGCATATATCCAATCGATCCGGTCCATTCTAATTTCAGCTTGCCTATATGTACCCTGATATAAACCCTAGCATATTTCTTATGTCATTATTCTATACGTACAATTCCAATTCAGCTGTCTCTCCTCCTCAATGGCAGATAATCAAATTCTAGATCAAATTGCAATTCAAAATCAAATCAAAATTTCAAACTCCACAAACCATATCGAATTTTATATGGATTCGAAGCTCTCAATGAGCACATCTCAGATATGCAATTTGTTTTTGGATTCGGATCATTGTTTGTTCTGAAATCGCAAATCAATATTGGCCGTTCATATTGGATTTTGAATGATCCAATGGTGGATCTGTGACGGTAGGGCGATCGGCTAGTGGCGTTGGGAAGGTGTGCTCGAGCAAGTCGGCGTTGTGTAATTCATTTATTGTAATGGGCCGCGGTTTCGCCAGTATTTGGCCCCAAAGTTCGACGGCGGATTATGTGGAGGGGATGACCGGAAGCTCCGGTTTGGTGGCCTTAGGCGCGGTTCAGGGTGGCAGGGCCGGTGGAATTGACCAATCGTGGCGCAGTAGTTCGTGGGCGGCGAAAAACGCTGGTCCAGTTTGACCTAGTGGCGGCGGTATGCTCTGTATCGCGATTTGGGTTTCCAAGAGCGGAGTTAGTTGATGACATGGACATGTGTGACTGGGTATTGCAGTGCTATTTTATTTTATTTAAATTTTAATCTTAATATGTTCTAACTTCCACATACGAGCTCCGTTTTATGCGTGGTTTTCTCCGTTAGGTTCGTATTGGAATTCAGACATTTCGACGCTAGTTTGGATGGATTCTGAGACTGTTCAAATTTTGGGTTAAAATTGGATTTAAATTCAATTTAAATTCAAAAGGTGAGTGTTTCAACCCACTCACAACTTCTAAAATTTCTTATGTGTGTTAAATTAAATTTTGATGTGATTAAAAATTCATTTATGATTATTTGGCATATTTTTATTCATCATCTCGGTTAAATTGAATTTATTAAATTAAATTGTTATTTAATTTATTATTGCATTTAAACTGTCAGTGAAATTGTTATTTAATTTGTTATTGAATATAAACTGCCAGTAAATATCTGTTATTTATTATCTGTTCTATATTGTTGTTATTATTGAATTGGATGATGATTGTGATAAATGGTTGATGGTTGATATTGGATGAATGGATGTTGTACTTTATATTGGTATAAACTGCAAGTTGTTATGCATCTTTATTTTATTCGGGATTGCGGTTTGAAATGATATATAACCGTATTTTTATTTTAAATTATGGATTGAAATGATAAATATCCGTATCACTTAACCATAGGATAGAAAATTTTATACAGACACCACGGTCTATATATATAAATATTTTGAAATGATTTCTATGGCTTTGCAAAGAAATATATGATTTTATGAGATATTGATTTGGATATTTTATAATGTTATTTTATATAGTTGAATTTTTGGTTTTAAAGCGATGAATAAAATTATATAAAGTATAAAATAAGTTTAATAATAAAGTTTGATTTATTAAAATATAATATGGATAAATAATTACTTAAATTATATTTTAATATAGAGTTTATATTGATTTTTATAAATCAAGATTGAGAAGATAGTTTTGAAATTGATTTGAGATTTTATTTAACTAAGAGTTATATTTAATAAGAATCCATTTGGAATTTATTGAAATTGAGATTTTAAAAGAATATGGTTTTATAACTTAATTCGGGTTTAAGGTGATTTAAGTGAATATATCAAGTCTAAATAAATTTAGGAATATTCAGTTATTGGAATTTGAAGTTCTATTTAAAGGATATTGGATTTATTTAGAAAATATTTCAAAACTAAATAATAGTAAAGTAAATTTGGTGTGTGTATATATATATATATATATATGAATTATAAAAATTTAGTTTTGAAATATTGAATAGTTAAGCTTTGAAATATATTGAATTTGAAATGGGTTACTTTATGGATCAAATCTGTTCTGAAATCGATATAATTTAGAATAGTCTATTTGAAAACCGAATTGAATTGAAATTTATGATTTGGGGATTTGGTTAAATTTAAAATTTAAAATTCGGGTTGTTTTGGAATTGATTTGTGAAATTTTAGAAGCTAATTTATTTTATAAAATATTTTAATATTTAAACCATGTAAGGGGTGGAAGTTATGTTTCAAAGTTATAAAATTTCAAAGTATTACGTTTTGGAAGTGTTATAGTTTAAAGTTTTTGGTTTTGAAATTTTATAACTTTGAAATACTATGATTTTAAAATGATATCATATTGATTTGGTTTTTAAAACGAAAATGATATTGTATTTAAGTGGTTTCGAAATGAATATTATATCCTGGTTTTGAAGTATAGTTATTTTGAAATGTCCACGGTGTTATAATAACGTTTGGTTTTTAAAGAGACCGGGATGAGAAGTTGCCATACTCTCTGCCAACTCTGAAAACCACTTTAACAACAGTGTATGTGGTGGAGTTTCCAGAATGAAGTAGGATGAGGCAATGTTCTATTAAGGTATATACGTGGACCCGACTCCCGTGAGTTGGCATAAGGTGGCTAAAATAGGAGTGATCTCGGGCCAAGGAGGTAGCCCTTCTTATCGGACATATCCCTTCAATATTATACTCTGACTTTTGGATTGATTCAGTGGCCACTTTTGATTTTTTATTTGGGGGTGTCGTTCGAGGTGGGCTGTAGCTACACACTACACGTTACCACTAGCCCGTGTGCGTAATTGGTATATCTACCCTGACATTGCCTTGTGTGCCGTGTCACCTACCCTATCGTGCCTTGTACGAGTTTGGTTTTCTCCCATAGCCCGTCTGGTATCCTCTGGTGGCTTCCCGATCAGGAGGGACTATGATATTGGATGAACTACTGGGACTATTACGTGTTAAGGAGAATATTGGGTCACTCCTTAACGCTATTTAAAAGTAAGTTTATTTTACTATAGACATTATTATAATAGAGAAATATTACTACATAGTAAATTGTTTAACAGATCCTTAGGTGATGTGAATCCCGAACATCTCTTAAGTTACTGCACTCATGTTAGACACTGGATAGGAGATGTCAAATCCCGTAAACATCTCTGACGTCGTTCCACTCATATTTTACCGTTGATTTAACTTACATAAGATCTTTTAGTTCTGACTCGAGTGCTTTGCCTTTTCAATTCGCTCAGGTCAGTCCGAGCATTTCAGGATTTAAAGATTTTATTCTGGAGGACGAAGACGAAGATTTGTATTACTAGTGTTTATTATATCCACTGCATCACATTGTTCTGTTGCATTGTTATTTATTATTCTTGGGTATGTAACTCTAATATGTATTGTATAAGCATAATTGAATATTTTGTAAATGGCTTCATGAACTGTTTATTTGATTATTATATTTTATCGCTTCGCTGTGAGAGTCTGTTTTGTTTTTATTTTTTTCTCTGCTTTTCTTATTTACCCTATAACAATCCGCCCTTCTGTATGGTTTGAGTCTGACGTGTGTGGTTTATCGTCGATTTATAATGTACAAAAAGGCGGGACGTTACATTTGGTATCAGAGCTTTGGTTTAGCAATAAAGCTTAGCTTTGTGGGGTCTGACTCTTTATTAATAAGGTAGTAATACCTTATGGTGAGTCGCTGAATGTGTATATATGAGAGAGCGTATTTGTTAGTGTTATAAAAATGTTTTAATATTGTGTTAATTTGTTCCATTTTGTATTTATAAATTTTGGTTGATGCATGGGACGCTATGACATCAATAGGGATTTCTAAACACTTAATAGGACAGACCAACACAATATTTGTTTTGAATATAGGTGAATGAAATAATTTTTCCTATTATATTTTCTATATATAAAATAAATTTTTTATAAAGGTATATTGGGTTGTAATATATTGGTTGTTAAGTAGTGTAATCTATAAATATTGGCAAAGTAGGATTTGAAAATAAAATAAATGAAATCGGAAATTTTGGACCTAAGTTCCGGGATTTTTGAAAATCTCTTTCGAAGGATTTTGGAATATAATAACAATATTAGTTAGAAGTATTTTCAAATATGAATATTTCAATATAATTTGAAAGAAATTGTTTTAAAGAAATTTTGGAAAGAAATAAGTTCTGTACTCCCCTCTCTGTCACTGAAAAATAATTTCGGTGATGGGTGCATGCATCATCGATATTCATTTTCGAGTTTCGAAGTGGGAAGGCCACGGTAGTAGTCCTACTTCAGATTTATTTTGGTAAATAGATATAAATTTTAAATTATTTTAAATATAATTGGATATATAAGTTTTAAGTATATATTTATCTAATATTTTAAAATAATTTGAAATTAAACCCGGTATTTAGTTCTTAACTTCCATTAATTAATAGTTTCAATTAGTGTAGTGAAATGAAATTCAACTAACAAATTGAAATCTCTAAAGGAAATAAGAGATTTAATGCTAAGTATAAATGGAATTAAAAAGAAAGTTGAAATTGTAATCTATAAAACAAAAGATATGATTATTGAACACTAAATTAATTAAAAGAAACAGGATAAACTTATACGATTTTCAATTACATTCTTAAAAGCATATATATAACTTACCCAACAATAAAAGTTACAACGTTTAATAAGAAATTGTAATATAATATTATACAAGTAAAAATTTGAAATAATGAAAGTATTCAACGAAATTCCTTAATAAATAATAATTTGGTGTTGTAGTTGTTATGAACTTAAGTATAATTGAAAGACTACTAATTAAAATAGAAAGGTAAGTATTATAAATGGAATTTAGTAATAAATGAAAGTAAATAAATGAAATTAAGTAGTATAAATGAATGATAGTAAACTTAAGTAGATGGTTGAAGCTATTTATAAATAAAATAAGTAGGAAAATGAATATTGCAAATAAGTGAAATTAAGTAATGAATAAATGAATGTAATGCAAATAAAAGAAATTTGCATTATATATGGATAAATGAAAATTGTAAGAAATAAAATGTGAAATGAAAAGATAAACCATTATATGAATGAGAAAGAAATCAAACAACAAATGTATGAATGGAATTAATAAGAATAAACTTAATTTGTCGTTTGAAATCGTTGTTTGTTTAGTTTATGGTTGTTTGGGCAAGGATACACTAAAATTGTTTGGATGAATAAATAATTTATTTAGTTTCATCTAAGACTGTTGAATAAATGATGCACTAAGTAGTTTATTTTCCATTCTGTGCAATTTAAAGTTTGAACCCAAACAACTGTTTGTTTAGTTTGATATGAATGAATGATTGATTTGTGTTGATTCTATGTGATGGTTGTATGCCTTGTTGCAAGTGTTTGATGTTTGTATTGATTTGTTTGTTATTGTTTGAAACAACTTTAAATATTTCATTCTATAATTATTAACTCCTTTTGGATTATATAAATGAAATACAGGTTATGGAAGCAATTGCTACTGCTTTTGGTTTCATAATTAAGCGTTAATTGCCCGACAAATAGGTACGTTTTCGGATTACGGTTTCATAGCGTTATTATATTATTTTTCCCGTGTTGGGATATATTATTTTAGAAAATATATGTTATATATTGTTATATTTGATATTATATATTCTCCCGAGCCTCTTCGTACAAAGGAGACTCTGCCAAAAAAATTCGTAAATTTTAGACTTAGAATTTTTTTGAAAAGGTTTTCCAAACTTTATTAATCCGAGTATAAAAAGATTTAATGGTAATAAATTGGTATATTTTATTTAAATTAATTAATTTGTAAATTTATTTGTTTATAAAGTTAATTTTTGAATAAGATGTATTGGCTACTTAATTCTTCTTTTTCCCTTCTTTTTCCTTTTCAGGGACGAAAAGTTTTGAGTGGAGAGAGTGTAACGACTCGTAAATTTCGACAATTAAATTGGTTAATTAGATGAGATTTTTGTAATTAAATTTAATAGAAATAAAAACTTTATAAATTAATATTGAAATGAACGCTAAAATAAAATATAGAAATGGTAATAAAGACTAATTATTAGTAATTTGAATAAAATCCTAATAAATGAAGTAGTAAAAGTGTTATGCTTGCTATAAATTGAATATAAGGGAACAAATGTAAATATTTAAATGGTTAATAATAATTGGAGAAAATTTGTGTATGAAGCAAATGGTAACATTGATTTGTAAGTAACAAAAGCTTATTTATGTGACTAAAGGGTGACGGTAATGATTATTGTATATTACCTATTTATTTAGCTTGTTAATTGAAATTGGAAATAAATTTTTAATAAATATAAATAAATGTTACATTAATGTGAGAAGTAATACAATGTTTGAAAGTTGTTAAATTAGAGTATATTAAGAAATAGAAATTGAATTTGAAATCAATTGCAATAAATCTAAATAAAATATTACGTTAATGTTAATTAAGGTAATATTTGGAAATAATGTTAAAGTTATTCATAATAGAACAAGTTGTTGAATTAAAGGAATGGAAATAAAGATTTATTAATGTAAAACTTAATAAATGGATAAATTAAAATGAAAGGTCTGGTGAAATATTGAAAATTGTTATAATTGGTTATGAGATTGAAATGTAAGAAACGAATGTAAATACTTAATTATCTAATGGAATATAATAATATAGTTAATGGTAATTAAATAAAAGCAGAAGTATCTAAGAATTGTAACATTTGCTTGATAATAGAGAATTCATAAGTGTAATTAAAGTCATGGTAACACTTGTTATAAGTTACCTGTTTATTTGGTTTAATAATTAAAATGGGAATCAATTAGAATTAAATGAACCTTAATGTATATTAATGAGAATTTATGCAATAACTAAAGGTGTGAATGTAATAAATACAAACCAATGTTAATCGTAACTGTGAGATGACAATTTAGTGAATAACAGGATTTAAAAACCAAATAAATGAATTTCTTGGGAAATTAAGTTTTAATTACTGGGTAAATTGAAATTGAAATTTAATACTGTAAATTGGGAATTATTCAATGATAAATTGATGTAGAAATTTGTTTAAAGGATTCTAAATACCAAGTAAAACTGATAAAATTTGTAAATAATTAAAGTTGAATTGTAAAATTGATTTAATTAACTTATTATTAATTTATTTAATTAACTGGAAAATAGCCATTTTGGCCACTGACTTGGATTTCGAGGAACCAGTTTCATCGAATCCGTAACGGTGAATTCTTGTAGGATTTCAAGTTTCGTAGCAATCGGACTTGCTGTTTGATCGTACGGACTCGAAACGCCTTGAAATCAATTAAATTGAAATCAATTTGAAATAATTTCATTTTAGCATAACTTCTTCATACGATGGAATTTGGTCACGAAACCTGTTCCATTGCGTTTGACATATTTTAAAACATCTAGTTTGATATATGGATTGACCCAATTTCATTCCGGAGTCGAAGCGGGATTTTTCGGGCCATTTTATCGTTCAACGCGTATATCCAATCGATCCGGTCCATTCTAATTTCAACTTGCCTATATATACCCTGTTATAAACCCTAGCCTATTTCTTATGTCATTATTCTATATGCATAATTCCAATTCAGCTGTCTCTCCTCCTCAACGGCAGACAATCAAATTCTAGATCCAATTGCAAATCAAAATCAAGTCAAAATTTCAAACTCCACAAACCATATCGAATTTTATATGGATTCGAAGTTCTCGATGAACGCATCTCAAATCTGCAACTCGTTTTTGGATTCGAATCATCGTTTGTCCTGAAATCGTAAATCAATGTTGGCCGTTCATATTGGATTTTGAATGATCCAACAGTGGATCTGTGACGGTAGGGCGATCGGCTAGTGGCGTTGGGAAGGTGTGCTTGAGCAGGTCGATGTGGTGTAATTCATTTGTTGTAATAGGCCGTGATTTTCCCATAATGGCCCCAAAGTTCGACGGCGGCGAATGTGGAGGGGACGACCGGAAGCTCCGGTTTGGTGGCCTTAGGAGCGGTTTAGGGTGGCGGGGCCGGTGGAACTGACCGATCGTGGCGTAGTAGTTCGTGAGCGGCGAAAAACGCTGGTCAAATCTGACCTTGTGGCGGCGGTTTGCTCTGTATCGCGACTTGGGTTTCCAGGAGCGGAGTTAGTTGATGACGTGGACGTGTGTGACTGGGTATTGTAGTGCTGTTTTATTTTATTTAAATTTTAATCTTAATATGTTCTAACGCGTATAACTTTCACATATGAGATCTGTTTCACACGCGGTTTTTTCCGCTAGGTTCGTATTGGAATTTCGGACATTCTGACGCGGGTTTGGATGGATTCTGAAACTATTCAAACTTTAGGTTTAAATTGGATTTAAATTCAATTTAAATTTAAAAGGTGAGTGTTTTATTTTAACCCACTCACAACTTCTAAAATTTCTTATGTGTGTTAAATTATTTTTTGATGTGATTAATAATTTATTTATGATTGTTTGGCATATTTTTATTCATCATCCCAGTTAAATTGAATTTATTGAATTATTATTTAATTTATTATTGCATTTAAACTGCCAGTTAAATTGTTAGTTAATTTGTTATTGAATATAAACTGCTAGTAAATATCTGTTATTTATTATATGTACTATATTGATGTTATTGTTGAATTGGATGATGATTGTGATAAATGGTTGATGGTTGATATTGGATGAATGGATGTTGTACTTTATATTGTTATAAACTGCAAGTTGTTATGCATCTTTATTTTATTCGAGATTGCGGTTTGAAATGATATATAACCGTATTTTTATTTTAAATTGCGGATTGAAATGATAAACATCTGTATAAGTTGACCATAGGATAGAAAATTTTATACAGACACCGCAGTATATACATATAAATATTTTGAAAAGATTTCTATGGCTTTTTAAAGAAATATATGATTTTATGAGATATTGATTTGGATATTTTATAAATGTTATTTTATATAGTTAAATTTTTGGTTTTGAAGCGATGAATAAAATTGTTTAAAGTATAAAATAAGTATAATAATAAAGTTTGATTTATTAAAATATAATATGGATAAGTAATTACTTAAATTATATTTTAATACAGAGTTTATATTGATTTTTATAAATCAAGGTTGAGAAGATAGTTTTGAAATTGATTTGAGATTTTATTTAATTAAGAGTTATATTTAATAAGAATCTATTTGGAATGTGTTGAAATTGAGATTTTAAAAGAATATGGTTTTATAAATTAATTCGGGTTTAAGGCGATTTAAGTGAATATACCAAGTCTAAATAAATCGAGGAATATTCAGTTATTGGAATTTGAAGTTCTATTTAAAGGATATTGGATTTATTTAGCAAATATTTCAAAACTAAATAATAGTAAAGTAAATTGGGTATATATATATATGAATTATAAAAATTTACTTTTGAAATATTGAATAGTTAAGCTTTGAAATATATTGAATTTGAAATGGGTTATTTTGTGGATCAAATCTGTTTTGAAATCGATATAATTTGAAATAGTCTATTTGAAAACCAAATTGAATTGAAATTTATGATTTGGGGATTTGGTTAAATTTAAAATTTAGAAATTCGGGTTGTTTTGGAATTGATTTGTGAAATTTAAGAAGCTAGTTTATTTTATAAAATATTTTAATATTTAAACCATGTAAGGGGTGGAAGTTATGTTTCAAAGTTATAAATTTTCAAAGTATTACGTTTTGGTATTTTATAACTTTGAAATACTATGATTTTAAAATGATATCATATTGATTTGGTTTTTAAAATGAAAATGATATCATATTTAAATGGTTTTGAAATGAATATTATATCTTGGTTTTGAAGTATAATTATTTTGAAATGTCCACGGTGTTATAATAACGTTTGGTTGTTGAAGAGACCGGGATCAGAAGTTGTCATACTCTCTGCCAACTCCGAAAACCACTTTAACAACCGTGTACGCGGTGGAGATTTCAGAATGAAGTAGGACGGGGAGACGTTCTATTAAGGTATATACGTGGACCCGAGTCCCGTGAGTTGGCATAAGGTGGCTAAAACAGGAGCGATCTCGGGCCAAGGAGGTATCCCCTCTTATCGGACACATCCCTTCGATATTATACTCTGATTTTTGGATTGATTCGGTGGCCACTTTTGATTTTTGATTTGGGGGTGTGGCTCAAGGTGGGCGGTAGCTGCGTGCTACGTGTTGCCACCAGCCCGTGTGCGTAATTGGTATATGTACCATGGCATTGCCTTGTGTGTCGTGTCACCTACCCTATCACGCCTTGTACGTGTTTGGTTTTCTCCCGTTACCCGTGTGGTATCCTCAGGTGGCTTCCCGATCAGGAGGGACTATGATATTGGATGGACTACTGGGACTATTACATGATAAGGGGAGTATTGGGTCACTCCTTAACGCTATTTAAAAGTAATTTTATTTTACTATAGGCATTATTAAAATAGCGAAATAATACTACATAGTAAATAGTTTAACGGATCCTTAGGAGATGTGAATCCCGAGCATCTCTTAAGTTACTACACTCACGTTAGACACTGGATAGGAGATGTCAAATCCCGTAAACATCTCTGATGTCGTTCCACTCATATTTTACTGTTGATTTAACTTACTAAGATCTTTTAGTTCTGACTCGAGTGCTTTGTCTTTTCAATTTGCTCAGGTCAGTCCGAGCATTTCAAGATTTGAAGGTTTTATTCTGAAGGACGAAGGTGAAGATTTGTATTACTAGTATTTATTATATTCCACTGCATCACATTGTTCCGCTGTATTGTTATTTATTATTCTCTGGTATGTGTAAATCTGATATGTATTGTATAAGTATAATCGAATATTTTGTAAACAGCTTCATGAACTGTTTATTTGATTATTATATTTTATCGTTTCGTTGTGAGATTCTATTTTGTTTTTATTTCTTTCTCTGTTTTTCTTATTTATCCTATAACAATCCGTCCTTTTGTATGGTTTGAGTCTAACTTGTGTGGTTTATCGTCGATTTAAAATGTACAAAAAGGCGGGACGTTACATATTGTGATATCATCTGTGGTTTCTCGTCTCTTACAGAAATATTCAACTGATCGAAAGAAGGTTCATGCAACTAAAGCCTTTATAGGTAACGATCTAGCGCCTTGCAGTACACAATTAAAACTTTTGGATGCATTGGTGGTCATAACATGAAAGTGTCCTCTAACCTCTTTGCATAGGGCCCAATTTTCATCAAAATTCCCTAAACTTCTTTCAATCCATTCATGAGACCGTGGATTTGTAGCTTTGATTTCTTCTCTGATTCTATTGTACTCAACTGCTTCTAAAGCACATGCAGTTAAATAAAATAAACCTGTAAGTCGCATCTCCCTAAATCCCGCTATTTGAAATTTAGCTTTAAGATGTCTTGCATAAAACCTATGTTTGTGCGATTCTCGCCATTTGTCCTGTAAAGCTTTCAAGATTCCCTTCATTTGATCTGGTATGAAAGTAATATGACGATTGCAAACACTGTTAATGAATTCATGCATGCATGAAAAAACCAACCCCAACTATCATATTACTCGGATTCGACGACTGCATAAGCTAATAGAAATAGACAGCCATCCGCATCTACAGCAGTAGCAACCAGCAATGTTCCTTTTTATTTACCATACAAATGTGTCCCATAAATACATAGAAATGGCCGATAGTGTAGAAAACCTGTAATGCAAGGGCCAAAGGCCTAAAACGCATGATCGAATACTCCAACTTCATCGTAGGTCACATGTCCAACAGTCCCCAGATTACTTCTCTTTATTTCCTTGAAATATTGAGACAAAGTCGCATACGATTCGGCACAGTCACCATAACTTCTTTCTATTGTTTTACTTAATGTTCGCCAAGCTTTCATGTAACTAATTTGGATAAACATTTGGTCGTCGACAAGCACTTGAACTGTACTAGTTGAGATATCCAAATCGGCTTTGGCAAAAGACATGATTTATCACACTAGAAAATTAGAAGTGACTTGCTTGTGCTTAGAATTAACTGTAGGATTGACACAGTTATGTTCACTGGGCAACTTTTTGATTTTCCACCCTCTGGATTGTGATTTATTTGAGGCCATTGCATGTATTCTCCATGGACAGTTAGCATCAACATTACATATAACAATGTATATAGTTTTATTCAACTTGATTGGCTTGTAAGAAACTTCATATAGAATTGACCATTCTTTTAATTGGTTAGAAACTTTTCTTTGCTTTGAAATGCCATCCCAATAGCAAATCCATTTGTATGCAAGCGGTTGAGATTTTTCCCCAACGAATTGAGATTAGCAACAACCGATCTTGCCATCATCTGTGCGGTATACAGATCATCATCCAATGATACTTCCATTTGAGCTTCAACACCGTCACCTTCTACATCATCTACGTTTGGAAAGTCATAGTTCAACAGTTTATTGTTCACTTGCATTTGTTCTACCCAACAAGTATCATTATTAGTCCTGGTGGCAACAAGCATACTATCAATTACAGGATCATGTCTGATATATGTCTATATCAACATCCATATCAATGTCAACATTTGAATCATGTGAGTGTTGTGATGGTCCAGCAGTACATTCTACAGCGGTTTCCTCAGTACATGTAAATCCAATAACAAAGGTATTTTAGTTCGAAGGTAGACTAGATACGAAACCCAAATAAATTGCAACACATACCTTTGACTTATATCATACATTTCTAACGGAGTAGAATATACCGGTTGTGAAAAATGAATATTCTGCTGTTTGGCATGGACATTTTGCTAATTCATTTGCTGTTGGAAGCTGGTTGTATAATACGAAACTATTAGGCATTTATAACTTAAAAAGGTACATGCAAAATACGAAAATTAAAAAGGTACTTTGGAAGCATCGTAAGTGGTGTGTAGTACGGAAAGTACTGTTCTTTAGTAGGTTGCGATAGCACGTAAGGCATGAAACCATAATTTATGGTAGGGGCACCTTTACCCCCAGCATGTAAACATGGATTACTGTAGATGAGAGAACTTAAGCTTGTTGAAGGATTATCGGTTTGCAACATATCTATAAAATACCTTATTCATGTACTAACGATAGAAGATGGGGCATGTTCTTGCATACTTTATTTTGCAACTTTCCCAACTACAACTCAATTGATTTGGTAACCGTAGAAAACATAACTTCCACATCCTCATCGTCTACAAGTGTTATTCCTTTTGAACCAGTAACAACCCGCAAGCATTTCATTTCAAATTGAAACATTCATCCTCTCCAAGCGACTAACCTCAACTTGCATCTCAAGGGCGTATTGGACCCCCCTTTCAGTCTATGGAGGATCAATCCATACAAAAAATTTACAACTTTACTGCCCTTGATGCATCTTTGCATCGATATACACTTTACAGCCATAAAAGCGACGTCCTGCATTCATCTTGCTTTTGGAAACAACAACGTTACATTCAACTCCGCAATAGAAAAGCACAGATCAACCCATCATGCTAGAACTTGATCTATTGGGGTTTTGACTAGCAAGAACACTCATCAGCTTAGCATGCAGTGACTGGTGAGCTGGTTGGGGATTTTCGACTACAACATTTTGTTGCATAGCACAAATAAGTTGAGTCTCTAAGAAATCTGCTACTGCATTTAAACACAGCAGAAGCACCATCCAACAGTCCAACAATCCAAACAACACAAATTCAAACATAATATTACAAAACAATCCAATAATCTAACTTCAATACCATCATATTACAAAACACCATCCAACAATCCAACTTCAATATCAAAAAGCACAAATTCAAATAAGATTAACATGTTCGACATATATCAAAATCCAACATCATATTACAAAACAAAAACAATCCAACATTACCACTTTAGTCGTTAAACTCATGAAATTCTACCATGCTTCTTTTCTGTCTAGCGTAACCAATGGTCTCGAATTTCCTAAAGAACTGCTACTGCTTACTCAGCGTGTAGTGGAGGCCGAAGGTAATGTAGCTATTCGTTGAGATGGGCCAGGAACTTTTTCTTCTTGTACCAGTGGAGCGTGCGACGAGTTACCTTGTGATGATGAACCTGCTTCTCCTCTATGACGACGTCGTGTGTACACAAGCGCTAGAGGTGGAGCTAGAGGTGGAGATGGTGGTCTGGGCCTATCAAGTTTGTTCCTACACAACATAACATCTAAAATCCTTTGGATGTTAGTGCACATCCTCTTGCCCTCCTCGTCGGTTTGTCGTTTGCGAAGCTCTTCTGCTTCTTCCCATGCCCAGCGTATACCGGCAGCCTGTATATTTTAATGAAAATTAGCATCTTATACAACTATCATAACTTATTGAAATACTGCATACAACATCAAATTACCACGTTCCTCTCCAATGGTGCTCTAGGAACGTACGGACTTAACGCAGCATCGACTAAGGGCTGAAGAACACATCGCCGTGTAATGTTCCAGTATCACCTTTTGTATTGATTTATCGGAATAGTGGGCTCCATCTCAATAGCTGTAAGGCGCTCATTCCATAACTGAATGTATGTTCCATATTCCTCTTCGTCGTATATAGACGTGCATAATGGAGCATCATCCAATATGTGCTACATCATACCGAACTATCTCATAACCTGTTAGGTAAGTGAAATGCAGTCTGGGTGAAACATATCAATGGTACTCGCGCAGTCCAAAAGTATCTAGTAGCTGTATACATGACTGGAAGCTCAACAAGCACATCCTGTGTATACGGTGTCCATGTTACCTTGTCATCCTCCAGCACGTCTAACTCATTGCGGTAGAACTTAACACTCAGTATTGGAGTTTGGCGCTTCTATTTTGGTCCTACCCACCTGTCACACGATATTAACGATTGAATATTATACAATGAATGTTTAACTAAACTAAATGGATAATAAATATACCGAGACCCAAGCGGCATCGATGGATCAACAGCAGCAGGTGTCACTAACAATCCACAGGAAGATAAGTCCATGACCAAAGCTGCATTTCAAAAGAAAATATTACAAACCAAAATTTAGACAAATAGTGTATAACATTATGCTATTGAAAGTTGGTTCAAACCTGTACAAGTGTCAAACATCCACCAATCGATCTATTATCCAAAAGAGAAAGCCTAGATAGCTCTATATATGTATATGATAACACAGCACTACCCTAAGAAAACATACCACACTCCCTTAAATCGGCAATATATGGTAGCCATTTTAGATCCACCCGAGTCTTCGTATGATCGATCATCAATCTGGAAATAATAATGTGAAAATAATAGCACATGCCCGCTGCTAAATCTGAAGCTCTATAGCATAAGGTGGAATATCATGCGATAACTGACGTCGAAACCACATTACTTCCACGAACTTATTACCCCTTGTTTGTTCGGGGGGTGGGTCAAGACCAAGTAAGTCACGGCATAGTTGCATATAATCATACGATCCTCCTCCATTAGCCACTACATTGCCTTCAATAGGAAAACCTAACAACACTGCTACATCCCCTAATGTAATCGTCATCTCACTGACGGGGAAATGAAATGTGGAGGTATTTGGTCGCCATCTGTCAGCTAGAGCAGTGATAAAATATTGGTCAAGCTGAATGTAACCTAACTTCATTATGTGCAAAAATCCCGCCATCTCGATCTCAGCCAAAACTCCCAGATGGTTTGACGTCACTTTTTTCAATGATGTAGAGTGATATATAGTGGTATCTAGATCGTCAAATAGATCAAATGATAAATAAATAATTACAAAGTAGGAATAAAAGAAAGTGACGCAATATTAACAAAAATTAAACCACCTACATCCATATGTCGTTTGAAGTACGATGTTGCGCTTGAAGAAATAATACCCTACCATTAACTAGTCCAGGCTCCTCTCATCATACTTCACAAATTAAAAATATTAAAAATCGATTCATTTTGAAAAAAACGGGAACATTATCATTTAAACTAAACAACCCTACAATACAATAATGACAATTTGTACACATCTACATTGGTAGTTAAGCATCTAAAATCCTAATATCTAATACTAATAACGTAATACCAAATATCCAAACATCTACATTCCAATAAGGGCAAAATGTACACATCTACATTTGCAATTTGCATACACCAACTACTAACTAATATCCTAAAACCAATGCCATGATTTTTGATACCCAAAATTTCTAAGCCCTAATTTTGAAATGAGAAATTATGGTTAAATTCGTACCAATTTCATGCTCAACGTCTAACGTGCTTGCCATTCTCGGCTTTTTGGAACAATCTGATAAAAAAAATGAAGAAATTGAAGATATGGAAGTTTTGAATAATTTGGAGGAGATGAGTTTGGCTCTGAAATTCGAAACATGCAGAAACGAGTTGGGGGAAAGAAGAGAAATAACATTTCGGGTTAAGTGTGCAGGTTTTCTCTATAGGCAAATTTTAAATATTCTCCTTTGGGTGAATTTTCATATGTCGCCCAAAGGCGAATTTTCAAAAGTCACCCAAAGACGAATTTTGAAAATTCGCCTATATCCCACGTGTCCAAAATAGGCCTACATTTGTAGTTATTTCTGAAAGTGGTTCAATTGTATTATTTTTTTTGAAAATGGTTCAGTTATGCAAATTTTCCCACTTAATAACAAAACCTGACATATGAAATGTAGAATTTCACGCACATGCAAGTACACACACTCTCATATATTGAATTACATACTCACACACTGCTACACAACGCACTAACATGGCTACACACAAAAATGAACTCATACTATACCTGACAGCAATACACTCATACAACACAACACAATAAGACACACATTATCACTGTCACACTCTCGTATAAACACAACAACTTATAATACGCACATATAAACATGCACATACCTACCCCTCAGGCCCGGCCTAAAGGGGAGGCGAGAAAGACTTTTGTCTAGGGCAACACCACCTAAAACGATGAAGAGGGGCAAAAAAATCTCCAACTGCTTTTTAAATAAAATCGATTTAGTAAAGCAACAGGGCAACATAGATTATAAAATGAATCTGCAGCACAGTGGTTTCTGCGCATACAAAGTCCTCTTTCTGTGCAGGTTCAAGCCCTGTTTGTTGCTATTTTGTAATTTAACCTTCTTTCTTTTCAAAATTTTAATTTTGCTTAGGGAAACACATATCATTGGGCCGGCACTGCTACCCCTATCTCATGCACTAATATGTATAACACACATAGGACAAACACTCACTCAGCCCCTTCATACATGCACACATGAAAATTATCCATGTACGCCTCTCTAGACATAACTTGTACCTAACAACCTATACATATACTTGAGCATGCACATAAATAAACACATACGGTTCAAAGAACACAAACACACAAAAAATTCATACACTATCACTACACTCACACAAACACTGAGTACCTCAACAGACACACATACATGAAGACCACACATGCAGGATGCACGAACACACAAAAACAATAAAATGTACATATTAATTCAAGTTGTAAATGGTTTAATTATCAACTTACTTACTCCATTCACAAGTACACATCATTAAAGGCCATTTACTAAACTAATTCTAGAATGTGTGTGTATTGATTAATTAAACATAGGAACCCATACACCGCACTAGATTGGCTTCTCTCTATATGTGCTAGATGATGTAATAAATCATATACCCGAATTTGGGAAATTAATATAATTTATATGATTTGTTTTCAATGTTAAAATGAATAGAGTTTTTTGATTAGCTTGCCTAACAAGATGGATTTAAAGAAAATGGTTCGTGCAAACGATTTTTAGCAGGAAGGAGAATTCTGGAAATTGCATCGGGTTATTAAAACTTAGGCCAGACAATTGTCTAATGAATAAATATGAATATATCCAGCATTCCTTTTATACATGCAAGACTAACTTTTATTTAATGAAATAAAAACAAATTTCCATTCCAAATAACTTCTTTTCCAAACGACTTTTAATATCAATGATATTTATGCTTGTATAAAATTTTATTTCCATATTTTAAACTCATTTAAAATTAGATACAAATTTCATGATTTAAATCCTTTAATTAAATAATTTCAAAACCACTTTATCAAATAAAATTTCCATATTACAATTTAATCAATTAAATTACTATGACAAACAATAATAAATTATTACTTAAAAATTCGGTTGTTACACCTGAACTCCATTCAAACGTCAAACAGTGCACTTTCTTCATTTGTGTAGGGGAAGAAGAGTTCTGCTGGAAGAAGAAGAAGTTTAAAGAAGAGATTTCGTGCCCAAAATGGAAAATGAGGTTGTATTTATAAAGTTCGAATAAATATACATGTTTGAAACAACTATGTCTATTTGAACAAACAAACACTTCCATTCATGAAATAAAATTGCAAAAACTAAAAGCCATTTCCGCCAGAGAAATAATCTCAAGACCCATGCCTATCTGATCACAAAACCCCAACAGCCCCAAGGACCAAGGCCCGTCTTTTGACCATTAAAGAAATTTTATAGACCATTCCCCTTCACTAACTTCCTTCTTTAATATTCATACCGGTTTGTTTAGTAATTTGAGTATTAATATATAAAGAGATATATTCCCAGATATCTTGCAATGTGGGACTTCAAATTTGAGTATAACCCAAGAATATCCTACATTTCTATTCAAACTCTGACATGAATGAATGTCATAAAATTGATTTGAAAACCATAACATTACCATAAATAGTATAGATTATCCTACTTAGTACTTAATTACTTAAACAAGAATATCCTTCAACAGTACAAATGCTTTTATGTAATTGTTAACGGGATTTTTAACCCAGTTGAATTCAAAAGGAGGTAGAACATTCACACTAAGCCAAAATGACTCGAAACTTGACCAAAAGGCCTAATAAAGAAAGACAAGAGTCTCCAATGAGTTTAACTTAAAATTAAGCAAACTTTTCAGATCGGCATTGGTCCAATCCAATTCGGATCAGCATCGATCCGAATTTGTTGCTCATATACACCCTATTCCTTTTGTGTTGTGACTCTATGCCTCTACTAAGCTCATTTAACAAGTTAGGTAGCATTCCAATATCCAAGTTTAAGGGGTGAAGGTGCATCTGACTGAGAATACGGTTCAATCTAGCCCACGGGAGAATCATCATCAAACCAAGTCAACAAGCTATGAAATCATATTAAGAGAATCAAAACGAAGTAACAAAGGCAGCCAAGTAATCGAAGCATAAAAAATGTTTAACTATTTGGATCGGCCAATATGTTCCAATTGGATTGGTATCGATCCAAATAGTTTTCTCTGATAAGCTCTAAACTTCTTGGGTTTCCTATGCATGACGATTACAGGCTTCTGGAAAGGTAGATCTAGCCCAAGTGCTCTCCAACCCCTATAAATACCATCTCATCTACAGCATGAAAGGGATCTCTGGACTGGCTGCTATAATTCTGCCATTACTGTTATTTGCTCTTCTTCTCCCACATAACAGTCACAAAGAAGAAAATGAGGTCCTCTGATTGCCTTTAAGTACTTGTGATTTAGATCTAACTTAGGTGATTCAATCATATTGTAAACCAAATCTATCTTGTAACAGCAGTCAGCTAATAACAGCTATAGAACGGACATAGGCTTCATTAATAGCCGAACCACTATAAAATCTTGTTATATCTTTACTATTTCTTCCCTTTTTTCATTTATTCTCTATATTGTCTGTTCTGAGAAGCAGGGCCGGTGCTTTCACACTCAACCCAGGTTGTTGATCCATTTTTTATGTTAACATTTTGGTGCTTCCGTTGGGAATTGAACTTAGGCATAGATCTAGTTTTCTTCTTTGGATCCACCTGATCTAGAAACTAGATCCATGAAATCATCTCTAGGAAGTTTGAAGCTTGCGGTTGAAGATCAATGGTGGGGACAAAAAGACTTGCTTCTAAAAAGTTCCATAGGAGTTGTTATAGCCGTAGAAGAAACCAATCCTTGGCAAGTTGAAGTCATTGATGCTGATAATCCATTACTTGGAGCAGACTATGGAGCTAACATAGGAGATAAGGTGTCGGGATCTTCTACCCAGCATGAAGTCATCACTAAAGGAGAATTGAATAATATGGTTGATGAAATCAACCAAAGAAGGAGAACAACCAAAAAGCTCTTATGGACAAATTAAATGCCCTCTTGACCCTGCAATTATTAATTGCTCCTAAAATCATGCCAGAACCTACGACTGCCATGGAACAGGAAAACTCTTCTAATTTTGGCCTAAACAGAAGAAAGGGAAAGCAAAAGTGGAAAGGAGTGGTGGATGTAGCCACAAGAATCACCATAAAAGGAAACACAAGCACTCTTCCAACTGCAAAACGACATGCTACTAACTCGAATTTTGGGACGTAAACCCCATAGGAAGATATAGCGGTGGATCTCTTCGACTCTGAAATTGGTGAGAAATTTAACGACGACAAGTTGGAAGAAAATGCTAATATACTCAATACTGGTACGAAGGCCTAGATTGCCCCTTCACGACCAACCGTAAGCCAACAGAACTCCGAGGGAGTAGCTCTGTCGAAGATAAGAGATCTTAGGCTTCAACCACTTACCAAGATTGTTTGCCAAGTAAACACTTGGCATAGTCGTTGATAGTCAACTCACGGACTACCGAACATTAGAAGCATATATCGAGGATATGACCAAGCGCTTAATGGACGAAAGTAAGTATAGAAGGAATGATAAATGGGGATCCACTCCAAGCCAGACTCCCTTCACTGATGACATTTTGAATGAACGGTACTTTGAAAGGTTTACTATGCTGACTATGTCATCTTACGATGGAACCAGAGATCCAAAACCTCACTTTTACAAGTATAGTTGGTACATGGATGGAGCAAATGCTTCAAATGTTGTTCGATGTAGATGTTTTCCTATATTCCTAGAGGGAATTTCTTCTGTGTGGTTCACCAGGCTCCTACCAAAATCATCTCCACATTCAATGAATTAGCGACAAAATTCCTTGATTGGTTTGGGTTTCACATGGCACAACTAAAGGACATGATGTCCTTATCTGGGCTATTCTAGGGATGAAATTAACCTTTGAAATCCTTTTGAGTTGGTTCAACACCACGGTTATTCAAGTAAGTAACCTAAACGAAGACATGGTCTTCACGGCCCTAGTCTGCGCTATCCACCTCAACACTGAATTCGGAAAACGGATCAAAATGAAATAACCTACCATTAAGGAGTACTTTAACCGAAAGGCAAGCCATTACTTGAGACTGGAAGAGGCGGAGGAGCTAGAAGGAAAACCTGCTAACCCACAGCCAACCAACGCTGGCCAGAATGGCATGTCAACTAAACAAGGTGCAAACACCTCCGGAACCGCTGCAGGAAATATGGAGAAGGATGGTGTAACGAATCGCTATTTGAACTATTAAAATCGAAAATAAAACCACACATGTTAGACTTGAAGTGTTCGAAACAATAGATTGTTAATTAGTTTAGGGTAAATAAAATCAATCACTAAATCACAGACACGGAACAGGCAAATTATCTCATAGAGGAATAAATAAAACACAGTAGTTAATGAAGCTACTAAATACATAGTCTTAAATAGATACATAATATCAGAGTCTAAAAGCAAATACAACAGAAACTCCAAATACTTAAGTCCATTAATTACATAAGCAACTGATTGGAAAGTAACTGAAAAAGGAAATAATAGATAGATAGCAAAGCTCCAGCAGATCTCTAGCTCCAAAAGGTGGATCCAGGGCTTTGATACTCAAGCTGTGATACTCAGGCTGATCCGAGCATAAATTCAAACAAAACACTCAAGTCAGGACTAACATACTTATATAAGTAAACCAACTCAAGTGAACCGTACAAAAAATGCATCAGTACCTTAAAGGATGTTTGGGATTGCCATCCTTTAAGGATCCGTTAAACTATTTACTATGCAGTAATATACGCTATATATGTAATGTCTAGCAGTAAAGTACAATATAATGAAATAGTGTTGAGGCGTTACCCATGTCCTCCTTAACACATTTTATAATGTCGTAATCTATGCAGTACTGTAAACTCCACCAAACTGGTGGGCTATCAAGGAGCACTCTATAGGTACGACACAAAAAAAATCGTAGTGGGCTTGCTAGGGAAGATGACAAGGCACGCAAGGCTATACGCTGGGTAGGATTCTACCCTTTTGCAGCACAAAGCTGGTGGTAAAGCATAGCAGCTACTACCGTCCACCTCGAAACAACACTCTCATAATCAAAAGCGCCCCAAATCAATCACAAAGTAAAGTTATGGTATCGAAGAAGAGTGTCCGATAGGAGGAGCGACCTCACTTGGCCTGGTGAAGGCTCCTGTTTTAGTCATCCAAACTGACTAGGGGGTGAGGGTCGCGTTTCTTACCTCATACTAGAAGCGTTCGTCAAGCCCTCCTACTTCGTTCTAGATCCTCCACTATATGTACACTTGTTAAAGTGGTTTCGAAATTGGCAGAGAGTATGATAATATCCAACCCCGGTCTCTTTAACAACTAACCGTTATGTTTTTTACACCGTAATCATTTTATAAAATTATTTAAATCATAAATCTTAAAGTATATAATCTAAATCAATGCTAAAATATTTAACTTCAATTATATTTTAAGTTTAAAACATTTATTTTAAAATTTATATTAAATCAAATTATTACATTCCAAAATCATACCTTTAAATCTTAAATTAAATCCTATTTAAATTTTTAAATCCTTTGAATAAAATTTAATTACAAATTATTCTCCACTTAACTTCTTAAATTTATTTATTAAAGTTATTATATAAAATCTACATTTATTTTATTAAATTAAAACTATATTTTATATACTAAAAAAACTATATTTATTATATTAAATTAAATTAAAAAATATTTATTATATTAAATTAAATTTAAAATATATTTGTTACAGTGGATTGAATTAAAAATATATTTATTATATTAAATTTACTTTTAACTTATTTAAATTATATAATTAAACTAATTCAAAATTGTTAGCTAAAAATCTTAAAATTTCGTTTAAATCATATTTAGCTTATAATTTAAACTTTAAAAAATATAAAATATTATTATTTTCCCAATATTAATTTTTGAATAAAATTATTAAATTAAATAAATAATCAAATTTATTAAATCAAAATATACTTTAAAATTTTAGAAAATAATTTAAAATAAATTTAAAACCGACCAACGGTGCTTGTATAATTTTTTTTACCCTAAGTCAAGTGGTTGGGTTTATATCATTTCAACCCAAAATTTTACTTAAATTTCCGAATATATTTCATTTCAACCCATATCCCAAATTCAAATGAATAAAATCACTTGGGTCTATCATTTTAACCCATAACGATTTTTCCTAATCTAACAGATCGTTCGGGTATGTATCATTTCAACCCATAGTTAGGGAACTTGTAGTGTGATATAAAATAAACATGACATAACATAGCATATCATATAACACATCAATGCGCATAACAATATATATCATGTTATAACATTTTACTATCAATTCAAATGATGTAGATCCACTTAAAATAAGCATCAGTTGTGAGTGATTGCTCACCTTTTGTGGCTAGAGAAATTGACAAGAACGGCGAATAGACACGACGAAACACGACGAACACAAACAGAAATCTGATTCAAGCTAGCAAATCCAAATCTGAATCAAGTTATGAACTTTGAAGCAAACCTTTTTTCTACTTTTTTTTTTATGAGAGGTGGATTTTAGCCAAGGGGTTCTAGGATGTAGGCAAGTGGCTAGACGATGGAGCTAGGGGCGATGCTGAGGAGGGCTGTTGTCAACGGTAGGAGTAGCGGTGACTTGTGGGTCGATGACGGTGCCTAAAAAGGCGAAGGGGTACAACAAAAAGGAGGAAGAAAGAGGAGGAGATGGAGAGCCAAGGTTAGGGTTTTGGGTGATTGAAGGAGATGGTGGCTAGGCCAGGGTTTGGGTGATGGAGTGGAGGAGCAAGGTGGGGGGATTTAGCAATTTAGGATTTAGATTTTCTTACTGATTTCTGGAGTTGAGAAGAACGAGAAGGAGGAGATGACAAAATTGTACATACTTGTTATTTTGTACGTAGTCTAAACAGGTGGGTGAGGTGTTGGTTCAACCAAGAGGTGTTGGTTCAACCAACCCCCTTCGCCTACCCCAAGGATCAAGCATCTATTCACATATATACTAATATAATACTAGTACAAATACAAAAAAATACAGAGAGAAATACAAAAATAAACACAGGGAAAAATACAGGTAAACTACACATGCAAACACCGTAAAAAATGCACATTTTTACGCTGTAGCTGCAGATTTGAAGATAGAGGAATCAAATTTTGACAAAACGAAAAGTGGAGAGGAGATTAGAATTCGGTCTAGTTTCATAAAAAAAGAATAAATTTCAAATTTAAATGTTTCAATCAAAAGTCAAACTTTGACAAGTTTGACCAAAATTTGAAATTTCAGAAAATTTTCTATTTTATTGAATTTGGAAAAATATGTTACTCAATATCCTAAAAACCGATATTTAAATTCAAATTTATTTAAATTTTAGAATATTTAATTCAAAAATTCAAATGAAGATTCTTTTAAAATTTGACTAAATTTACGGGTCGTTACACTCTCCCCCACTCAAATCTTTTCGTCCCCAAAAAGGAACGATCCACTGCACCTTTATGAGGTTGATAGATTTCCTCTTCGGCTGCTTCGTACCTCTATCGAAAATACAAAGTGGCTTCCTCTCAACAGTGAGATTTAGTTCAACATCCAAACTCTCGAGTAAAGTAGGCTGAACAATCATGGAAGGATTATGAAGATACTTGCGAAGATGCGAAACATGGAACACATTATGCACTCCAGTTAGCTTCTTTGACAAATTCACCCGATAATCTAGAGGACCTATTCTCTCTAAGATGCGGAAAGGACCAATGAATCTAGGAGCAAGCTTCCCTCTCCTACCAAAGCGAATCACATTTTTCAGCGGTGAGATCTTCAAAAAAACCTGATCGCCCATTGAAAATTCCAAATCCTTTCTCCGCCTATCAGCATACTTCTTCTGCCTATCCTGAGCAATCCTCATCTTCCTCTTGATCTCCTCAACCTTCTCGGATGCTTCTAGAATCATATCGGGTCCAATAACCAAACGATCACTGGATTTAGTCCAGCAAGATGGAGATTTGCAATGTCGTCCGTAAAGAGCGGTAAACAGAGACATTGCGATACTAGCCTGAATTTAAAGGATGAGATTAAATAGATCGATGCTTACACTAACCTTAATTTAATAATTAAGATTATACCTTTTAGTTGTTATTATATGTGAATTCAATGAGATGGAGATGATCTTCCTAAGATGCTTCATAATCAAGAACACAGCCTCGAAGAAGATCTTCCAGAATCTGATTAATTCTTTCCGTCTGATCATCGGTCTGAGGATGATAAGTTGTACTCAGATTCAGATGAGTATCCAGAGCTTCCTGAAATGCTTTCCAAAACTGACTGGTAAAGATAGGATCTCCATCACAAACAATGCTGGATGGAACACTATGAAGCCTGACAACCTCTCTCATATAAATCTCAGCTAAACTTGAAGCTGTGCGAATAGACCTGACATGAATGAAATGAGCTAGCTTGGTCAATCTATCAACAACTACCCATGTACTCTCATTACCCCTTCTTGTCCTTCGTAATCCATCAAGAAAATCCATAGAAACCTGTTCCCACTTCCAATTGAGAATCTTAAGGAGTTGCAACAATCCAACGGTCTTTTGAGGATCAGCCTTAACATATTGACAAGTAGCACATCGACTGACTTAAAGGGAGATATCTCACTTCATACCACTCCACCAATGTAGCTTCTTCATATTTTGGTACATCTTTGTCACATCGGGATGAATAGAAAGTCTAGAAAGATGATTTTCTTTAAGCACTTCTTGCCTTAATCCATCGACATTCAGAACAAAAATCTGGTTATTGATCCTTAAAATCCCTTTACTATCAATCTATTCTCCCATTCCATCTTGGTTGCCACCTTCCCTATTACGAACATTCTCTTTAATAAGCCTTAACATCTTGACTTCATCCTACTTGGCTGCGATATGATCCAAAAGAGACGATGAAACTACAATCTGACATAACATTACCTTTTTTTGACTTAAGGCATTGCCTACCACATTAGCCTTCCTAGGAGTGTAGTTGATGTTAAGGTCATAAGCAGCTAGAAACTCGAGCCATCTAACTTGCCTTTGGTTTAAATCCTTCTGGATGAAAATATACTTCAACGACTGGTGATCCATAAAGAGCTCAAACTTAGTTCCCAAAAAATGGTGTCTCTACAACTTCAGAGCAAACACTACAATAAGCAATTCTAAATCATGAGCTACATAATTGGCTTCATGGATCTTCAACTAACGACTAGCATAAGCAATAACCTTTCTATTCTGCATCAAGACAGCGTCTAAACATTCTCGACTAGCATCAATATATACCATTAATCCTTTTTTTCCATTTGGAATGGTAAGTACTGGTGTAGAAGTTAGCTTGCGCTTTAACTCATTGAATGCAACTTCATATTATCACTCCAGATAAACTTGGCATTCTTACGAGTCAAAGCAATGCAAGGTGCAGCAATTCAAGCAAAATTATCAGTGAATCTTTGATAATAATCGCCTAAGCCCAAAAAGCTACGAATGTCCGAAGGAGTCTTGGGTCTTTCCCGATCCTAAAATAGAATAGGGATTTTGAATTCAAAGAAAGATAAGATAATCAAACTACGAAGGAAGAAAGGTGGATAGACTTACATTGATTGCGACGACCTTAAAAGGATCGAATGAAACCCCATTTTTAGAAACAATATGCCCAAGGAATTGGACTTCATCCTTCCAGAAATGGCATTTGGAAATCTTAGCTTCAGTTGATGACTTCTAAGGGTTTCAAGAACAAAACTCAAGTGTATTTCATGCCCCGCCTCTGAATTAGAAAAGACAAGAATATCGTCGATGAAGACAAGAACGAACTTGTTGAGAACATCATGGAAAAAACGATTCATAAGATCAACGAAGAAGGATGGTGCATTAGTCAAACCAAAAGGCAAAACTAACCATTCATAGAAACCATTCTCGATACGGAAAGCCATTTTGGGAACGCTTTCCTCAGCAATTCTGAGCTAGTGAAAATCGATGACAAAATTAGTTGAGAGAAAATTTTAGCTCCATAGAGTTGATCGAACATGTCATTGATACTAGGCATAGGATATCTGTTCTTCATAGAAAGCTTATTCAGCTCCCTATAATCAACGTACATCCTCAAGGAACCATCATATTTAGCGACAAATATCATAGTTTCTCCCCATTCCGAACGACTCGGCCTAATCAAACTCTTGGAAAACAAGTCTTCTATCTGCTTCCTCAACTTAATTTTCTTCTGGGTGCCATCCATCTGGGAGGAAGGCTACTGCTCGGGTTCCAGGAATAAGGTCAATGCAAAATTCAATTTTCCGCTTAGGAGGAAGAGAAGAGACTTCATTAAAAACATCAGGAAAGAGTTTGACAACAGGAGTGAAGTCAATGTCTCTAGGATGAGAATCAAGAGAAAAGATAAAACTACCAGCATAATCCTGAGGCATACAGCATTCAATTACCAAAGGATTACCCTTATCATCAACTAAAGAAACAGTTCGAGATTTGTAAGATATAATAGTTTTATATTTCTTTAGCCAATCACCTCCAAGAAAAATGTCAAAAGCATCAAAACCCAGAACATAGAGATTTCCAATAAAATGGTGCCTCTGGTAAAGGAGTGCCACCCATTTACAAATCCTACTAAGGTTCGTGGGACCACCAGTAGGATTAGACACACATAAGGATCCAGTTGCATATTCAGGTGAAAGAATGTGCTCAAAATTATTATAAAGGTCAACAGAGATAAAACTATAAGATGCACTGGTGTCAAATAAAACACGAATAGGATGAGAATACAAAGTAAAGGTACCCTGAAGTGTGCCCTTAGTATCATTACCAATAGGAGTGGAAGAAGTAACTGCAAAGATCTTAGATGACCTACCCTTCTGCTGAGTAGGACAATCCTTCTTGAAGTGGCCAGGCAGCAAAAAAATATGGAAAAGATCATGCCTAGTCATCTAAACTGGAGGAACAGAAGCTCCAACTGAATTAGGACAGCTGTTGTCATAGAGTCCCTTCTGGTCACACTTGAAGCAAGTGATGAAAGATAAATCAATAGGCTACCTTTGAGAAGAAGAAGATCATAAACCCTGAGTCTTCTGCCAAATCCTTTTCTACTGCTAGAAACCGAACTTCCTCTTCTTGGAGCTGCTGGAAGAACGCTGAGATGAAGCTGTACAGACAACATGTGCCGCCTTAGAAGCGGGGTTCTTATATCTAATAGCCATATCCATTAATCTAGTAAAAGATCCATGCACATGAACAATCAGACGATCATAATACTCCAAGCGAGCTCTAGCTATAAACTTCTCATTCTTCTTAAGTGGGGTATTAATCAAGCTAGGACCAAAGTTGGACGGTTCATTGAATTTCCTCTCATACTCAGAAAATGTCATATTCCCCTGCTTAAGATCCATAAACTCCCTGTGTGGGTGAGACTTCCCAGCTTCGGGCATCCATTTAGCTACAAAAGGTTCCATGAAATAAGGTATTCAAGATTTAAGGAAGATTCCAAAGTGATAAATTAACCAAATTTGAATCCAACTCAAGATTTATACCTAAACTGCTCCCAAGTGATATCTGCCTCAATAGTGTGGGCTGTAACTGACTCCCACCTATCCTGGGCTGCCTCCTGCAACTGCCAAGCTTCTAATTGACGCTTCTGAGCATCAGTGATCTCAAGACCTGTGAAAATCCTCTTTAAACTCCTCAACCACTGCTGAGCCTCAATGATACTCTCTGCTCCAGTAAACTTGGTACCACCAAGCTAAGTGTACTCCTTATAAAGAGTGGTAAATCTAACAGGTGCAATGGGTTCTGGTGCTGGGACAATTCCTCGACCCCTACCTCTAGCATTCCTATGACTCATCCTGGAAATTCAAGAATGGATTTTAGGACAAAGGTAAAGATTCAGACTTAAGAAGTCCTAATCAAGAATTCTAACTAACAAGGTAAATTCGAAGGAAGAATTTCATGGAAAAGGATTAGATTTTAAAACAAATTTTTATATCCAAAAATACTTTAAAAACTTTTTAAAAATCATTTTAAAATCATTTTTACTTTTAAAATTCGCTTTCTTATAAGAAATGACTCTGAGACTGATTTTACTCATTCTAGGGTATCGTTGACCTATCTTTAACGAATTTTTACCACGTAGGCTAAGGTTTGCTTAAAAACCTAGCTTTGTTACCGGCTGTAACGACCAGCTATTTTGGACCATTCAAATCGACAATAAAACCACAGATGTTAGTCTTGAAGTGTTAGAAACAACAAATTCTTTGTTATTTTGGGGTAAATAAAATCAATTACATAATCACAGACATAGAACAAGTAGAATATCTCGCAGCAGAATAAATAAAACATAGTAGTTCATGAAGCAACTAAATACATAGTCTTAAACAGATACATAATATCAGAGTCTAAAAGCAAATACAACTGAAAATCCAAATACATAAGTCCACTAATTACATAAGCAACTGACCGGAAAGGAAATAATTGAAATAGGAAATAATAGATAAATAGCTAAGCTCCAACAGATCTTTAGCTCCAAAAGGTGGATCCAAGGCTGTGATACTCAAGTTGAGACACTCAGGCTGACCCGTGCATAAAGTCAAACAAAACACTTGAGTCAGGACTAACACTTTTTATGAGTAAACCAACTCAACTGAACTGTACAATAAAATGCATCAGTAACTTAAAGGATGTTTGGGATTGCCATCCTTTAAGGATCCGTTAAAGTATTTAATATGTAGTAATATATGCTATATATGTAATGTCTAGCAGTATAGTATAATATACTAACAAATAGCATTAAGGCGTTACCCATATCCCCATTAACACATTTTATAATGCCGTAGTCTATACAGTACAGAAAACTCCACCAAACCGGTGAGCTATCAGGGAGCATCCCATAGGTACAACATAAAACAAAATTGCAGTGGGCTTGCTAGGGAAGATGACGAGGCACGTGAAGCTATACCCTGGGTAGGATTCTACCATTTTGCTGCACTAGGTTGGTGGTGACGCTAGCAGCTACTACAGCCCACCTTGGAACAACACTCCCATAATCAAAGGGGCTCCAAATCAATCACAAAGTAAAAAATATGGTATTAAAGATGTGTGTCCAATAGGAGGAGCGACCTCACTTGGCCTAGTGATGGCTCCTATTTTAGTCACCAAGCTGACTAGGGGGTTAGAGCTGCGTTTCTTACCTCATACCAGAAGCTTTCGCCAAACCATCCTACTTTGTTTTGGATCCCCCACCGCGTGTACAGTTGTTAAAGTGGTTTCAGAATTGCAGGGAGTGTGACAATATCCGACCCCAGTCACTATAACAACAAATCGTTATATTTTTCACACCGTAGTCATTTTATAAAATCATTTAAATAATAAATCTTAAATTATAATTTAAATCAATACTAAAATGTTTAACTTCAATTATATTTTAAGTTTAAAACATTTATTTTAAAATTATATTAAATCAAATTATTACATTCCAAATCATACCTTTAAAACTTAAATTAAATCTTATTTAAATTTTTAAATCCTTTGAATAAAATTTAATTACAAATTATTCTCCACTTAACTTATTAAATTTATTTATTAGAGTTATTATATAAAATCTACATTTATTTTATTAAATTAAAATTATATTTTATATATTAAATAAAACTATATTTATTATATTAAATTAAATTAAAAATATATTTGTTATATTAAATTAAAAAATATTTGTTATATTAAATTAAAAATATGTTTATTATATTAAATTTACATTTAAAATATTTAAATTATGCAACTAAAAAAAATTAAAAATTATAAGTTAAAAATCTTAAAATTTCCCTTAAATAATATTTAACTTATAATTTAAACTTAAAAAAATATAAAATATTATTATTTCCTAAATATTAATTTTTAAATAAAATCATTAAATTAAATTAAAAATTAAATTTGTTAAATCAAAACATACTATGAAAATTTAGAAGATAACTTAAAAAAAATTAAAAACTGACCACTGGTATATGTATAAAATTTTCTACACTATGGTCAAGTAATTGGATATATATCATTTCAACCCAAAATTTTAATTGAATATTCGGGTATATATCATTTCAACCCGTATCCCAAATTCAAATAAATAAAATCGCATGGGTCTATCATTTCAACCCATAATGATTTTTCCTAATCTAACATATTGTTCGGGTATGTATTATTTCAACTCATAATCAGAGAATTTGCAGTGTGATATAAAATAAACATAACATAACATATAACACATCAATGAGCATAACAATATATATCATGTTATAACATTTTACTGTCAATTCAAATGGTGTCGATCCACTTAAAATAAGCATATCAGTCGTGAGTGATTGCTCACCTTTCATGGCTAGAGAAATTAACAAGAACGTCGAATAGACATGATGAAACACGACGAACATGAACAGAATTCGGATCCAAGCTAGCAAATCCAAACCCGAATCAAGCTATGAACTTTGGAGCAAACACGTTTGTTTCTACCTTTTTTTTTTCTTTTTATGAGAGGTGGAGTTCGCCCAAGGGGTTATACGTCGTGGGCTAAGGACTGGAAGACGGAGTGAGGGGTGGCGCTTGGGAAGGCTGGTGGCGCTGGTAGTCAGCGACAGGTATGGAGATGGGTTGTGGTTCGGTGGCGACGGAAAAGGAGAGGAAGGGGTGTGGAATAAAGGAGGAAGAAAGAGGAGGAGATGGAGAGTGAAGGTTAGGATTTTGGGTGAAGGAAGGAGATGGTGGCTAGGCTAGGGTTTGGGTAATGGAGTGGAGGAGTAAGGTAGAGGGATTTGGGAATTTAGGGTTTAGATTTGCTTACTAGTCTCTAGAGTTGAGAAGAAGGAGGAGGAGATGAGAAAAATGCACATATTTGTTATTTTGTACATAGTCTATACAAGTGGGTGAGGTGTTGGTTCAACCAACCCCCTTCACCTACCCCAAGGGTCAAGCATCTATTCACATATATACTAGTATAATACTGTATAAAATACTAGTGTAAATACAAACAGAATATAGAGAGACATACAGAGACAAACATAAGAAAAAATATAGGTAAACTACGCACAGAAACACCGTCAAAAATATGCATTTTATGCTGTAAGTTGCAGATATAAAGATGTAAGAATCAGATTTGACGAAACGAGAAGTGGAGAGGAGATTAGAATTTAGTCTAGTTTCATAAAAAAGAATAAAATTTAAAATTTTCAACCAAAAACCAAAATTTGACCAAAATTTGAAGTTTTAGAAAATTTTCTATTTTGTTGAATTTGGAAAAATATACTTAATATCCTAAAAATTGATATTTAAATTCAAATATATATAAATTTCAAAATATTTCATTCAAAAATTCAAATGAAGTTTCTTTTAAAATTTGGTTGAATTTATGGGTCATTGCAGATGGAAACTAGAAAAGGAAGAACCAAAATTCCAATAAGCAAAATAGAGGTAACAAGCGACTTAAAGGCTTGGGGCCCGAAGACTACACCCCGCACAATGATACTCCACAAGACATCTACCTTGCGACATAAAGGACGGAGGAGTACAAGATGCTTCCTAAAAAGAAAGTGACTGAACAGCAAAAGCGTTCCCGAAAGTACTGCCGCTTCCATGAAACATATTTTCACAACACAAATGGGCGCTGACACCTGAAGAACCTAATTAAAGAGCAGATTCAAGAAAACAAGCTTCAATAGTGTGTGAAGAAGCTACAAAATCCTGACTAGCCTGCTGCACCCCAAGCTCCTAAAGACTGGGGAGACCAAGATGGAACCAGCAAAGAGGGATTCATACGTACCCACTAAAGACTCATCATCGGAACAATATCTGGACGACCTCCTCTAGTGCATAAGAGTTGGGGAGAAACTAAGTGATATGTAAGCTCATTGAAACATGTTCCGAAAGATTCATGCTTCACGATTGAAGATGGAACTCCTATTAAGCAGGAGAACCCGGACTGATGATACAGTATTCTAGAATCGAGACATTGAAGGAATAGAAGCTCCGATCCTCGATCCCATGGTCTTGACGGTAGGAATCGGACCATCCATGATCCGACAAGTATTGGTGGACAATGGCAATTCTGTCAATATCATGTTTGGGCACAAGTTTGATCAAATGAAGATCAGTATGAAAGACGTATCTACTTAACAAACAAAGATCCAGGAATTCACCAGTGAATTTAAGCAACTTATCAGAACAATTGATTTTCCCGTAGAACTTGGATAAGGCAACCGAAGAGTTGTCCTCATCCAAACCTTGGTGATCGTAGATGAAACGTCTGCCTACAATGCTTTCTTAGATCGGTGCTTTGGTAGATTTCAGGATTGCTTTAGCTCAGTGATGTCTAACCATGAAATTTCCAACAGGGAATGGAGTTAGGGTGATCAAAGGAGACCAAAGTATTGCTAGAGAATGCCATATCGCAGAACTGCACAAGCCTAGAAGAAAAGAAAAGGGGAAGAATGTGGGGGGAACTCTCCATATTCATGAACCTACCACATAGCAACTATAGATCCTCCCTTGGCTTGGAGACCATAGCCGATTCGATAAGGCTTTGGACCCTAGAAAGAAAAGTTTATGGGAGGATCGGGAGCACCGACTGAATAGATGATGCCTGTCCCAATCGATATGAATGAACCAACTCGGGTCCTAAAAATTGGGTCATACCTTGGAAACAAGATGCGATAGGAACTAATCAAATTTCTTCGTACCAGCCTGGACATATTTTCTTGGACGCATTCCAATATGTGTGAGATGTCGTCGAAGATTACATGCCATGCATTCAACATCGATCCCAAGTATACACTAGTGAAGCAGGAGAGGTGTAGCCTAGGAACCAAACTATCCAAAGCGCTAAGAGAAGAAGTGAATAATTTAACGGCGAATGGCTTTATCAATAATGCAACCTATCCCAAATAGGTTTCCATCCCGGTCTTGGTCAAGAAATCCAATGGAAAATGGCAAATTTGTATCAACTACTTTGACCTAAACACTGCCTAAGGGGAAGCTTTCCACTACCTAGAATCAATCATCTTATGGACGGAACAGCAGGACATGAATTGCGATCAGTCAAGGATGCTTATCGGGACACAACTAGATCATGAGGTGCGAACCAGACTAGGAAAACACCAGTTTTATCACTAATCTGAGATTATATTGCTACAAAGTGATGTCATTCAGGTTAAAAATTATTGGGGCAATTTACCAACAACTTGTGAATGCCATGTTCAAACATCAGATCGAGAAGACTATGGAAGTCTATGTAGACAATATGTTAGTTAAATCATGCATAGGCGCAAATCTCTTAGACAACCTCACCGAAATGTTTGAGATACTCCATAAGTATAGAGAGAAACTCAATCCACTTAAATGTCACTTCAGGGTAGTCTTTGGAAAGTTCCTAAGATTCATTATATGTGCTAGAGGCATCGAAGCTAATCCCTAACAAATTATCGCTTTGTGGGAAGTCGAGGCCCCAAGGAACAAGAAAGGGTTACAAAGCTTGAATGGAAAAGTTGTAGCGCTCTAGCAATTCATCTCAAAAGCAATCGATAAATTTATATCATTTTTTGACGTGCTAAAGAAGGGAAAGAAGAACTTCGAATGGAATCAGGATTGTCAGACTGCCTTCGAAGAAATGCAGCAACATGTGGAGACTCCGACAATCCTATCCAAGCCTTTAAATGGAGAAGACTTATTTATCTACTTAGCAGTCTCGGCCCATGCACTAAGTTCCACGCTTGTACGTGAAGAAGCTAGGGTGTAGCGACCCGTATATTACATCAGCAAATGGCTCACTGGAGCCAAGAAGAATTATCTAAAGTTGGAAAAACTAGTTTATTGCCTCTTGATCGTGTTTAGAAAATTATGACCATACTTCCAGGTGCACCCGATCAAAGAAATAACTGATCAACTTTTAAAGCAGGTGTTGTCCACCCCGAGATCTCCAGACGGCTTATCAAATGGAACATTGAATTGATTCAATATGAAATCACTTACCATCCTCGAAGGGCGATCAATGGGCATGCACTAGTAGAATTCATTACCGAGTTTACAATATAAGATAATGAAGAAGAAATTATTCTGTAAGTGGAGATAGACCGGAGGTTGTTCATCGATGGTGCATCAAACAACTTATGCTTGGGGGTAGGTTTTATGCTTGAAACTCCTAAAGGACGATCCCTTTGCTATGCCTTATGCTTGGAATTCCCTGCAACAAATAATGAAGTGGAATATGAAGCATTGATGGCTGGACTGAAAGCCGTAAAGGAACTCGAGATAAAGTCCATACATATCTATAGTGACCCTCAGTTGGTCATCTGTCAGGTGAGCGGCGAATATCAAGCCTGAGGAGAGAACCTCACTTTGTGTTTATGAAAAGTGCAGGATTGCTAAATGGCATTAAGAACTACACTATAACTCATATCCTGAGGGAACAAAACATGAAGGCGGACTATCTAGCTAAGTTGGCTAGCTCCAAAGAAGCTCAGTCAATAGGACTAGTCCCAGTTGAAACTCTAACTGCCCCAAGTATAGGCAAGATGGATATCGATTGGATTTTCCGAACAATCGAAGAACCAGAGACATAGGTGACAACGATCAAGGACTATCATCCTAGAGGAACACTTCCCATGAATAGGAATCAATGGAAAAAGCTCCTTGCTCAGGTGTGTGACCAACGATGAAGCTCGAAAAATCCTCAAGGAAGTTCATAAAGGTGACTGAGGAGATCAGACTGAAAGGCATTGCCAATAAGATTCTTCAATATGGGTGATTTTGGCCAACGGTCAATCGCGATGCAACAGATTAAGCCAAACGGTGTGACAAATGCCAAAGATTCATCAAGATCAAAAGAACTCCTTCAACAGAGGTAATAAAGATGGTCAGCCCATGGTTATTCGTGGTTTAGGGAAGCGATTTGGTTGACATATTGCCAAAGCTGAAGGAGGAACCAAATACACGGTCGTTGCTATTGAGTACTTCATTAAATGGGTCAAAGCAGAACCGTTGGCCATACAAAGAAAGTTGTTAACTTTGTTACTAAAATGATTATTTGTAGGTTTGGAGTGCCACAAAAAATCATAATGGATAATGCGACTCAATTCGAAAGTGCTGAATTCAAAGACTTTTACAAATGCTTCCAAATCAAGAAAAGCTTCTCCATAGTTGCACATCTGCAGGCAAACGGGCAGTTGGAGGCAGTAAACAAGATCATCAAGTCCACCATCAGAAGAGGCCAACTAAAGCTAAAAGGAAATTGAATTGATGAAGGCTTATAGAACAACACACAAATCTACAACCGGTCACTCTCTATTCGCTCTGGCATATGGTTCAAAAGCAATGGTCCCAATCAAAATGGAGGTCTCTTCTAATAGAAGGATAAACTTCAATCAACAGTAGAACGAGTAGCTCCAACTCGAATCGCTCGAAATGGTCATTGAGAAGTGGGAATAAGGCAAGCTATGGACCGACGCTCACCAGAAAAGGGTCTCACAACATTTCAACTCTAAGGTCCGTAACGGTACCTTTGAATTACGAGATCTTATCCTCAAATAGGTCTACCCTATACTAGGAGCATTCGGACCAAACTGGGAAGGAACCTATGTGATTAGTCAGAAGCTAGGGGATGGAACGTTCAAGCTAACAACCGTTGATGGAACCCAAATTTGTAGTGCTTGGAATAGCAAATCGCTATGTCATTACTTTATCTAAGACTATCTTATGTATTTCCTTTCTTACGTAAATAAGCAATCCGTAGATACCAGAGGCATTATAAATAGGCAGAACTTGCCCAACTATTATTTCAATTAATGAAATTGCTTTTCTTTCGTAACCAATGAATCCACGTTCGCATAAGTAACCTGCTGAGTTGATGGGTCAAATCAACTCAAAACCATCCTATCGTTGCTTAATATAATGGAACCACACTCAAGTATGTCCCATTTACCCGCCGAGTCGACGGAAGAAAATTAACTCAAACCCTTAGATTGACGAAACTCAATCTTTGTCTTCTAAGAGCCGATGTACCTCTGGCGGTACTGGGAAGGTTCGAATCAAAGCTACGCATTTTGTAAGCAGTACACCAACTCTTGGATTGTGAAATCACATTTAAGTGAACAAGTTTACCCAAGTTGCGCATCTTGTAAGCCACATATCGCTTCTTGGTTCGCAAACGATGATCGTGTAAGCCTCGATCCCGCTATGCGCATTTCGTAAGCCTCACACCACTACTTGGATCAGAAAATTTGCATTCAAAGACGAGGAACTCTCATATTACAAAAAGGCTTGAACCGCCACCAGAGCGAAGGAAATAGCACACCAAGAAGTGACATGTGTACACAGTATCCTTAATGTTAGGATTGCGATGGAATCACTTAATAGTATGTGAAGCAATCGGTGTTGATTGGCATCACCAATCACTTAGTAAAATTCTTAAGTGAATAAATCACTCACAGTAAGGCCATTAAAAAAAGCTTCATGGATATCTCAAGTCAGAAATCAAAATGGGATATCTAAAACAAGGACAATAAAACTAGAAGATCCCAAAGATAGGAGTTGCAGTATAAATCTAACTAGAGGCATCCAAAAGACCACAAGGGGCACACAGTCTCATATCAACTATTTGGAGTGAACAGTCCCGTGAACTAGAGTGCACAAATTCGCCAGCACTCGACCAAACTAGCAAAAACTTCATAGTTCTATTACCCCAAAAAAAGAATTTTGGCAGTAACTACAAGACTAAATAAAATAGTACAAGAAAATATCAACGACTACTCACATAAACAAAATCATGTTGCATAAAAAAATAGTGGTATAAAAAGGTTACAGTGCACAGAATGTAGATAAGTAGACAAGTCAAATTGCAATCAAAATTTCAGTTGTTTTATTACTTATAATATTTTTCATGTACAAAAACAAACCATGGGTGTCGTACCCGCACAATATTGGCCAAACAAAGGAAAAAAAACACCATTGTTGCAACAAGAAAAAATGCTAAGTGCAGACTCTGCACTTGTACAAAAGCGACCAAAAAGAAAAAGCTCCACTTCACAAATACACTGACAAATCATAGCTGCTTGTCACTACCTTCCTTGTTGCCTTTCTCCTCTTTGATCGACAACTTCTCAAGCTTCTCCCCTCCTGAGGTGATCTCACTTTCTGAAACATTGCCACTAGTAGACTCTCCTTTGCCTTTATGCTTGCGAGATTTGTGAGAACTGTTTGATGACCTTTTTTGCTCTTTAACCATCTCCTTCTTCACTACTACTGTGACGACCCGGAATTTTGAGCAATATCAATTTAATAATCTTTGATAATAATTAAATTGATTTGATCATTTTACATTGACAAGTTAAATTTATTTTAAAGGTTAATGATAATAATTTAATATCTATCAATAAATTTCTTGACAATATGAATAGGCAAGATTAAATTCTTTTGAAAGTTTATAATAATTTGATTTGGAAATATTTATTTTGGTAAATAAAAAGTTTTAAAAGCTAACTTTATATTCGAATTGTAATATATATAAATGTACATATTGTGATTTGAGATTTGTTTTAAAATTTAATATGGAAATTAACAAATTTAATGTTAGAATGTTTTTATTTGAAATGTGTATATATATTTGTATATATATTTGAAATAGGAAAATTATTAATTTAAATTTAACAAGAGTTTTTCAAACTTTAATATATATAGTTTTGAAATTTGAAATGTTAATTTGATTAATATTTTTTGAAATGATATTTGAAGTTTAAATTTTTATAACAAAGTTAATTGCTTATTATTATAAACATATAGTTTAACTTGAGTTTTAAATAAGATTTAAATTTAAAAGATCATTTGCTTAATATCCTTTCATTTTAATTTTAACACAAGATAAATTTGTTTTAAAATCTTAAGAGTTAAAATAAATTTAATTAAAAGCATAATAAATTATAAACTAACATGAAGTTACTTTAAATTTATCTAAAAGCTTATTTTTAAAAAGATAAGTATGCACATTTTACAATCATATAAATATTACATAATAAAATCAATAAGTAAGCATTAAAATACATTACATACATATACACATTTCATGCAAGGCTTAAAATAAATTATAAAAAGGAAATAACATTTTAAAACATTTATAAAATGTAAATTAAACATTAAAATAACACTTGTAAGTATATTTGGCTTATTAAAAGACATTTGTAAGAATATAAACATATAAGGGACAAGTGGCAATTCTATTGATAACTTAATTTAAAATTTAAAATTTGTAAAATATGAAGAAGGAATTTACTTTTAATTTTCAGCTAAGAAATCACTTTCTTCTTTCAAACAAAAATACAAATCTGAAAAAAAAAATGCAAATCAAAACAAAGTTCAAATAACCAAAAGAAAGTAAAATCTGAAAATATGAAAACAAGAAGCAAGAAGTTAATTCTGGAATTCAATCTGTGAAACTTGGAAAATTCAAATCAGAGGCTAATGCAAGTTCATCTTCAAGAACAATCAGTAATCAAGCATCAGGATGTAAAACATTAACATGCAAACTGGAATCAATCAAGAAATTCTAGAATTAGGACATGCAGTAAAGTTCAAAGAGGGCTGGGAAACAAAGAAAAAAAATTACAACAGCAGGATTTTTCTGCAAACAAGCAATAAAACCAACATGCAGTGAATTTCTAAAGCCTGGAAGAACAATTTCTGTTCTCTGCTAAACAAGGTGAGTAAATGAACTTTAAAAACAGTTTTAAACCTGAATTCAATCTTGTTATTGTGAATGAATATCTGGAGGTTATCTGAATACTTGAATTAAATTTGGATGCATGTTTGAATTAAGCATTTTTGAATGCCTGTGTAGTTTACATGGTCTATGTGTGATATTTACAGACATCAAGTCCATATTTAAAGTCAATAACTCCATGTTGAATCCAAATCTGCTTATGAGTTGTAAACAAAAGTTGTTTGTAATCATCTAACTTATCGTTTAAAAATGTTTGTAAGATTTAAAAGTGAATAATTAGTTTTAAATTTCAAATTTACAGTAAATTGGGAAATTGGGTCAAAGATTTATTAAATCAATTTTAGTTTTAGATTTCATAAATGGTTTAATATAGGAAATCGTGATTTTTAATGTTAATATCATGATTTTTAGTTGAATATTTAGTGTGAATTCTTTGTTTTCTGTTTTGGACGTTTCGATCAAATTAAGGCGAACGACGGCGAGTTTGTCAACGTCGTTGGGCACGGAGGTTGAGGGAGTGTAGGTGATTATCAGAAAAATGCATTTGGAATTTATTATTGATCGAGATGACCGGGAATGATCGAGTTAGGGTTATTCATCCTGTTAATGTCGCGGTTGTTCATTTCGATTTTGAGGCGTCAAGAGGTTACCGGAGGTGATCGCTATTGGTTAGGGAGATGCTAGAGGGTGTAGCGTAGCTTCGGGAAGGAGGACGTGGCGTATCATGGCATGGATCGCCGCCGGCAATCAATTTTCCGCTGATATTGGGTTCAGGCAGTTGGATTGAGGGGCAAGATTTCGATTCTCGTTCTTTTTCAAGTTTTTGGGTTTTGTACTTGAACGTGATGGTCAAGGGTGACTTAACGGCACCACGGTGATGGTCGCTGGTGGTCGAAGGGTTGGTGCACGATGCACGCATGTGATGTATCAGAGGTATGGGATTTGGGAAGAAGAATGAAGGAGTAGGCTCGATGTTTATTTCGTGTCAACTGATGATTTACTTGAAGCAGGAGAAGAGGTGGGGAGACTCGGGATGTTTGCTGTTTAACTCGGGAATTTCTGTAGTTTGCTCGTGTATTTGAGTTCGCAGGGTTCGTTTCTGTTTGGGGTTCAAACAGTTATAAAGGTTTTAAAAATTAACAGCAAGGTTTTTATAAAGTTTTTAAAACAAGATAATATGATTTTGTAAATAATTTTAGATTAAAAACAAGAGTTAAACAAGTTTGTTTATAAAACTAAATTGCTTTAAAGTTGGTTAAACAAAGTTTTATATATATAAAATATGGAAGTTTAAAATAAAATCAGTGTAATTTTGAATTAAGTTGTATTAACTTTTATTTAGTAACTATGGAAAGTTTTAAAGATTTAAAAAGGTTTGATTTGAATATTTAAAATTGTTTTAATCATAATTGACTTTTAAAATAATTTATTTTTAAATAAGGATTAATGGTTAAAGTTTAGAAATCAATTATAATTTAAGAAATTATAAGTTTTGATTATTTAAAGATAATTAAATTTGTAAAGATAATTGAGATAATTAAATCATTTTTAATTATCAAGTTTTATTTGTTAATAAATGATTTAATTAAGATAATGGTTTCTTAATTAAGAATCTTTTAATATAGTAGATTAAGAATCATTTAATTAATTTAAATGATTAAGTTAAATAAATTAATTAAATAAATAATTAATTAGTGGTTAATTAAGATAATCACTTATGAGTTAATATAATTCCTTGGTGAAGTAATTAAGTGATTAATTACAGAAGGTAATTAAGTAAAAGATAATTACTTTATGAAAAGTAATTAAGTAATGTGATTAAGAGTTAATCACTTTAGTTATTACTTAAAGAACTAATTAATAATTAGTTAAAGGTTTAAATTATTTGATTAATGATTAATGAATAAAAGAATTAAGAGTAATTAATTAAGTGATTAATTACTTGTTAAAGTAATTAATTAAGAAAGAAATTTAATTAATGAAGTAATCATTAATTAATGAAAATAATTAATTAATTATTAATTTATAATTTGAGAATAATTAGTTTATAATTAAGTTTTAATTACTAAATGTAATTAAAGTAATTAATCAAAGGTGATTAATTAAAAGTAATTAATTAAATATGATTAATTAAAAGTAATTTTAATTAAAAGTAATTAATCAATGTGATTAATTAAAAGTGATTAATCTGGTGTAATTAATTAAAGGTAATTAAGAAATAATTATCAGGATAATTAAAGAATAATTAATCAAGGTTGATTAATTTAGAAGGTAATTAAGAGGTAATTACTTAGTATAATTTGGAAGTAATTAATCAGGATGATTAATTAATATGGTAATTAAGTAAGAATTACTTAAAGTAATTAAGTGATAATTAATCAAGGAAGATTAATTGAAATGGATAATTAAGTGATGTTAGTTAATTAATTTGTAATTAATTAATGAATAAGAAGTTGAATTGAAGATAATCCAAGTGATTAATTAAGGATTAATTTAATTTAAGGATTAATTAAATTAATCAAGTTTGAACCAAACTTGTTTATGAATGATTAATGATTGGATGATATATATCATTGGATGAGTTAATGATATTGGTTGTTGTTGGATGACATTGATTGATGGGTGATGATGTGAATATGCTATATCTGAATGTGATGTATATGCTGCTTGTGATATGTATAGATGCATGTGATAATAGATGCTTATCTATCTGTGCAATATGATACATCCATTTATGTTAAGTGATATTTTCTGAAATATCTATTGTTTAAATCCCTTAAGTATAACTTGGACATTAAAATGGCGTTTGGATTCGATGAGACCGGGATCGGGTTTCCATATTTGCATATCCGAAAACCACATCGATTCCATTTAAACGTTAGGTCGTTAATCCAAGTGGAGCAAGTGAAGACTCGAGGTGTATGGGCTATACGTCAGTATAACTCCGTGGGTGATTCCGTAATGAGTTTGACGGAATAGTGCTTATAGATTCGAGACGGTGAATCAGAGTGCAAGGGCTATGGTCGTTGACTCTGAGGGTGATTCCAAAGTGAGTGCAACGAGATAGTGCCTTCGGTTTCGTTCGAACCCGGAAAGAACTTGTATGGATTGAATGCTTTCAGCACATCGTCAGGCGGATGATGAGCATTCTAAGATAATTGGTCCTATAAAGGTAATGCAGCCTCAAGCCTCATCAACCGGGAATGGCTAAAACAGGGGAGGTGCAGCAAGGCTTCGTGGATCGCTCCCACTGGAGAGCGAGATACATCCCTGTCTAGATGTCCCTTTTTATTTCGGCTTTGTGGGCAGTTGGAACTGCAGCCAACTGCGGGGTGGTCTTGTTCGGGACTGTTTAGAAAGGAATGGTTCCGGCCTTGTGTTGCAGGGGAGTGGGAGTACTTCTCGGTACGGTGATCTAGGCCACGTACTGTGACGGGCGGTACCCCAGTAGCCCTGCCATTGATGGTAACCCAATTTACCCTACGAGTCCCTACGGTTTTGTTTGTATTACCCACTTTTGTGGCTAGTAGCTGGAATTTAATCATGTAACAATTTCGGCTATTTCTTATTTACTTGAAAGCCCTAGACACTATTATAATATCACTGGATTTCCTATCAAATGTTTTGGTTAGCGTAAGGTAAAAACTTTTCCATGTTTATGTGTGGGAAGTCTTACGTGATACCTTTCTTTCCAAAGGATTTTCTAAAGTTAAGCAATCTTAAACCATTTACTCACACCAGACCCCTGTCTGACCCGAGTGTTTATTTTCTGTTTTATTAAACTCTTGGGTACTCATATTCTGTATGAGTAGTTAAGTGATTCAGGTTATCTCTTGACGAATCTGGAGGAGCTATGGAGCAGGAGGCTTCAGCATGTAGATATATAGTTAGACTTTCCGCTGTGTGTTATTCTGTATGATGTCTTGTATTGTATTAGACAGAAATGTTATAACTGTCTAAATTGAGATGTTTAGTTGTGTACTCTGATGTATATAATACTATGTATATGTTCTATATTATATTTAAATCGTTCCGCTGTGAGATTCTGATGTGTTGTTTTCTCTTTCTTCTCTTTCTTTTCTTCTTCTATCCCTTTCTTTATTAGTGATGTGATTTTCCGGGAGTGGAAAGTCGGGTCGCTACAACTACCGTCTACTACTCGGTCTCTAATTTGTCTAGTTCGCAACCTTGATTGCTTGCTCCCATGTATCAGTAGCTTCCAAACCCTCCTCTTGAGATACAGAGGGGTCATCCAAACCATGTGGCGCTGCAATTTGCTTGGAGTGCGTATCGGGCAACAAGCCAGATGTGAAGATGATGGTTGATGCAGTTAGAATAATAGTAGATCCGACACCATGAGGAGGTGGTAACTCGATAGGAAGAGAGGGTTTATTTATAGTATCAGAATAATTGGCAGTTATCTTGGCAATTTCATCCGGCATAAATTGGAAACCATCAAACATGGAAGAGATAAGAAAATTAGCTAATGTGGGGGTCTGTTCATGCCTCACAACTTCAAAGCCCTTGCCGTTGATCTTTTTTGATAGCTGCATATCATAGGAGAAGTAGAAGTGATCCCCTCATCAACGCGAAAATGTAAAGATGGCTTACAAAGGCCTGAGGGAAAATGCTCGGTTATAGCCTTAGCAGAGGCCACGACATCAATAGCTTCTCTTTCCCTCTCCAGTCTAAAGATTTCCTGGCCCTCCCATAAATCTTTGTGAGACTCTTCGTTTTGATATGCTTGAACTAAATCTTCTTCGGCATAACCACCACCCATGTCTTCAAATCAGGTTAGAATCTCTTCCTAGACTATAGCATGCATACGAGGGAACAATGGACCCGAGTAATTAATATTCCCCTGACGCAGCATGGAGTTGACATAGAAGCCTAAAATAGTAGCATCTAAGCCTTTCATCTTCTTTCTAAAGGTATCTTGAAGCTTTGAAAATTTGGAACCCATGTTATCCTTCTCCACCATCAGCTGTTTCTTCTCAGTATCCAAATTCGAAACTTGTTCAGGAAGAGAGGCAATTTCTTGAGCCTACTGGACGATGGTCTTTTTTTTTCATTTCAACCATCATCTCTTTTATCCTCAATTTTTCTTTTAAAGCCGGCTCATCCGTATGGCACTTCTTTATCTCATCTCTAAATATGATTACGGCTCGATCAGTTGATTCTTTTAGCTCTTTAAGCAAAGAAGCACTTTTGTTCTCCCTCTTGAAGGGCGCCTTCTCTCTCTTTCTTTAGCCTCTCGATCTATGCATTGCGGCCTGCAAGCTGCTTAATCATACTCATCATTTTTAGACAGAAACGAATGTATTTCTCGGTAGTTGTTTTGTTAATAGTAGATAACTATATGCATAATTTTTCGCACTCTTCAGCCTGCTCCAAACTGCTTTAAATTTCTTGGAAATGGGGTAAATAAGATTCGGCATGAACTAAATTCAGATTGGGCTTATCAAACACATCCCTTGTTGAAAACAAATTAGGGAATGTAACTTGTAGGTATGGAGGACCAGCAAGAAGAATGCAAGGAGCATGCTTGGAAATCTACGGACATTTATCCTAGTGGAAGCAGGAGGGTGTGAAGCGGATTCTCGTTATTGGTCTCTCTTCAGCCTCTTTGATAGACATTCCCGCTCATTCGGACTCTTTGTCTTTTCATAGGCCACTTCTACTATCTCTGTCTTGATATTTTTTGGCATAGAAACGCTCTTCCACCTCCCTCTCTTTCCTCCTTTTCCTCTCATCCTCAGTCTTCCGAGGAGATAGTACCTTGAAGGTGTCTCTACGGACACCGAGACTCCAAAAATTGATTAAGATTGTTGTAAATACCACAATACATGATTCCTGCAACAAGTGATAAAATGGCTTCAGGAAAAAAGCATCTGATGAACTAAAAATCCTTAAAAAATAAAGTATGTGATCCTAGTGAAGTATGTGTTGCAATTTAACAAACATAATGAAATACACAAACCAGAACGGTTACAACTAATGTCAGAACATTTCTTCCTGCAGGGATGATCTAAGTAGATTGAGAAGGCAACCCTTTTAAAGTAAAGTCATCCACCTAATCACCAAATTCACAAAATGTTACTCATATCTCCTAAATCAATGTCAACACCTTCCAGTAGGGAGCTGGATACATGTTCAGTCTTGGGAGAAGCTCCATCAATAGACTCTTTCAAAGAAGGTGATGGTGCTTGACCAATGCTTAATTCTAAGGCCTTATCACCAAATTTGATGTTACCCATAATAGTATCACAATCTATTTATTTCTCATTTAGAGGATGCTCCTCAATAATTTATCCTTCTTCTTTCTCTTTTACAAGTGAAGCCTTGCCCTTCTCTTGAATAAACTCTTCCTCTTTCTCTTCTAGAATCGATGGCATTTTGGGTGGACTGTTGACCTTGACTTAAATTTGGATCTCCTCAAGGGTCTTTTTTGATCCATCGGATGGGCCACTTTCATCATCATCATCATTTTCACCAGAGTCATGGGAAGAGGAAACAAAACCGGTTCGAGATCTAAAGCGGGAAGGAGCGCTAACGAATCCAACAGATCTCCCAGGGTGTAAAAGCCCACATCAGCTAAGGTTCTCATCTACAAGCAAGAATCTAATCGGGCTCCCCTAAGCATCGACGACTTTTAAGGTCCTAAGAATCGTGATGACTGTTGAGTCCTTATTAATTTTCGAAAGAGCTGTAAGAAATATATAACCATTTAGAAAACTTATAGAAATTAAAGGAAACCCCAAGCATGGTGAAGGAGACTTACCCCCTATTGCCCATAAACGGGTGAATCCTTCTAGACACCTAGCAAAAATGAACCGATTCTTAAATGAAGGAACTTTTCTTGGAAGATCCAATATAAGTTTTCGGGTAAGCTGTGCTTCAATATAAATAGGTGATGGATTAGCCTCTCCCTTCTTAAACAATAGAAGATACTACAACTCAACGAAGCTCGAGGCACGATAAAGCTTCTACATGAACATAACATATAGGCATGCCAGCATGGCATATCCATATGAAAGAATCTGGAATGGGGACAACTCTATGTTCTGAAGTGTTTCCATTAAGAAGTGATTGAATAGCAGCACTGCATGTACATGCACATATATCGATGGCATGTCATGTATCCAGAAGGTAGCCTATGATCAAATTCTCCTCTCGATGCTAGAAGCACATCATCCTCTAGGATACTATATTTGAGAAAATGCTTCGTAACATCATATGTGTAAGAATTGTAGGAGTTTACTCTGGAGGATCAAGCAAGACTCTGAAATTAGGAAGAGTGCGATTGATGACGGGATCGACTAGAATCAGATGAACATATTGATTTGAAGTTACGAAAGCAACGGATCCAGCTGGGGATTGACGATGACTCCACTTCAGAAAATGTAAGTTCCCCTAAACTGATTTACGTCAAGAAGATTTGCACATCATTCTGTATAAGAAAGCTTATGTTCAAAATGGTCAGGTGTGCCTTAATCTATAACCTATAGATCCTTGCGTGATTGGCACTTAAATCTGGGAGATAATTGATGTGTACCAACCATCGATCGGATTACAAGTGTTAACTTTGGAGTGTGTATGATGTGTAATCAAAGTGGGAATGGGTCCGGTATCCTAAGTGCTATGAACAAACCATACGATGTAGATGGCTCATTCACACTGGAAAGAGCAATCCATATCACCTATTAATTTCATTTCTTCTATACTTACCGGTTATCGATCAATGATCAATAACAAGTCCATTGTCTAAAGCGACACAGAAAGCCCTTTCTATTCTAGGTGCACTGACTATGCAATGATAGGACCAGTCCATAGCGAGCGAATATAGATCAATAGGTTTGAATAAGGTAAAGAATTCTTAACATAAATCGATTTTAGTTCTTTGGAAGGTGATAATCGTATGAGCTGCACACAAGACGCTACCCTAAGCTATATCACCTCCTAGAAAAAACAAAATCAATCTCCAAGACATTGTGATTGTGCAACTCGATGCAACTCAATTCTTACACTGTGGATGAAGATAGCAAAACATGTCGATTACTGGGCAAAACCCAAGCTTCATTCTATGAAAAATTCAAGACTCGGTTTGCTATCTTCTTCCACAAAGTCAAAATCAACTGAGATCTTCCACTACATCCATCATCAACACAACTTCATCACCAATCACTAATGTATCAATATGCCAAAATCCATGCTACTAACCTTCGAATTGGATAAGATAAATCGATTTTTAGTTTAGGGCGATCCAAAACTAGGGTTTCACTTTGATCGAATCGGTAGTATTTGTGGAGGTAGTAGCTTTGATAGCAGTTCTTTGCTCACATCATCGGTGATGGTTTTAGAAGGAGGCGACTAGAGGTGCTGGTGGTAAAAGTCAACGGCGGTGGTTTCTTTGTGGACAAGATTCTCAGATCGACTCAACTAAGGGTTTGGATCGAAAGAAGCAAGACCATAAGTGAAGTGATTTGGTCGAGTTGGTTTGTAAACTAATTAAAAAAATGTTCTCTGGTAAAAATTTATCTAAGTACTCGGATCAGTACGGACCCGACCCAATTGGATCGGTACCGACCCGAATTATTTTGCCTATGCCATACCAAATTTCTCAAGCATGACCTCCTTGATTTTCATATACATCCCTGAAAAACTCAAGTCCGAATTACTGAGTAATCATGAGCAATGAAGATCCACATTAAAAGTTGAATAGCTCACTGACATATCACGAGACAGCATAATACGATCAATGAAAATCCTTAAAATGGAAACCCAAAGATAGTGCTTCCAAAGCATACCTTTTTTTCAAGGAAAGCGTACACTAGTGGGAAAACATTAACCAATTTTTTAACCCAGTTGAATTCAAAAGGAGTTAGAATATTAAAGTTAATCCATATGACTCGAACTTGACCGAAAGGCCTAAGAAAGAAAGACAAGAGTCTCCAAAGAGTTTAGCCCAAAAATAAGCAAACTTTTCGGATCAGCATCGATCCGATCCAATTGGATCGGTATAGGTCTGAATTAGTTGCTCATATAAGCCCCATTCCTTTTGCATTGTGTTTATATGCATCTACTAAGCTCACTTAATAAGTTTGGTTGCATTCCAATCATCCAAGCTTAAGGTGTAAAGGTTCATGTGACTAAGAACATAGTTCAATCTAGCCCACAAATGAATCATCATAAAAACAAGCCAACATGCTATGAAATTACATAAAGAGCATCAAAAGGAAGTAAGAAAGAGAGCCAAGTAGTCAAAGCATCAAAGTGCTTAATAATTTTTATCGGTACCGTTTGGATCCAATCGGATCGGTAACGATCCAAATAGGTTGCTCTGGTAACCTCCAAACTTCTTGGGCTTCCTCTCCATGGCAACTACAGGCTTCTGGCAAAGTTTCTTTAGCCCAACTGCTCTTTAACCCCTATAAATACCATCCCATCTGCAACATGAAAGGATCTCTGGACCAGCCGCTGCAACTCCGTCGTTACTAGTCTTCGCTCTTCTTCTCCTACACAACAATCACAAAGGAGTAACTAAGATCCTTCGGTTGCCTTCAAGTTCTTGTGATTTAGATCTAACTTAGCTGATTCAACAATATCGTAAACCAAATCAATCTTGTAACAGTAGTTAGCTAATAAAAGCTTTAAAGTGATGTAGGCTTTGTTAATAATCGAACCACTATAACCTTCTTGTCCCTTTACTATTTCTAATCTTTGTACATTTATTCTCTACATTGTTTGCTCTAAGAAACAAGGCTGGTGCTTTCACACTCAATCTAGGGTTTTTGGGGTAATAGTAATTTGACCAATCCATCTATAGGTTTTAAGGCTAAGGCAAACTGGGTTTTATAGTGGGCCATCCACTTTTTGTAAAAACATTCAAACAAGTATTAGATAGAAATTCCTTAACAACTTGAGTTACAACATATTCTTACATTACTTAAGAACAAGCACGCTAATATAGCACTACGACCCAATACAATTGCATTGTGAACAATATGACAGACCTTATTTCAATTCAAAAAAAAATTGACATGATAAAACCAAATTACATAATTGGGACAAACCCGCAAACTTCTAGAAGAAAAGAAAACTAATAGAGATCATATCAAACAACCTTCCAGAGCCCATACCAAACTAGGAGCAAAAGCTTCAAGCATATGACATAGGTAGTTCCAATGGGCAAAAAGCCTCGAAATAACAAAATCATGATGTATATATGCTACTATTTCACTTGTCAAGGAAAAATTAGAAAGTCGTACTCTTGCAGTCCCATCTTGCTACCATCCTGTAACATGTACATCAAAGCGTGGCACTGGGTACAAGACAGACACTCATACGCTACCAAGGCAGTCCTTGAAGTTTATAACAAGAAGAGAATGACAGAGCATAGGACAAAAGGAGAAGCATAAACATGGTAGTAGCACCTAAGTCCGAAGAAACAAAAACCAATTCATGCCATTCACCAAAATGGAAAAAAAATGAAACAACAGACACACCATGAAGCCAACCAACAACCAGAAGACCAAGTAACCAAATTCCAAAGCATGTCAACCTAATCAAATTGGCAAAACATGCACCTCAAATAGTCACATACTAGCAGATCATGCATAGACATGAGAAGGAGAAATTATGGCGTCTTCCTAGTGTGTTCCAGCTCCTGTAGGACATCTGTATATGTAGAGGAAAATTTTGAAACACCGATAAGTAGAGATGATTGGAGGATCTTGATTTAGAAGCACAATAGTAGAAGCTTTCCGTGAGTCAGGGAGGGTGGAAAACATGTTATGCCAAATTTGGGGAAAAAGTAAAGTCTAAAGAATGGTAAAGGAGATTGTCTGAAGGGAGATGAATTGTTAGGAAACAAAATGGAGAACCACAGGATGGGTGGAAAAAGGTTAGAAAATGAGATGAAAGCAACGGCTTACCCTAGTCCCTATTGATCACATTAAAGAATTTTTTTTTTGTACTTTAATGTGTGTACTTTTACATTAAAGAACCTTACCCTAATCCTTCCATAGTTATAATGCTTTATAACTTATAGTATCTAATTTTAAAGCAACATAATAATAATAATAAATAATCACCGAGGAGTCAAATTAACATAATATATTGATATGCAAAAAATAGATCTGAGTACAAATAGCTAAGAAGAAACATTATTATATTAATTGGAGCCAATTGAAATGAAACTGCCTTATATGGGAGAATTATCGAGGAATTGAATTTACTGGTAAGCAAACAGAAGTATAAACTTATGTTTCCTTTTATTTTGTATAAAGCAACAAATAAATTCCTAGTTCATACCATATTTATTCAAATAACAACTTTCTAATTATTTCTCATAAATATACTTTAGCTATTAGGTTTACTCTGATGTAGTACTTAAACTACAAAAAATAAGTGTAACAATCCGCCTTTTCGATCCTAAAAAGTTGACACTAATACATCCACAGTATTCACGTACCAAACATCCAATTGCCAGAAAGACAGATCATTGGTTAAAGAAAGAGAAGAAATAACAGAATCTCATAAGCATGATTAGTAACATATATTATACAAATGATCTTCATAAAATAAATTGAACTTTGTAATACATACATCAATTGAAGTACAACACTATCCTATCATCAAACTGAATAATATAACAACCTGTCGTTACAACTTGCTGATAAATACAACCAGAACAAACAGCTGAAGAATAACAGCAAAATACGAAAGTATGTCCTGGAGGCGTCCAACTCATCTCCTGAAAGCACTAAAGGGTCTAGCTAAATTTGGAAAACATTCTATGTTTGACCCGAGCATTATAGGAAAACAACTCCCGAGCCAGTCTAGAAAAACCAGCATGGGAAACACAAATCAAATGGATTACACTATGTTATAAAATCCTTTTGAAATAAAGGTATCTCACAAGACCACGTCGCATATAAAAACAGATGGATTTTACCTGATGCTAACAAAAACATTTTCATAGAAAATCTAGTGATATTATAATAATGTTTAAGGAGGAAATAAATATATAAAATAGCTGAAATGTTTGCATCTTACATTTCGACATAGTTTGGCACAACTGAAATCTTAAGGGCTCATATTGGAGATTGGATTCCAACATGCAAGGCAAGGGACCACCTTCTATACAGTACAACTCTAGATAAAATGTTCCTAAGGTCAACAAGAACTTCTTGCACCCTTACTACACAGAGCGGGCTGCCCCTTTAACATGGCATACCGGTTTACATCATTCCCCAGGACCAAGGCTCAAAAAAATGTACACTCTCCTTGGCCTTACTCCTTGCGTGCATACTAAATCCGTGAAAACCAACTCTAGATCAAAGGAATTCAGCTCCTAATGGTAGCAAACCATATAGCTATGCTACATCCTCTGTTTTAGTTATTATCGGGTTATGAGGCTTGTAAAGTCACTTTTTACCTTTTTCCTCTCTTAGTAATTCCCACATGGAATGTTAACACTGCCCTCCAAGCATTAATGCAATGCTACTGTTCATCCATACAAGTTTTTTAGGATACGAACAAACTAAAGGCACTACTTCTACTACATTCATTTTGGAATCACCCTTATGATTAGTAGCAAATAGCCCTTACACTTCAAAGAGATTCGCCTTCGATTCCATCATCTGTAAGATATCTTCAATACGTCTTTGAGTTTTACCGATATGGTTTTTGGATAATTCATAATTATCCGATCTTGGTCTCTTCAAACCAATATTCGACAGTTTTCGATAAATTCAACTCTGGTTCTTTCGGAAATATACAAACAATACATAGGAGCGTGAATCACCCTATAACACCCTATATTTTTGGTAACATTATTTAAGATATTTAATTAGCCAAACTAAATAAAATAATGTGTTGATTAGAGGATTTAGATTTGATTTTAATTAAGGTGTTGTCGTGCCATTTAACTAATGAATTAATAAAGGGTTAAAATGAAATAGGGGAGGGGTAAAATAGAAAATAGGCCATTCCTATATCCCTAAACCATGGCCGAGTATTCTCTTACACATTCATTTTAATTTCTTGAATTTTAAAAAACTAGAGGCCGACCACCATTAACAAGAGAAAGAGGAAGAAGATTAATAAAATCAAATTCATTCACATCTCAATCTCTTTAATCTCTAAAGCTAAGGTGAATAATGTTTACATCTCATATTTATTTTGTTTTTGGTTTTAAGATAAAATCCGAAATATTTTGTGTAGATTTGCCATGTTTTTGAATGATGGAATGATTATAAAAGGGAGTGCGGATTAAGGATCTTAAGGCTAATTTAACATTAGAAGGGGGTGAATGGTGTTTAATGGATTCTAAGACTTATATGAACTAATTTAAAAATTATGATACAAAAAAATGTAGAACTTAATCAAAGAACAATCACGAAATCAAACGTAGATGTAGAAAGTAAATAAAAAGCAGTAAAAGGAAAGAACACACCGGATTATATACTGGTTTGGAGTTACCCTACATCCACTCCTGCACCAAAGCAAACATCTCATATAGATTTTCATTATACCAATGTTGAGATTACAATCCTCAATTTCTAAAGGCCTTGAGGTACCATCCTGTCTTCGAGTCCAGGGCAAACTCTCTTGATTTAGGGACACAAAATCACCCAATTGATTTCCAAGCACAACCACGCCTTATAGAGAGACTCAATAAACTTTTGATTACAAATTGATCCTATAACTCCAAATAGCACTTTGAACTTCTAGCGAGGGAAGAGAATCAAACAAGAATGAGATTCTAATTTGATTCACTTTCGGCATGATCTTAAAAACATGAAAATTTTAGAATATGGATTTGTGGAGAAGAAGGAGTGAAGAAAATAAGAAAATAGTTAGTTAAAAAATTCGTCTGTGAAGGCTATTTATAGACCAACAACGATCATAACCATTCGTGAAGAGATCTAAACGAATAGACACTTCTTTTGAAAATTGAAACTTTTGACTTTAACCGCCACCATGTAGACATGGGGTATCCCATGATGTCGATATCTCTTAGTTAAAAACAATGTAAATTTTGTTTTGAAAATGGTATTGAAAGGAAAACAAGATAAAATGATTCTAGAGTAAAATAAACAAATTTTCCTATGTTTTAAGATAAAGAAGAGTAGAAAAATATATAATTAGAATGTATATATATAAATTTGATTTTAAATCTCAAGTATATATATGTTATAAAGAATATTTAAAAATCAGAATATAGTTTTAAAAAACAAACAAATTTTTAAACAAGAGTTTATTTAAAAAAAAAACAAAGATTGCTAAAACATCCTTTTGAAAATCATTTGTAAAGATAATTTTTATGGCTAAAACATTTTGAAAAGCAGTTTTGAAAATCATTTTGAAAAACCATTTTGAATTAGTTTTGCAAGCTTCTTCCTACAGAATATTTCATCACATCAGGACTCGAGAACTTGTACAAAACCAGGATGTTCGTGGGTTTGTAAGCCACTTGTCGTAGGTTTGTAAGCTACTTGTCGTGGGTTTGTAAGCCACTAAGAAGGTAGAAATGGGTTCCACCCCAAATGAAATTTGGAATGAAGATTTCCATGCTATTATGAAGTTTTAACAAAACTAGACACTTATCTTGAAATCTTGATCTTGATACTCATGAATCTTCAAACTTGATTTCTTCATTCTTGATCTATATACTGTACGGTCTTCAATAATCAGTTCCTGCCTTATACATATCCTGCATAATAACATTCATATATATCTAGACAATAGTGTTAGTATATATGTTATAATAAAATAAGTTGCAAAGGTTGTTGTCAACAAAACCACTATCTCCAGTTCCTAACAATCTCCCCCTTTTGATGATGACAACCTTATAAAATATACTTACCACTTCGATCGTACCATAAATCCACTTACACCAACAACTCCCACTTACTCCAAGCCTACAGTAAGTACAACTTCTCCCCCTTTGTCATCAACAAAAAAATAACCTATAAACCTTGAACTTAATGTAAAATGAGATAAAAAACATATGACATAAGAATAATAACTATGTATGAGTGAAATATAGCATCCTAAGTTAAATGGAATTCAAGATTTTATACACCAAAGATTGTTTTTAGAAGAACATCAAAATAACACTTATATACAAATTAACAAACCAATATATAATTAAGAAAGCAAAAAAAAGCTTAACGAGGAACCTTAACTATTGGTGATTTATAGACCAAACACTTTGGACAGCGGAGACAAAAGTTTCGACGTTGTTCGACCAAGTTACCATTAGCGTCAAAAAGGATCTATCCAACACAAATCACGCCATCGTCTTTGCCCATATGAACATCCGGATTCGGCAAAGGATGTTCTTCTTCTTGATCCTCTTATGGTTCTTCTAGAGGATCTTCTTCTTCAGAACCATGGCTTGTGATGATTCTTCGATGACAATGGGATTGGCATGGTTATCCATAAGGAAGTTTTGTAAATTCCTAAGGATCCTGCCATACCTATCTTGTTCTCTAGCCATTCGCAGTTGACTTGCTTGAATATCCATCATCATTTGAAGCAAATCTTTTATCTTCTCTTGTAATTTGATGACTCGTATGTGTGTGGAACGTTGAAAAGGACCAGAATGAGGAGAAGTGGGTGAAGAAGGTTCATTATTAGAAGAGAAAGAAATTAATTTACTGTTTTAGACGTTTATTACAGCGAATAGAACATAGAAAAGGAGTAAAAGTCGAAATATATAAATATGTAACTTAATAACTAATTTTAGAGGGAAATTTAAATTTGAAAATCTCGGCTTGTATGTCGACATAGGGGGATGGGTCACGTCGACATGCCCAGTTCAATTTTTGAGAAATTTTTATTTATATTAATTATTAACTATACTTGTATTATTTATAATTTATATTTCAGTTAATGAACATATACCTAATTCTCTTCTAAATTTAGTAAAGTTTTGTTCATTTAATGGTTTGGTTAATATGTCAGCAATTTGTTTTTCAGTATTAATATATTCAATAGTTATGACTTCTTTACTTATGTTATCTCTAAGAAAATGATGTCTAATATCAATATGTTTTGTTCTAGCATGATGAGTGGATTCTTAGATAGGTTTACTGCACTAGTACTATCATAATAAATTGGTGATTTAGTTATAGTTAATCCAAAATATTTTAAAGTTTGTTACATATATATAACTTAAGAACAAGCCAAAGCAGCAGATATATATTTTGCTTTAGTCATTGACAAGGATATATTCTGCTTCAGTTGTTGACAAGGATACCGTGTTTTGCTTTTTACTAAACTAGGAAACCAAAGAGTGTCCTAGAAAGTGACAAGTTCCACTTGTACTTTTTTGGTCTGATTTGCAACTAGCGTAATCAGCATCACAATATGAAACTAAATCAAATACATCATTTTTAGGGTAAAATAAACCATAATCTAAAGTATGTTTTACATATCTTAAAATTCTTTTAACAGCTTTTAAGTGAGTTTCTTTAGGTTGAGATTGGTATCTTGCACAGAGACAGACACTATGCATGATGTCAGGACGACTTGTTGTTATATAAAGCAGCGAACCAATCATTCCCCTATATAATTTTTTATCAACATCTTTTGATTTATCTTCTTTACTTAAAGCTACATCAGTTGTCATTGGAGTTGGTTTCCCACTAGAAGTGGTCAATCCAAATTTATTAATTAAATCCTTAGCATATTTTTATTGACTAATGAAAATTCCTTTGTCTAATTGTTTGATTTAAAGTCCTAAGAAGAAACTTAGTTCTCCCATATGACTCATTTCAAATTCTTTATTCATTATTTGTAAATTCTTTATTCATTATGTTATTAGTTGATCCAATATTATATCATCTACATACATTTGTACTAATGGAATATCATTTTTGTTTCTTTTAATAAAAAGAGTTGTATCTATTTTACCAATTTCAAAACCAGATTGTAGTAAATAAGATCTTAGTCCTTCATACCAGGCTCTAGCAGCTTGTTTCAGACCATCTAAAGCTTTCTTTAATTTATATACATGATTTGGAAATTTATTATCTTCAAAAAGTGGAGGTTGTTCAACATAAACATCTTCTTTTACAAAACAATGTAGAAAAGCACTTTTAACATCCATTTGATATAACTTGAAATTATTGTAGTTTGCGAAAGCAAGTAGAATCCTGATAGCTTTTAGTCTTGCTACGGGTGCAAAGGTTTCGTCATAATCAATTCCTTCTTCTTGACAATGACCTTGCGTGACTAAACGAGCTTTATTTCTCACGATCTCACCGAGTACATTCATTTTATTTTTATAAACCCTTTTGTTCCAATTATACTTTTATCCTTAGGTGTAGGAACAAGTTCCAAAACATCATTTTTGGTGAACTGGTTCAATTCTTCTTGCATAGCAAGAATCCATGAATCATCAGATGATGCTTCCTTTGGATTTTTAGGTTCAATAGTTGATATAAAAGCTACAATACTCATACTATTTGTAACATTCCTGAAATTTATCAAGTTTAATTTGGCAATTTAATTTATTTTTGAAAATAAATTGTGAAGTAATTAAAGATTTCTAGAATAAATACATAATTTTTTGATCATAAACAGAAATTTAGTAAGAAATTTGAGTATAAGTAGCTTAAAAATAAAAATTGGATTTAGGGAAAATAAGATGTATATTTATATAAATGAATTACAAAATAGAAATTCGAGATTTATAATATTTCAAAATAAAATGTATTAAAAACAAATTAGAAATTAAAAACTTTAAAAAAATTGAACAAACAAAAAAAAAATGTTTAAATAGTATATATTGGATTTGAAAGAGAAACTCTATCTTTTAAAATTAATAGAAATTTGTTTTCAAATTTATAGCATACATATGTAATATGTATTTTGAAATTTATATTTAAAGTTTAATATATACATATCTTTTGAAAAGTATAAGTGTAAATAATAGTTTGAAAATGTATAAAATGTGATTTACAAATTATAAAATGATGAAGGTTTAATACCAAATTTATAAATTTATTGAAACAAGGGTTCAAACACAATTTGATCTTAAATGACATTTGTAACCTAAGGAACTACATAAACTTACAAGTGTTAATACAGATTACAAGTGGCAAAATACACTTTTCTTTCATTTTGAATTTGAAATCATACACAAGAGAAAAAAATGCCAGGCTATTTTTATTTGTCTCAAAACCTGAATCAATTTAAAACAAAGTTTTCTTCCAGTTTTCAAAGCCTGGAAGTTATACACCAGAGAATTATCAACGGGCAAAAATAAATTCAAATCAAAATAAAGCTTATGTTTCAACAATATGAAAGAATCAAAGCAAAAATAAAGGCTTCAAACAGTTTCAAAGTCTGCAACCTGGAAAACAGGCAATGATTCCTAAAGCAAATTACAAAGATCTGGAAAAACATAGCAACTCCAAATCTAAAAAGAAACAGAAAATGTAGTTCAAAAAAAAAAAACAAAGCCTTGAAACAAAATCTGGGAATCAAATGCAGTTCTCTGGGAATAATAAAAGGCAAGTGGATTTCATTCTGTTTAAAATTTGAATTTGAGATTAGTAGTCAGTATTAAAGCAAAAAGATTTAAACAAATTTATTTAACAAAGTTGCAGGAGAACAAATCCAGTTTAAAAGCTAAAGTGATTCTGGTTTGCAACTGCAGATTTTATATCCTTGTACCCAAGAATTCAAACCTTAGGTAAGTAAATTTATTTTTTGGTTTTTGATGAAATGAATAAGCAAATAAATGGTGATTAAGCAAAGATTGATTCATGAATTCCAGATTCAAGCCTCAGGCAGGTCAAATCAAAAAAAAAAAAAAAATATGGAAAACCTGGAAGAAACAGTCCTTTCTGGAATTAAACAAACTGTAAGTAAATTGATTCTTTTATTTGTTAATTAATAAAATAAGTAACAAATGCAATAGGAAGTTTAAACAAAGTTTATGTTAATAAACTTCTGCAGATCAAAGAAATAAATGCCTGTCTCTGTTTAACAGAAACCAAGTTCCCCTCTACTCTGTCTAAAACATTTCTCTGCCTTTTGTTTTTCTCAAAGTCCAGGTGAGCAATCCCTCACCCTCTTTTATCTGATGCATATATAAAACTCTGATGTTAGTTGCTTCTTTGTTTTCATGTCTGTGAGAAAACTCACTTATATTGGCCTATGTTCTGTGATGTTGTGCTTGATGCTTGAAGCTTGTTCTGGAAATGTTGTTGATATGACTGTGTACTTGAGTATATTAGTTCATGCCTATTTTACAGATATATGTATATCTGCTCCTATGTTTACAGGCTTTCAAACCCTGTTCTTAAACTAAAATCTCCTTCTCAAGTTTATCTTAGACTTTAGGATTTAAATGAAATTGTTTATACAACCCAGACTTAAGTTTTAAAAATAGCTTGAGTATGTTTTGTTTCTAGACTACCTAGAAACATTAATATACAGTAAAAGAAAAAGAAAAAGGGGTTCTTGTTTAGTTTAAATTCAAACTCTTGAGTCAATCTCTGTTTAAGCATAGGTTATAAACAGAACTGGGTTGTTTCATCCCAAAGTAAAGATTTAAAACTATACTTCAGTCAAATTATTGAGGGGTCTTTGGAAATTTCCTGGAAATCAAAAATGACTGAGAGAAAAATAAAAATGTGTAAAAATCCAAACTTGGTAATCCATAAGTTCAGAATCAAGATTTGAATTCATAAACTTAAATATGATTTTTAACACTAAAATCATATATATTTTTTTTCAATTTGGGATTAAGTGAGTAACTTTCTTTATAAATTTAAGGATTAAAACTGTTGCATGCTAAGATAAATAGTGTTCATATAATTAATGCCTACTGTCTGATATATGAAGTACATATGTATATATGCATGCTGTCTACATTGCTATGATCTGTGTGTTTTCTATTTCTAGTTTCTAGTTAAATTATTATATAATTTATTTGTCTTTGTTAGATTTTAGAATTTAACTATGATGGTAGGGCAGTTTTATAGTTTGGATTCTAGAATTTCATTAAGGTAAAATTCAAATTTTACTTACTGGAATAAATACCAGGGCATAGGAAATTTTATAAGTAAATATATAAAACATTTCAAATCAATGTTGTAGAAATAGAACTCAAAACATCAAGTGAATGAATGAATTTTAAATCAAAAAATTAGTATTTATAATACTGTAAACTAAGAACAGTTTTAAGTCACAGTATTATACATATCTGACAAACACTGTGGATATTGGCATTTGTTTGATTTGAATTTGCTACTGAAGAAGCCAGAACTATCCAAGATTTGTAGAAAAATTTTGAATTTGATTTACAATTCTATTTTGGGTTTTGTATTTGGGAATTGCAGTAAGAACCCTATTTTACTGGGTTAGGGAAAATTGGGAACTGTTGCATCTAGAATGAATCGAGTTCCATGCAATTTTGGGGATTGATGGATGGTATAGTGATGGAGTTACTGCCGGAGTTTGGATGTTGATGGTGGTCGAGAAGTTGAGAGGTGGGTGCTGACAGGTTAGGCAGTGGATGGAAGTGCAGTTTTCAGGCTGGTGATATATGTTTGGGTTGCAGGGAATTTTGACTCGGGTAGGTCTCGGGTAAATTGGAAAAAAACTCGAAGGAGCTGGGTAACTGACTCGAAGTAGAAGGGATTGCCTCGAGTTGCATTGTTCAGGCTTTTATTAAACAGAACTGTTCTGTTTTTAGGAAATTTTTTTTTTTTAAATAAAGTTTTAAATTTAATCTGAAATTCTGAACTTAGAATCTAACTTGAGTCTGAAAATGAATTCAAATTGTTTGAATTCTTATTTCGTAATAATTTAAATGCAGAATTCAAATTTGGTTTAAAAATAAAAAAAATATATATATATATAAAGGAACAGGAAACTGTTTCAGTTTTATAAAATTTGAAATATTTTGCAAACTACAACTGTGACTTTGGATTTTGGAACTGAATTCAAATATGAATTCAAATAAGTTTGAATTATGTTTTTTTTGAAATAGTTTAAATTCTGGGGAAAAATTCAAAGTTTGATCTTTCTTAATAAAACAGAAAAACTGTTTCTGTTTTATATGTAAAATTTAAATTTAAATTGCAAGTGGAGTTTGAGATGGAGTTAAATCTAAAAAGTTTGAAAATGAATTCAAATTTTGTTTGTTTGAGAATTTGAAATCATTTATGTTTCTCAATTCAAATTTGATTTTAAACTCTCAAGTATAAAATGCATTGTTGTTTTGCATATTGAATTGAAAGGTTAAGTGTTTAAAATTAAGGATTTAAAAATGAATTCAAATTCTGAGTTTTTAAATCTATATTTAAATTTCAGTTTTAAAGTAAAGATTTAAATTTAAATTGCTTTCAAATGATTTTCATTTGAATTAAAGGTGTAAATTATAGAGAGAGTTTTAAAGAATTTAAAACTAAAATGAGAATGAAAGTTGTATTTCAATTTTGAAGTTTTAAAGTAATTTTTAAAAATTGATTTGAATTTGATTTGAATTGAAATTTAAATCCTTTTCAACTTATTAATTAAGTATATGTTTCTTGTAAACATATAAGATTAAGTTGTATTGTTTAAAATCTTATTTTGAATAAATTTGAGTCTTGAGTTTAAAGAGAATGTTAAAGGGAATTTAATGTAAATTTAAAAAAAAACATTTTTGTTTTTAAATGCATAATTTAAATAAGGAATGTTTATCTAAAGATAAAGAAAAGTTTAATGATTTGTAATTCATTTAATTATTAAGGTAGTACAAATGGATAATTAATATAATTAATTAATTAAGAAATGGATAATTAGTTAAAGTAATTAAGGGTTTTAATTTGATTAATTAAAGTTTTAAGATTAATTTTTCTTAGAATAATTAATTTGTAATTTAGAAATCATTAATTGAATGATATTAGATTTTAAATTAATAATTGAAGATTTATTAATTGAATAAATATGGATAGTTAATTAATTAAGAATAATAAATGAAAGTAATCATGTAGGTAATAAATTTAAAACCACCCATTTTATTCATCTTAATTGTAGATGCTGATTGTTATTGAATGTTGTGTGATGGATTGATATATTTGATATGTGATGTGATGCTATGTGATACTTTGTGCTGATATGCTATATTTGTGATGAATATACTGTTGTATGAATATGAAACCCTTTGACCCGTAAAACGACATTTGAATTTCGATGCGACAGGGAGTCGGATTCCATTTGGTTATCCGAAACCCACATCGAATTCTAATAATTGAATCTGTGCTGATTGATAATGTGGCACTCTTATTGTGTTGAACCCCCCGACCACACTTATACACACACTAATATGGGTTGCACGTGGAAATTAGTTAAGTCACAGATTTTTGAAATTGTTTTAAAAATTGAATTTTCAAATCCAAAATAGTTTTGAACTAGAATTGAAGCTTTTGAAAATGGTTATTTTTAAATAACTTGATTAAGTTTGAAAATTTAGATAATTGGATTTAAATTTGAATTCAATATTTGAAATTGAATTCTAAAATTTGGAAACCAAGGTTTAAAATGGATATTCAACTTATAAATGGGTTTATATGGGTTTTTAAACCATTTTAAAGGTGGTGTTTTGGAATTTAAATTCAAGCCAAGATTTCAACTTGTATAAATTGGATTTTTCTAAAACGAAAACTATTTGTTTTCAAATAATAAAGCTTTCACATAAGAAATGAACTTTCAATTTGTGTTAAAGGGCTTCAGGTCTAAAAATGAAAATAGTATTCCAAGTTTTAGATAAATTTTTGGAAACGTGTTTTGAAAGTTATAAATCTTTAATTTAAAGATTTAATTGGGTTAATCCAAATTGAATGGGAATTGTTTTTGAAATCTATGGATAGATCTATGTGAAATTGGGTGAAACTTTGTGAAATAAATCCTTTTGGTTTAAAGATTAAAAATGGTAATTTGTTTAACCATTTGAAAGAAAGGTTTGGATTTTATAAGTCGTGACTTAACTGAAATCCCTTATCCATATGTTTTTAAATATGGCGCTTACTATTCGGTTTAGCCGGGAGAGGACCTTGTGTCATATAGCCCATTCCGAATAGTGATACGACGTTATGGATAGCATTTGAAGACCGGTGGTGAAGACCGGGTATTTGTGAGAACGATAGGATAACCTATCGATTGACTCTGCACTGAGTTGCTCCGGTATAGAGTTCTCCTTAGTGATGGGAAGTCCGATCGGGATTGTGGATACCCGGATTTGCAAGGGCTTCTTCGGAAGTGCCTTCGGTTCTGTTCGAACCCGGAACAGACTTGTATGGTTGTATGTCCGACATTACACTTTGAGATGTTATCTGATCTCTATCAAATACATTTCTTCTTGGTGGCGGAGAATTTATTCTCTTAGCTTAACACCCTTCTCTGAGACGTACGAGCTCAGAGGTTATGTAGTTGATATTTATCAGTGATATTCCCAATTTGGTAATGTGGCATGCTGAGTGCTGCTGTGTGATGATCATTGGTTGATCATTTGTGATATGATCATTTGTTTGATCATTTCTCTTTGTGATCATTGCTTTGGTCATCTGTTGACCCAAAGCATGGCTTTGTTGCACAAAGCGTAGCTTTGTGGACGAGACTGCATCGGGACCTCACTCCCCGGAAATGGTCGAAACAGGAAAGATGCGGCAAGGTTATGAGGGTCGCGCCCTTTAGGGTGTGTCATTTCCTTCTGGAAAAGGGTGGTATCATGGTATGGAGCCCAGATACTTACTCATGTTGATACACTATACCTATTACTGTGTGGTGTTGTTGTGCGCGCACTCGGATAAAGGTCCCAAAGGACCGGGAGATGACATATTCGTGTAGTAGTTACCTAGTTACAGAGGTAACCCGGCCTTGTGTTGGCAGAGATCTAACCGTAACGTTAGTTCTCGGGACGTCCCGCCAGAGGCGTACCCATGTGGCAATAGGAAGTTCCTTAGCCTGACCATTTGTTGGAAATCCATTCATCCAATACGTGCCTTGTACGGTTTTAGTTGTAGAACCTGCCATTTAACATGGCAGCTATAGTAGGCATAGCATCATGGTACCTATGCTGGCTAGGATTTATATTATACTTTCGAAAGATTTTCCACTATGCACTAGTAATAATATCAAAGAATTTTCCTCGTAGTAAGCATGTTTGACTATCATAAGGAGAAATCTCCCTCATGTGTGCGTTTGCATTGTGTGTGTGCCGGGAGGCCTTATGGTAGTTTCATTTTTCAAAAAGCATTGCGGATTTCAAATTTAAATTCTTTTGTCGTTTAAAAGACCAAATGTTTTTGTTTGCTCATACCAGTCCCATGACTGACCTGGAGTTTATTGTTCCTTTCCTAAACTCTGGGTGCCCACTATTTCCCACACGGGCAGTCTAGAGTTGGGGTTTTCAGAAATCAATGGTAGGTGTAGATTCGACAGCTTTCAGCCTTAGGATTTGGCAATCGCATTTGGATTGAGTTGCTTCTCTTCATCTTGATTTGGAGTTCGAGCTATTTCTGGATTGGTGCTTTGGAGATGGAGATTACTGATACGGGAGTTCTTTCTTGAAGACCATATTTGAGCTTTGTTCCGCTGCTAGTGTTATCTTTTCTTTCCGCTGCTATTATCTTGTATCATATCTCTGCTGTATGTTGATATCTATTGTATCATTCTGTTGTATCATTCATGTTGTATATTGATATATGTTATTCTTTTCTTCCGCTGTGTTATTTACTTAATGTGTTATAAGCTCCGGCGAACCAGGTTCGACGTTTGGATCTGCGGCATTTGAATACGAGTGTCGTATTCGGTGCCGATTTTCGAAGGTCGAGTCAGGGTCGTTATAAGTGGTATCAGAGCTGATGGTTAAAACCTTAGCTCAGGAGTATAACACATTAAGTAACTCATTAGAGATAGGATGAAGCATACCCTAGAATGAGTATATCCCTAAGATATCTGTTCGAGTGCCTCAGTAAATTCTCTTACTATCCACTGATAGTAAGTATGAGTGCGAGAAGAGAACGAGATAGGGGACAGGGGAATACGACTACAAATGGTCAATACCCTGCAACAGTGGAAACAACTTTTCTCTATCAATCTCCTTTGATTCGATTTCGTATTCTTTTGATTGCTTCATGACAGCTCTAGAAAGAAGTTCGGTGTGGTGGTGACCCTACGAATCGTTGTAGGAAATTCTTACTTCGTATCTTCATCGGTTTCTTATCAACTTTTCGATCTAAACTTTAATGAATTTGAAGATTTGAATTAAATAAATTGGAAATTTTAAATTAAGTAAACTGGTTAACTAATATGAAGATTTAATCTATCTATTTATTCTCTGGGATCCGATATAGTCTACGAACGATTAGTTATCCCTTCGAACTAATCAATGCCCTTGCACATTCGTAGACCGGTGGACCCAAATATCTGTGTAATAATTGTATGAGTTCGTTCTCATATTATTGATATTCTGATTTGGGTAGACCAAATGCAGAATAAATATCTCGATTCTGATCTGATCAATCATTTCTTTATCTATTATCTTTTCTTTCTCGTCTTCCTTGCAATTTCGAGGACGAAATTCTTTTAAGGGGGGAAATCTGTAACATTCCTGAAATTTATCAAGTTTAATTTGGCAATTTAATTTATTTTTGAAAATAAATTGTGAAGTAATTAAAGATTTCTAGAATAAATACATAATTTTTTGATCATAAACAGAAATTTAGTAAGAAATTTGAGTATAAGTAGCTTAAAAATAAATATTGGATTTAGGGAAAATAAGATGTATATTTATATAAATGAATTACAAAATAGAAATTCGAGATTTATAATATTTCAAAATAAAATGTATTAAAAACAAATTAGAAATTAAAAACTTTAAAAAAAATTGAACAAACAAAAAAAAAATGTTTAAATAGTATATATTGGATTTGAAAGAGAAACTCTATCTTTTAAAATTAATAGAAATTTGTTTTCAAATTTATAGCATACATATGTAATATGTATTTTGAAATTTATATTTAAAGTTTAATATATACATATCTTTTGAAAAGTATAAGTGTAAATAATAGTTTGAAAATGTATAAAATGTGATTTACAAATTATAAAATGATGAAGGTTTAATACCAAATTTATAAATTTATTGAAACAAGGGTTCAAACACAATTTGATCTTAAATGACATTTGTAACCTAAGGAACTACATAAACTTACAAGTGTTAATACAGATTACAAGTGGCAAAATACACTTTTCTTTCATTTTGAATTTGAAATCATACACAAGAGAAAAAAATGCCAGGCTATTTTTATTTGTCTCAAAACCTGAATCAATTTAAAACATAGTTTTCTTCCAGTTTTCAAAGCCTGGAAGTTATACACCAGAGAATTATCAACGGGCAAAAATAAATTCAAATCAAAATAAAGCTTATGTTTCAACAATCTGAAAGAATCAAAGCAAAAATAAAGGCTTCAAACAGTTTCAAAGTCTGCAACCTGGAAAACAGGCAATGATTCCTAAAGCAAATTACAAAGATCTGGAAAAACATAGCAACTCCAAATCTAAAAAGAAACAGAAAATGTAGTTCAAAAAAAAAAAAAACAAAGCCTTGAAACAAAATCTGGGAATCAAATGCAGTTCTCTGGGAATAATAAAAGGCAAGTGGATTTCATTCTGTTTAAAATTTGAATTTGAGATTAGTAGTCAGTATTAAAGCAAAAAGATTTAAACAAATTTATTTAACAAAGTTGCAGGAGAACAAATCCAGTTTAAAAGCTAAAGTGATTCTGGTTTGCAACTGCAGATTTTATATCCTTGTACCCAAGAATTCAAACCTTAGGTAAGTAAATTTATTTTTTGGTTTTTGATGAAATGAATAAGCAAATAAATGGTGATTAAGCAAAGATTGATTCATGAATTCCAGATTCAAGCCTCAGGCAGGTCAAATCAAAAAAAAAAAAAAAAAAAATATGGAAAACCTGGAAGAAACAGTCCTTTCTGGAATTAAACAAACTGTAAGTAAATTGATTCTTTTATTTGTTAATTAATAAAATAAGTAACAAATGCAATAGGAAGTTTAAACAAAGTTTATGTTAATAAACTTCTGCAGATCAAAGAAATAAATGCCTGTCTCTGTTTAACAGAAACCAAGTTCCCCTCTACTCTGTCTAAAACATTTCTCTGCCTTTTGTTTTTCTCAAAGTCCAGGTGAGCAATCCCTCACCCTCTTTTATCTGATGCATATATAAAACTCTGATGTTAGTTGCTTCTTTGTTTTCATGTCTGTGAGAAAACTCACTTATATTGGCCTATGTTCTGTGATGTTGTGCTTGATGCTTGAAGCTTGTTCTGGAAATGTTGTTGATATGACTGTGTACTTGAGTATATTAGTTCATGCCTATTTTACAGATATATGTATATCTGCTCCTATGTTTACAGGCTTTCAAACCCTGTTCTTAAACTAAAATCTCCTTCTCAAGTTTATCTTAGACTTTAGGATTTAAATGAAATTGTTTATACAACCCAGACTTAAGTTTTAAAAATAGCTTGAGTATGTTTTGTTTCTAGACTACCTAGAAACATTAATATACAGTAAAAGAAAAAGAAAAAGGGGTTCTTGTTTAGTTTAAATTCAAACTCTTGAGTCAATCTCTGTTTAAGCATAGGTTATAAACAGAACTGGGTTGTTTCATCCCAAAGTAAAGATTTAAAACTATACTTCAGTCAAATTATTGAGGGGTCTTTGGAAATTTCCTGGAAATCAAAAATGACTGAGAGAAAAATAAAAATGTGTAAAAATCCAAACTTGGTAATCCATAAGTTCAGAATCAAGATTTGAATTCATAAACTTAAACATGATTTTTAACACTAAAATCATATATATTTTTTTTCAATTTGGGATTAAGTGAGTAACTTTCTTTATAAATTTAAGGATTAAAACTGTTGCATGCTAAGATAAATAGTGTTCATATAATTAATGCCTACTGTCTGATATATGAAGTACATATGTATATATGCATGCTGTCTACGTTGCTATGATCTGTGTGTTTTCTATTTCTAGTTTCTAATTAAATTATTATATAATTTATTTGTCTTTGTTAGATTTTAGAATTTAACTATGATGGTAGGGCAGTTTTATAGTTTGGATTCTAGAATTTCATTAAGGTAAAATTCAAATTTTACTTACTGGAATAAATACCAGGGCATAGGAAATTTTATAAGTAAATATATAAAACATTTCAAATCAATGTTGTAGAAATAGAACTCAAAACATCAAGTGAATGAATGAATTTTAAATCAAAAAATTAGTATTTATAATACTGTAAACTAAGAACAGTTTTAAGTCACAGTATTATACATATCTGACAAACACTGTGGATATTGGCATTTGTTTGATTTGAATTTGCTACTGAAGAAGCCAGAACTATCCAAGATTTGTAGAAAAATTTTGAATTTGATTTATAATTCTATTTTGGGTTTTGTATTTGGGAATTGCAGTAAGAACCCTATTTTACTGGGTTAGGGAAAATTGGGAACTGTTGCATCTAGAATGAATCGAGTTCCATGCAATTTTGGGGATTGATGGATGGTATAGTGATGGAGTTACTGCCGGAGTTTGGATGTTGATGGTGGTCGAGAAGTTGAGAGGTGGGTGCTGACAGGTTAGGCAGTGGATGGAAGTGCAGTTTTCAGGCTGGTGATATATGTTTGGGTTGCAGGGAATTTTGACTCGGGTAGGTCTCGGGTAAATTGGAAAAAAACTCGAAGGAGCTGGGTAACTGACTCGAAGTAGAAGGGATTGCCTCGAGTTGCATTGTTCAGGCTTTTATTAAACAGAACTGTTCTGTTTTTAGGAAAAAAAAAATTTTTAAATAAAGTTTTAAATTTAATCTGAAATTCTGAACTTAGAATCTAACTTGAGTCTGAAAATGAATTCAAATTGTTTGAATTCTTATTTCGTAATAATTTAAATGCAGAATTCAAATTTGGTTTAAAAATAAAAAAAAAATATATATATAAAGGAACAGGAAACTGTTTCAGTTTTATAAAATTTGAAATATTTTGCAAACTACAACTGTGACTTTGGATTTTGGAACTGAATTCAAATATGAATTCAAATAAGTTTGAATTATGTTTTTTTTGAAATAGTTTAAATTCTGGGGAAAAATTCAAAGTTTGATCTTTCTTAATAAAACAGAAAAACTGTTTCTGTTTTATATGTAAAATTTAAATTTAAATTGCAAGTGGAGTTTGAGATGGAGTTAAATCTGAAAAGTTTGAAAATGAATTCAAATTTTGTTTGTTTGAGAATTTGAAATCATTTATGTTTCTCAATTCAAATTTGATTTTAAACTCTCAAGTATAAAATGCATTGTTGTTTTGCATATTGAATTGAAAGGTTAAGTGTTTAAAATTAAGGATTTAAAAATGAATTCAAATTCTGAGTTTTTAAATCTATATTTAAATTTCAGTTTTAAAGTAAAGATTTAAATTTAAATTGCTTTCAAATGATTTTCATTTGAATTAAAGGTGTAAATTATAGAGAGAGTTTTAAAGAATTTAAAACTAAAATGAGAATGAAAGTTGTATTTCAATTTTGAAGTTTTAAAGTAATTTTTAAAAATTGATTTGAATTTGATTTGAATTGAAATTTAAATCCTTTTCAACTTATTAATTAAGTATATGTTTCTTGTAAACATATAAGATTAAGTTGTATTGTTTAAAATCTTATTTTGAATAAATTTGAGTCTTGAGTTTAAAGAGAATGTTAAAGGGAATTTAATGTAAATTTAAAAAAAACATTTTTGTTTTTAAATGCATAATTTAAATAAGGAATGTTTATCTAAAGATAAAGAAAAGTTTAATGATTTGTAATTCATTTAATTATTAAGGTAGTACAAATGGATAATTAATATAATTAATTTATTAAGAAATGGATAATTAGTTAAAGTAATTAAGGGTTTTAATTTGATTAATTAAAGTTTTAAGATTAATTTTTCTTAGAATAATTAATTTGTAATTTAGAAATCATTAATTGAATGATATTAGATTTTAAATTAATAATTGAAGATTTATTAATTGAATAAATATGGATAGTTAATTAATTAAGAATAATAAATGAAAGTAATCATGTAGGTAATAAATTTAAAACCACCTATTTTATTCATCTTAATTGTAGATGCTGATTGTTATTGAATGTTGTGTGATGGATTGATATATTTGATATGTGATGTGATGCTATGTGATACTTTGTGCTGATATGCTATATTTGTGATGAATATACTGTTGTATGAATATGAAACCCTTTGACCCGTAAAACGACATTTGAATTTCGATGCGACAGGGAGTCGGATTCCATTTGGTTATCCGAAACCCACATCGAATTCTAATAATTGAATCTGTGCTGATTGATAATGTGGCACTCTTATTGTGTTGAACCCCCCGACCACACTTATACACACACTAATATGGGTTGCACGTGGAAATTAGTTAAGTCACAGATTTTTGAAATTGTTTTAAAAATTGAATTTTCAAATCCAAAATAGTTTTGAACTAGAATTGAAGCTTTTGAAAATGGTTATTTTTAAATAACTTGATTAAGTTTGAAAATTTAGATAATTGGATTTAAATTTGAATTCAATATTTGAAATTGAATTCTAAAATTTGGAAACCAAGGTTTAAAAAGGATATTCAACTTATAAATGGGTTTATATGGGTTTTTAAACCATTTTAAAGGTGGTGTTTTGGAATTTAAATTCAAGCCAAGATTTCAACTTGTATAAATTGGATTTTTCTAAAACGAAAACTATTTGTTTTCAAATAATAAAGCTTTCACATAAGAAATGAACTTTCAATTTGTGTTAAAGGGCTTCAGGTCTAAAAATGAAAATAGTATTCCAAGTTTTAGATAAATTTTTGGAAACGTGTTTTGAAAGTTATAAATCTTTAATTTAAAGATTTAATTGGGTTAATCCAAATTGAATGGGAATTGTTTTTGAAATCTATGGATAGATCTATGTGAAATTGGGTGAAACTTTGTGAAATAAATCCTTTTGGTTTAAAGATTAAAAATGGTAATTTGTTTAACCATTTGAAAGAAAGGTTTGGATTTTATAAGTCGTGACTTAACTGAAATCCCTTATCCATATGTTTTTAAATATGGCGCTTACTATTCGGTTTAGCCGGGAGAGGACCTTGTGTCATATAGCCCATTCCGAATAGTGATACGACGTTATGGATAGCATTTGAAGATCGGTGGTGAAGACCGGGTATTTGTGAGAACGATAGGATAACCTATCGATTGACTCTGCACTGAGTTGCTCCGGTATAGAGTTCTCCTTAGTGATGGGAAGTCCGATCGGGATTGTGGATACCCGGATTTGCAAGGGCTTCTTCGGAAGTGCCTTCGGTTCTGTTCGAACCCGGAACAGACTTGTATGGTTGTATGTCCGACATTACACTTTGAGATGTTATCTGATCTCTATCAAATACATTTCTTCTTGGTGGCGGAGAATTTATTCTCTTAGCTTAACACCCTTCTCTGAGACGTACGAGCTCAGAGGTTATGTAGTTGATATTTATCAGTGATATTCCCAATTTGGTAATGTGGCATGCTGAGTGCTGCTGTGTGATGATCATTGGTTGATCATTTGTGATATGATCATTTGTTTGATCATTTCTCTTTGTGATCATTGCTTTGGTCATCTGTTGACCCAAAGCATGGCTTTGTTGCACAAAGCGTAGCTTTGTGGACGAGACTGCATCGGGACCTCACTCCCCGGAAATGGTCGAAACAGGAAAGATGCGGCAAGGTTATGAGGGTCGCGCCCTTTAGGGTGTGTCATTTCCTTCTGGAAAAGGGTGGTATCATGGTATGGAGCCCAGATACTTACTCATGTTGATACACTATACCTATTACTGTGTGGTGTTGTTGTGCGCGCACTCGGATAAAGGTCCCAAAGGACCGGGAGATGACATATTCGTGTAGTAGTTACCTAGTTACAGAGGTAACCCGGCCTTGTGTTGGCAGAGATCTAACCGTAACGTTAGTTCTCGGGACGTCCCGCCAGAGGCGTACCCATGTGGCAATAGGAAGTTCCTTAGCCTGACCATTTGTTGGAAATCCATTCATCCAATACGTGCCTTGTACGGTTTTAGTTGTAGAACCTGCCATTTAACATGGCAGCTATAGTAGGCATAGCATCATGGTACCTATGCTGGCTAGGATTTATATTATACTTTCGAAAGATTTTCCACTATGCACTAGTAATAATATCAAAGAATTTTCCTCGTAGTAAGCATGTTTGACTATCATAAGGAGAAATCTCCCTCATGTGTGCGTTTGCATTGTGTGTGTGCCGGGAGGCCTTATGGTAGTTTCATTTTTCAAAAAGCATTGCGGATTTCAAATTTAAATTCTTTTGTCGTTTAAAAGACCAAATGTTTTTGTTTGCTCATACCAGTCCCATGACTGACCTGGAGTTTATTGTTCCTTTCCTAAACTCTGGGTGCCCACTATTTCCCACACGGGCAGTCTAGAGTTGGGGTTTTCAGAAATCAATGGTAGGTGTAGATTCGACAGCTTTCAGCCTTAGGATTTGGCAATCGCATTTGGATTGAGTTGCTTCTCTTCATCTTGATTTGGAGTTCGAGCTATTTCTGGATTGGTGCTTTGGAGATGGAGATTACTGATACGGGAGTTCTTTCTTGAAGACCATATTTGAGCTTTGTTCCGCTGCTAGTGTTATCTTTTCTTTCCGCTGCTATTATCTTGTATCATATCTCTGCTGTATGTTGATATCTATTGTATCATTCTGTTGTATCATTCATGTTGTATATTGATATATGTTATTCTTTTCTTCCGCTGTGTTATTTACTTAATGTGTTATAAGCTCCGGCGAACCAGGTTCGACGTTTGGATCTGCGGCATTTGAATACGAGTGTCGTATTCGGTGCCAATTTTCGAAGGTCGAGTCAGGGTCGTTATACTATTAGTTGATTTCTTGTTTTAACTATTGATTCAATATTTCCTAGTATATTTTCTATAGGATGATCTTTTAATAGCCTAATTCTTTTATTAGGTTGAATGATTTCACAATAGTTTCATTAGGTTCATTATTTAAAGTTACAAAATCTTCTTCATCTTCTATTTGTAAAATATCTTTAAAATTTTCATCAAAAAACACATGCATTGTTTCTTCAAAACATGTTAGTTCTTAAATTATAAACTCTAAATGCTTTACTTCTATTAGAGTATCTAATGAAGATACCTTTGTCGGATTTAGGTTAAAATTTATCTAGATTATCTTTTGTATTAAGAATAAAACACTTACTACCAAAAACTTTAAAATAAGCTACTATGGGTTTCTTATTGTGAAGTAATTCATATGGTGTTTTATTAGTTAATGGTGTAATTAAAATCCTATTTAATATATAACACGCTGTAGCGACTGCTTTAGCCCAAAAGTTTTTAGGTAAGTTACTATCAGAAAACATTGTTCTAGCACACTCTTGAATCGTTCTATTCTTATGTTCTACCACTCCGTTTTGTTGTGGAGTTCTCGGAAAAGAGAAATTATGAGCAATTCCTTTTCAATTACAGAAATTCTCAAAATTTTCATTTTCAAATTCTCCACCGTGACTATTATGAATAGTTTTTATTTTTAAAGAAAGTTGATTTTGAATTCTTTTTGCAAATTTTTTAAATAATTCAAAAGCATCACTTTTAAGTTTGAGAAAAATTGTCCAAGCATATCTAGAATAATCATCTACAATTACAAAAACATATTAAATTGTGATTAATTGATTGAACTTGAGATGGACCAAATAAATCTAAATGAAGTAATTCTAGAGGTTTAGAAGTAGAAATCATATCTTTTAATTTAAATGAACTTTTCTTAAGTTCTCCTAATTGGCAAGCATCACATATACTATCTACTTTAAAGTTTAACTTGGGAAGAGCTCTAACTAAGTCAAGTTTTGATAATCCAGATAACAGTTTGAAATTTAAATGACCCAATCTTTTATGCTAAATCCAAGGGTCACTTGTATTAGCCAAAAGACATAAGTTAGCATTTGAAACTTTCATACTAAGGATGTAAATGTTTTTCTTCCTAATTCCTTCAAAGATAACATTTGACTTATTATCTTCGATGTGACACTTATCTTTTCCAAATTTAATGTTAAATCCTTTATCACATAGTTGACTTATACTAAGCAAATTATGTTTTAAATTCCTAACCAGCAAAATATCAGACATAAGAGGAGTTTTAGAATTACCGACATTGCCGATGCCAATCACATATCCTTTTGAGTTATCTCCAAAATTGACCGATCCACCATCTTGATATATAATATCATTGAGTATCTCGGGATTTCCAATCATTTGCCTTGAATGGCCACTATCAAGTATCCATTTGTCTTTCTCAATTTGCACAGTTTGTCCATTGGTTGTTAATTCTTTGAAAGCCATGTAACATGTCTGTTCTTGCATAACAAACCAATTCAGTAGATAACTTCGTTTTTCACAAAAACTATATACAAACTTATGATATTTTGATGAAATGCATAAATTCAAACTAGTATTAACAAAATTTCCTAAAAATGCCATTTTTAACTTTTCAAGTTTCAGATTATGAAAACTATGAAAACCTATGCTTTGACACCAATTGAAAGGGAGTGTGGATTAAGGATCTTAAGGCTAATTTAACACTAGAGGGGGGTGAATAGTGTTTAATGTATTCTAAGACTTATATGGACAAATTTAAAAATTATGACATAAACAAGTGCAGAACTAAACAATCACAAAATCAAACACAGATATAGAAAGTAAATAAAAAGAAGTAAAAGGAAAGAATACACTGGATTTTATACTTGTTTGGAGGTACCCTACACCCACTCCTGAACCAAGTCAAACACCTCGTATAGATTTTTATTATACCAATGTCGAGATTACAATCCTCAAATTCTAAAGGCCTTGAGGTACCCTCCTGTCTTCAAGTCCAAGGCAAACTCTCTTGATTAACGGGACACAATATCACCCAGTTGATTTCCAGGCACAACCACACCTTATAGAGTGACTCGATAAACTTTTGATTACAAATTGATCCTATAACTCCGAATAGCACTTTGATCTTCGAGAGAGGGCAGAGAATCAAACAATAATGAGATTCTACTTTGATCCACTTGAGAATTTGGTAGAACTTGGGCCGATCTTAAAAATATGAAAATTTTAGAATATGGATTTGGGGAGACGGAGTGAAGAAAATTAGAAAACAGTTAGTTAAAAAATTCGTTTGTGAAGGCTATTTATAGACCAGTAATAGTCATAACCATTCGTGAAGAGATTTAAACGAATAGACACTTCTTTTGAAAATTGAAGCTTTTGAATTTAACGGCCACCATGTCGACATGGGGTATCCCATAATGTCGACATCCCTTAGTTTAAAACAATGTAAAATTTGTTTTGAAAATGGTATTGAAAGGGAAGCAAGATAAAATGATTCTGGAGTAAAATAAACTAATTTTTCTATGTTTTAATATAAAAAAGAGTAGAAAAATATATATTTAGAATGTATATATAAAAATTAATTTGATTTTAAATCTCAAGTGTATATATATATTATAAAGAATATTTAATAATCAGAAGATAGTTTAAAAAAACAATCGAAGTTTAAAACAAGAGTTTATTTAAAAACAAAAACAAAGAATATTTTAAAGCTAAAACATCTTTTTGAAAATCATTTGAAAAGATAATTTTTAAGGCTAAAAACTTTTTGAAAAGCTGTTTTGAAAATCATTTTGAAAAACCATTTTGAAGTAGTTTTGTAAGCTTCTTCCTACAGAATATTTCTTCACATCAGCACTCGAGAACTTGTACAAAACCAGGATGTTCGTGGGTTTGTAAGCCACTTGTCGTAGGTTTGTAAGCTACTTGTCGTGGGTTTGTAAGCCACTAAGAAGGTAGAAATGAGTTCAATCCCAAATGAAATTTGGAATGAAGATTTCCATGCTATTATGAAGTTTAACAAAACTGGACACTTATCTTGAAATCTTGATCTTGATACTCATGAGTCTTTATACTTGATTTCTTCATTCTTGATCTCTATACTGTACAGTCTTCAATAATCATCTCCTGCCTTATATATATCTTGCATAATAACATTCATATATATCTAGACAATAGTGTTAGTATATAAGTTATAATAAAATACATTACACAATCTGTTGTCATCAAAACCACTATCTCAAGTTCCTAACAGATTATATATACTTGTTGATGATTTATGTTGTCCATATAGATTTTATGACATGTTTTGATATGAAAACCCCATTAAATGACATCCAAATGCCTTGCGAATTTTTATACAGATCAGAAATAATATTCTAGAGATGGGTTTCAATTTTCATAAATTTTGAATTTTAGTGGATTTTATATAAATTTTCGAGTAAATAAAATGTTATTTGGGTTATAAATTATTTACGGTTAAAGAATTAATAGTTTGGGTTGGAAATATATATGTTAGAAAACATATAAAAAATGATTTTCTAGAATTTTTGTAGAATTTTTCAAATCGTTTTAATGGTTATATAAAATTATTTAAGGCATGGGACTTAAATGTATTAAGGGCATTTTTTAAATAAATAAAATTGTTAATTCTGGAAAGTCGGTAGCACATTTTAAAAATAAAAACATGCAACCAATAGATTTTGAAAAACAAGGTAGGTTAGGTACAAAATATAGTTTAATAGGACAAATAAACATGTTTTTCACTGTTCGTTGCTTTCGGTACCAGGTTCCGCCTCCTTACCTTCGCTCTTGACCCCATCGAAACCAATACACATGGTATTTGGAAACCTGTATGTAGTGATTGGATGTAGGCGAAAGGTAAAAGATCAAAACTAGGGGTTCCGTAGGGTTGAGGCACTTTGCTTTTAAATTAAAATGCATCTACTTGCTTTCGACTAGATAGCTTTTGACTTGGTTGGCTTTCGACCTGGTCAAATAGGTTTAAAGAAATGGTTTCAATTGAGTTGTGCTTTTGTTTTAAATAATTGCTTTTGACTAAGTCAAAACTCTTAGCTGCCGCTTTCTTACTTTCGACCCAGATGGTTTCGAAAGGGTTACTTTATTTCTAAAATTTAGCCACTTCTCCAATGCTTTCGAAGGGATTGTTTCAATTCCATCACTTCTTTACTTATGGAATGGTTTTGAAACAGATGCTTTCAACTTAAATGATTTAAAGAGTCTTTTTCTCTGAATTCAAGTATAACCCAAATGGTTTCGAAAGAAACGGTTTTAATGGTTTTAAAAAGTGTTTCCTCATGTTTTAAATTGAACCCAAAGTGCTTTCGAAAGGTTTTAATGAAAGGTTTCGAAGGTGTGATTCCCTTAGTGCTTCGAAAGGTTTAAAAGAAAAGGTTTTTCCTATGTTTTCGAAAGAAAATATTTAAAAGTTTTAAAAGAAGGATGTCTAAGATTTTAAAGCTTTCAAAGGAAAGATTTTTTTGCTTTTGAAAGGAAGTACTTGGCCTCTCGGCCTAGGTTAAGTAAAGTGTTTTACTTGGTTTCGAAAAGGGTTACTTTCAAGAGTTTCGAAAGGGTTGTTTAAAAGTTTTAAACAAAGGTTTTGAAGGTAATAAATAGGTGATATAGCCTAAGTATTTCAAGTTAAAAAGGACTTTAATTCATATCGAGGATAGGTAATCCTTATTAATATTTATCAACATTATTTTGAGCAAAGTATATATAACAAGGCAAAATAGCTTAGAGTAAAGCGAAAGTTGTATTTTCCTTGTATAAGTATGATTTAAAAGGTTAAATTATTTTGAAAAGGTTTTTCATGGAAAAAGATAAATGGTAGCTAACCCTATGAAAATGACTCAGATTAGAAGACCAAATAGAACTTGTGAAGGGTCATACCCTGTGCTCATTAGCTATTAGCCCCTAGCTAATTTAGTCTAGAATTCTAGTGTGTATGGCTTAGTTACAGGTAAGACTAAAATGGTGGGTACGCACAGAAAGGAATATTTATGTACAACAATAGGTTATTGGTTAGTCCGCAAAACCATTAGGATCAGTTAACCCTTGGAGTGTAAGTTAAGGACAAACCATCCAGAAGTTTTGTCTAACAGATGCTTAGACTATTTGATATTTTATTTGGTAGGCTCGAGTCAGCCAAATAGATAGTTAGCCCAGTTTGTGAGCAGTTAGCCCAATTTTAGAACAAATAGTCCATATATATATATATCCTTTTTTTAGCATAATAGATATTACTATCATTACTGTTATTATAATCAGTTTAATTAACCAATTTGGTTGTAGGAAAAGATTTGCAAAATATATGTTTTGAAAAGGATATTAGTGAGGAGAAACCCGTTCCACTAAGCGGCATAGTCTCAGTCAGTATCAGTAAACTGAGATGTAACAGTATTCACACTTGGCTTTATGTCTGACTCAAAGTTTTTGTTTCCCCTTAAACTCTCAGATGCACAAAATTGATTTGAGTAGGATGAGGGTTGAGGTTTTCAGGTTTTAGTTGTTTTGGCGAATAAGGCTTCCGAAGACGAGCAGGTGGATGATGGATAACTATTTAGGAGTTGCAGTTTATTCTATTTTTCCACTATGTGTATTAAGTCAGCTATGACTATATTTCTCTGATCAACCAAGGGAGCATCGTCATATGTCGCTCTTTGCGTATTATTGTATAATTATATTTGATCTTTACCTGAGAAACGGTAATGGGATTATGTAACTTGGATATGAATTATTGTTTTTAAATGTAATCAATAAAGATATTGTTTTGAAATTCTGTGATTTTGTTCACATTCAAATGCTTCTGATATTAAGGATACCATTAGAATTACCGTATTTTGTCATCAAAAGTTAATATTATAGAAGACCGTAGCATCTGTGCGCTTAGCTTTTGGTCTCCAAAATATGGGATGTTACAACTTGGTATCGAAGCATACATTTATGAAGAACTTTAACTAAAAGTGGTTTTGAAAACATAATCCTAAGGAATCCGAGTATGTTTGGGTATGGGATAATGCTATAGTAAATACTTGTATTTGTTATATATATGTATATGCTTTATCTCTAGTCTCCTACCTTTGTTAGGGTTATTTTTTTGTATCTCATGAGGTTTGAATACAAATATGGATGGTAGAAGAGGAAGAGTTAACCCGGGAGGGGAAGGCACTAATGGGAATGCCAAACCTAATGTTAGGAGAACCCAAGGTCAAGCACAAGCGGGAATGATGGTGCTGGAGTCTTGCGAGTTGGAATGGAAGCTATGTATCAGTTTTTCATGAATATGATGCAAGTGGGAGTTGCAGCTGGAGTATTAGAAGGAAATGCTGCAGGGATAGGGGTTCTGGAATTTTCGTTAGATAATCATTGTGCTAAGCTGAGTGGATGTTATACTAAGCTTGGAGGGAAGCCATTTATTAGAACGGAAGATGCCATTAAGGTCGAGAATTGGTTACCGCATTGTGAGAGGATCTTTGTAGACTTGAGGCTCAATGATGAGTAGAAGAGAAGGCTTGCTTCATGACATGGGCAGATTTTAAGATGAGGTTCTAGGGTAGGTTCATGTTTGTAATGGCACAGTCCGCTTTGATCAGAAAGTTTGCTAAGTTAGAGCAGGGAGAGACGTATGTTTTGGAGTATGCCAGAAGGTCCGAGGAGTTGGCCAGATATGGGTACGTTACGGTGGATACAGTGATGAAGATGAATGAGAAGTTCATCATTGGGTTGAAGCTTGAGTTAGCGAGGGCTACATTACCATATATTAGAGTTCCTTTCGATGTTGTGGTGACACTACTAGAAAAGGCTGAAATACAGACAGAGCCTAGCGACGGCTTCCAACAGCGTATTTCCAACGGCTTTCGATGGGCCGTTGGCGGCCGTCGGAAACCATTGAAAATTCGCGAATTACAGGCTCCAGCCGAGCCTCTTCTATCTCATTTTCTAGTACGCAAAAAAAATTAAAACCCCAAATCCCTATTTCAAGCTTCCAATCACCAATTTCAAGTTTTCGGATCCTCCACGGCTTCCTAATCACACTCTATTGCTTTCAACCTCAAGTATAATCTCTTATTTTCGTGAAAAAACTAATTTTTATCCTAAATCTAGATTTGAATAAGTTGATACGTTAGGGATAATTAGTGATTGTAATTGTTTCCAATAGCCTAATAATGGTTTATAATATCCTATGGTATACTTATTTCATATGTTATCGTGAAATTTTAAAGAGTATGTATAATTTTTGATTTTGCGTGCGTGTGTAAATCATTATATATGTGTGTTTCTACCACTGTCTTATGTTAATTAGAATAAGCCATGAGTTGTATAACATCTTGACTTTTATAACAATAATGAATGCACGAGTCTAATTTTTTTTGATTTCATTGGAAAATGACAACAATATTGAAGCAACCTTATTCGATAAAATATGCAGAATAAATGTGGTAATTTATAATATTTTGAAATATATAAAATTAGTAAATATTCGTTTCTATAAACTACTATTTTTTTTACGTCTCTTAGAGAGTTTTTGGACCCGTCCGACAAGTGTTGTACATGATCGTTATATAAATATTTGTTTTTGTCACAAAATGGGCATTTATATTCATCTGATACAATACTTGTTGTATTTATCCCTGTATTGGACAAGTTATAAACATTATAAACAACTAAATTTTGTACATTATTTCGTTTCAAACGGTTCACAAAATTTCGCTGTCACTTTTCTTTTTTGATTCCTGTGTACACGCATTTGTGTATAATGCATGAAACAAAAGGGAAGTGCTGCCGTAATTTTGTTGAATCATTTAAAATGAAATAATGTATGAAATGTAAATGTTTGCTGCGTTTGTAATGGGAAGTAGGATGATTGACCAGGAAAACGATAACTATAAACCAACATTTTTGTATTGTATTCTTAAGTAGGGTAAAATTTGACGTGTATAAGTTTTTGTATCGATAAAATGAAAAATAAAATGTGAATTCGTAAAATTACCGATACTTATTTTTGAATTTGTGACAAATTTTCTGAAATAGGAAAAATGATCGATTATTTTGTTGATAGGAGGAGATTGATATATCAAAGAAAGGGATTGAGAGGCTCAACAAAAGAAGATTTTTATAATGGTATAAACGTATTTGTTGAATTCGCTTTAAGTAATAACGAAAGTAATGCAAATATTTGTGTTCCGTATAGTAGGTGTTAACATTTGAAGTATTTGTTACCCGATATTATGAAAGTCCATTTGTGCAAAAACGATTTTGTGCCAGAGTATTATATTTGAGATTGTCATGGAGAAGTTGTAGCATATACTTCTGCAGAGTCTGAATTAGAGATTGCTCGTAGTGAAATTATTCTGACGAACCGTATAGAAAATGTGATTCAAGATGCAGCATGATCAATATTCCCTACGGTTGAAGTTGACAACGATGATGTAAATGTTTAAGAACCAAATATTGAAGCAATTTTTTTTATGATTTATTGGATGCTGCTTAGAAACCTCTTTGGGATGGTTGTAGAAGCAGCACCCAGATATCAGTACCCGCAGAATACATTGCGACGAAGTTAAAATACAACATCACCAAAGCCGGATTTACAGCCGTTGTACAAATTGCAAAAAGACATATGCCACCCGATAATTTAATTAATGTGTGAAAATCACTATGAAGTTAAAAAACTTATGTCGGCTTTTTGTTTACCTTGTCAAAAAATAGATACATGTTTAAATGGCTGCATGTTGTTTTGAAAAGAGTCATCACTCTTAGAAAGTATAGAATATGTAACGAAGAAAGGTATAAAGCAAGAAAAAAGAAGAGAATGAAAGTTCCATACAAACATATGCATTATTTTCCCATCACTCCTAAGCTTCAAAGATTATACACATCTTTTGTAACTGCATCTCATATGAGATGGCATAGTCTGATAACAGAGGAAGAAGGTACGTTGACACATCCAACCGATGGAGAAGCATGGAAGCATTTCGAAAAAACTTATCCCAATTTTGCAGTGGAGAGTCGTAATGTTAGAATTGGAGTATGTATGGATGGTTTTTCACCATTTTCTCAATTTGGTGCTAAATATTCATCTTGGCCCATTACCATCACACCTTGTAATTTACCTCCAAGGATGTGTATGAAAACGCAGGGAGGAAAGTAACGTAGAATATGAGACCAAATCTAAATCAGAAGACGATGAGGATTGATATAAATATTATGTTGAATTCTTATGTATTACGCAATTTATGTAATTGATGAGATTTATTTTGCATTATTTATGTCATTACACCATTTATGTCATTACATCATTTACATCATCTATGTCATTACCATTTCTGTTATTTATTTAGCCATTTATGTTAAAAATGTAATGGATTCTACTTATCGTCGAAATATGAGACCCAACCTGGATCAGGTATACTTTGCACTTTATGTACTTTATCTCATTTATGTCATTTAACTATAAAATATATTTCATTATTATGTTATTGTTCTCTTTTAAAATGATGTGTCCGTGACAGATGTCATGTCGTCCAGAAGGAGGAGTTCTTCCCATTCTTCAAGAAGTGATGGTAGTGGTCCATTGCAACCGCCACAACATCCTGCTATGTATCTAGTACCTAGAGTGGAGGGGTAAGTATTAAAAAAAATCAGCATCTTAAATATTTTGTGTACGATATAATAATATGTATCGTATTTAACACAAGGGGTTTGGCCTACAGCCGTAAGTTGTAGTTCTATCAGTTTCGAGAGATTTCATACAAGAGTGGGATGACGAATTGTTGGCCAAAGTGGGATAATATCCCTCCTCACATCCTGGAGTGTATATGGCATGATTTCATTGTAAGTATAGTCTTCTGTTTTCCATTCTTATTTTTTTGTCACTTATTTATGGTTCACCTTTTATTGTTTAATTTTTTATTACTTGTTTATCATGAAATGCAGCTCGCAGTTAACTTACAATCCGATGACCTACAGTTGGTATGACATTACTGGATGTAGAAGATAAGGAAGAACTTTAGGGATTCTATGTTAGCTATGAAGCATAAAGGGCAGAAGCCGAACTGGATGGAGCGAGTGTGTGGGAAGTGTGGCTGGCCCATTAGGATAGTGATGAGGCAAAGGAAAGTGTACTAAAATTTTATTAGTTATTTGATTGATACGAAAATATAAAAAAATATTTGATAAGTAAATAATGTACTAAATTTAAATGTATAGGCAGAGTCGGAAAGAAACTTTGCAAATAGGAACAGAAATCTTGTCACTTATCGAGGAGGGTCTAAGTCGTTCCAAGAATATTGCCAGGAGTTGGTAAATTTATTAAATGTGAATTGTAAATAGTTATTATGCTATATAATTTTGAATATACAATAATAGTACATAATAATCAATTTCAAGAAGCTGAGATGCAGGGTCCCATATCGTACATGGATGTATTTACCCGTACTCATGCTGTCGAGCATGTAAATCCAGGCGGGATAGTTTCATATACATGGCATGACGAAAAATCAAGAAAGAGCCATTTAAATATATTTTAGTTTATATACTATAGGCAACTGTTTTAATTGTTAAAGTATGATGAATTAAGATATCATGCAATTAATTTTAACTGTATTTTTATTTGTTCATGCAAGCATGGTTTATGGAACAACGACAGAAACACTTAGAGGAAACCGGTCGAAAGCAGCTGACGACAGACGAGGATGACGTCATTTTTGAGTCAGTCATAGATCCATCTTCACGGAACATGTGTTATGGCGTTAGTAATCAAGTGGTAATGAATAATATATTAAGATATAACAATTTAATAATCTTTTAGTTCTAAAGAACTTTACATCACTTTAGTTTCAGTAATAAGTTTATAGATATAACAATTAACACCTTATGCTATGGCTTTGATAGTAAGATTATACACTAAACTAAATAAGCATTGCAATCCAGCAGATAGAGGAGAGCCAACCAAATGGCCATAGCTCAGATCAATCTAGCAGAGATCGAAGAGTTGAGAGCTAAGGTGGCTCAGTTGGAAGAGCAGAACAGTCAGCAGGCTATTGAGATGACACTGCTGTTGGACTAGCGTATTGCTCTGTACATGCAGCAGTATGGTGGCTGCTTTCCATCTTCCGTTGGTTCCAGAGGTTCTGGAGGTGATTGGCTAGAGTGATAGGTATGTTTTTTTGTTTTACATCATTGTTTAGTAATTTTTGATGATACATTGAGTTGGTGGAGTTGGATTTGAAATGTTGTGTATATTGTTTGATGATATAGTTGGTGGTAGTAATTTTGACATTTGGGAGTTGACGGTGAGGAGTTGATGAAGGATTGATGTATATTTCTACAATGAGATGTATGTAAATTATGTTAATGAAGTGTTGGTTTGATTTTATACGAATTATGCTTGATTTCTTTCTTTATGTGATTTGATTGCATTTGTACGGTTTAATTTCATGTTGAATATCTGAATTGGATATATGCTTGTGTGGTGGAATATATTGTGTTTATGGATTGTAGATGAAAGGCAAAAATGCAGTTGAAAAAAGCAAACACAGGTTCAGGAATTCCGATGGCTTACGACGGCTCCCAACGTCCTGTAGGACAAAAATTTCAAACGGCTTCTGACGGCCAACGATGGAGAAGAACGATGGCTTCCGACGGCTGGTGACGATTTTTGGCAAACCTCATGATCATCCATGTGTCTTCTGATGGCCTTCGGGACCCATCGGTTGACCGTCGAAAGCCGTCGGAAGTACATCGATGGGTATTGTCGGAAGCCGTCGGAAATTCTGTTCAACGATGGATTTTTTCTATGGTTTTCTCCTACGGCTTTCGACGACCATAGACGGTTTTGAGCCGTTGGAAAATGTCTTGTTCCTTGTAGTGTGGAGATGGCCTTAAGTCATGAGGAAATTCTTGATTCGCTAGAGAAGAGTAAGGCTAAGGAGGTCTAGGTTGGGTAAGGTCAGAAGAGGAAGTTCTTTCCTAAGAAGGATGCTCAGAAGGGTGAGCAGCTAGGAAAAGGAAGTTTGAGAATGTTTGCTTCAAGTTCGATAAGAAGGGGAATTTTGCTAATGAGTGTCGTGTTGGAAAGGCAAAGGAAGTGGTTAGGAAGAAAAATGTCAGGTGCTTCAACTGCGACCAAATTGGCCACTATAAGAATCAATGCAAGGAGCCCGCTAAGGATGGAAATGGCAAGGTGTATGCATTAGAGCCTGCTACTTTGAAGCCAACAGCTTAGGAGAAAGGAAAGGTAGTTTTGGAAGGTACACTTCAGATCCATGGTATGTTTGTTAGCGTTCCATTTGATACTGGTGCATAGCATTCTTTCATATCAAGATTTTTGATAGATAAACTTAACCAAGAAACAACACATTTAGTTACTTCCTTACGGTTGCGAATCCAATAGGAGGGTATGCAACTCTAGGATTGAGATGTAACCAGTTAGAGTTTGACTTGTTAGGTCATATTTTTGCTTGCAGTTTTCACGTGTTTGATTTTGTGAGGTTCAGAATTATTCTTAGGATGGATTGGTTAAGTGAGTATGATGCTAGGATATTTTTTCAAGAAAATATAATTTAGACACCCTGATTGCAACAACGAGATTGTTTATATCATAGAAGGTTCTAGCGGTGAGGTGAATGCTTTATTGGGTGTTATGGAATTGGATTATGAGCTGAATCGAGTTTTCATGGCTAGAGAATTCCTATATGTTTTTTAGCCTATAATAGGATTGCCACCGAAATGAGTCATTGAGTTTTAGATAGATTTGGTTCTTGGGGCAAAACCAATGAGTAAGCCGCCAAGCAGGATGACCCTTATAGAGATGAGAGAATTGAAGGTCAAGTTGGTGGATTTGGAAGGCAAGAGCTTTATCAGGCCAAGTAGTTCGTCTTGGGGAGCATCCATAGTGTTTGCTAAGAAGCCGAACGGATCATTAAGGCTATGTATCGATTATCGTAAGTTGAATGAGAGGGCGATAAAGAATCGATACCCATTGTCGAGAATTGGCGATTTGTTCGACCAGTTGAGTGGAGCCAAGGTATTTTTCCAGTTGGATTTGGCAACAGGTTTCTATCAGCTCAGAGTAGCAGAGAATAGTATATCGATGACGGCGCTTAGGACCAGGTATGGGTCGTACGAATGGTTAGTCATGCCGTTCAGACTGACTAATGTGCCAGCTTTCTTTGTGGATTTAATGAATCGAGTTTTCCAAGAGCATTTGGATAGGTTCATATTGGTTTTCATATATGACATCTCGATATACTCTAAGGATGAAAGGGGCATGAAGTTCATCTTAAAGTGGTGCTTGAGACACTAAGGTAGCACCAGCTGAAGGCGAAGTTTTCGAAGTGTCGTTTCTTGAAGAAGTAAGTGAAGTTTTTTGGTCATGTCGTCTCAGAGAAAATGTTGTCAGTAGATCCGACTAAGATCGAAGCAGTAGATAGTTGGATGAGACCCGAGATAGTGAATGAGATAAAGAGTTTCTTGGGTTGGCTGGTTATTATCATAGATTTATTAAGGATTTTTCGCGGATAGCAGCACCAATGACCAAGCTAACGAGAAAGGATGTGAAGTTTGTGTGGACCGATAAGTGTGAGGGAGAATTCCAGAGTTTGAAACACTTATTGACCCATGCACCTGTGTTGATTGTTCCAGAAGGGAAGGGAATCAAGATTCGGTGGTTTATACCGATGCATGTGGAACATGATTAGGAGTTGTGCTAATGTAGAGAGGTAAAGTGATTACCTATACTTCTAGACAGCTTAGACCGCATGAGGTCAGATATCTGACGCATGATTTGGAATTAGCTGCGGTGATTTCTGCATTGAAGGTGTGGAGACATTACCTTTTGGGAGAAAGATTTGAGCTATATATTAATCATAAGTCGCCGAAGTATTTGTTCTTTCAAAAGGAGCTAAACATGAGACAACAGAGATGGTTAGAGTTTATAGCCATTTATGATTTTGGGATTGGGTACACACCAGGGAATGGCAACAAAGTTGTAGATGCACTTAGCATGAAACATTAGAATGAAATGTATGCGATGATTGCTGAGGGGAAAGATTAGGAGGCATTGGCAGATTGTAGAGTGCAGTGGAGATCTGAGGCTGGGTCTAGCAGAGAAACCGCAGTGTTATCTTATTTGGAAGTCCGACCAGTGACGATCGAAAAGATTGCTTCTAAACAGGAAAAGGATCCAGTGTTAACTGAATGGATCAAAAAGTTAAGAGATCAAACCGAGAGCGATGACTTGAAGGACTTCAGTCTTGATCAGAATGGGTGGTTGAGAAAGAAAGGTTATGCGTTCTGAATGTAGAAAACATAAGGAAATAAGTCTTGAAGGAATGCCATTGTTCGAAGTTCTCTATTAATCCGGGAGGAACTAAGATGTATCTGGATATGAAGAGAAGTTTATTTCAGGAAGGTATGAAGTGGGATATCGGCTTATGGGTAAAGCAATGCTTGAATTTGCAACCAGCAAAGGCCGAACACCAGAAGCCAAGTGGGTTGCTTCAGCCATTAGATATTCTAGTATGGAGATGTGATTCTATTTTTATGGATTTCATTGACGGGTTGCCAAGATCGAACAGAGGAAGTGAAAGTATATGGGTCATAGTGGACATATTGATCAAGAGTGCCCATTTCATTCCAGTTAAGTCAACCAGAACGACACCGGTGTTAGCGAAGTTGTTTATGAAGAATGTGGTTACACTGCATGGAATTCCTAGCGGTATAGTAAGTGATAGAGATTCCTTATTTACTAGTGAGTTCTGGAAGAGTCTACAGGAAGTTTTGGGAACCAAGCTCAAGATGAGTATCGCTTACCATTTGCAAATAGATGGGCAAACGAAGAGGGTTAACAAAAACTTGGAAGATTTGTTACGAGCTTGTGTTCTAGATTTCAAGGAATCATGGGAAGAACATTTGCATTTAGTTGATTTTTCGTATAACAACAGTTATCAGACTAGTATTGGGATGGCACCGTCTGAAGCTTTACATAGAAGGCCATGCAAATCTCCCATTTGTTGGTTGGAGTCCGAGGAAGGTTGGTTCTTAATCCAGATTTAGTTAGAGAAGCTGTAGAAAAGATTGAGGTAATTTAAGATAGAATGAAGGAGGATCTGTCTAGGCAGAAGAGTTATGAAGATAGAAGATGGAAAAAATTAGAGTTCTCAATTGGAGATCAGGTTTTCGTAAGATGTCACCGATGAAGGGTATGACCAGATTTAGGAGATCAGGAAAATTGGCACCGAGGTTCGTTGGACCTTTTCCTATTATGGAGAGGATCGGAAAACTCGTATATAGAGTTGAGTTACCGAGCAGTTTGGCAGGAGTCCATGATGTTTTCCATGTTTCTCATCTCAAAACGTGTGTTGGAGACCCGGAGACTACTATTGCACCGACTGTGCTAAAGGACTTAGTAGTAGAACCAGACATGACTATAGTGAGAAAACCAATTCGTATTGTTTCCAGAGATGAGAAGAGGCTTAGAACCAAGACGGTTAGATTAGTCATAGTCCAGTGGAGCGACAATGACAGAGACTATATTTGGGAGGTTGAGAACAGGATTAGAGATACTTATCTTGACCAATCTGACAGTACGTTTTACCTCTTGTTTGATTTATTGTGTACCTTATCGTAATTTCGACGATGAAATTCTTTAAGAAGGGGAGTCTATAACAACCTATATTTTTGGTAACATTATTTAGGATATTTAATTAGTGAAATAAAATAAAATAATTTGTTGATTAGGAAATTGAGATTTAATTTTAATTAAGGTGTAGCCGTGCCATTTAAACAATAAATTAAGAAAGAGTTAATGAAATAAAGAAGGGGTAAAATAGGAAAGAGGCCATTCCAATATCTGTTTAACGGCGGAAATTCTATGGAATTAGAAAACCATCGAAAAATTTCAATTAAATTTACCGCAAGCACACGGTGTAGGAATGTAGCACGTATGCGAGTACGGTCCTCCATGTTCTTCACTTTAAATTATTTCCATCTTCATTCTTTTGTATCTTCTTTATGCATGCATATTTCTTCATAAAACCACTCCTATTTGAGATCAAATTCCTACAAATATATATATATATATATATATATATATTCAATTAATTTTTCTCAAAGAAATATATACACACAAATGACCGTTTTGCCCCTATATAAAGATGGATATGTAACAATTTGGAATTAATATGGATTTTGGTTAAAACAAGTTAAAATACCCAATATGATCATTTATTTAATTTAAATATATTAAATATGGTGGTAAAAATATGCACATTTACGTGCACATCAAATACCCCCACACTTATCTTTTTATTCGTCCTCGAATAAAGAAAGACTAAGATAAAACCGTTTTCGTAGGGAGCATGATTGCATTGAGCGTATGCCACAAGCCGTTAAACCTTCGGGTGTCTCTGGTAGGACGAGTGTTGTCTCATGAGGGTTTTCAGCGGATACTACCCACAAAATCCAAATCCAGGATGAAAATATTTACAAAATGCCAAAATTTATTTACAAAGAGATGTATGCGAGTTTTGGAAATATGTATAAATGAAAGGTTTACTTTAAATAGACACAAATAATTTAAATATAGGTTTTGGTTATTATCTTGAAATTTAAGTCATTTGCTCGTCAAAATTTCCAACAAAAATCAAATTATCATAACAAATAGACTATAGTTTAACTCGTTGTTTTGGTTAATAACACAGTGTAACTACGAAATAGATCCTTAATTGATTATTAAAGTTTATCAAAGTGGTATTTTCATTTCTTTTCAATAACAAATCAAATAAGTAAAAATAGTTCTAGGATTTCAACTGCTTACTCTCTCATTATTTGCAAGAAAAATTATACACCTAGCTCAAGTAAACTGAGGCCAGATATATCACCCATGCACTGCCTTTCGGGCTTATGTGAGGGGAGTATAGAGCATGCGGAGTGCGCAAACTTTCGTGCATACACCTATCGACCGTAGGTGGTTTTTAATTTTTTTTTTTACATGTGTTCCATACATGCATAACCATGAGGACTTTTAAATGAGTATGAAAGCACATAATCAAAGATTCCAAGTAATTCACTCATGCATAACTGTAAGGACTTTTAAATGAGGGTGAATATTTGGATGTTATTTTTTTTTATTTTTTTTTATTTTTTTAAGAGAGAGAGAGTTTTACAAAATCATCTGAGCACCATTTAACTTAGAAGACAAAAAATGTTATATCTTTACTTTAAATCAACCACTTTTTTAAATAAAGATTTCCAATTAGGATATATTTCATAATTAACACGTATGAATCTTCCTATATACTAGTTAAACCATTATTATTTGTAATCAAACTTCATTTTCATTTTTGTTAAGACAGATAAATTTTCAAAAATTTCAATTTAATAAGCCAAAAGCATATATTTATCCTATAGTGCTTCTTTAAAAATAAGTCAAAATGCTTAAATAAAATTGTTTTTTTTGTTTTTTTGAGATTCTTTTGCAAAGAAAAAGTAAAAATAAATCATGAAAAATCGAAAACGAAGATGAGTCTCCCCTCACACTTGATTTTGACTGTGTCCCCACAGTCAACTCAAGTGAAAGGAGAAAAATAAAAACATAAACTTTATTTAAATGAAAATGAAAAGATGATTATTTACAAGACATCAGAAAGTATGCTGTTAAAGAATAAATGAATCGGTCTTTCAAAAACCGATTCATTTGTCTCACCAAGTATGCGAGACATAGCTCAAGTGCAGAAAACCAAATCGTAAAAGATTTCGAAGTCGATTGTCGATTTGGAAAAACAAATTATTTTTTATTAAAAATTGAACGAGTTGTTTTGTTTTCAATGATTTTTGGGGTTGATAAAACAATTGATTGAAATTCACATTTATTTTCACCAAATTGAAATTCAAGTTTTTCATTGAAAACTTCTTCCAAATTATCGATTTCAAAATTGTATTGGTGATTCAAATCTTCCCCTTCAGAATTTAACAACTCGTTTTCAAAAATTCCAAAGAAATTGTGTTCATTGAATTCGTCTTCCTTTATCGAATTATCAACAACTTTATTACATGTGTCAAGTTCAAAATTCAAAGTTGTTGTGTTCAAAATTTCAAAATCGAAAAAAGGAAGGTCGAATTTTAAATTTAGTTCCACACCCTCAAAAGAATTGAAATCCAACACAATTACAGTGTTTTCAACAACTTCATTAAGATTGTTATTTTCAATTTCAAAAGTTGTTATTTGAAAATTGTCAATTTGGGTAAAAGATGGATTATTATTCGACTCATCACACGTTGGGATTTGGTTTTGTTTATCACGTTGTTTCATATATGTTTCAAACAACAAATTTGTATGATCATCGTAAATTTCATTCATTTGCTCAAAAAAGTCAAATTTGTAATTATTAACTTGAAAATTTTCGATTTGGACTCCTTGAGAACAAAAATTGTCAATTTCAATAAACGATAGAATATTATTTGATTCTTCGCAAGTTGAGATTTGATTATGATTTTCACGAAAAGTTTTGTATTTTTCAAGTAATAAATCCCCGTTATCTTTACCATTTGGTCAACAAAATCAAATGCATGATTATTAGTTTGAAAATTTTCATTTTGAATTTGTTGATAACAAACGTTTTCAATCGTATCATTATTGAAACTATTCCCATTGCCAAAATTATTTGAAAATTGGTTCACATTTTTGTCTTGATTTTGAAATTCATTTTGAAGCTCGAAATTGAATTGGCATAGGTTACACTCGAAATCATTTGAATTTTGAAGTGAATTCAAATTTTGATTATTTTGACTTGAACTATTGCACAAATATGAATTACACAACTCATTTATCATTTGATTTTTTTGTATAGAGATTTCAAGTAGAGATGAAATGCTATTTTCGAGATTCGAGATTTGGTCATCATTTTGAAAATTTTGTGGTTCAAAATTCAAATCGTTTAAAGAATAATTGTCGTTAAAATATCCACACAAACTTGAAGTGAAATCATATGGATTATATTAGTTTTCACAACTATTGTAAAATTCACGTAAATATGGAAATTCAAACATTTTCAAGAATGTTTTTGGTTTTCTTTATAAAGGAAAAATATTTACAAACAGAATTTATTTTTCAAAAGGGAAATTGATTATTGTTTTGTTTTTGATTTTTCAAATTTTTTCTTTGTTTATGAAAAGGTTTTATAATATTTTTTTTGGATTTTCAAAAAGGATTTAAAATTTCAAAGGAGAAGGAATGTTTACAATTTTTTTAGTTTTGGTTTTTGATTTTTTTTGGGATATGCATGAACTAATGCAACTAAATGAATGCAAGGGTTAATTACAAATGTATTTATCCTAAGTTAATCCAAAATCGTATAATCACACATTGTCTTAGATAAACAACATAGTTCTCAGCTAGGTAACATACTGGATTTATCGGTGCACCACGAATCGCCGTAGCAATGCAACCGAAGGTTTAAGTACCTTCAGGGAAACAATTCAGCATAATATTTACGAATCACCGTAATATTTATAACTGATTATTGCTCCGCCATAGCCTAAACACCAAGAAATTAAATTGTTCAAAGAAGACAACTTGTCAATACACAATTAAGTGTTATTGATGTCTAACTGTTATTATTAACAAATTCTAAGATGAAATGCAAAGTAGAATTTAGACGTGTATTAACAATTCAACTAAAATGATTTTTTTTTTAAATATATGCAAGCAAACAACAATGCAAGACAAATAAAAACAAAAGATGGAGCAAGAAAGCAGTTTTTTTTGTGCAAGCAAAGCGAAGCAAGCGACTCTTTCAATCTGCTTTGGCAACCTGAAAAGAAAAACAAGATATATACATTTTTTTTAAATATCAAAGAAGAAACTAAAACACAACAAAACAAAGCAAGTGAAAACAAAAAAAAATTGAAAAATAAGACAAATTGAGACTTATTATCTTTTTTTAAAAAGGAAGAAAAACTAAAACCAAACAAATCAAAATAAAACAATTAAAGTTAAACAACTATATACAATCGAAAGTTGTTTTTTTGTGGTATAGATCAAAGAGTGGACTTATTTTGTGAAAGAAGCTAGAAAGAAAAGAAAAAAACAACTCTACAAAATACTTAACACAAATGTACTGACCCGGCCCAATTAAAAAAAAATCACGGTTCAAACAAAATTTCTTCACCGTCAAAATACACGCTACCTCAACTTCAATTCGCACTACTTAATTCTAAAATTATCAATCCATCCAAAACCAAATTTCAACTCAACTTCCCAAATTTTCTAGAGACAAGATAGGCTATTCAATGGCCAAGGGGGTGGCTTCGCTCGCTACAGGAATGCGATTGGGATGTAGAAATTCGTGCAGGCGATTTGGGTTCGCTTGGAATTCGGGAGTTTGAGACAAGGATTGAGGTGACCGTGGTTGTAAGTGGTAGTTGGGTGTGGTATTGGTTACGGTGATGGATTTGGTTGTCGACTTGGTCATGGTGAACTGTCGTGAATTGGAGCTGGTGAGAAGGTGGTGATGAACAAGGTTGATGTAAGGAAGGTAAGATAGTTGGATGGTGGTCAGGGGAAACGTGGTCGAGAGTCCAGAGGTATTGATGATTTCTTTTTTTTTGTGGTGAGAATTGTGGTTGAAGTTTTTGTGAACGGTAGGTGGCGGATGGTGGTTGTTTTGGTATGTAGTCGTGTTGTCGTTGTTCAAGCAGTTTTTTTTCGATATGTATCGCACTATGGTTCCAGGCAGTAGGCAAGGGAGTTTCCAGGTAGTTGGAGTGTCGAGGAGGAGGAGGAGTAGAGGAGTTTTAGATGATGGTTGGTTGTTTGATCGAGTTTGAGGAGTTGGCAGATGGTGGTTGACAGAGAGGGAAAGGTCGATATATCAATTGTTGTATGTTGATGCTGTTATGATGAAGAGTTGTGATGAATGTGGTTTCAGACTGTAGTTGTAGTCAAGGGGTAGAGCTATAGCGAAATGAATTGGTTAAGTGGAAGTGTTTGTGGGGTGATGTTGATTGTGTTGAAGCACTAGAAGGAGGTAATGTAATGGATTTGGACGGAGATCGAAGCAAGGCGGTGAGTGATATATGTATGTACTTACGAGAAGTTGAGACTGCAGTGGTGTGACAGGGATAAGGAAAGAAGAAAGGAGGTGGAAATTTTATGGTAACAGCCAGTAATGGGGTGGTGAAGAGTGAACTGTCATTTGCTATTTGAGGATGATGATGGAATTGTTGGTTGTATTTGTATGTGGTGGTGATGGCAGGCAGTTATCAAAGTGATGTCAATGGCAGAAAGGAAAATGGCTTTGTTTGTGTAGTAGTGAATGAAGCATGGACAATGGGTAGTAGGAAGTTTATCAGCAAGCTGGTGGTTGCTGGTCGGAGGGTGGTCAGGGAGGAATGAAGCAATAGAATGGTGGTGAGCACAATGTAACAGTGGGTTGAACAGTTTTGTATAACATAGAACAGTGAAAAGAGAGTAATGTATTTGTAACCGTGAAAAGGGAGTAGTGAAATGTTGAATGACATGTAGAATATGAAAGTAATGTTGAAATATGAAATGAATAAAAACTTCTCTTTTTTTATGTTTTTTTCTTTTAGTGAAATGAGAATGCAATATGATATTTTTTTAATAATAAATATGCAAATGCAACGAAACAAGAGAACAATAACAAGAAAAATCAAAATGCAAACAAAAATCAAGCAAACACACAAATTTTTTTAAATGCACTCAACACACAAAAATCAAACAAAAATAATTCGAAGAATAGAAAATTAAAATCAAAACAATTCCCCAGCAACGACGCCAAAAACTTGTTTAACGGCGGAAATTCTATGGAATTAGAAAACCGTCGAAAAATTTCAAATTAAATTTACCGCAAGCGCATGGTGTACGAATGTAGCACGTATGCGAGTGCGGGTCGATCTGCAGGGAATTATAAATTTTAAAATTCTATTCAATCAAATTAACCCAAAGTTTAAGAATATTTATGCTAGAAAATGAGAAAATTAACTAACTAACTAAAAGAAAAGAGTTGCAAATATAAGAGTTAAATGGCAATTTAGAGAATAAATCCACTCTTTAGACCATGTAGTTCAACATATATGAAATCATGATCTCTCTTTTATAGTCTTTAGTGCTTTAATTGATGTGTTTATCATAAGTATGACATATTTGTGCTATTGATTAGCCAACATAAGCCATCAAGCTATAACACATCCCTTAAAGCACTTACTAACTTTCATGAAACTTGACAAAGAAAATGAAAATGAAATCTATTTTAAGTATGACCTATTAACTATTAATTAGAAATATAGACCGTCAAATTTGAATTTCAAATCACTTTCTTATGCCATAATCATATTTTGATGAAGAGGCATTTGTGTTAGTGATTGTTTAAGCATAGCCTATTTGATGTCAACAACATAGGCTATCAAATTCAAAGCAAAAACAACAATTATACCATTTTTATCATCATCAATAAGCACAAAAAGAGAGCATGAATCAACAAATAGTTGAAGCTACATAGTTAGAGAGCTTCATTACCCCTAAGTTGAAGGGGTTTAGCCTCTCATATTTGTCATTAAAACAACAAATGTATCCTGCAACATGAGAGAAAAAGAAAAAGAAAAAGAAAGCAAGATAAAGAAAAACTATTCTACTTGCATGAAAAATAAATTTAAACTACAACATGAAAGTAAATAAGCATGAAAAGGAAAAGAACATGTATTGAAGTTGCATAAAAAAATTACATAAAGAGAAATGGCCAAGTAGCCATGAAAAGAAAGAAGAGAGCTTGGTTTTAATTTGAGCCTAAAACTAACTAAAAAGAGACTAAGTAGGAGAGAGTTACATGAAACGTAAGGGGTATATATACATGTGTTAAACCCTAATTCATATTTTTGGGGAATGCCCAAAATACCCTTGAGAAAGTGTGGAGGCCAACTAATCATTAGCTTCTACTAACCATCATTTAAGTGTACATGAAGCCATTAATTCCATAAGCATGTGCATTAGCCTCTAATTTGTACATTAAGGTAGGTGGGTAAGTGGGGTCCTCCATGTTCTTCACTTTAAATTATTTCCATCTTCATTCTTTTGTATCTTCTTTATGCATGCATATTCCTTCATAAAACCACTCCTATTTGAGATCAAATTCCTACAAATATATATATATATTTCCAATTAATTTTTCTCAAAGAAATATATGCACACAAATGACCGTTTTTGCCCCTATATAAAGATGGATATGTAATAATTTGGAATTAATATGGATTTTGGTTAAAACAAGTTAAAATACCCAATATGATCATTTATTTTGATTTAAGTAGATTAAATATGGTGGTAAAAATATGCACATTTACGTGCACATCAATATCTCTAAACCTTGGCCATGCATTCACTTACACGTTCATTTTTATTTCTTGAATTTTAAAAAACTAGAGGCCGGCCACCATTAACAAGAGAAAGAGGAAGAAGATTAAGAAAAGCTAAGGGGAGCTTAATCGAATCAAATCCATTCACATCTCAATCTCTTTTATCTCTAAAGCTAAGGTGAATAATGTCGACATCTCATTTTTTTCGGTTTTAAGATGAAATCCGAAATATTTTGCATAGATTTGCCATGTTTTTGAAGGATGGAATGTTTATATATACTTGTTGATGAATTATGTTGTTCATATATATTTTAAGACATGTTTTGATATGAAAACCTTATTAAATGACATCCTAACGCCTTATGAATTTTTATATTAGTCATAAATAATATTTTAGATATGGGTTTCAATTTTCAGAAGTTCCTAAATTTTCATGGATTTTATATAAATTTTCTAGTAAAGAAAATGTTATTTTGGGTTATAAATTATTTACGGTTAAAAAATTAATGGTTTGGGTCTGAAATTTATATTTGTTAGAAAACATATAAAAATTGATTTTCTGAAATTTTTATAGAATTTTTCTATGTGTTTTAGTGGTAATATAAAATTATTTAAGGTATGTGAATTGAATGTATTATATAAGTAACGAAGGAGAAGCGGTTTGCGAATAAATAAAATTCTTAATTCTGGAAAGTTGGCAGCACTTTTAGAAAAGAGAAACTTGTAACCAATCGGATTTTGACAAACAAGGCAGGTTAGGTACAAAGAAATAGTTTAAAAGGACAAATAAACATGCTTTTCACTGTTTGATGCTTTCGGTACTAGGTTCCACCTCCTTACCTTCACTTTCGACTCCATCGAAACGAATGCACGTGGTATCAAGAAACTGGTGCGTAATGAACATGATGTAGGCGAAAGGTAAAGGATTGAAACCAGGGGTTCCGAAGGGGTTGAGGCATTACTTTTCTTTTAAATGAAAATGCGCCTGCTTGCTTTCGACCAGATAGCTTTCAACTTGGTTGACTTTCAATCAGGTCAAATGAGTTTAAAGAAATGGTCTTGATTGGGTTGCGCTTTTGTTTTAAATGAATGCTTTTGACTAAGTCGAAACCCTTAGCTGCCGCTTTCTTCCTTTCAAACCAGATGGTTTCAAAGGGGTTACTTTATTTTCTAAAATTTGGCCACTTCTCTAATGCTTTTGAATGGATGGTTACGACACTATCACTTCTTCACTTAGGAATGGTTTCGAAACAGATGCTTTCGACTTAAATGATTTAAAGACCCCTTTTCTCTAAATTGAAATATAACCCAAATAGTTTCGAAAGAGACAGTGTTGATGGTTTCGAAAAGTGTTGCCATATGTTTTAAATTGAACCCAAAGTGCTTTCAAAAGGGTTGAGTTTTGATGCTTTCGAAGGGTTTTAATGGAATTTTACGAAGGGATAGTTCCCTAGGGTTTCGAAAGGTTTAAAAGGAATGGTTTTTACTATGTTTTCAAAAGGCGATATTTAAAGGTTAAAAAAAAAGGATGTGTAAGATTTTAAAGCTTTCGAAGGGAACGTTTTTATGCTTTCGAAAGGAAGGATTTGGACTTTCGGCCTAGGTTAAGTAAATGGTTTTACTTGGTTTCGAAAAGGGTTAATTTCAAGGGTTTCAAAAGGGTTGTTTAAAGATTTTAAACAAAGGTTTCGAAGGTAATAAATAGGCAATATAGCCTAAATGTTTCAAGTTAAAAAGGACCTTAACTCATATTGGGGATAGTAGTTCTTATTAAAAGTCATCAACATTGTTTTGAACAAAGTATATATAACATGGAAAAATAGCTTAGAGTAAAGCTCAAGATGTATTTTGCTGGTATAAGTATGATTTAAAAGGTTAAATCATTTTGAAAAGGTTTTTCAAGGAAAATGATGAAGGGTAGTTAACCCTATGAAAATGACTCAGATTAGAAGACCGGATAGGAATTGTGTAGGGTCGCGCCCTATGCTCATTAGCTATTAGCCTTTAGCTAATTTAGTCGAGAATTCTAGTGTATATGGCTTAGTCATAGGTAAGACTAAAAAGATGGGTACACACAGAAAGGAATATTTTTGTAAAGCAATAGGTTATTGGTTAGCCCACAAAACCATTAGGATCAGTTGAACCTTGGAGATGTAAGTTGAGGACAGACCGTTCAGAAGTTTTGTCTAACAGAAGCTTAGACCATTTGATATTTTATTTGGTAGGCCCGAGTCAGCCAAAGGGACAGTTAGTCCAGTTTGCGGGCAGTAAGCCCAATTTTCGGACAGATAGTCCATTTATCACTAGTTTTTAGCATAACAAATATTGCTATTATTATTATAATAATATTATTGTTATTATTATAATCAGTTTGATTAACCAGTTTGCTTGCATGAAAAGATTTGAAAAATATATGTTCTGAAGAGGATATTAGTGAGGGAAAACTCGTTCCGCTAAGCGGTGTGGTCTCACTCTTTATCATTAAACCGAGATGTAACAGTATTATTCACACCAGGCTTTATGTCCGACTCGAAGTTTTTGTTTCCCCTTTAACTCTCGGGTGCTCAAAATTGATTTGAGTAGGCCGAGGGTTGAGTTTTTCAGGTTTTAGTTGTTTTGGCGAATAAGGCTTCCGAAGACAAGCTGGTGGCTAACAGATAGCTATTTAGGAGTTGCGGTTTATTTTGTTTTTTCATTGTGTGTATTAAGTCAATTATAACTATATTTTTCTGATCAACCAAGAGGGCATCATCGTATGTCGCTCTTGATGTATTATTGTATAATTATATTTGATCTTTACCTGAGAAACGATAATGGGATTATGTAACTTGGATAAGAATTATTGTTTTGAAATATAATTGGTAAAGATATTGTTTTGAAATTATGTGATTTTGTTCATATTCAAGTGCTTCTGATATTAAGGATACCGTTAGCATTATCGTATTTTATCACCAGAAGTTAATACTATAGATGACTGCTGCATCTGTAGCACTTAGCTTTTGGTGTCCGGATATGGAATGTTACACACCCCTAACTGTTTTAGTGGATAGATCTCTCTATCATTTGCCTTTGGAGAACATAACGACATTTATACGCATAGTACATGTGCCTTATAACTCAAGTATTTCTCCTAGATATTTTTGGAGTTATATTCTTCGGTGTTAAGTGGGGAATTTCTTCTTTACCACCAAAATTAAGAAGGATTATTTAGACCAAGATTTGATGGTCGGTTATTTAACTATCAACTAAAACAACAACCAATCACAGATTTAATTTCATAGGAAACTAAACTCGCTTAAGGCAATAAACGACCACGAAGCCTCTTAATTAATATTTTAATTAATTAGACTCTTTATAAATATTTGGAATCATTTCTATATACTTATCTCAGTGGTATAAGCATATTCACGAAACAATATATTTTTGATATTTAGAATATACAACTACATACTTATCTCAATGGTATAAGTATATTCACTAAACACTATATTTTCAATACTTAGAAAATATAACTATATACTTATCTCAGTGGTTTAAGTATACTCACAAAACCAAGGATGATACTATATTTTCCCAACCATATTAGATTATATAAAAAAAAACCGTCATTTAAAATATTGTTTACTATAAACCCAAAACACTTGTCCTTTTTATAAAACTATCCCATATTTACAAGTCCTTGTTATAAATCCCTTTTATCAAATTCCATTAAAACTCCTTTTATTTAATTTAAAATCTTCCTTTTAAGTTCCTTCCATATTTTTAAACTTCTACATAAATAACATTTATAAATATATTCCCTTATATATAAGCACAAGTTATAAATAAAATAAAATAATACACAGGACTCCTTTGATAAATCTCATATTTATTTATAATGTTCTTTCTCTTATCTAAATATATTTCTTCAAAATAATTACTAAATAATTGTTAAAAGATATTCATAAATTCTAAACCTTTCTTAAATTGATTTTATAACTTTTCTAAATTGTACTTGAAAGTAGTTGCCAAATGTCTAAGGTAAATAACCCTTTCCAATGTAAAGAAATCAAAGGCTTTTCAAATACTATATCCATAGCGACTATCGTTATATAGCCATAACCTTTAAACTTGTTTTCTAATTAAATAACAATTAAACACCATTCCCTTTGTTTATAAAATATCATTTATAACTCCTTACTATTATATTTATAAAATATCTTTTATAACCATTTTTTTATTTATAAAATATTATTTATAAATACTTCTAGATGAATCACTTTATTAACTTAAATATAATTAATTACACCATTTAATTCACTTTAAACATCATTAATCACACCGACCAATTATATTTAAACCCCACTAATTAAATGATTAGTTAATTAAAATATCATTAGCAAATGTTTAATTAATTAATTAACTTTAACCTTATAAATCAAAATAATCAACTTAAACTCATTAATTAATTAATTAACTTAAACCACTTTGATTAATATAATTAATCAACCTTAAACCTTTATATCAAAATAATTAATCAACTAAAATAATTTTAATATAATAAATAATCAATCATTAAAATACCTTAAATAATTAAGTAATTAACTTTAACAACATTAATAATATAATTAATTAACTTAAACCTCATTACTTAAAATAATTTAACAAACTTAAAAACGACCTTAATTAAATATAATTAACACTGAAATATCATTGGTAAAATAGTATTTTACTTTAAACACTATTAACATGTAGTTAACTTTTAAAGCATTATTACATAAAATATAATTAACTTTAAAACATTATTAAATAAAATATAATTAATTTTAAAACATTGTTAAAATGAAACATAATTAATCTATAAAACAATTTTAATTAAGAAATTGGTAAACTTCAAACACTGATTAAATCTAAGGCTTAGCGACCATAATGGTACTTAAACAAGCAACCGTTTATTTTCATATCATAATGGGGTTCATATGTTGGTATCTGTATATTAATTAATTCCATAAATTAACAATTTATTTAGCAAATGCAAAACCGGGATTTATTCTGCACAATTAATGTCCATAATGAACTATTTAATCCAATTTAACTTAAAAGTGTTTTATTTGGTCAAATAAATATCACACATTAAGATATATAAATTTGAACAACGTTATTAAAATTTATAATTTGATTAATGTCCATTTTAATATGCCATAATTTAGTACTTAGCCAAAACTATTAGTAGGCTATACTACAACATTGTGCTCGTCTATATGAACTCAACGCAAAAATCCATATGTCAATCTGATTTCATATGAGCAAGATATCCAGTTTTTAAACCAATACACTAATTGTAAATATGTAAACATGTTTAATAATGATATTTTCTAACCCATAACACATAGCCCACAACCCATTACTTCTCAGACCTGATCCACTAACCCAAAACCCATCTCCTTTTTCTTTTTCCCTCCTTCATCTCTAATTCAAACCTACTGCAGCCATTAACGTGCACACAGTGCATGTTACAATCTCCATTGCAACCAAAACGATGATCCAGCCCCATCAATCAACTCCACACCTCACGAGCATCCTTTTGGCCACCACTATTGCCTACTCATATATCCACACCGATCGCGACTCCCATGCTAGCACGCTAACCCTAAAATTTCGCACATGCCAAATGGAGGCTGAGCACCATTAGACATCAACCGCAGCTGTGCCTTACCACGTAAAACCCGAATCCAACTCCAGATTTTCCAATCGATGACCTACTCCCCAAAATACTTAACCCTAACCACCCTTCTTTTGACTATGGCAATGTCATACTCCAAAATCAAGTTTGAACAACTCAAACCTACATAAAAAATTTAGACCTCGGCTAGAGAAACTAAATGAAATTGATTTCGTGATTTATAGTGGAACATTCACCTTGATTTTGATTTTTAAAGCTAGGTTACTGTAACATGAAAAGGAAACGAGGGAGTTGAATATTGCTCCGTGTATACATCCCACAAGCCTATATTTTCATTTCAAATTAAAAAAATTATTTTCATTTTTTACCGACTTTTTGATTTTTCTTTTGTTTACTTCCATTGCTTCCTTAGTGAATGGTCAAGGGAAAAGAATAAGTTGCTTTGGTCATTTTTTATAATCAAAATATTCCTTATTCCAAAGCTAACCAAAATTTTTATTTGAAGATGCCTATAAACTCATTTTTCAAAGTCAATGAATTACCCAAGTGATAAACAAATCTCAATCTATAGATTTTAAGTGATATATGGTCAAATTTACCACAAAACAATTTTAATAAATAGGTTTACAATGATCCATGCTTGTTATCACAAAATAGTCTCGAATAACTTAGATCAAGAAATAGATCTGAATCTTAATATAACTAAAGGAGAAATAGCTAAATAACAAAATTCAGGATCCTCAATGAAATTTATAGTAGTAGCTTCGATACCACAAGATACAAAATACAAAAGACTTTAGGATCAATTAATTATGAAAACTAAGAACTAAATAAATAACTCATTTTGATTTCATCGAGAAAAATATAAGAGAAATGAATATAATTGTGGAAGTCATACCTAATTTCATGAATTGATTAGAAGAAAGAGTTGGATCAAAAAGAAAAAGGATGGATCTGATCTTCCAATTTATAGCACAAATATACATTTGTATTTCTTTAAAGAAGAATACTAAGAGTGTTGGAATAAAAAATAAAGCTTATGTAGTCTGGAGATCATAAGCCCATATATATAGTAGTATGATATTTTCAATTTGGTCATTGAACAAACTGAAAATCACTCCAGTTTCTATGCATTATTTCCATGATAGTTACATCATTATGCCTTAAATGTTTTGTTTCTTTATTTGATCACTTTTTTAACTCTTTTTTATAATAGTAAAACACATTTCATATTTACATATGTGGTCCCGCATGTTGAATATTTTCGACATGCCGACCAAACATTTAACAAAAATAATTATTTTACACTACCAAACATTTTGATGCGTATTTTTTCGTTTCCCTTTTCATGTTAGAGAATCGTATATATCACAAAGAGGAAATTGGTTTAAAGGAAGAAAAATAAAAGATCGCTTTTAGCTGAAGGACACAAGTTTAAAGTTTAGTCTAAATGACACTGAATGCTATATTAATATAGCATTAGCTAAAGAAATGCCAAATTAATATATCATTACAAATATATAATGCTAAGTTCATATAGCATTACATATATACAGTGCCAAATTCATTTACCATTCCCTTTCACGGTTCATATAACATCTTTTTTATTTGAATGTTATATTAATATAGTATTCAATATCATTTAGACTAAATTTTAAAACTTGTATCATATATTCAAAAATGTTGCTTTTTCTTCCTTTTTACTTTTCTATATCACAAAACCAATTGGCAATGTGAAGAATACACACACACACATATATGTGTATATATACATGTAACTTATTTTTTTAACTGTCAAATATGAGACTGATCCATGTGATGTATCATGATCCAAACACGTGGATATTAATATTGGTTGATGTTGAGCAAGTATGGCAATTAAGTGCACATAAATTAAACTAGCTTTGATATTATGTTAGAGAACCTCATATTAACACGAAACTAGGATTTTAATCTTAAAACATATACGAAGGGAAAATGCATTTGTTTAGATTGCAAACTCTAGTTTTAATTGGCTTTGGATGGATAGATGTTATTATAACGACCCACCTTTTCGACCATCAAAATTCTGCACCAAATACATCCACGGTATTCTAATATTGAACATCCAATCGCTAGAAAGGTTGAGAGTTAGGGTAGAATAAAAAGAAAAAATAGGAGAAATAGAATTTCATAGTAGAAACGACAACATATAATATAATAAAGACACTGTAAACTATCACTCGAAGATACAAGGTACATCAGAGTTAAAAATAAACCTCATTAGTTGGACAGTTATAACTTCCCGACCTTATAATTGCTGATGTGTATATATGATAATACAACAAAAAATAAAAATGCTATGGTAGGTGAGCATCCAGCTTTACTCCATGAGCTCTATGTCCCATAGACGACAAACTGGAAAAATACTAGGTCTGACCCAAGCATTATAATAAAATAGCACCTAGATGAGTCTGGAAAACTAGTGTGAGAAAACTCAAGAAATATATAAAACATATAATAATCCCATGAGACCATGCCGCTAAACATTGAGTAGGTTTTTACCTCACAAGAACAACATCCATATAAGAATGAACGAAAATAAATTGGAACGAAATCCAAACTTGAAAGAATGGGCGTAAACAAGGACAAAAATCCAAAGTTAGAAAATGGACATTTATTATCGAGAAGAGCTCCAGGCACTTCTTGATGCAATTAAGAAAACAATTCAAAGGTTTGAATCAAAAGCAAGGAAAGAAAATTTTTCTAACAATGACTAGGAGGGTTCACCCCCTTATCGAAAGTATACCTCTAGAAAATATACTTGAGAACTACGATGGCTCTTAGAAAATGTACAAGCCGACCCCCACCAACCTTACCGAATATCCGAATTATCACATCTCCACATGCATACAATCAAATCCAATCTAGAGTAGATGCAAATATACCCTAATAAGAGCAACGCTCCATGTCTTGACGTCCATTCACGCTTTGGTTTTAGTTGTTTCCGACAAAGGATGTCAACGCTCTAATAAGCAACAAATCATCTTAGATTGATGATACACAAAGAAGACGGCGAAATTGATAGTCAATAAATCGACTATCAAGAATAATTAAAATGATCGTATATGAAAGTAAAATCTCATGCTCTTGCTACCACTCGTCGGTATCCCTTGGTTGAAAATGAAGCTGGGAAAGTTAAGGTAGTGTTACATCTAAGCCTTCCTTTGAAGACATTTTCAATTCAAGATAGAAACGAGTTTCCATACCTCGATGTTTAGTGCTAAGAATATGACTAAATTCTTTCCATATAAACCTTATTGTTTATGAAAATCAAACTTCTTATCTTTTCCATAATAAAATCAAACTTTTAAACTTTTGAAACCGAACTTGTGCTTGGTTTTTCAGTTTTCACATCACAAATATTAACTTAAACAACTTTATCAAAGTTATTAATTAACTTAAACACCATTATTAAAATGATTAATTAATTTTAAACGTCATTATTAAAATGTTAATTAACTTTAAACATCATTATTAAAATGATTAATTAAAATAATATACTATTAGTATCTCAAAATAACCTTTTACTTTAAGATAAAATAATAATTTAAAATATATTTAAAACCACAAATTCCTTCCAAGTACTTACGAAACCTTTATGGAACCATTTGAAAAGAATTTACAAAATACTTAAAGTAAATAACCATTTTATAAATTTGAAACAACATTAATTATCCCAAAAGATAATAAATCAAATTTGTAGTCTTTTCATAAATTCAAAACAACATTAATTATCCCGAAAGATAATTAATCAACTTTAAAATCTTTTTATAAATTTAAAACAATATTTTTTTTTTGGCAAGGCCAGCCATTTTATAGTGGACCATCCACTTTTTATTATGAACATAATAAAACATTTAATACAAGAGTAAGGTAGAAGCACCTTAACTACTAATAAAAAGAAAAATACGGCACTAGAGTGTGACAGAGATGCCACAGCTACAACAAATCACCTAACGACTAGATCCCCTTAGGGGAGGAAGGAACACCATCGTCCGCTATCACATAGGCGGGAATCGAATGTGCATTGCCTACTATATGCGCATAAGTACGAAAAAGTAATGCAAGACAAGGGTCAAAATCCATGAATCAGGAGAGTATATAAAGGATCAGTCCCATGTAGAATCATCTAACATGTTAGCATTCCACTTTGCATGTAGTCCATCAGAAGAGAGCACAAGAGAGTCAACAGAAATGCAGTAACGGAGGAATTTGAGATCTTGCTCATCATCAGATACAAATCTAAAGAAAGGATCCTCAATGGGGTTATAACGCATATCTGAAATGAGATCCACCCAACACCTTTCGGACTTAACCCAAGCAACAAACACCTGAGGCGACACTGGATCAGGAACAGATAATGGAATATCTGAAGCAACAGGCGGAATGATGCATTCAATAGAGGTCGGGGAGGCAGGCCTAGCAACATGATAAGTAGTAGGAGTCGTAGCAGGGAGATTTGACACAGAGGAAGGGATAGGAGCCTTACGAACCCTTTCCTAAAAGGGAGGCGAGGCAGAGGGATTTTGAGAGCTGCAGCAGAGACAATTGAATGCTTACAAGAGACGGCAAGATGGTCAAAGGAGTGACAGGTCAAGCAAATGTCAAGAACCCATCAGTATCAGACTCGGACCTCCTCAACATGCCCAATAGCAGGCTGAACCGGAATAGTGGAAGGGAGAGGCTTGTCAGGGGTTATCTCAATAAGAACCTTCGCATACACTAATTTCTCACGTGCTACAGTATTCATGTCAATGTATTTCAATTTTCCTACATTACGCGCTAGCTAATTGAGACCAAGCAACGATTGTAAAACCGAAGGAATATGAGAAAAGAAAATCCATACAGAAATAGAAAGAACCTTTTCATGAGCAGAAGCTACTATTGGAGAGCATGGAGTAATAATAATAGGTTTGACATCAAAAAAAGAAGGCTCGGCCTCGAGGACATGTCAACATTCCTCGGAGGAAGAAAACTGAAGATAATACATGGAATCAACCAACAGAACATGTAAATCACCACGAAGTTTCCAAGCCCTATGGCAAACCTTAGCCGCATCATGTAGAAGGCGATTAGGATCCAAAAAGTAACCAACCAAGTATCCCGACCCAATAATCCAACCCCTCTTGCATCACAATAGGAGGAGAAATCACTTCACGGTTTCAAAATCAATTGGTTTGTAGATGCCCGCATTACGCGAAAGGGATGAGAATAGAGATGTCCACGGTTTTGAGTAGAAAGAGGCGGGGGATGCAGGCTGCACAGAGAGAGCGGCAGGGGACTTATGACAACCACAAATTTGAGTTGAATCAGATGCCCCTAGAGTCAGGTCAGTAGAATCATAAGCAGTCTTTTTGGAATTTTCACAAACATTTGTTGTGCATACTTCAATTCCTGCGCTAACATCCCTCGAGGCAGAAACCAAACCATTTGACATACTTCCTACAACTCCAACTTCGGCAGACGATGATAAGACGTTCGGTAGATCAACACCCAAACACCGAACATCACTAACCTCATACGCATTCAAGGGAGGGGCAATTGCGGAAGATGGGATATTAACAAAACTTGGCACTTGATGCAGACCACCTGCCGAGGCAATATCAGGCGAACCAAGCAAGGGAGGGAAGTTGGATTCATTTAGGAGGAGGGGCATCGTATGGAGGGGGACAGCTGAATTGTAGGTTCGACCGGATCTGGTACAAGAAGTGATGGATTTGGAGGAGGAGAAGGACGACGTTGGCATGAGAAGAGAGAGGCGAAGGAGGGGCGGGGAGCACGAGGCAGACAGAAGCGATATGAGGAAAGGAGGGCAAATGAGGAAGTCATGTGAAAAAAATCACCTAGGGAAAAATTGTTAGGGAGAAGCCATTTTCATTCCATACATTCAGATAAATTTAAAAAAATATTAGTTATCCTAAAACATAATTAATCAAATCTATAATCTTTTATAAATATAAACATCATTAATTATCCTGAAAAAGATAACTAATCAAATTTATAACTTCTTTTATATTTTTTTAAACAACACTTGTCTTTTAGTTCAAAATTCTCAAATTTACTTGAAAATATGGTGTAAACAACCTTCAAAGTACAAAAACGCCACCAAACTTTTATTTTGCAAAAATATAAGCACAAGTTCAGCACACAGAAAAGTGTAAGGGGATGATATCTCGTAGGTGACAATACAACGATAATCGTTATAATGACATTTACTCAATTAAACAGTATGTCACAATTATTTCAACAAAACATCAATATAAGCAACATAAAAATATAAGTAAGAAGCATATTATAGTAAATGAATAATGGCAAGAAACCCCTAAGGGCTTCTTTAAAAAAGTCTCATGCAAAACAATTGTTATTTATGCAATTTTCCTTTTAAGTGGAATTCAAATCCAAATAAACAATTAACAACAATAACAAACATAACTATTATCAACAATTAGCAATCAATAGCTAACATATCATCAATTAATTAATCCACATATTAATTAATTTCAGAACAATCTTTTTACTTTGTAAGCACAGAAAAGTGATTTATTCTACTCTTTAGATGTTTAAAATAATCTATTCAATTTAATTATAGTATAACAGTGTATTATTCGGCTCAATAAATATCATTAACAATGTATTTTATTTGACTTCATTAAACGTAATTAAATTGAATCACAATAATTTTATCATTAATTTATACTTCATTAAAACTATCAACTATCATCCAATCATTCAATAATAATCTATAGTATGGATATCATATAGTTTATTTAGAGGTAAGCTCACCGAAATGTCGGCTGTCGCTTTCGTACTTTAATTTAACCTAAAATCGAACGACGATAACGTAGATTTTAGCTCAAAATTCTACTAGCTTCAATTTCAAAAATCCAATTTCAATACGAAGATAACGTTGATACGAGTCCAACGCAACTGACCGCGTCCGTATCTGACCTCGTATGAGCAAGATATCGATTTTATAAGTTTTCGGTTTTAAAATATACATTAATTACTTAATTAACAATTAACTAATCATCTTAAATAACCTTCTTCCTCCATTTCAACTTTCCTTCTAAAATTAAAACGTGCATAGTGTGCACCTGTACAGCATGAACCATGGCTGGTGACTTCTTTCCTTCGTTGCTCCCTCACCTGTACACGAAATCATAAACCGATTGCTCATATGCGTCACACTATGCGCCACATCTCAACAGCCACCAACTCGACCACTCCAACCATGCCATTTAAAATGCAACTTGTAGGTCAACTCACACAATGCCAAAGGTCGCACGTCCACATACTCCACTGCACCAGCCTATTTGGCTACCATCAACCCGTCTTCATCTGACAAGTTCAACCTCACTATCGCCTTGGCTTCACATTGCTTACATCTTCTCCTATCCAAAACCATAAATCGGTTGAAAATTGGCGCTCACTCAAAGATAGCGCCGTACCCAGCATCAAGGTTATAGATTTGAAGATCTAGTCCAAACAATTATGAAATGAACGAAGTCTCATAGCAACATATAACAGCTGTATTATGTTGTAATGGGCTTGGGCCATTGTTCTCAGCCCAGTAGCACTATAATTTGTATTATCTATATAAATACTGACTGTAACATTTCAGTTGTTTATGAAAAGAGAATCAAATAATAAAAGTGCTGCATATTTCTCTTCATATCAAATACAAATTTCTTATATGGTATCAGAGCCAATTATTGTCTAACGACAAGAAGGTAAAAGATCATCAGTAAATCTCATCAATGATCACAATTTTGCCTCATCATTGAGCCGTACAGAAGTGGTGTAGATCATCATCATCATCCACCACTCTGTTGCTCTCAGTTAGGCATAAAGGATCAAAGCTTCAGACAAAATCCACATAACCAGAGAGGAGGTAGCAGTAAGAGAGGAAGAGGAAGAAATAACAGATGGAATAATAACAGAACAAAGTGTCAAATTTGTGAAAAACCAGGTCATACAGCAAGACAATCTATTTCAGGCTTAATACTGAATACTATCCAAGTCAGAGAAATGGTGAATCAAGTGCAAATATGGCATATATCAATCAGAATCTGAGTAATCATTCAGAAGATGCAAGAAGGCAACAGGGTAATTCAGAAAGACTCACCAAAGCAGAGGATATAACAAATGAAGATTGGTATCCAGACTCAGGTGAAACCAGCCACCTCACAAGCAACCTTCAAAATCTCAATCTTGGTAGCAAAGAATACACAGGTATGCATACTATACATATGGGCAATGGTGAAGCTATAAACATCACACATGTTGGAACTAGAAGTATCAAAGGTAAAAGACATCTTTACCTTAACAATCTATTAAGAGTACCCAAAATTAAGAAGAACTTAATGAGTGTATCTCAATTTGCTAATGACAACAATGTGTATTTTGAGTTTCACACAAAATTTTGTGTTGTTAAAGACTTACTGAATCGAGAAACATTACTACAGGGTGAACTGGATAAAGGACTATACAAGTTCAAGTTTGGAAACACAGCAAATGGCAAAAATAGAAATAAGTGGTGTAACAATTCTGTGTCAAATATTAGGAAGGATAAAGAAACTTTTGACTTGTGGCATTGTAAACTTCGACATCCTAGTATAAATGCTGTAAAACAAGTACTTAGTGACAATAATATTACTTTTGATGTATCTACACCCTATATATGCACATACTATCAACTAGGCAAAAGACACAAACTGCCATTTACAGATTCCAACACAACAGTCAGTAAACCACTTGAACTGGTGGCCACAGATCTATGGGGACCAGCACCAGTGAACTCTGATTATGGATACAGGTACTATATATCATTTGTTGATGCTTATTCTAGATATACATGGATATATTTCTTGAAGTCAAAAGCAGATGCAAGCAAAACTGTGATACGGTTTATAACACAAGCAGAAAAACAAACAAACAATGAGCTAAAAGTAATACAAACTGATGGAGGAAGTGAATTCAAACCACTGAAAGAATACTTTCAGCAAAAGGGAATCATTCAAAGAACAACCTGCCCACACACTTCAGAGCAAAATGGACTTGTTGAAAGAAAACATAGACACATAGTGGAAACAGGATTAACTATGCTATCTCAAGCATCTATGCCAATAAAATTCTGGCCATATGCTTTCAACACTGCAGTACACTTAATTAATAGGCTACCTACCAAAGTACTCAAACATCTAAATCCCACTGAATTATTATTTGGGGTTAAACCAGATTATCAAGGTCTAAAAACATTTGGTTGCTTATGCTTCCCATGTCTTAGACCATATAATACTCATAAATTAAGTCTAAGATCTACCCCATGTACATTCCTTGGTTATGGGAATAGTCAAAAGGGATATAGATGCTTGAGTAATGATGGTAGGATATTTGTTTCAAGACATGTAGTATTTAGTGAAGAAATATTTCCTTTTGCAGATAAGAACATCAAAACTACAACAAAAGTTTATGACAAAGGCAGCGCATCTCTACCAACAATACCTACCGTACCTGATCAGAATATCACAGTCACTGAAGGAGGCAAGCAGAGAGACAATGAATCACAACACACTGTATCCAGTGAAGACACTGGATCAGGTCATGATCCTGAAAGAGTCTCCAATCTCCCTCCTAGCAACTCAAGTCCAAACAATGATATAGAATCAGTGGAAGAACAATCCCCACATGCAGAAGAGATCATCAGCACACATGAGCCTCAACCTGTAGAAATAGGGCATCACATAAAAACAAGATCCAAGAGTGGCATATATAAACCAAAGATATATAATACTCAACTAAGTCAGACAGAGCCAAGCAACTATAAAGATACTGTTACAAATATCAACTGGAAGCAAGAAATGGATGAGGAATACAAAGCACTCATCAAAAACAAAACTTGGAGCCTCACAACCAGGACCAAAGACAACAATGTAGTTGGGTGTAAATGGACATACAAGATCAAAAGGGATGCTGATGGAAGCATTAACAAATATAAAGCCAGGCTTGTGGCTAAAGGTTACAATCAACAATATGGACTTGACTTTTATGAGACATTTTCACCAGTGGTTAAGTCAACAACAATAAGAGTCATATTAACCATTGCCTTATACAAAAAGTGGAGAATCAAACAACTAGATGTAAACAATGCATTTCTCAATGGGGATTTAAAGGAGACTGTACTCATGGAACAACCAGAAGGTTATAAAAGGGGAAATGATTCTACCCTTGTATGTAAGCTACACAAAGCCATCTACGGTCTAAAGCAGGCTCCACGTGTGTGGAATGAAAAACTCAAGACAACACTGATAAAACCAGACTTCATACCAACAAAATCAGATAATTCACTCTATGTACAATGCAAGAATGGCAGCATTACATATATTTTAATATATGTTGACGACATCATCATTATAGGAAGTAGCAGTACAATCATAGATCAGACAATAAAATACTTAGACCTAACATTCTCCATCAAAGATCTGGGTGAATTAAGGTATTTTCTCGGTATAGAAGTAATTCAAAAATCAAGTGTAGAATTGTTCTTATGTCAGAAAAAATATATTCTTGATTTAAAGCGAGCTAACATGGATAATGCAAAACCATTACCTACTCCTATGATCAGTAACTTGCGACTCTCAAAAGACAGGAGTGAAGCAATAGATAATGAAAAGCAATACAGGAGCATAGTGGGAGCATTACAATACATTACAATTACTAGACCCGACATATGCTACAGTGTGAACAAAGTATGTCAATATATGCACAAACCTCTCAGCGAACACTGGAAAGCAGTTAAACGAATTTTGAGATACCTGAAGAGAACTCTGAATCATGGTCTAACCCTCAATAGCACAAAACAATTAAGGATACATGCTTACTCAGATGCAGATTGGGCTTCAGATCCTGATGATCGAAGATCGACACCAGGGTACTGTGTTTACCTGGGAGATAATCCAATCTCATGGAGCTCGAAAAAGCAAGCTACTGTTTCACGATCGGGTACAGAGTAGGAATACAAATCAATAGCAAGTACCGCGACAGAAATCACATGGATTGAATCTCTTCTGCAAGAGATCAAGGCGGACCTCAACAGCACACCAATTATTTGGTGCGATAATCTCAGTTCGGTCTCTCTCACAGCAAACCCGGTCTTACACTCTCGAACAAAGCACATTGAAATAGATCTCTATTTCGTTCGAGAGAAAGTGATAAACCAGAAATTAAAAGTCAATCATATTCCAGCCTTCTACCAAAGAGCAGACGTCCTCACAAAGCCATTATCGGCCACAAATTTCTTGAGATTGAAAGAGGAGCTTAAAGTTAAAAGTGGCGGCGCAGAAAGGAACGAAGAAGAGAAACCCTAAATCTAATTGAAGGGGCAAATTATGAAATGAACGAAGTCTCAAAGCAACATATAACAGCTGTATTATGTTGTAATGGGCTTGGGCCATTATTCTCAGCCCAGTAGCACTATAGTTTGTATTATCTATATAAATACTGACTGTAACATATCAGTTGTTTTATGAAAAGAGAATCAAATAATAAAAGTGCTGCATATTTCTCTTCATATCAAATACAAATTTCTTATACAAACAAAATCAAAGAATCGAATTTGGTGATTTTTAGTAGAACGTGGATTTTCATTTTGATTTTTAAAGATAGGAGTCTTTTTCATTCATTGAGAATGATTGAAATAGAAAAAGAAAAGGGGTAACGGAAAGTGAGGCAAAGTGATGAAAATGAAATGAAAAAAATGGCTTAAGTGTTGAATTTTCTTTTGATTTTATAAACAAAACCATATAATTTACTTCAACTACAAGTTAAAAAAAATCTCTAAGCAAATCAAAATGTTCAAGCTACACATCTCATCAAATCAAATCAATATTAATAGATTATTGAGAAATTTGAATTTGACTTGATTTAAAGAGTTTTGAAAAGAAGGTTTTTCCGGTACTCTGCTACACAATATTCCGTTCACGAACAAAGTGCGAACAACAGAAATAAAAATACGATATGCATCAAAATTATGAAAAAGTCTCATAAATTAAAATAAACATACGTCATTAAAAATTAAGTCATTTTATTAACAATTGATTTTCTTGTTATTTATTTGAACTATTTATTATTGTAAATAAATTTACAAAATGAGTTCACCATTGTTATTTATTAATTAAAACGAGTCAAATAAGACTATTAAATCCATTTAATTAATATTTAATTAGCAATTCATATATTTAAATAATTTCTTTATATTTTAAATACAAGTTATTAAACTCTAAAAACGTATTATTTAAGTATATAATATTAATTAAATATTTACAATTAAAACTATAAAATTCCAGGATATTACATATATTGAGATAAAAAAAGCAACAAATTAATAAAATCACCATCCAAATATCTAATTAATGGATATACACAAATTTAATCAAAGAGTGAAAGAATTGTTTCTTTTCAATATTAATGAACGTGCAAAGGAAAATAAATGCAGAGGATTAATCTGATTTTAGTGCGACATAAAAAAAAGGGAACCCGTAAAAATAAAGAAAGTTTCAACCGATCTTACCATAAATAACAAAGAAAAACCGACAATATAAATTCCAGTAAACCAATATTTTGACTTCATACAGAAACCGAAAACAAAAGGAGCTCAATGGAGAAGAATCAAACGAAGGAAAACCAAGAAAACAATGCAGAAAACCAGTGCTTGTCAGAAGATGTGATGATAGCAGCACAAGTAATGGCAGATATCGTGATGAGCATTGCACGTGATTCGTATCATAAAGAAGAAGTGGAATCTCCATCAACAAGGCAAGATCTTGTAACAACGGCGTTGCTTTTGGCAGAAGTTTTGTTTCCAAGTTCTTGAATGGATGCACAAAAAGTCGAGGTTCCAATGTAGAAAGATCAAGTTTTGAAGTTAATATTGCACAAATTCCTTCTTCCAAAGATATACAAGAAGCCTTTTTGTAGTCAACTAAACTTAGCCATGGTCAAGCTGCGTCTGTTCATGCTGAGTTTTTATTTCTTGCTTCTCTTTTCCTCTTTCTTCTTCTTCTTCTTCTTCTTCTTTTTTTTCTTCTTCCAAGTATGTCATTATAAATGCTCATCTTTTATTAATGGTTTGATGATCATCGAGCCATTTGTTTCATATATATTTCAGTTGAGTTTCATCATGATTTTACATCCGATGGCTATGTGTACGAGCTTAATTCTATTTTGATTTTCTCTTTTACGTTACTGTGCCAAACCAAATGTTTCCAAGAAGCAAATGCACTTCCAGTAACTTCTAGTCCAGTGTAAAGACAACCTTTAAATTTTCGGTTATGAGAATGTTTTTTTTAATGCTACCCAGCATTGCAATTTATGCTCCGAGCCTTTATTTAATATGAGTTTAGGCGAATGCTGCTTACAGTTTATGAATTTTTATGCAACCATATATTTAATTCGAGTTTGTTTTGGATAAATGAAAGTCGTTGTGATTTATTTAAGCACTAACCCAAATTTTATAGGTATTCCAAGGAGTAAAACCCCAAAATGCCAAGTTGACTTAGTCTTAATCTAACTCTTAGACATGTCAATGATCAAACAAATGCACTAGCAGTGGTACTTGCTTGTTTGTATCCGAAAATATTTATGGACATTGGATACTTGTATTCTTAAATAGCAAATTAAATTTTGGAACAAATTAAATTTTTATTTAGGCTCATAAAAATACCTATGGCAACAATCATGACCGGCCTTTGGGTAAAGCGGGGCATGGCTTTAGGCCACAATAATTCTACGACACCATCTTCAGCCCCTCCCCTATATACCAAACGCACAGCAAATAAGAAATTTTTTGTCACGGTCTCAATCCGTATCAAAAGAATTTTTTTTATCACGATCTTGATCTGTAGCAAAAGTCATGACTCCAATCCATAGCGACTCCGATCGATAGCGAATAGGCGATGACTCCAATCGACGGTGACTCGACTGCAACGACAACAGACAGCCCAGGTTCCAGCGTCCTCCAATACACCCAGGGCACAGTGTCGAATAGACATCTTCCAACCTTCTTCCATCTGTGGTTGCTACTTGTGTTGACAACTTTACTTGACTGTGTTTTTGCTGAAACGTGAAATTGTAAAAAAGCACTTAATTTATTCTTTAGCGGTTACCATATGTCGTGTCTCTATTTTGAAAATCGACAAATTATTTATTATATTGATGTCTTTATTAAATTATCTCATTAGCAAAATAGCAACAGATCAAATGGCAATTTCAATGTTTGTGTAAAATTGTCAAACATTTTTGTTTGTATGTTCTAATTTTAAGTTAGTTATACTTGTAGTTTGTGAACAACATTATGTTCTAATGCAAATTTTTATCCCTATGTTCTAATTTTAAGCTAGTCAATTGTATATTAAGGATTAATTTGTATATTAAGGATTAATTTGTATAATAATGATTAAATAAAAATTGGTATATTTAGTTTGTTATTTGAAATAATTGTATAATAAGGATTGATTTGGTAATAGTTAATGGTTTTTTTAATGGCTAGTTAATGCAAAATTTATTGATACATAGCCAAATTTATTTTTGTAGGAAATTATAGTTAATATTTTCTAGTCAAATCGATTAGCTAAAAAGAATATCTGAGACATGATTTGCACTCTGATATTGATGGAAGAGAGCTATTGTTAGAATTAAAAGTCTCGAAATTTATTTTGCCAAAGGAATAAAGCAACTGAATTACTTAATTTCATAATTTCTTGTTCGAGGGAGTTAAATTTTCCTAATGCTTGAATTGCATATGGAATAATTTTAACAGTACTAGTTACAGTTGCTTCGACCGAAAGAAGTTTTTCAAACACTACGACAAAAATACCCTATTACAACGCCCTTTTTACAACGGGCATTGACTGCTCGTTGTAATAGAATGCTATTATAACAGCTCTTTCAGGCCCGTTGTGATAGATGCCCTATACAACGCTCTTTTTACAACGGGCAATGTCTGCCCGTTGTGATAGAATGCTATTACAACGGTCCGTCCAGACCCGTTGTAATAGATGTCAATTTTACAACGTTCACAAAATGCTCATTGTAATATATGCCAATTTTACAACGATCACAAAATACCCGTTGTAAGAGATGCCAATTTTACAACGGTCATAACGTCCGTTGTAATAGGTGTCAATTTTACAGCACTCAAAAATTGCCCGTTGTAGTAGGTGCTAATCACAACGGTCGTAAAATGCCCGTTGTGATCGATGCCAATTTTACAACGATCATAAAATGCACATTGTAATAAATGTTCATTGCCAATTTTCGATAATCAATAATTAATAATTACAATGCTTTCTTAAAATTAATATTTATTAATATTTAATAATTAATCATTAATAAAATTATATTAATCATAGGTTACTAATTACTAATTATAATATTAGATTACTAATTACTAATCATTGATAATATTATATTATTTATTAATATTTAATAATTAATCGTTAATAATATTATATTAAACTTATAATAATTAATGACTATTAATTAATAATCACTAATTACTAATTATTAACCTTTTTAGTTTACCGGTTGCAATAGATGCTAATTTTCAACAACTCTTAACCGATCATTGTTTTCTTCGATTACTACTGTCTTAGACGTTGTAGAAGGATAATAATCATTCAATAGTTAATTAGAAATATTAATTAATTATTATTATTACTGACTAATATTAATAATTATTATTCAATAACTAATAATTAATATAATAATTAATTAATAATAATTAACAACTAATAAATAAGAATTAATTTTTAACAATTAATTAAACAATAATTAATCAAAAAATATTGATATAATGAATATATATATATATATATATATATATATATATATATATATATGTATATGTATGTACGTATGTATATGTATGTATGCATATAATTATCCTATATCTAATCTCTACCATTAATAAAGAGTATTCAATGAGTAGATTAGCCCAGTGTGCTTTTGAAATTTCAAAAATATCATCATCCATCAACGGAACCTTACCATCAATTTACAATAGACAACAACATCCACTTTTCGAACATCTATCAATGAAATTTTGCTAACGATTTGCCACCAACGCAATCAATAAAATTGCTTGAAATAAAAGTGCTGGTACTACCAAATGTTTTGCACTTATAGCACATATCCATCTATTGACTTATTTATTAAATAAAAATTAAATATTTATAATTATTAGATGTACGTACGTGCATCTTATACTAGTTAGAATAAATAAAATAATTATTTTATGTAGTGAATATAGAAATAAAATATAGATGAAATATTTTACAAAGTAGAAATTATTATAATTAATTTAGATATTAATTTGTAAATTTTAAGTTGGAGGACCCATCAGCATATTTTTGTATTCGGACGTTTTCAGGCTCGAATGAGGAGTTAATTGTTATTGAGTAAACAGTTTTATAAAAGAATTAAATAAACCTTTTTATTACTAAATAAAACCATTACCATCATCCAGCCTCAAGCCCATTATTCGTTTATTTAACTCAGCCCGACTCTTTCCTTACTCTCGTTCTTCAGCCAAAATCAACCAAAACCCTAATTCCCTTTTTGCTCAAAATCATAGATCAAGCGAGCTAGAGTCGAGCAAGGCTACGAGTCGAGACTAGGGATAAACTGCTTTCGCCTTTCGCAATTCTTGATTTCGCTTTCGGGTTGGTTGATTCAAGATGCTATCGCTGTTGCTGGATTTAGGGCTTTAGAATAAGTTTATTTGAGTCTTCAATTTTGAGGTGCCGAAGTAGTCAACCTTTAGGTTCCGCAGTAGTCACCTTAAGGTATTGTAGTAGTCAACTTAAGGTTCCGCGGTAGTCACCTTGAGCTGCCGCATCAGTTTATTTAGGGTGCCGTAGAAGTTCATTTTGAGATTCGGTGATGAAAGGCTAGGTGCCGTAATGGTCGAATAGGGCGTCGCAAGTGTATAATGAAATGGCTTCTGCACCTACTAATTGAGGCTTCTGCATCAGTTGAGATGACATCTCCGGGTTTATTGATTGGTTGTTTGAAGGGATAGCCTTCTGTAGTTGTTTGAGGGGGGCAACTGACTATCACCGTCCACCGAAAACCATTCAGGTCAGGACCACCATCACCATTTGTAGATCAACTTTCTTGTATCAAAAACAGGCAATTTGAGGTATGGGACTTTATTTGAAATTAGTTTTTATTTTCATTTTTAACGATACAAAAACCTAGTTTTTTATTTTATTTTATTTTGATCTTGAAAATTACGATTTATAAGTTCCAAAATCAAGAGATTCCAAGTCGACTTGCATATATGAATGTATAAATCAATTTTAGGAATAAGAGATCTTAAAAAAAACTTGATCCCATAAATCACCTTCCTTTCATCATAGATTTCGATTCGAAAATCATGAATATTTGAACTATTGAGAAGTACATAAGGTTTCAATTTTGTGGCGATGACAGGCCAATTTCTGTTATTACATTTTTGTAGCGTCTTATTGTCTTTACATATATTGTCCAGCAACCTATTTCTGTTTATACTTTATTTCTTCTTCTATTATTTGTTTTTCCGGTTAACCAAGTCCCAAGTATGCAGTATAAAATATGAAGGGTTATTTTAGGAGGTCAAGCTACAGTCTCCGAGCTGTAAAAAAAAATAAAGCGCTTGAATTATTCTTGTAAAATCTATGACAGTACTAAGTTTGCATATTTATCATTCTAACACACACACATGTATGTATGTGGGTTTTGATTCGACATATCCTAATCAATTTTTTCGTACTTCCCATTAGGAAACCCTTCTTATAAAAAGATGCCTCCCTTTAAATGCTCCCTTGTTTTATAGCAATATCAATTTTAATACGATTCAATCATTTTATTTGATAATTTTTAATCTTATTTTTTAGAACCTTCGCATAATCTCTCTTTTTTTAAGCTTCTTCAGCTCGAGAACATAAAGAGTAATGATATAAATTTATGGAATGCATCTTTTCATTATAATATTCAACTTACTAATCAACAACCAATTTATGGTCTTCAAATCATGCTTGAGCAAGAAACACTATTTTCATTAATACAAATTATGTTACTATATTAAATGTAAACCATTCGCAAAACACGAGTCACACTTTAGTTTTCAGGTTTGTGGCTAGAGAATACCTCGTCAAGTATGTTTGAATTGACTGTCATGTATTATTTAATGAAAGCTTTGAAGTAAAAAAAACCAATAGTATAATGCATATGAACCATTTTTCTCTCTCATAACTCTAATATCAATAATTTTGTTATTTCCAAAATAATTATAAATTTGCAATAACCTTTTTGTTGGATTTTTAACAACATTTATTCGATTATTTGGCTTCTAAGCTTGTGACCGCAGCAATTGGTGCAGCATACTTGATGAGGTTGAACAAATTATCTTAATTTTTTTGCTTTTCTTTGATATGTGATTTGATGACGTAATAAAGTAAAATAAACTTTTGTCTGATTTTTGTATTAATTTTGTAAAATAGATCTGGGAAAAAGATGAATACTGATATTCATGAGAGGTAATAATAAGTTGTTGATGTAAATGCATTCCAAAGTGCAAACTTATTTGTGTTGTATTTCTGAAACTGCAAACCATTTCCAACATGTTTATGGTATTTGAAGTCAAAAATTTTTAGTTGACACTAAGGCCGATACATAATAATAATTTAAGGACATACAAGCAAAGATGAGATAAATCAAAGAGTAAAAATAAGTTTGTGCTTTTCAAAAGCTAATTCTCTTTAAACATTATAATAACCTTCAAACTTCTTGCAATACTTTTGTAACAACTATTTCTGTAACACAATCATGTTATATTGTATAAGAAATTGCAAACAAGTTTTTCATTCACCTTTTGAATTTGTTTTCTTCTCTATTCTCTTTCTTCTTCTTCTTCTTTTTTTTGAAAATTTTAATTAGATTTTTATTATATCAATTTTTGTTTTTATTATTTTGTGTTGTTGTGGATTATACTTATTCTTTTGTAAAGAAAGCGATAAACTATTTGCTTTTCTCATCTATACCTTGTATCTCTAAGTAAAACCTGCTTCATGTCTTGTGGATTTTTGGTTGTTAATCAATTCAGACTGAGGTAGTTAACTTCACGTCTTGTTTTGTATACCGAGGTGGTTAGTTCATTAGTATTTCTCTGCAATTGATACTATACTCACTTTAGGCATGCAACGTATATAAATAATGACAAATAATTAACTTTTGTTGAGTAGTGCTCTATATTGGTAAAGGTTGAAGTGGTGGCTTAAGTGTAGCATGCAAAGAGAATCTGTGGAATATTTGAGGAACATGGGTTAGACTTGATGCCATATATGATCTGAAACATGAGCAGTTTTGCATTAAAGCTGGGAACTTTTTCAACGATAGGCTGAATAATACACTAAACTGGTAATGAAACCGGACACTTGCAACTGAAACAGTGGCATTGTTTCAACTGCAATTTTGTACTGAAATAGAGTGGAGATGCTTTACCTGATCCCGGGTAGAGCAGAATAGAAAGCTTAAGCTGAAACCAAATCATTGCATCTAAAATGAAGCCGCACCAAAAAAAAAATGGTTGTGCAAATTAGTTGTGCCAATTAGATTGTTGTCTGACATTTTGTGATTGGAGGTCGTTGCATCTGAACATACCTGCCAGAACTGCAAATGGAGGCGTGAAGATGAAGTTTGGGCATATTTGAGTATTATGTGAGTTTTGATTAACTAAAATATTATGGTTCAAGGTTTGCTTCATTGTCATTCGGTCTAAATTTTAAATCTTGTGTTATTATTTGTATGTACTACGTGTTATGTTAGTTTAGGGTTGTATTCGATGTTTTGTAATTATGTAAAATTTTATGAATGATGTAAATAGATAAATCTTTTTGTTATTTTGAAATATGAATTCTTTTTCTATTTTTAGTAAATATGAATAAATATGGTTATCGTTAGTATAATAATTTTGTTTCAATTTAAGTTAGTTTAAAATTTACACATGCATTGTAGTAGTTTTATTTTTTTTCGCATTTGATTTTTTTAACAACGGGCAAAAACAGTTGCAAAAAACCCTTTTGCAACGGGCAAAAACAGTTGTAAAAGGATTAATTGCAATGGGCAAAAATAGTTGTAAACGGCCCTTTTGCAACAGGCAAAAGCCGTTGTAAAAGACCCCTATTGCAACGGGCAGTAACTGTTGTAAAATTCATCCACTCTATTACAACATTGCATAATACAACGGATCTAGGCCCGTTGCGAAACTCCTATTACAACGGCATTGTCCATTGTAAAAGGGGTTTTTTGTTGTAGTGAAAGCGAAATTTGATAAAGTCTTATTTTCGTTCCATTATATCACAAGGAATATTAAATGGTTTAGCATTTTTATCGTTTGAACAAGATATGGAAAGTGAACTAGAATATGAAAATATTGCTAGTAATTTTGCAAGTGTGAAAGCTAGAAAAATGTGTGTAAGCAATTAATATTAATTTTGTTGTATAACTCGAATAAATGTTACGAACAAAGTTATTTCTTTTTGTTCCACCTTTCATTATGTATGGACAATATAAATTATTCTAATGATTTATTTAACGATAATAACATTACTATAAGGGTATTGCTTTTCCAATTTGCTTTAGGTACCAAAACTTATAGGACCGTCCCTGGCAACAATAGGCATTATTCAAAACTAATTGCAGAAATAAACATGCTTATATAGCTTGCACAATTATGTATTGCAAAAACTATATATTTTAAAAAATAATCGACCTTGTGCATATTTAGACTGAGTAGGTTCATTTTAAAAATAAAAATCTATAGTTTGTGCAATTCAAAATTGAGCAAGATATATATATTTGTATATGCACAACTTTGGATTGCGTAGATACATTTTCAGGACTGAAATTAACAGCCAGCCTCATCTTCTTCTATTCCCTACATCTACTTAAACTTTTACAAATCCCAACTTATTTCCTTCTTGGTTTCTTGACTATTCAACGTTAAAACTGAGGTTTTATATAATTAGATTTCCGTTTTCAATTACCAAGTTAGTAACATTTCATTCTTAAATCAATTAACAACAACAATGATAAGTAAAATAAGTTAAATATCAATAGAAAATCAATTAACTCCGATTCAAATTTTTGTTACCTCTGAGTTAGGAAATTAAGAAGAGCCTTCCATTTTGAGATTGAACAACAAATTATATGAAACTAATTTCTAATTTAGGGATTAATTTGAAAATGAAATGAAAATTGGAGGAAGATGAAATGGGATAGAGTAGGAAATAGGTTAGGGCTTTGTGAAACGAAGGATGAAATGAGAAGAATGGAAGAAGATGTAGATTGTCTGGTTATTTCAACCCTGAAAATGTATCTACACAATCCAAAATTGCACATATAGAAATATATGGCTTGTGTAAACTGTATTTTTTCTATATAAAAAAATGGACTTGCACAATCTAAAATGACAAAATCTCAAATTTTCTATTATAAATATATAGCTTGTGTAATCTATAATTGCACAAGCAATATGAAACTAGATATATTTCTGCAATTAGTTTTGAACCATGCCTATTACAAAAATAGGTTTTTTTCATGAGCCTAAATCAAAATTTTGTCCAAAATTTTATTCTATTAGCTGACAATTAATAAATCCAAAGGCATATGGAAAACTAAACATGGTTCATTGCTAATGCTAATTGAAATATAAAATAAAATAAAAAATACGATGATATAATATACTTTTAAGCACAAAATATTCATTTATATACTTGGAATATAAATAATCGTGTGATAATAGATGAACCTCATGTTTTACTTCATCTTACCCAAATTCAAGAAAAAGGAAAAAATAGTAGCAACTTCAAAATAGTATTTAATATCTAAATTATTTAAATATTTGAGTCTTGGATTGAATTCGATTAAACTGATTTAATAACCTTTTTAAGCCTCTGCTACACCATAACTAATTATGGTAAACTTGTTTTGTAAAAATGTTTACAAAGATACTTACTTTGAGAAATACCAATAATGTGACCAAAAATCGATTTGTCGATAAACAACTTTTTACTCGTTAGAAACTGCTTAAAATTATTTACGTACATTTATTTGTTTGGAAAATAAATAGTATGAAATAAAAATATTTTTCCATTAATGGAAAATAAAATATGATGATGTCATAGGTGATGTGGGAAGATATTTTGGAGAATGAGCTTTTAAGGAAAGTCTTAAGTGTCAAGTAAAAAATGTAAAGGTGTAAAGTAAATTAAGCATGCAAGGCACATATGGGGTCTTGGTCATGTAAAGGGGGTGCTTAGGCATGTGCATTCATTCATTATCTCCTAAGCTTGAAAATAACAGAAGATCAAATATGGTGGAAGTGGATTAGCACAATCCATTTTGTTCTTCACAAATCTTTCTCTAATTTGTTCAAATCTCTATCAAATTTTCACCAATACCTTAGAACACATTAGAAAGCATGGATCTAAAGTAAAAAATTGGAAAAAGCAACGAGAAGATGGGTTTTCCATCTTGGGTCGTGAGCATGAAAAAGGGAGGAGGCTTGCTTGGCTTGGATGTGTTAAAGGTTGGATCTTTTATGCTTTTGGAGATGGTAGGAAGTGGTTCTTGAGTTTGGATGCAATTGAGTATGTGTTTGGCTTGGATTTTGGTGAGTTATCTCACTATCATTTACTTATATGTTGTGTATATATGTATGTGTGTGCAAATATAAAGTTAAACTTACATTAACTAATTAAAGTTATAAACTTTGTATCCTCTTTCTTTGAAATAAAATGACAATTTTATATTACATAATGTCACTTCCGTTACCTTTTATAACAAGTGGCATGGCCTTGGCATTGTATTTATATAGTTGGTTGGCTTATGTGTTGAATTGAAGTGTGTTTGAAGCAAGAATATTCGTTATAAGTGCACTTTGATTCCCTTAACATTAACTTGTGTAAATGGAAGATTTATGATTTAACTTTGCATAACATGTTTTGGTTATTCTCTACACATATTTTAGTGTATTGAACAGTAAAGAAATAATTTGGAAAGTTATAGAAATTATGTTACCAAGGTTGTGAATGTTAGAAGTGAAAAGGTCACTATGAATGCACTTTGAAAATGCCTTGTGTTCAGCAATTTTCAAACTCAACTTTGAGAGACATTCTAGGGTCTTCTTTGCATTTCTTGATAAGTACTATATGTGTACTTATTACTTAAAAAATATAGAAGTTTAAATCATTCATTAATTTGTGAAACAAAGTTGCAAAAAGTTATAGCGAGAAGAAGGTCGCTATATGAGCACTATGAAATGTCCTATTTTTTGGAATTTTTTTAATTAATTTGAGTGGCATCCTTAGGTTTCTTGGAAATTTTAATAAGTATTATATGTGTAGTTATTAGTAAAAAAAGGAGTTTAAAAGGTTTTGGAATCGGTTTGTAACGCCCATAAATTTTGTAAATATTTTTAATTCAATTTATTTGAAAACTTTGACTTTAAATCATTTAAAAATTGAAATTTTGGAATTTTCCAATGTAATTTTGGATTTTGTTTATAATTTATTTTCCAAATAGAATAAAATAAAGATTTTCTGAAAGTTTTATATTTTGGTCAACTGTGGTCAAACATTGACTTTCAGTTGAAAATTTTAAATTCGAATTTTAAAATTTTCAACTTTTTCTTTGAAGCTGAATTTGATTCTGATATTGGTTCTGCTTTCTGTTTCGTCAAATTCCGTTTTATACTTTTTAAAACTGATAAATTTCAGCGTTTTACACGTGATTATTTTCAGCATTTTTCTATTTATTTTCTATTCTATATTTTCTATTTCATTGCTATTTTATATTTTATTTTCTATTTTCTATTTTGTCTGAGCTTTTTATTTGATTTTATTTGGATTTTTTGGCTTAGGAAATTCTTAAAGACATAAGTTCTTTTCTTTAATATAAAGGATGACTTTTCCTATGCCTAGCCTTTCAAAACTACTCTCCATTACCCTAGTCGTTCATTCTCTTTTCAATTCACGTACATAACATTTCTTTCTCACCTCTCTTCCCATTTCATTTCCTGACTAAATTTTTACAGCAAGTTTTCAATTCTCCTTCTCCCTCCTTTTCATTTTACTTTCTTTTGTTCACAAACATGCTCGGCCATTCCCATTAGCCGACCATCCCCTCCACCATCCACCACCATATGACCAGCCTCCATCTCCTCATCAACATCTCCAGCCAGGCCGTGACCACCTAGATCCAAACCCCATCAAAAAGTAGCCAAGTAAACCTTAGCCGAGACCACTAGATCCCCTTCCCTCCTTGCTAGCCTCGGCCATCACCACAAACACCACTTCCTTTGCCTTGCCATGGCCATTCCACCTCTAGGCCGTACCCTCTTAATGATGACCAGATCTGATCCAAGCCACTTTGCACCATGGCCAAGCCATAGGAGCCATAGGCCAAACCCAAAACCCATCATGCTTGACCTTTTGCCTTCACTTGACCTTTGCTATGCCTTCTCTTCACATTACTTAGCCATTCACTGTAGGATCTAGATTAACCCTAGAGGGGGGGGGTGAATAGGGTTATAGCAAATTTTCTCGAATTAAACACAGAAATAAGCTGCAGAAATAAATATGCTGAAAAGTAAATCACACACAAAATTTACCCAGCTTCGGCAACCCCTGCCTACTGCTGCATTCCCAGATTTCTATTAGAATTAAACAGTATCACGCTTACAAACACTCTACTAGACTCGCAGACATTTGCTCCCGCTCACAAACACTCTACTAGACTCGCAAACATTTGCTCCCGCTCACAAACACTCTACTAGACTCGCACACCCTGCTCCCGCCTATAGAGTTTCGTTTACTCGCAAACTCTGCTCCCGCCTACAATAGAACTTTGCTTACTCGCAAACTCTGCTCCCGCCTATAGAGCTTTGCAAACTCGCACACCCTTCTCACTGAACTAATTCTAACTAGACAATCTGACACTACCTAAACCCTAGGTGGTGATTTACAAATTCTTTGACTCGAAAAGAAAAGCATGTTGAGACACAGCTTCTATGAAGATTTTGATTGCTGACAACAATATAAAGGCAATCGACAAATCAAGACCTTCATATGGTTCTCTAGATTATAGATTGATTGTTTGATGTTCTAATAGTAATAAACTTGTTAAAATCTATCCTCAAATAGTCATGCACAAAATATAATCAATATATATACACTTATAGTAATGTGCACATTTATTGTGCAACTTAACAGAGACCGGTCGACCGGTCCAAAAATGAACGGTCGACCGTTCCTGTTGAATGTGCACAATAAACGTGCACACATGCACATAACGACTATATATTTAAAAACCTGTCTACCGGTCATTTTTTGACCTGTCGACCGTTTTTAAACAGAAAGCAAGTTTTCCAAAAGACACTTCTCTTCACCAAGAGTTGCATCTCCTACCTTTCACCAATAATCACAACTCTTAATGACAACTGTTTCACCAAGAGTTACAACTATTTCTTCTTATATATACTCATCTAAATCGTTGATTCAAAGCAGAATATACATGATTATTATATGCTTTCTCTGATCTTACTTTCTAACATTCTTGCATTCTAAAAGCACTCATTTAATTAATATCTTATTGAATCATTGAAACTATTTTAAACCTTTTGATTCAATAAGCAATATACCTTCTTTAATCTTCACAAAACATCAGTCATATACTTTGAGGATAAGATTATAGGAAGGGTGTACTACTAGTGACAAATCCGTGTTTTCAAGAACACAAGTTGTCAACAACAATTGTATTTGTTTTTGTTGAAGTCCTCGTATTGTAAGAGGCAAGTGTTGAAGTCCTCAGTGTTGTAAGAGGCAAGTGTTGAAGTCCTCAGTGTATTAGAGGCGTGAAATCCCGTTCGGCTGTTCGGGTATTGTAAACCTGTTCCTCCGGGTGAAGCGAGGTAGTTAATAGTGAAAATCCAGATAGAAGTCTGGGACTGGACGTAGGACGGTGCTCCGAACCAGTATAAAAATCTCTGGTGTGATTTTTCTATTTTCTATTTACAATGCTATTATCATCTATTTCTGCATTTGTATTGTAATCCATATTACACGATCCGTGTATACTATATTAGCACATATAATTGTATACACACCGCACTTTCATTTGGTATCAGAGCACGGTCATCATATAACCGTAACACAGTTATTTGATATATTCTTGTAATATGGAAAATAACGCAAGTACTAGCACTCAAAACACCACTTACACAGAAGGGCAATCGACACAAAGACCTCCATTTTTCAATGGTCTTAACTACAGTTATTGGGCAACACGTATGTCATTCTTTATGCAATCAAGTAGCTATGATGCTTGGAATGCTACTCAAAGAGAAATAGTAAATCCAACAACTGATTATTCAGAATGGACTGTGGCTGAGAAAACGGCAGCAGCCGTAAATGCAAGAGCAATAAATATGTTGTTCTGTGCATTAGACCAAAATGAATATAACCGTGTTAGTATCTGCACTACTGCATATCAAATTTGGCAAACGCTAAAAATCACTCATGAAGGTACTAACAAGGTTAAACAAGCCAAAATAGCCATGCTGAAAAGTCAATTTCAAATTTTCAAAATGAAACCAAATGAAACAATCAATGACATGTATTCACGGTTTCAAACTATTCACCATGCACTTATTGGGTTAGGACAAAAGTATTCTGATTTTGATGTTGTTTCAACAGTCCTACATTCTCTGACTAATGAATGGGAAGGAAAAGTATTAGCAATTGAAGAAGCTAATGACCTTTCCGTCATGAAGCCAGATGAATTGATAGGAAATTTAATGTCCTATGAAGCAAATTTGCAGGCTAGAAAAGAACAGAAAGAAGAAAAGAAAAATGTAGCATTTCATGTTGAGAAAGATGAAAATGAATCAGATTCTGGAGATGAAGATTTGGCGTTCATTGCTAAAGGTTTCAAAAAATTCCTAAAATATCGAAAAGCCAGTCGCTACAATAAAAGGAAACCTGGATCAAATAAACCATCTTCATCTGCTATAGAATGTTTCAACTGCCATAAAAAGGGACACATGCAGAAGGATTGTCCAGAACAAAAGAAAAATTCAGAAAATGACAAATTCAAATATAAGAAGGACAAATCAAAGAAACGAGCCTTCTCAGTAACATGGGATGATTCAGAGTCATCTTCATCAGAAAGTGAAAGTGATTCGGAGAATGAACAAGCTAATGTTTGCTTTATGGCAACAGAAGATGAGGTACAAATTCCTACATTTGATGAATTACTTGATATTAATGCTGAATTGATAGTCAAATATAAAGACTTAAAACGTCAATTAAAAGTAGTCAAAGAAGATTTAAGTAGAGCAGAGTTTGAACGAGATATGTTAAAAGATGAGAAGAAAATATTAGAAGAAGAACTTGAAAATATTCAAGAATCATCATCTAATGTTGACTCTCAAATATCTCTTTTGAGTCAAGAAATAGAAGCTCAAAAAGGGAAAAATAATGCTCTCACTACTGAAAATCATGAACTTAAAGCAAAAGTCAAAATTCTAGACCTAGAAAAAGCTAGTTTACAAACAAAGTTTGATGACATTACTCAAAATGTTTCTAACTTTAACAAAGGTCGAGAAAATTTGACTAAAATCATTGAAAGTTCACAATCTATTTCAGATAAACAAGGTTTGGGATATAACAAACATGAAACTAAGAAACATCTTAGAAATAAAAGGAAGAAGAAAGTACAAAAAACTGAAGCTAAGAAAAATCTTAGTTTATTATATTTCAAACCAAAACCAGTTGTGAAATTTCAAAAGAGAAATGTCAAGACTATCAAAATATGGGTTCCTAAAACAAATAATAATTTGATTAGGAACAAATACATTCAGCAATTCATGAATAATGTACATTTTAATAACAATTATATATATAAAGGGGATACCGGACCCAAATGGGTTTGGACTCCTAAGACCTAACTCTTAGGACCCTATAAAAAGTGGGTACCATGAACTTAATTCTATGTTTGCAGGTCCCACTGAAGAAAAGAGGAAAGTGGATATTGGACAGTGGTTGCTCAAAGCATATGACGGGAGACAAGAGCTTATTAACAAATATTAAATACTCAGATGGTGGCTCAGTCACTTTTGGAGACAATTCAAAAGGTTATATCATCGGCAAAGGCGATGTGAGCAATTGCGGTACATCTAACTTACCTCTTATTACTAATGTCATGCTAGTTAGAAATTTAAAACACAATTTACTTAGTATTAGTCAGTTATGTGACAAGGGTTTTATAATTTCCTTTTCAAATAATAAGTGTAGTATTTTAGATAAAGACCATAATTTGGTTTTTGAAGGTTATAGAGACAGAAATATATATATTCTAAATATGAATATTAATCATAATTCAGATATGTGTCTTGTGGCTAATGACAATGATCCATGGCTATGGCACAAACGTTTCTGTCATATAAACTTCAGAACTATTGACAAGCTAGCCAAAAACAATCTAGTTAGAGGACTACCCAAAATGAGTTTTAAAGTTAACAACATTTGTGATGCATGTCAATTAGGAAAATTGACCAAATCATCGTTTAAATCCAAGAAAGTCATATCAACATTACAACCGCTTGAGTTACTGCACATGGATTTATTTGGACCTACTAGAGTTCAATCAATAAATCACAGTCAATATGTGCTTGTAATTGTTGATGATTTCTCTCGTTATACATGGACAATTTTCTTAAAAAATAAAAGTGATACTTTCGATCATTTCAAATCTTTCGTCAAAAGAATTCAAAAATCAAAAGGGATTAAAGTTAAAAATATAAGAAGTGATCATGGCGGAGAGTTTGAAAATAATGAATTTGAACATTTTTGTACAAAGAAAGGTATATATCATAATTTTTCGTTTCCCAGAACTCCACAACAGAACGGAGTAGTAGAACGAAAGAACCGAACTTTACAAGAATGTGCAAGAACATTATTAAAGGAACCACCTTACCAAAACACTTCTGGGCAGAAGCTGTTGCAACTGCCTGTTATGTTTTAAATCGTGTGTCCATAAGACCTCTTACCAAGAATACTCCTTATGAATTGTTTAACAAAAGAAAGCCCAAAATCTCATACTTCAAAGTTTTTGGTTCTAAGTGCTTTATTTTAAATACGAAAGACCAGCTTGGAAAATTCGATCCAAAAGCCGATGAAGGAATATTTGTCGGTTATTCGGAACGAAGTAAGGCCTATCGGATATTTAATAAACGAACCAAAACTATTGAAGAATCACTTCATGTCTCTTTTGATGAAATTTATCAGCATCCTCACACAATATCAGATGATGACGAATCAATAGTCATTGATAATCAAATCATCTCAAATACTGATTCTGACTCAGAAGTAATTATTGAGAATACTCCTCAAATATGTGAATTACAATCACCACCAAGAATATTAAGAGACCATCCGGCCCAAAATATAATAGGTGAAATAACATCACATGTCAGAACAAGGAGTCAACTCAATCAAATGGGTCATGTCGCTTTTCTCTCAAATATCGAACCCAAGAATCCAAAAGAAGCTGCTATAGATGATTACTGGATCATTGCCATGCAGGAAGAACTAAATCAGTTTGAGCGCAATGACGTTTGGGAACTTGTTCCGAGACCAACTGATCAGTCGGTAATTGGTACTAAATGGGTCTATAAAAATAAGGCTGACGAACAAGGAAATATCACCAAAAATAAAGCAAGATTAGTAGCACAAGGATACAATCAGGAAGAAGGTATCGATTATGAAGAAACTTTTGCACCAGTTGCTCGACTAGAAGCTATTAGAATTCTATTATCTTTTGCTTGTTATCATAATTTCAAACTTTATCAGATGGATGTCAAAAGTGCTTTTCTCAATGGATTTATCAAAGAGAATGTCTATGTCGAACAACCTCCTTTATTCGTACATGAAAAATATCCTGACCATGTGTTCAAACTTAAGAAAGCTCTGTATGGTTTAAAACAAGCACCTCGTGCTTGGTATGAACGATTACGTAGCTATCTTATTAATTCAGGATTTGAAATAGGCAAAGTCGATCAAACTTTGTTTATTAAACATTCTCGAAAAGATATTCTGGTTATCCAAATATATGTAGACGATATCATCTTTGGTTCAACAAACGATAAACTCTGCAAGGAATTTGCAAGTATTATGACCAAAGAATTCGAAATGTCTCATATGGGAGAACTATCTTATTTTCTTGGACTTCAAATCAAACAACTTTCAAACGGTATTTTTATCAATCAAGAAAAATACTGTGAAAATCTTATCAAACGCTTCGGATTACAAAATACATCTGGTAAACCAACTCCTATGAGTACAACTACACATCTTGAAAAAGATGAAAGTGGTAAGAATGTTGACCAGAAATTATATCGAAGCATGATTGGTTCTCTTCTTTATCTTACAGCTAGTCGTCCAGATATATTAATGAGTGTTTGTTTATGTGCTCGTTTTCAAGCCGATCCAAAGGAATCACATTTACGAGCAGTGAAACGTATAATTCGTTATCTTAATAATACCAAAGATTTTGGTCTTTTCTATCCAAAAGAATGTCCATTTGAATTAGTATCATATAGTGATGCTGATTTTGGTGGCTCACGAACGGATAGAAAAAGTACAAGTGGTACGTGCCATTTTATTGGAAAATCACTTGTCTCTTGGTTTAGTAAGAAACAGAATTGTGTTTCACTATCAACATGTGAAGCTGAATACATATCAGCGGCTCTCGCTTGTACTCAAGTACTATATATGCAACAGACACTTCAAGATTTTGATATTCATTTATCAAATTCTATTATATACTGTGATAACACAAGTGCTATAAATCTTTCTAAAAATCCAGTGAATCACTCTCGAACTAAACACATTGATATCCGTCATCATTTTCTTCGAGATAATATTGAAAAAGGAAATATATGTCTTGAATATGTTCATAATGACAATCAATTAGCCGATATTTTCACTAAGCCTTTACTTGAATCTAGTTTTATTAAACTACGAAGAGAGCTTGGCTTAATATCTCGGAAAGATCTAGAATAGAATAAATTATTCACATTCTTAAACTATATGTTTTAATATGATAACAATCTTAAAATTCAGAACTAGAAACCAACTCTAGCTATTTTTAAAACCAAATATTATAAACCTTTGTTTATGTTTACGGTCAATTCTTTCTACCAAATTTTATCCACAAGTTCTTTTGCAAATTTTCCTATATAAACTTATGAAAACTACATCTCTAATCATTCCCTTCTTTGCTGAAAATTATACTCACCATAAACAAGCTATCATGGCACACATTTGTGACAAATGCGTACAAGAATCCCATATTTCAATCACAAGCTCGGATTCGGAGGAGAATTACTCTCCGATTACACCGAAACAGAAACCGGAGTGCTATCACCATTGTTCTCGCACTCCTGGTCATACGCCATCATCTAAACGTGTAAAGAAAGCACTATTTTGCTCTCCACGCACGAAGGCACAAATCGATGAGATACATCACTACCAAAAGCATCAAATCGACCTACAGAGACAATTGCATTATGGACAAAACCAACTCTATCATGAACAACAACGTACGTCGGCACGTTTATCCGTCTTAGAAAGAATGGCATCGTTCTTCTGCGGATCAAACAAGCACGATGTTCATGAACCAATGCCATGCAGGCCATCGACTTCAACGACTCCAAACTCTTGGGATAGAAATTATAACGAGAACGAAGGAGCTCGAAATAACTGGAGTCCATGGGCTAAACGCATTGGAGACAACAAAAATTCTAATGACAACTCTACTTCTCATTAGAATTCCATAATATATATTGTTTTGTTTTCATATATTCTGTAATAATAATATAGTATAAAATATATGCAACCGATTTTTTTTTTTTCAAAAATTTTTGCGAAAACAAACAGTTTTCAACACAGAGCAAAACCGGTCGACCACCAAAATTTCTACCGGTCGACCAAAAAGGCTCTCGGGTTCAAAACGATCGACCGGTAAAAATTAGGCGGTCGACCGGTCGAGCATTTTACAGTTTTTTATATACTCCACGTATATATTTTTACCCCCCACTCATTTCTTTCTACTTCCTACTGAAAGCATTCCCAATTTCCAAACCCTAGTTCATATTTCTCAAGCTCCAAAACTCCCAAATCCTCATCAATGGCTCCACCACAAAAGAAATCAAAGAAAAGAGCATCTTCAGAATCTTCATCTCTAACTCTCTCTGCCAGAAAGTGGCTTGAAACTCCAGTTGCCGTAACTCGATGGAATCAAATGACAAATTATAAGTTCCATCCGGGCTCATTCATCAAATTCGAAGACTTCACTTCATACGGTATTCGTCGTTTAGCAAACAATTCCAATATTTCTCCTCTCATAGATTTTTCAGATAATAGCGTAGAAATTAATCACTTAATGATTAAATTATTCTACGCAAATATGAATTTAGAAGAATATACACCGGATAATCCAAATGGAGTTATTTGGTCGGTAGTTTGCGGCAAACGAATTTATCTTACTCATGATAGAATAGCTTCTATTCTTGGAATACCAAATCGAGGTGAAGAATTTTCAAGGTGCTAATAATTGTTTGCAGGGAGAAAGGTGCTAATAATTGTCTGCAGGAAATCACATATTCAGGGGGAGACTCAATACTTTAATTATATATTGTCATCAATCAAAAAGGGGGAGAATGTTGAGACACAGCTTCTATGAAGATTTTGATTGCTGACAACAATATAAAGGCAATCGACAAATCAAGACCTTCATATGGTTCTCTAGATTATAGATTGATTGTTTGATGTTATAATAGTAATAAACTTGTTAAAATCTATCCTCAAATAGTCATGCACAAAATATAATCAATATATATACACTTATAGTAATGTGCACATTTATTGTGCAACTTAACAGAGACCGGTCGACCGGTCCAAAAATGAACGGTCGACCGTTCCTGTTGAATGTGCACAATAAACGTGCACACATGCACATAATGACTATATATTTAAAAACCTGTCTACCGGTCATTTTTTGACCTGTCGACCGTTTTTAAACAGAAAGCAAGTTTTCCAAAAGACACTTCTCTTCACCAAGAGTTGCATCTCCTACCTTTCACCAATAATCACAACTCTTAATGACAACTGTTTCACCAAGAGTTACAACTATTTCTTCTTATATATACTCATCTAAATCGTTGATTCAAAGCAGAATATACATGATTATTATATGCTTTCTCTGATCTTACTTTCTAACATTCTTGCATTCTAAAAGCACTCATTTAATTAATATCTTATTGAATCATTGAAACTATTTTAAACCTTTTGATTCAATAAGCAATATACCTTCTTTAATCTTCACAAAACATCAGTCATATACTTTGAGGATAAGATTATAGGAAGGGTGTACTACTAGTGACAAATCCGTGTTTTCAAGAACACAAGTTGTCAACAACAATTGTATTTGTTTTTGTTGAAGTCCTCGTATTGTAAGAGGCAAGTGTTGAAGTCCTCAGTGTTGTAAGAGGCAAGTGTTGAAGTCCTCAGTGTATTAGAGGCGTGAAATCCCGTTCGGCTGTTCGGGTATTGTAAACCTGTTCCTCCGGGTGAAGCGAGGTAGTTAATAGTGAAAATCCAGATAGAAGTCTGGGACTGGACGTAGGACGGTGCTCCGAACCAGTATAAAAATCTCTGGTGTGATTTTTCTATTTTCTATTTACAATGCTATTATCATCTATTTCTGCATTTGTATTGTAATCCATATTACACGATCCGTGTATACTATATTAGCACATATAATTGTATACACACCGCACTTTCAAAGCAGACTTCAAAATTAAAACCGGAGCAAAAATTAAAATACAACTTGAATGCGTAATTTTTGCTCAAAATAAAAACTAAAAAACCCTTTATAATTTAAACCCTAAAAAATAACTTAAGCCTCTTTTAAAACTAACAAGGTCGGCCCCTTGTTTTTCTTTAACCCAATCCACTGTTGTCCCTTTCTTCTCCTGAGAATAATGTCGGCCGATTCTCTTTGCCACTAATTTAGGGCTTCTGTCTTCGATTCAAAATTGGGGCTTTCTGATGATCGGTGCTCTGACTTGCGTTGCTCTTGCTCACGCTCGTTCTCTGATGATTTATGCTTGTTGCTCGCTCGATCGAGTTGTTGATGATTTCGGTTTGTAGTTTCTTTTGTTGCTCGTTTGATTGCTTGCTTCGATTGAACTCGATTTTAACTCGATGCCGATGATGTAAATTGGGATTGCGATTGATAGTTTGATTGTGAATTGAAGCTCATGTCTGATGATGATACCTTCGGGTTGAATTTATATGAACTCGTTACTTTCCATTTTCACAATTTCCTGATATTTTTGTGTCTTGATTTACACGGCTTTGTTTTTCCAACGTTCGATTTCGCTTGATTCACACGGCTTTAAAACTTTCCTCTTTTTGACATCTCTGACCATTTCAAAAATAAAGATACGAATTTGATACTGTCATGAATTCGAATTGGACTTGGTCTGCTTGTAGTCTCTGGTATTTTATTGCTGACTTTTTCATTGCTGACTTTTTCATATGGCAACAAACTGTTGATTACCTGTAGTTACTGCTATATTACTTCGAATTGCATTCTGTGCATACTGTACTCGGTCGAGTTCATCCCCATTCTGTAGAACTGAACCTTGCATTTTATACATAAGTATATGCTCACTATCTTCTGTTCACCTGCATGTTTACTGTGACGTTTGTTTTGATCAGTTGCATTGTTCATGTCATGTTGTTCATGTGCATGCTTTGTACTTCATTTGAGGTTGTATCTTTGGTCTTTGTTGCTCTAGTCCTTTTGCCTTCAGTTGCTTGTCGAATATGTATTGAACTCTGTAGTCTGCACTTGTATAGTTGGTTCCATATTCATGTATCTTGATGGTGTATAAACTTTTTCATGCTGCTGTGATGCAGTTTCCTTCACTGTTGTATCCTTGGGAGTTTGCACTGCTTCATGTTGAATTCATTGAAGTATTGATTTTGTTGTGCACTTGTGTTTCGGTTTGAACTTGCAGTTAAGAACAGTTGCTTTTGATCTGCTATGCACATTGTTGCATTGTTGATGTTCTTTGTAGTTTGGTCATTGCTTGGTCATTGTTCTGGTCATTCATTTGTTGTTTGGATGATGTGCATGTCACTGCTGTACACTGCATAGTGGTCTTCATTGTGATGATTTTGTTGCTTTGACTTGTATCACTTATGCAGTCTTCACTGTTGCTGTGCCATTGCTGTTGCCATGTGCATTTGCACTTGTAGTCTTGGCCATGTTGGTTTAGTTGCATTATAGTTGCCTTCACTTGGCATTCACTTGAGTCTGTTGTGCCACTTGTGCATTGTTGTCATTTGGTTGTTTCTGCTATGTCATCTGTTACATGCTTGCTGTTGCATGCTTGTTTGTATGTTGCACTTGTTACCTTCACTGTGTTGCACATGCTATATTGTATACTTATGTTGTCTCTCTGACTTTGCTGTATACATGCTTTTATGCTTGTGACATTCCTCTGCCTTGTTGAGTTCCTGTGTTTGGTCACTGATGCATTACTGTAGTTTCCATATCTCATGCTCGAGCTCTTTGCATACTTCATGACTGTACTGTTCTTGTTGAGTTGATATATTTGTGGTCTTCATTTGGTGATTTGCACTTGGTGCAGTTTCCATATTTGTGCTCGAGCTTGCATGTGTACCACTGATCATACTTGTGATATTCATTTGGGTTTGTGTGTTGTCTCCGACCTGAGCACATTGTTGCATGCATTGAGTATTTCCCTGGCCATTTGTGTTGGGCATTTCTTGCATCACTGTATTATGTAACTTATGCTTGTTGCAGTCCATGTAGCTGTTGATCTTGATCATGGCCTCTTCTGTTGAGATCACTGTAGTTTTCATTGTGTTAAACTGAGCTGTTGCCTTTGCATTCATTCATTAGTTTATTTGATCATTGGACTGGCTGTTGTAGTCGAGTTGTATTCATGTACACTACTGCCTTGAGCTTGATTCACTTCATGTTGTGCTTGCACACTTGCTATTGTTGGCTGCGCACACGAGTTGGCGAGGCAGTGCACACGTGTATGAATGTACACGTGTGTATTGCAGCCACTTATGGTTACCTATCCCTGTAATATCTATATGCACGACTTTGTGATGAAATCAAGTGTGAATGATGACGAATAACCCAAATAACTGAGGCAAACCATATTTTCAAAAATCGTATTTCATTTTATATTGCAAAAACATTTCTTTTTCAATTTTACTGCGTTAGTGAATATTTTTGCAGATTTCTCAGATGCTGGATTCAAACTGGAATGCAGTTGAAGACAAAATACGAGTGTGAGTGATATGTAGTGAGGTTATCAATGTAAAAATATTTGTGATGTAATCGTGATGTAATCAAAAATGTATATGTATAGTGAGAGCATGAATTTGTACTATTCAAGATTGTAATAAATATTTGTTTGAATAAAATTTCTGTTTGAATTCAAAAACTGTGTAACTTGTTCTGTTTGAATTCAAATTCAAATTCTGTGTAATTTATTTTATTCAACAAATATTTATTTAATCTATGAAAAACAAAATAGTACATTACCAAATACATTTAAATGAATATATATGTTTATTATCATCAAACAAAAACATATAAGCGCATATTCAACAATCTCCCCCTTTTGATGATAACAAACATATATTTAAGATTTTGTACACGTGTTAAATGTATTTGATCAATGATATACTTTAATTGCTCCCCCTATTTAAATGCTTCCTCTCCACATGATGCTCCCCCTACATATATGCATACAAATAGAAATATTCAAATAAGCCTAGATGCATATGGGAAAATTATTTGACCTTTGCTTGATTCTATTTGACAAAATCTTAACTTTTCTCTCCCCCTTTTGTTATCAGCAAAAGAATAATAGTGTGAGAGAAAAATAGAGATAAAGTGATCGATATTAATCTAACATTAATCTCAAATTGAATATAAATATTAAACTTCAATAAGAATCAAACAAAAACCATAACTACCCTTGTTAGGCGCATATTCCACTTTTAGAAATGATGGATATGATGTTCATATAAAATCATACAGTTGAATCTTCTTGTGGTACATTTATATCAGGAATTTGAATATCTACTAATCATGCATAACCGTTAGGACTTTTAAATGAGATTAGTAGTATTCAAATTTAATTTTAAAAATGAAATCAAGTATCTTCTAACCACGCATAACCGTGAGGACTTTTAAATGGGATTAGAATCAACTTGTCTATTAAATCAATTAATTTTGATATGCGTTCCATACATGCATAACCGTGAGGACTTTTAAATGAGCATGGAAGCATATAATCAAAATTCCAAGTAATTCACCCATGCATAACCGTGAGGACTTTTAAATGAGAGTGAATACTTTGGATATTTATTTATTTTTAAAAAAATATGACATGAAAAACAAATGATTCCTGATTATAGTACCACATATCGACAAACTATATTAAATATTTGATAAATCATAGTCGATAGAAATAATGATAGATATAGAAATGGTCATGGAATCTTTACCCAACAAAAAGTTTTATAATTCTTGTTTTAATTCCTAAAGAAATTTTCCAAATATACTCTCTTGAGTAATGTATGTTAAATATCAACACTCATCACCTTTTCAATCACTATTTATCTTTTTGATAATTAGTAGGGAGTCGGATTAGTCAAAATTTGTCATTTAAAATCAAATGAAAATGACTGATCTGAAAATGTGGTCAAACAATTATTTTCTCGAAGGGGTATATGAGAACAAAAATTCTGTTAAATGAAAGATTATTTCAAGTGAAAAATATGCAGATATTTTCTTTGAAAAACGATGTAGCAAATGAATGTTTTTTTTAAAAAAATTAATCACGTTACACTAGTAATTTTTCTATCAACTATATTACCAGTGTAATCTGCATCTGAATTTAAATTTCACTCAATATTCACTCGTTGGATGTCAAAGATCAGATTGTGAAATTTCAACAAACTATCTCAGAATGTAATTTGAAATGAAGCCATGTTATCACTCAAACAAATATCATAGTGTTAAACTTAGAAACCGCAGGATAAACAGTTATATTCATGAGTAATCAACAATCAATCATCATCATAATTATTTAAAAAAAATTCTTGAAGTTTCAACAATTTCTTAAAATCCTTTTTAACAGCTTTCACATGAAATTTGAAATCGTGCAAATTTACAAGCAGTGACCAAAATGTCAAAATATATCTAAGTGTAGCATGAGTAATCAAGGATCAATAAAATACCATCATTTGACCGAACAAATTTGTATGGATTAGTTCAAAGTTGAAAATCTGATTGGTCATCATTTAAGCACAAATCAAGGTCATAAATAAGAACAAGTCAAAAGAAAAATCATATCAATAAGTCAGAATTAAAGACATCACATCATTATTGCAATTTTGGCTGATTTAATTTAGAATATGGTGCAGATTATCACATTTAATATACCTTCACCTGTTTTACCTTTACGATAATTTCTCATGATTGCCCATTGTGATTCTGTCACCTTTATACTAGGCTAAGGAACTTTGCTATGTTACCCATTGTGTTTCTGGAACAGCCAAAACCCAGAGAACACCGTTGTTGTTCCTTAGCCTGCCACCACACCTACACGATGAAAGATTTTTGTGACCTATTTCTAGGTCCATGATTGTTAGTGGCAGAAGCATTATGAATAAACAAACCCTTTGGAACCCAAACTTGTTTAGTCCTTTTATTCTTGTTCCAATAGACATGAAATTTGTTTGTAGAATTCTTAGGAACCCAAACTTGTATAAATTTTGTGTTCTTGTTCCTATGACTACAATTTCAACATGATGTCCAATTATTTCACTTCTAGCAAAGATACTCCTACCTTTTGTATTATCCTCAACTTGTGTTTTCCCAAAACCTAGTCCTTTTCTGTTGTTAGCAAAAATTTGATTTCCCAATAGCATGTTGAAAGATTTTTCGCCTCCTGAAAAGTTATTCAAAGATTTCTCAAGATTTTGGACTTTGGTTTTTAGTGTTGTGTTTTCAGTGACAAGTGAGGTGCATCGATTTATAAAATCCTTTTTCCTAGTGTCGATGGTTTCCTTAAGACTCAAGTTTTCTATTTCAAGATTCTCAGAGTTATTCTTAAGTCTTGTCAATTCTGAATCTAAAACTTTACATCTTTTACATTCTAGGTTTTGAATATTTTCAAGTTCAGTTTTTAACCTAAAATTTTCACGAGCAAATTCTCTCCTATCAGTTTTCAGTTTTTCAATTTTAGATTCAAGAGCATCAACTACTTTAGTGAGATCAAGGTACATAAAAACAAGATCTCTATAGGAATACTCACCTGCCTCACTAGATTCCTCGGAGCTTGCTTCTGATTCTGATTTCGCCATAAGACATAAGTTAACCTCCTCTGAGCTGCTATCCGAAACTTCCTCTCCTTCTTCATCATCCCAAGTCGCTGCAAATACCTTCTTCGTCTTTTTCTTTCCTTTGTTGTTTTTGAGAAGTGGGCATTTTTGTATGAAGTGTTCGGGCTTCTTGCAGTTAAAGCACGTCGGTTCATTATCGGAATTGTCAGAATCTTTTGGCTTATTACGACTTGTTTTCTTCTTGCGTGGCTTGAATCTCGACCATTTCCTAAGATTATTGACAGCCATTGCAAGCTCTTTAATTGGATCTTCTTCATCTTCATCGCTCTCTAGTTTGCTCTTTAATGCAATCGTCTTCTTCTTTGGTTCGGAGTTGTTGCGTTCTTCCTTTGCTTTTAGCTCAAGCTCATATGTCATCAAGTTGCCAATCAACTCCTCCATGCTTAGCTTACTCAGATCTTTCGATTCTTGTATTGCCGTGACTTTTGCCTCAAAGTTCATTGGTAGGACTCGTAGTATCTTCCTCACAAGCTCTACCTCAGTGAATACCTTCCCAAGCGCTCTAGCGTTGTACACCAAAGTTGAAAAGCGTCCAAACATGTCCTTTATGCTCTCGCCTTTGTCCATCACAAAGTTTTCGTATTCATTGCTGAATAGGGCTAGACGAGACTCCTTGACTTGAGAAGTTCCTTCGTGTGTCACCTCCAAAGTGTGCCAAATTTCCTGTGCTATTGTACAATGAGAAATTCTATTAAATTCATTTTTATCAAGAGCACATATCAAAGCATTCATGGCTTTAGCATTTGTCGTTTTCAATCTCTTATCGTTAGCATCCCACCTATCCTTAGGTTTAGGAATCTCAGTATCACCAACGATTATAGCGGGAGGTTTATAGCCAGTTTCAATAATATCCCAAATATCATAATCAACGGAACTAAGGTAAATACTCATCCTAACTTTCCAATAAGCATAATCATTCCCGTTAAACATGGGTGGCCTAACAATAGATTGCCCCTCAGAAAAAAGCATTATTTGATGAATTCATGACTCTAGAGTTAAATAAAAATACCTTGCTCTGATACCACTTGTAGGATCTAGATTAACCCTAGAGGGGGGGTGAATAGGGTTATAGCAAATTTTCTCGAATTAAACACATAAATAAACTGCAGAAATAAATATGCTGAAAAGTAAATCACACACAAAATTTACCCAGCTTCGGCAACCCCTGCCTACTGCTGCATTCCCAGATTTCTATTAGAATTAAACAGTATCACGCTTACAAACACTCTACTAGACTCGCAAACATTTGCTCCCGCTCACAAACACTCTACTAGACTCGCAAACATTTGCTCCCGCTCACAAACACTCTACTAGACTCGCAAACATTTGCTCCCGCTCACAAACACTCTACTAGACTCGCACACCCTGCTCCCGCCTATAGAGTTTCGTTTACTCGCAAACTCTGCTCCCGCCTACAATAGAACTTTGCTTACTCGCAAACTCTGCTCCCGCCTATAGAGCTTTGCAAACTCGCACACCCTGCTCACTGAACTAATTCTAACTAGACAATCTGACACTACCTAAACCCTAGGCGGTGATTTACAAATTCTTTGACTCGAAAAGAAAAGCAGACTTCAAAATTAAAACCGGAGCAAAAATTAAAATACAACTTGAATGCATAATTTTTGCTCAAAATAAAAACTAAAAAACCCTTTATAATTTAAACCCTAAAAAATAACTTAAGCCCCTTTTAAAACTAACAAGGTCGGCCCCTTGTTTTTCTTTAACCCAATCCACTGTTGTTCCTTTCTTCTCCTGAGAATAATGTCGTCCGATTCTCTTTGCCACTAATTTAGGGCTTCTGTCTTCGATTCAAAATTGGGGCTTTCTGATGATCGGTGCTCTGACTTGCGTTGCTCTTGCTCACGCTCGTTCTCTGATGATTTATGCTTGTTGCTCGCTCGATCGAGTTGTTGATGATTTCGGTATGTAGTTTCTTTTGTTGCTCGTTTGATTGCTTGCATCGATTGAACTCGATTTTAACTCGATGCCGATGATGTAAATTGGGATTGCGATTGATAGTTTGATTGTGAATTGAAGCTCATGTCTGATGATGATACCTTCGGGTTGAATTTATATGAACTCGTTACTTTCCATTTTCACAATTTCCTGATATTTTTGTGTCTTGATTTACACGGCTTTGTTTTTCCAACGTTCGATTTCGCTTGATTCACACGGCTTTAAAACTTTCCTCTTTTTGACATCTCTGACCATTTCAAAAATAAAGATACGAATTTGATACTGTCATGAATTCGAATTGGACTTGGTCTGCTTGTAGTCTCTGGTATTTCATTGCTGACTTTTTCATTGCTGACTTTTTCATATGGCAACAAACTGTTGATTACCTGTAGTTACTGCTATATTACTTCGAATTGCATTCTGTGCATACTGTACTCGGTCGAGTTCATCCCCATTCTGTAGACTTGAACCTTGCATTTTATACATAAGTATATGCTCACTATCTTCTGTTTACCTGCATGTTTACTGTGACGTTTGTTTTGATCAGTTGCATTGTTCATGTCATGTTGTTCATGTGCATGCTTTGTACTTCATTGAGGTTGTAGCTTTGGTCTTTGTTGCTCTAGTCCTATTGCCTTCAGTTGCTTGTCGAATATGTATTGAACTCTGTAGTCTGCACTTGTATAGTTGGTTCCATATTCATGTATCTTGATGGTGTATAAACTTTTTCATGCTGCTGTGATGCAGTTTCCTTCGCTGTTGTATCCTTGGGAGTTTGCACTGCTTCATGTTGAATTCATTGAAGTATTGATTTTGTTGTGCACTTGTGTTTCGGTTTGAACTTGCAGTTAAGAACAGTTGCTTTTGATCTGCTATGCACATTGTTGCATTGTTGATGTTCTTTGTAGTTTGGTCATTGCTTGGTCATTGTTCTGGTCATTCATTTGTTGTTTGGATGATGTGCATGTCACTGTTGTACACTGCATAGTGGTCTTCATTGTGATGATTTTGTTGCTCTGACTTGTATCACTTATGCAGTCTTCACTGTTGCTGTGCCATTGCTGTTACCATGTGCATTTGCACTTGTAGTCTTGGCCATGTTGGTTTAGTTGCATTATAGTTGCCTTCACTTGGCATTCACTTGAGTCTGTTGTGCCACTTGGGCATTGTTGTCATTTGGTTGTTTCTGCTATGTCATCTGTTACATGCTTGCTGTTGCATGCTTGTTTGTATGTTGCACTTGCTACCTTCACTGTGTTGCACATGCTATATTGTATACTTATGTTGTCTCTCTGACTTTGCTGTATACATGCTTTTATGCTTGTGACATTCCTCTGCCTTGTTGAGTTCCTGTGTTTGGTCACTGATGCATTACTGTAGTTGCCATATCTCATGCTCGAGCTCTTTGCATACTTCATGACTGTACTGTTCTTGTTGAGTTGATATATTTGTGGTCTTCATTTGGTGATTTGCACTTGGTGCAGTTTCCATATTTGTGCTCGAGCTTACATGTGTACCACTGATCATACTTGTGATATTCATTTGGGTTTGTGTGTTGTCTCCGACCTGAGCACATTGTTGCATGCATTGAGTATTTCCCTGGCCATTTGTGTTGGGCATTTCTTGCATCACTGTATTATGTAACTTATGCTTGTTGCAGTCCATGTAGCTGTTGATCTTGATCATGGCCTCTTCTGTTGAGATCACTGTAGTTTTCATTGTGTTAAACTGAGCTGTTGCCTTTGCATTCATTCATTAGTTTATTTGATCATTGGACCGGCTGTTGTAGTCGAGTTGTATTCATGTACACTACTGCCTTGAGCTTGATTCACTTCATGTTGTGCTTGCACACTTGCTATTGTTGGCTGCGCACACGAGTTGGCGAGGCAGTGCACACGTGTATGAATGTACACGTGTGTATTGCAGCCACTTATGGTTACCTGTCCCTGTAATATCTATATGCACGACTTTGTGATGAAATCAAGTGTGAATGATGACGAACAACCCAAATAACCGAGGCAAACCATATTTTCAAAAATCGTATTTCATTTTATATTGCAAAAACATTTCTTTTTCAATTTTACTGCGTTAGTGAATATTTTTGCAGATTTCTCAGATGCTGGATTCAAACTGGAATGCAGTTGAAGGCAAAATACGAGTGTGAGTGATATGTAGTGAGGTTATCAATGTAAAAATATTTGTGATGTAATCGTGATGTAATCGTGATGTAATCAAAAATGTATATGTATAGTGAGAGCATGAATTTGTACTATTCAAGATTGTAATAAATATTTGTTTGAATAAAATTTCTGTTTGAATTCAAAAACTGTGTAACTTGTTCTGTTTGAATTCAAATTCGAATTCTGTGTAATTTATTTTATTCAACAAATATTTATTTAATCTATGAAAAACAAAATAGTACATTACCAAATACATTTAAATGAATATATGTGTTTATTATCATCAAACAAAAACATATAAGCGCACATTCAACATTCACATCCATTACATTGCATAGCCGAGCATGCTTGCTGCAGATCTAACCATGGACGAGCTTTGTTGATGATGGTCGAGCACAAAGTGGTGTGATCAAGCCAAAACACAAGTGGCCGAGCCTATTCCCTATGAGGCTGAGCCTAGTTGTGTTGATGCTTGTCTATTTGTGCTTTGTTTTGATTCATAATCTTTTGTATAAATATAGTTGCTTATATATGTTGTATTTGTTTGTGTACAAGGTTTGAATCTTAGCTCTCCATCAACTCGAATCTCGTTCGTGCTTTGTCGTACTTTTCGGAGTTTGGTTGTGTGTCTTGAATTGTTATCTCCAGCTTTAGAAGGTGAGTTTATCACTCTCGATATTCACACTTAAATAATTGTGAAACAATGACACATGAATTGTAGTAGTTGATATGCCATGTTATAGTAGTTCATATAAGCCAGTTATATGATATTTTATGATGTTAACCTGATGTTATACCTGTTTCATCACCTGATATGATATGATATGATATGCCATACTATACTGTTATTTTATTTACTATTTCTCATATTGCAAGTTCCCTGGTAGTATAGAGTCACTATGGGTTGAAATGATACATGCCTGAACGGACTTTAGAATAGTGAAAAATCGTTATGAGCAAAAATGATAGGCTCAAGTGATTTTTATTTTGTTTTATTTGACTTGTGATTGCGGGTTTGAAACAATAGAACCTAGATTTTTTTTGTAAATTACGGATTGAAATGATATATATCTGTATCACTTGACCTAGGTTAGAAAATATTATACAGACCCGTGGTTAATTTTAAATATTTTCTGAAAATTATTAAGTATTTTTGAAATTTAAAATATGAAATTTTAACTTAAGTTGGATTTAAATGCTTTAAATAAATGTTATAGTGATTTTCTATAAGTTAAAAATGTATAAGTAAATAAATGGTTTAAAATGTTACTTAAAATATGACTTTACTTGATGATTGAAAATTTAGTTTTCAAATGGAAATTTTAAGCTTAACTTAGTAATAAGAATATTTTATTTGTGAAATGGGTATTTTTAAAATAAAGTATTAAGTTATTTGTTAAGATAAAAAGTTAAGTAAAATAATGTACTTTTGACTTAATAAATGAATTATAGTTTAATTTGGATATGTTTGTTTATAAAATTTTATTTAATCACAAGTTAAATGATATCCAAATAAATATTTCTGAAACGTGTGATATGTTTTATAAGTTAAAAATGGTGAAAACTTAAATTATAATGTTTCTGAAATGTTATAATAAATCTTAGATTTGTATTGGCAGCATTTTCAAAATGTTGTGGTTTTAAGGTAGCGTTTTTCTAAGTGCTACCATTTTTGAAAATGTACTGTTTTTCAAAATACTACTATATCTGGAGTAACGTTTTCTAAGTGCTGCTATTTCTAAGACAATATTTCTGAAATACTATTATATTTACAGTAACTTTTTCTAAGTGTTGCTGTTTCTAAAGGATAATATTTTCGAACTGCTACTATATGTATTATCACATTTTCCAAGTGCTACGAATACTATGATACAATGTGTTTTTTTTTGAAATTGTTATAATTGAATGAACTTAGAAATGCTACAACTCTGGAAATGAATATTATTACTTTTTGAAAGATATTGACATTGAATTTAAATGGTTTAAACAAATATGTTTTGATTTGAAATATAAACCATTTTGAAATTTATTATCATGGGTTATAATAACGTTTGGTTGTTAAAGAGACCGAGATCGGAAGTTGTCATACTCTCTGCCAACTCCGAAAACCACTTTAACAACCTTGTACGCGGTGGAGATTCCATAATAAAGTAGGATGGTGGCGACATTCTATTAAGGTATATACGTGGAACCGACTCCCGTGAGTTGGCATAAGGTGGCTAAAACAGGATCAATCGACGGGCTAATGAGGAAGCTCCTCTTATCGGATACACTTCTTCGTTTGTCATTCTATTACTTTGTGATTGATTGGTGCGCACCTTTGATTTTTGGGAGTGTGGCTCGAGGTGGGCAGTAGCTGCGGCTATGCATTACCATCGGTCCGGAAGTGCAATTGGTACATCTACCCTAACATTGCCTAGTTGTGCCATGTCACATACCCTAGCGTGCCTTATACGATTTTGGTTTTGTACCATACCTATGGTGTGCCCTCTGACGACGCCTGCTATGAGGGAGATTACGGTACTGTGTAGACTATGAAAATATATAAAATGTGTTAAGATGGAAAATGTAAAGCCTTAACGGTATTTTTAAATTATATTATACTTTACTTAGACATTATTATAATATCGTATATTACTACATAGTAAATAGTTAACGGACCCTTAAAGGACCCAAGCATCCTTTGAGTTACTTGTGCATTTTATTACAATTCACTTGAGCTAGTTTACATTGTATGAGTATGTATGTCCTGACTCGAGTGTTTGTGTTTATTTTCTTTATGCTCGGTTCAGCCCGAGTATCAGCTTTGGATTTCGCCTTCTGGAGCTAGGATTGCTGGAGATCATCTATCTATCTAGTTGTTATCTATTTCTATTCAGTGTTTCTATTCAGCTTATGTATCAGTGGACATTTATATATTGGGATTTCTATTGTATTTACTTTACAAACTCTAGTATTTTGTACTTGTTTTGTGACTCTGTGTTGTAGTAGCTTCATGAACAACTATGGTTATTTTATTTCCGCTATGAGTTATTATGATATTTCTGTGTCTGTGATTCTGTGATTGGTTTTATTTGCTCCAAATTATATTACAATCTATTGTTTTGAATTATTCAAATCCGACTTGTGTGGTTTTATTGTCGATTTGAATGGTCCAAAATAGTGGGTCATTACATTTGGTATCAGAGCTTTGGTTTTAGGCAAACCTTAGCCTGCGGAGCAAAAACTCATTAGATATAGGGTAGAAATACCCTAGAATGAATGAAATCAGTCTTGGAATCCTTTCTTTGTGAGAGAACGTATTTTAAAGTATAAAATGATTTTTTTCAAATTATTTTCAAAGGATTTTCAAAATTTATTTTGATATAAACTTTTCTTGTTTTGAAATCAAATTTTCTTAACTTCTTCCCTTCCCTTATCCATCTTGTTAGTTGTTTCTGTGTTTAGGGTATTCATTCAAGTTGAATCTACTTAGCTTATCTTATTTAACCTTGTCTTTTTTTCTCAATTACCTATGGCCTAAAATTCATTCTTGATTTTTCCGGATGAGTCGTAGGAATGCTAGAGGTAGGGGTCGTGGTTTTGCCCCAGTTCCTGAGCCTGCTGCACCAGTTAGGTTCACTACTCTCTGTAAGGAGTACACTGAGCTTGGTGGCACTAAGTTTACCGGATCATAGTGCATTATCGAGGCTCGGCAGTGGTTGAAGGGATTGGATAGAATCTTCTATGGTCTTGAGATCACTGATGCTCAGAAGCGTTAGTTGGCAGCTTGGCAGCTGAAGGGAGCAGCCTTGGATTAGTGGGAGACTTTACAGCTCACACTGTTGAGGAAGACATTTCTTAGGAGCAGTTTAGGTATCATCTTCTATTTGTTTTGAATTTGGTTCAATTTTCTCTCTTTTTAAATCTTTCTTATGTTTCTTTATCGTGATCTAGGGATGCTTTTGTTGTGAAATGGATGCTCGAGGCAGGGAAGTCTCAGCTTTATCGAGAATTCATGGATCTCAAGCAGGGTGATATGTCATTTTCTGAGTATGAGAGGAAGTTTAATGAACTTTCTAAGTTTGGCTCTAATCTAATTGACACTCCTCTCAAGATGAATGAGAAGTTCATAGCTAGTGCTAGTCCGGAGTATTATGATCATCTCATCGCTCATGTGCGTAGCCCTTTCACTAGTCTGATGGATATGGCCAATAGATATGAGAATGCTACTTCTAAAGATCCTCCAGTTGCTCATACCGCTTCATCTCAGACTTCCTCTGGTAATCCTAAGAAGAGAAAGCCCAATTTTCATCAGCAGTAGAAGAATTGGAACAAGACTCCAGGTTTGGGATCTTCTTCTTCTCAGAGGCAGCCTGTCGACCTATCTTCCATTACTTGCTTCAGGTGTAATCAGAAGGGACATTATCTAATAGCTGTCCTACTTTAGCTGGTGCTGCTATTCCTCCATCTTAGTTGACCTGGCATGATCTCTGTCATATTTGTCTGCAGCCTGGCAATTTCAAGAACAATTGCCCCACTCAGCAGAAGGGCAAGTCATCTGGCATTTTTGCTGTTACCTCTGCTTCTTCACCTGCTCTACATGTACCTGCACCGGCACCTGATTTTGCTCCTAGTGATACCCAAGGTACTCTTCAGGACACTTGTTCTCTGTTTAATTTTCCTGTTCGTGTTCTATTTGATACTGGAGCTTCCTATAGCTTTATTTCTATGGATCTTTGTGATAAATTTGGGCATCTTCTTTCTCCCGAGTTTTCTCCTGAGCCTTTGTGTGTTTCAAATCCTATTGGTGGTCATGCAAACCTTAGTAGGATTTGTAGAAGAGTGAAGCTCTTCTATTCTGGTTATCGGTTTTCTGGTGATTTTTATGTTCTAGGTTTTGATGCTTTTGATCTATTACTTGGAGGTGATTGGCTGAAGAGGCATGAAGCCGTTATCTCTTGTAAAACCCGAACTATTTCTCTTGTTGGTCATAAAGGAGATTCTTTGGTGATTCAGTTTTGCATGCCTCAGGATTATGCCGGCAGTTTTATTTATTCTCTTGACTCTTCTACAGATGATCTTGATTCTACTCCTATGGTTAAACTATATCCTGATGTATTTGGTGAAATCACTTCTTTACCTCCTAAGCGGGAAATTGATTTCCGTATTGATCTTATTCTTGAAGCTCGACTTGTAGTTCTTCCTCCTAGAAGAATGGCACCCCATGAGAAGGTTGAGTTGAGGAAGCAAATTGATGACTTGTTCTCCAAAGGTCTGATCATACCTAGCCATTCAGAATGGGGAGCAGCAGTGGTTTTCGTCAATAATCCAATGGTTCTTTGAGGATGTGTGTTGATTATAGGGAGCTGAACAAGCTCACTATGAGGAACAGATATCCTATGCCTCGCATCAATGATAAGTTTGATCAGCTCCATGGAGCTACTGTTTTCTCTCAGCTTGATCTTGCCACAGGTTTTCACCAGCTCAGAGTTGTTGAGGAAAATATTCCCAAGACTCCTTTCCGTAATGAAATGGGTTTTATGAATGGTTAGTTATGCCTCTTGGTTTGACTAATGCCCCAGCTTTCTTTGTTGATTTGATGAATCGTGTTTTTCGTGGTGTGCTTAATAAATTTGTTCTGGTCTTTGTCAATGATATTCTTATTTTCTCTAAGTCTGAGGAAAAGCATAAATCCCATTTGAGCTTTGTTCTAGGAACTCTTAGGAGTCATCGGTTGAAAGCTAAATTCTCAAAATGCCATTTCTAGAAGAATGAAGTCCGATTCCTTGGACATACTGTTTCTAGTAATGGAATTTCTGTTGATCCAATCAAGATCGCTGCGATCAATTAAGTCTTTCCTTTCTTCTCTTTCTGTAATTTGATCATTCTATCTTTTCTGTGGTCCTTATTTCTCCCTATTCTATTGTAGGTTTGGGAAACTCCTAGAACTCCATCTGATATCCATAGTTTTCTGGGCCTGGCCGGTTATTATCGGAGATTCATTGAGAATTTTGCGCGGATTTCTGCACCTCTCACTGCTTTGACTCGTAATAATGCTAAGTTTATATGGAATGATAAGTATAAAGCTGCATTCAACAATTTGAAGCGTAAGCTTACTTCCGCACCAGTTCTTACCGTCCCAAATGGAAATGAGGGATTAACGGTATACACCGATGCTAGTCGTGAGGGTTTGGGAGCTGTTCTGATGCAAGATGGGAAGGTCATTACTTATGACAGTCGCCAGTTGAAGACCCATGAAGCCAATTATGAAGCTCATGATTTGGAATTGCTTGCTATGGTTTTCGCTTTGAATCTTTGGAGGCATCATCTTTTGGGTGCTAAGTTTGAGCTCTTTACTGATCATCGGTCTTTGAGGTATATCTTCACCCAGAAGGATTTGAATCAGCGGTAGGTCCAATGGTTTGAGTTTCTTGCTTCTTATGATCTCGACATTAGCTACACCCCTGGGAATGCTAATTTTGTGGCCGATGCTTTGAGTCGGAAGAAGGTTACGTTATGTCAGCTTGTTGTTTCTTCTTCTCCTCTTTTGGATCGTATTATAGCTAGGCAGGCTGAGGATAGGATTATTAGATTGATCAAGGAGAGTGTTCGTAGCAGGCTTGGTGGTAGCAGTCCTGATGGTAGTGGAGCTCAGATCGTTTGATAGAGGTATTTTGAGGATTAATAATCGGATTTGTGTCCCGAATGTTGATGGATTGAGGTAAGAGTTACTTTGGAAAAATCATCGATCCAGACTTTCTATTCATCCTGGTGTGACAAAGATGTATCAGGATATGAAGAAGCTTTATTGGTGGAGAGGTATGAGGCAAGATATCTCTATCTTTGTTAGTAGGTGTGCGACTTGTCAGCAAGTCAAAACAGATCATTAAAAGACCCCTGGTTTGTTGCAGCCCCTTGAGGTTCCCAATTGGAAATGGGAACTGGTTTATATGGATTTTATTGATGGATTACTGAGGACTAGGAGGGGTAATGAGAGTATTTGGATTATTGTGGATAGGTTGACCAAGTCAGCTCATTTCATTCCGATCAAGTCTACCCGTTTTGCTTCTAGTTTGGTTGAATTCTATATGAGGAAGATTGTTCTCTCCATGGTGTTCCCATTAGCATTGTTTGTGATCGAGATCCTATCTTTACCAGTCAGTTTTGGAAAGCTTTTCAGGAATCTTTGGTTACTCATCTGAATCTGAGCACTGCTTACCATCCGTAGACCGACGGTCAAACGGAAAGAGTGAATCAGATTCTCGAGGATCTTCTTCGTGCTTGTGTTCTTGATTTTGGAGGATCTTAGGAAGATCATCTCCATCTTTTTGAATTCACCTATAAAAACAGTTATCAGGTATATTTCACTCTTCTATTTTAGTCTTATCTTAATCTTTTATCTGTCTCATTTCGTCTTTGAATTCAGGCTAGTATTGAAATGTCTTCGTTTGTGGCTGTTTACAGAAGACCTTGCAGATCTCCATCTTGCTGGATTGAATCTGGTAATTGTTTGGTTCTTGGTGCTGATATGATTTTGGAGGCTTCTGAGAAGGTTGAGAAGATTAAGAGAAAGATGGGGAGTGCTCAGGATAGGCAGAAGAAGTATGCTGATCGGCGTAGGGGGAGTTTGGAGTTTTTTGTTGGTAATCTGGTTTTCCTTAAGGTCTCCCCCTTAAGGAATGTTATTCGGTTTGGTCGGAGAGGGAAGCTTGCTCCAAGGTTTGTTGGTCCTTTCCATATCTCAGAAAAGATTGGTTCTTTAGCTTATCGTCTAGATTTGCCTGAGAAGTTTTCTGGAGTGCATAATGTATTCCATGTTTCGCATCTTCGTCGATACTTCCATGATCTATCTTTGATTGTCTAGCCTTCTGCTCTCGAGAGTTTGGATATTGAGCCTAATCTTACTATCGAGAGGAAGCCGCTTAGTATTATTGAAAGAGTGTGAAGTAGTTGAGAAGGAAGTCTGTCAACCTGGTCAAAGTGCAATGGAGTACGGATGATCGGGATTGTACCTGGAAGACGGAGGAGAGAAAGCGTGCTTCAAATCTAGAATTGTTTGTTTCATGTACCATTTGCTTTTCTACCTTATCTTTCCTTGTTTCCATGTCTCATAGCTTTTCAAGGACGAAAAGTTTTGAGTGGGGAGGTGTAACAACCCATAAATTTTGTAAATATTTTTAATTCAATTTATTTGAAAACTTTGACTTTAAATCATTTACAAATTGAAATTTTCGAATTTTCCAATATAATTTTGGATTTTGTTTATAATTTATTTTCCAAATAGAATAAAATACAGATTTTCTGAAAATTTCATATTTTTGTGAACTGTGGTCAAACTTTGACTTTCAGTTGAAATTTTTAAATTTGAATTTTAAATTTCCAATCTTTTTCTTTGAAGCTGAATTTTATTCTGATATTGGTTCTGCTTTTCGTTTCGTCAAATTCTGTTTTATACTTTTTAAATCTGATAAATTTTAGTGTTTTACACGCGATTATTTTCAGCATTTTTTGGTTTATTTTCTATTCTATATTTTCTACTTCATTTCCATTTACATTTTATTTTCTATTTTGTCTGAGCTTTTTATTTGATTTTATTTGGATTTCTGGGCTTAGAAAATTCTAAAAGGCATAAGTTCTTTTCTTTAATATAAAGTGTGACTTTTCCTATGCCTAGCCATTCAAAACACCTCTCCATTACCCTAGCCGTTCATTCTCTTTCCAATTCACGTACATATCATTTCTTTCTCACCTCTTTTCTCATTTCATTTCCAGACTAAATTTTTACAGTAAGTTTTTATTTCTCCTTTTCCCACTTTTTCATTTACTTTCTTTTGTTCAGAAACATGCTCGTCCATCCCCTTTAGCCGACCATCCCCTCCACCATCCATCACCATATGACCGGCCTCCATCTCCTCATCACCATCTCCAGCCAGGCCGTGACCACCTAGATCATAAACCCCATCACAAAGTAGCGAAGCAAACCTTAGCCGAGACCACTAGACCCCCTTCCCTCCTTGCTAGCCTCGGCCATCACCCCAAACACCACTTCCTTTGCCTTGCCGTGGCCATTCCAACTCCATGCCGTACCCTATTGATAATGACCAGATCTGATCCAAGCCACTTTGCACCATGGCCAAGCCATAGGAGCCATAGGCCGAACCCAAAACCCATCATGCTTGACCTTTTGCCTTCACTTGACCTTTTCTATGCCTTCTCTTCACATTCCTTAGCCATTCACATCCATTCCATTGCATAGCTGAGCATGCTTGCTTCAGATCTAACCATGGCCGAGCTTTGTTGATGACGGTCGGGCACAAAGTGGTGAGACCAAGCCAAAACACAAGTGGCCAAGCCTATTCCCTATGAGGCCGAGCCTAGTTGTGTTGATGCTTGTCTATTTGTGCTTTGTTTTGATTCATAATCTTTTGTATAAATATAGTTGCTTATATATGTTGTATTTGTTTGTGTACAAGATTTGAATCTTGGCTCTCCATCCACTCGAATCTAGTTCGTGCTTTGTCATGTTTTTCGGAGTTTGGTTGTGTGCCTTGAATTGCTATCTCCAGCTTTAGAAGGTAGTATATCACCCTCGACATTCTTACTTATATAATTGTGAAACAATGACACGTGAATTGTAGTAGTTGATATGCTGTTGGACGAATTCTCACCCAGAAGATCTCGAGACCAAGAAGTCACAAGTTTTACCCGGGCTCGCAACCTCCACTTCGTTCAGCAGACACAAGGCTCGAAGTCCATCCGGCATTCTCCATGCACAAGCTCATTCGGCATAAGGACATTCGGTCATCCCCATTCGGCATACCGGACCAAGGGCACCACCGAACCACCTCTCCAACACTCCTCCCCTACACGACCGGTCCAGACAAGCACCGGACCAGACCACCACCGGACCACGCCTATCACCGGACCACCATGACCGAACCAAACTCCAACTTCTCTAAGCATAGCCGAATGAAGCCTCGCCGAACCAGATGATTGCCAGTCCAGATTGCTCCAGCCCAGGCCCACCAGCAGCTATATACATCCAAGACCCCTACCCCCTACCTCACTCTATAAATAGAGGGGCAGGGGTACAACAATGGCAGACAAGTTTGAGAGCTCAAGCACGGAAGGAACTTTCAAACTACTTTCATATACTTGTAAACAAAGCATTGTACTTGTAATCTGAAACAGAGAAGATAATAACATATAAAGTGGACGTAGGCACGTTCTGGCCGAACCACTATAAATCTGTGTGTCTTTTACATTTCAGCCCCTGCTTTTTTCATATTTACATAACTCATCTAAGTCAACTAAATCACACGACTTGGAGGTGTTTGCCCATTTTTTGCGCAAACATTTTTGGTGCTTTCATTGAGAGGATCGAACTCGAAGCTTCAGCTTCCCTCATTCAACCTTCTTTCCCAATAGCACCCTTCATTGCCTAGGAAACATGACTTCCAGGCCAAGAAAAGACGCCAACAAGGGAAAGAACGTTGCAACTAGCAGCGCTCCAAATCCAGTGGATCCAGATCAAGAGAACCATCCCACTACAGCAGCAGTGCCACATGTAGATCAGGCAATTCCAACTACCCCTGCCGCGGAACAACCGGCAGTAATCACTAGAGCAGAACTAGACAGAGTTATGGTGGAAGTGACTAACCGCTTCGCATCCCAACAAGAAGCTTTGGTGAACCAACTCATGTAACGCTTGAGGGATGTCGAAGAATCCAACCGCAACACTGAATCATGGGATGAATCTCAATCTGGAGGATCTCGGAGACAGCAAAGGTCTTCCCTCTTCGAGGAAGCCATCAACAGGAGCAACAATGATAGAGGTCGCGCCCGGACTCAGCCCGAACTCCGACTCGAGGAAGCGCTTGGAACCGAACCCAGTGGGGGAGGCGCCAGGCGAGGGTCGGATGTAGCTAAGCCAGTCATGCCACCTAATCATAGAAACCCCGCTGAACGGAGCCGAGCTAGAACCCAGCCCGAAGTTGACCCCATGGAAATGCTCGAAACAGAACCTCATAGGGGAAGATCAAGGCGGGGGGCAACTGTAGCTGGTCCTAGCATGCATCCGAGCAGCCAGAGGCAACCACTGGATAACGTCAGAAGTAATAGACTATACCATCCCTACAGGTCATCTGGACGAGATCGATCCCGCAGGGAAGAACCAAGTTCATTTCTATCCGCTCCAAATTCTGATGAAAGAATGGCACGATTATTCATAGAATGCGTCCAACGGGAGCAAAGGGACCGAGGAATAGGCGCTAGGGTCACCAGCCCCTTCACCCGCAATATCGAAACTGCCATCACCCCCCGGGAATGGAAAATGCCAACCATGGAAGCTTACAAGGGAACTTCCGACCCCATCGTACACTTACAAAGATACACCCAGCATATGCTCATGAGCGGAGCAACAGAAGGGGTGCTGTGTAAATGCTTTCCGCTATTCCTAGCAGATCTAGCTACCTCCTGGTTCTGCCATCTACCCCAAGGATCTATCAGTTCATGGGAGATGTTGAAAGAAAGGTTCATCAGCCAGTTCCGCATCCATGTAGAACAACCCAAGGACGCTTATTCTCTATCCAATGTCAAACAGAAATCTGGAGAGACACTGCAATAATATCTAACCCGGTTCAACGCCGCAGCGGCCGCAGTCCAAGATGCCGATGAGAAGCTCACCCTAATGGCCCTCTGTAGTGGTGTACACCCAGATACCAAGTTCGCTAGAAGACTAACTAAGGAAAAACCAGCTACTTTACCTGATTTCTTCCATGAAGCTGGAAAGTATATGAGACTTGAAAACGCCGCCACTGAGAGGCAGACAGGGCAACAAGGTAAGACAACTTTAGACAAGGTTCCCGCTGCAGCTAAGGACACTCGAAGAAATGAATCTAGAGACAATGCTGGGGGCAGGAAGGTTGAAAAACGCCAATATCGACCAGGACCAAGATTTGACTCCTACACTCCTTTGAATGAAACAATCGAAAATATCTTTCTAGCCACTCAGGGCGAACTCGGATACAAGCGTTCCCCGCACAAGAAAGAATCTGATAACGCACTCAAGTCTGGAAAGTTCTGCCGCTTCCACGAATCCCACGGACATGACACCAATGAATGCCACCATCTCCGGGACTTGATCGAAGAACACATCAGAAGAAGAAGGCTGGAACGCTATGTGAAAGGTCAGAACAGGACTCCAACTCCTGCCAATGAGAACTCAAAGCGACCCCTCCTAGAAGTAGGCGGAGGGAATCGCAACACCAGTGGCTCTAGTCAAGAGAAGATAGTGGTCCATACCATCTCGGGAGGACCACACATCGCCGACAGAAGCTGGGCAGAGATGGAAAGATACGGCAAGTCACTTAGAAATGCTGAAGGTTATGTTAACTCCATTATGGAAGAACGCCACCCAAAACGGAAAGAGAGTGACGACATCGTATTCAGTAGACGTGATTTAGAAGGAAGACAGTATCCGCATATGGATCCCATGGTCATCTCTGCCTGGTTCGGTCCAGCTAAAGTTTTCCGAATTCTAATAGACACAGGAAGCTCCGTAAATATCCTATTCAAGCATGCTTTCGACAAAATGAAGCTGTCAATAAAGGATGTGTCTCCCTGCAATAAACCCCTACACGGTTTCACTGGAGATGCGAAAATGCCGCTCGGGCAACTTGACCTCTTCGTCGAAATAGGAAGTCATCCCCGCTCCGTTGTGCGAAAACAAACGTTCGTACTAATAGAAAACCACTCGGCCTACAACGCCTTCTTGGAAAGACCAGCCTTGTCTGACTTCCAAATTGTCCTAGCCCCGTGGTGCCTAAAGATGAAATTCCCAACAGATAACGGAATAGGAGAGGTTGAAGGAGATCAAGACGCCGCTCGAGATTGCTATGTAATTGAACTTCGCAATAACCATAGAAAGAATAAAGGGAAAGATGCAGAGACTACTCTCTTCATGAAAAGCTTGGAAGCATAGCAACTAAAGAAAGCCCCTCCTCTTCGATACACCAGCGATCCTTTCAATGAACTAGACCCCAGGGATAAGGAGGAGGAGGCTACCGCTGAGCCTGCAGAGGCCATGGAATTCGTATCTGTAGACAAACATGATTCAAGCAGACTATTAAAAATACGATCTCAGCTAAAAACAGAATTGAAGGATCAACTCATTGACTTTCTCCGCCACAACTTAGATGTATTTGCATGGACACATGCCGATATGACAGAAATCTCCCCAGACATAGCATGCCACATGCTGAACATCGATACCACCAAGGTACCGATAAAGCAGAAAAAGAGAAGCATGGGAGCAGAACGATCAGCAGCCCTCGATGAGGAAGTAAAGAACCTACTTGCTAATGACTTCATACGAGAAGCCATCTACCCAGAATGGATAGCTAACCCGGTACTAGTAAAGAAAGCTAATGGGAAGTGGCGAACATGCATTGATTTCTCCAACTTAAATGACGCTTGCCCGAAAGACTGCTTCCCGCTCCCCCGAATCGATCAACTTGTGGACAGCACTGCCGGGCACGAACTTTTATCTTTTATGGATGCATACTCCGGATACAACCAGATTCCCATGCACGCTCCCGATCAAGACCACACTAGCTTCATCACTGACCGGGGATTATATTGTTACAAAGTCATGCCTTTTGGACTCAAAAATGCCGGAGCTACCTATCAACGCCTCGTCAACAAGATGTTCGCGGAATTAATAGGACGAACTATGGAAGTATATGTGGATGACATGTTGGTAAAGTCCAGGAGAGCCGACGATCATGTAAACCACCTGAGCGAGATGTTTCAGGTACTTCGCCAATATGGAATGAAGCTGAATCCTCTAAAGTGCTCCTTTGGAGTGTCATCGGGAAAATTCTTAGGATTCATTGTCCATGCCAGAGGAATTGAAGCAAACCCTGAACAAATCTGGGCTCTAAAAGAAATAAGGATACCTTCCACCCGAAAAGAAATGCAGAGCCTAAACGGAAAGGTGGCCGCCCTAAGCAGATTCATTTCCAAAGCAACTGACAAGTGCGTCCCTTTCTTCGAAGCTCTCAAGAAAGACAAAGGAAGGTTCGAGTGGACCGATGAATGCTTAAAAGCCTTCCTTAACCTGATCGAACACCTTCAGAAACCACCAGTACTCTCAACTCCGAATGAAGGCGAAGAGCTATACCTATACCTCGCTGTATCATCTCATGCTTTAAGCGCTGCCCTAGTAAGAGAAGAAGACCGCACACAACGCCCGGTGTACTTTATAAGTAAGAGATTTACGGGGGCAGAAGCCAGATATCCTAAACTTGAGAAATTGGCATATTGTTTATTGATCGCATCACGAAAACTACGACACTACTTCCAATCTCACTCCATCAGAGTTCTAACCGATCAGCCACTAAGACAGGTGCTCCATCGTCCCGACACTTCTGGACGACTCCTCAAATGGTGCATTGAACTAAGTCAGTATGACGTCACCTACCATCCTCGCACTGCTATCAAGGGGCAAGCCCTGGCCGATTTCATTGCCGAATTCACTACCAACGAAGGCAAGGATCAGTTTGAAATAGCGAAAAACATCAAGTGGAACCTCTTTGTAGATGGAGCATCAAACGAACAAGGCTCGGGGGCAGGTATTGTGATAATCACCCCCAAGGGAAGAAAGCTGTACTATGCATTAAGGTTGGAATTCGCGGCCACTAACAACGATGCGGAGTATGAGGCAGTAATAGCGGGATTGGAGCTTGCCTTAGAAATTGGAGTCAATTCTTTATGTCTTCATAGTGATTCTCAACTTATCGTAAACCAAGTACTAGGAGAATTCCAGACACGAGGAGAACGACTCACAGCATATCTAAAGAAAACCAAACTGTTGCTCGACCAATTGGACCATTATCTAATCAAACACATTCCTCGAGAAGATAACCAAGAGGCCGATGAACTAGCAAAGCAAGCTAGTATGAAGAATAGCACCATTTCCGGAGCACTAGCCATCTCAAGGCAGCTAGCCCCAAGTTTTGAACAAGTGAATCTGATAACTGCAATTGAAGAAGCAACTTGGATGACTCCTATCCGGAAATATTTGCAGGACGGCACACTACCAGACAAACGTGATGAAGTCAGGAGAATTTTGAGGAAAGCTCCCCACTACACAATACAAGAAGGCATCCTCTATCGGCGTGGCTTCTCTAGCCCCTTATTCAGATGCGTCGCTGGAAGGGAAGCCAAGGAAATCTTATTCAACATCCATCAAGGAAGTTGCGGAGATCACACTGGAGGGCAGACTCTGGCGAAAAAGATACTCCGATATGGATATTACTGGCCCACACTAAACAAAGACGCCTTAGACTTCGTCAAGAGATGCGAAAGATGTCAGAAATTTGCCAAGATTCCTCGACTACCCACAAATGAGATTACTCAAATGACCAGCCCTTGGCCCTTTGCTGTGTGGAGAATTGATTTAATTGGCGGACTGCCAACGGGCAGGGGCGGGGCCAAATATGCTATAGTGGCAGTCGATTATTTCACCAAATGGGTGGAAGCGGAACCCCTAAATAAAATATCTTCAGCAAAAGTTATCAACTTCTTGATCAAAAATATTCTGTGCAGGTACGGAGTACCACTCAAGATCATATCAGACAACGGACTCCAACTTGACAGCGAAGAATTCGCCGACTGGTGCCATGAGCATGGAATTCATAAAAGCTTCTCATCGGTAGCTTATCCTCAGGCAAACGGACAAGTCGAAGCTGTCAACAAAATTCTCGAAACCCTAATCAAGAAGAAACTTGAAAAGTCAAAAGGCGCTTGGGTGGACGAACTTCCTACGGCACTTTGGGCCTACCGCACCTCTTTCAGAACATCAACGGGACATACTCCTTTCTCTTTGGCATACGGATCGGAGGCAATGCTCCCTGTTGAAACTATTGTTCCTTCCCACCGTAGGATCCACTACAATCCAGAAGAAAACGAAGAACTCCTCCTCATGTCTTTGGATCTGATTGAGGAAAGGAGAAACGATGCAGCACTCAAAGCAGCAGCTCACAAACAAAAAGTGGCAGCACTATACAACTCCAAAGTCAAGCATCGCATCTTACAAGAAGGAGATCTTGTCCTCAGGCGAATATTTCCGCGCCCCGGGGCACTGGACCCCATCTGGGACGGACCATATGTAATTCATAAAGATCTCCACAACGGAGCTAATATTTTGTCAACAGTGGACGGAGAGGTGTTCCAGAGGGCATGGAACATCCGACACCTCCGTCGATACTTTTCTTAACTTGTACTGCCCATATGAAGTGAATTAACAAAGAGAATCAGTGGACGTAGGCATTTTCATGCCGAACCACTTTAAAAAATCTTGTCTCTTTTTAACTTGTTCCTTTATATCTTGGCTGCTTGTTAAGCTTTATCCTTTTCTGTTGAACAAAATCTTATGGCATCTCCACTCAAGACGCACCACGGCCTCATCTGGACAAGGCCTAACAGGTACGCTACGATTCTATGCACTCGCCAATGAGACTCTTTTGCTCCAGCATCCCTCTGCTGCGGGTTAACTCATTGCTCGCGCCTGCCCTCAAAGCCAACTGTAATGAGCCGATTATAAGTCATCATAAAGGCCGACTATAGCCGATGGCAGCTCATTACGGCGTTCGGCTCGCCGGCAACCGTGAACCTACTTTAAGCCCCAACATAAGGGTGGCCAGCCAGGGGTAGTTCACGGCCAACGGCACCCACGCTAGCCGGCCACGGTAAATCGAATAATACCCACGATTACGGACCATAATGGTTCGGGTAGTTACCATGCGCGATCTCGGCTCCGATGTGTCTTAAGTGCGGCTGTGGTAAAAAAGAAAACTCCCCGCGGAGGCGTAAGATGGGTGACAAATGTCTCCAAGACCCACAGTTAGGGAAAGTGACTACAAAACCCGTTTGCCACGAACTTAAGCACATCGACGGCCTTCCGTGACTGGAAGTTTTACTTTTTCTATATTTCCATTTCATTTAAATACTTTTCTCCTATCCTGTATAACAAACTCTAAAGTACAGGAAACCGAATAGGGAGCATTCACTCATGAGAATCTAAGCCTGCGTACTGGGTGGCAAGGTACTCAGATATATTCATGATCAGTTACACAAGACGCTCAAAACTACCGCCTGCATATAAAACATGAAGGGCGGTACTCTCTTCTCTTGTACATAAATACATAACTATAGCTTATTCATATGTCACACTAACATTGCAAAACATGAAATTATATTTCAAGCAAAGGCTTAACGTCAAACACAACTAGTCACAGGCATATACATAGTTATACTTCTCACGCAGCACATCAAAATGACAACAACGTTTAAACATAACAAAATCAGCTTATATTATGAAATCACACCAAGTTATTCTCTGCAAATAATATTATTACAGTCACATCAATGTTTTGGACTAACGTAAACAACAGTAAAAAGAAATAAAAAGCGGCCGAATCCGGACGAGTAACCAGCTGCGTCCACACTCCATCACCAACTTCCCAAGCCTATTTGGCCGCAGGGCCGGAACCCCCAGCATGTTGATCGGAAGTTCCACCTGTCCAATTCAGAAGAGGAATCCATTAAACAAACGATAAACGATCAAGTTATGGAAACCCGGAAAGAAAAGGAAAAGAGAAGAATAACTCACCAGCGTCCGCCGCTTGATCCTCATCCTCCAGTTGCACACCCGCTTCCTCCGCAGCGAGCAACCGCATCTCCTCCTTCACCGCCGCTTGCTCCTCTTTCGAGAACTGAGCAGTGACCACATCCAGACTAAAAGCCGCTCCACCTTCCTTACCCGCATCGACCCTGGCCTCCTCTAAAGCCTGAAGGTATATCTTGGCCATGACCCGGGGATAATCATCCATCCAAGACAAGCTGCCCTCCTTCCAAGTGCAGAAGTACATGTCCTGCAGCATCTCGTCCATCATCCCCTCATTCTCCTCGAACTCCCTCACCCGGGCTTCGGAAGCCTGCAACTTGGCGACAGCGACATCCCTCTCTGATCGGTATCTCGAGAAGTCAGCCTGGAGAGACCTCCTCATCTCCTCCATCTCCTCCTTTAACTTGACTTGAGCCATCTCCGCGGCCTCAAGCCTTCCAGACAACTCCTCTACCTGCTCGAGATCCGCATTCCAAACCTCATCCACTGTCGCAATGGCCATGTCGATCCGCTCCTTACAGGCGGCCTCCATCTTCCGTAATTCCGCCCTACTAGCCTTTTCCATAGTCTCTTTCAGACGCCTGGAGGCTTCCTCATGCCGAGAAATCTGAACGGCTTGACCGGCAAGCTGTTCGGCCTGATCAGCAACCTTCAGCCGCAACCGAATATTGGCACTCCCAATCTCCTCCCCGGCCTTGACCAATTGAGCATGATACTTCATTAACTTCTTGGTCTCTTCAGCCACCCGATCGATATTAGCCTTGGCCTCGTCTCCTATGGTAACTACCCGAGTGGTAAGCAGATCAAGATCTAGGGACTTAGCCTCGTCTAACACTCGTACCATGGGGTTGCGGGGAAGGAGGTGTTCACCCATGGCCTCATCAAATGAAATATCCCGAGAGCTTGGGTCTAAATCAGGATGACCGGCAAAGGGGTCACGAGGCACGTCAGGACGCCTTATACGAATAACTGTGGGATTCTTGGAAGGAGGTGGAGGGGGGATAAACTCCATGCTCTCCTCCGTGGCATCACGAGGAGGCTGAACAGGAAGCTGCGGACCAGGGGAAGGCTCAAATAAAGAACGACTCCTCTTCTTTTTCTGAATGCTCTCTTCGATGACCCCAAGAAGAGGACGGTATTTGACCACGTCTCCAGTGCGACCAGTGGGAGGCTTCGCAGAAGCTCTCATCAACTTGAATTGTTCGAGGCGGTGTCGAACGTCTGACGTTTTAACCACCTGGCCTGCCCCTGGAATAAAGAACAAGTGTTACGAACATACAATGGTCCCCAATTCAGGAAATATGTTAAGTAAAAAGAAAGAAAAGTGTGAAGGCACGTCTATTATACAAACCCTGCGGAGGAGTGGGGTACTGCAATAAGTCCTGAATCTCATTCCAGGACGGGAGTGAACCATAAAATATTTCTAAGTCCTTATCGAAAATGGAATCGACAGAGGACAAAAGTTCACCTTGCACCGCTGAAGTCACCCTGGCTGAGGAACCCCTGGGGGATAGATCGGCACCAGCCCCGACCTTGCCAGTCTCCTTCGCCTTCTCCGCTCCCGATTCCCCTTCCGATTCCCCGAAGGCCTGGCGGAGGGCCTCATCCAGCTCAGAGTCTTGCCCAGAAGTTAAGGCACCAGCACCACTACCACCCTGACCATCTCCATCTCCTCCGCCTTCCGACTCTCCTTCCATATCGCCTCCTTCGCCCTCTTCCACACCTTCCTCCTCCGGAATGATCGGGCAAGTACTAGGAGAGGGGCCCTCCGATTCTTTAAGCTTCTTGCCCCCCGCGACGGGATGCTGTGCAAAGGGTTTTCTCTTTCCACTCTTCACCGTGGCCCCCTCCTTAGCTTTAGCGGCCTTCTCCTCAGCCGTGTCCCTCTGCTTAACAACGGACTGGTGCGGCTGGATCAAATTGTACTCCAGGAGGGTAGCGTTCCTGATCAGGAACGAAGCCGACCTGGTCCCGCGCAGGAATGGCCTTTATTCCAGCAGCCATCCGCGCCAAAGAATCATCTTCCACGACAGCAATGCCACCTGTCGCTAGCAAGAAATAGAAGCGTGTCAGAAGAAGCACTACAGTCAGAACATGGAAAATATAAATGAAATTAATCTTACAGCCGGAAGTGAAAAGGCGGAAAGAAACAGAATCGTCCTTGATAAAAAACCATTCCTTCTTGAACATGGTGAACTTTGAATATAAGTCCAAGACCGGTTTGAAGGGCACGGCCGCTTCCAGACTAATATACGGAGACCCCTTCTTGTAGCCTCTCAGGTTATACAAATATCGAATTTCCCGGTTAGAAGGAGGGCGCCCGTACCTCCTCTGGAAGATGACGAAAAGGCTTACCAAAATGGCATAAGAGTTCGGCTGAAGCTGGAATGGAGCCACTTTCAAATATGTGGTAAAGCTGACTATCCAGGCATTGATAGGAGGGATAGCACCACACATGCAATGGTACCTGCTGTAAGCAAAGTAACCTTCGGGGGGATTATACGGCATCACTCCATCTCCCGGCAGCAGCATAAGAGCCCTGTCTATCCCAAATGAACGAGATATGACATCAAGTTGCTCCTCCTTTAGGGAGCTAGGAAAGCAATCGGGAGGGGAGACCAGAAGTTCCTGTGGACCATATCCGTCCACTAACGACCTCGGAACAGGTCGATGCTGCCCGGATCCTGGTTGGGCTGGGGGCACGGAGGAAGACTCGCCTCCATCCTTGGATTTCCGTCTGTCTGATCGTGTTTCCGCCTTGCGAGACATTTATCTGCATACACAAAAGTGAAAAGACAGGTTGTTAGAACAAGGAGTACAGAGATGTAAGCAAAAAAGAATGCATAAGTCCAGAGTTCCACTCAAAGTCCAAATACAAGAGTTCATTCGGTATACATGCCATTCGGCACTAGGAGTTCATTCGGTATACATCCATTCGGCACTAAGGCCTAAGGCCCATTCGGTAAAACGAAGACCTTCGCATGTATTCGGCAAATTAGGCCCATTCGGTAGTAAGTCCATTCGGCAATAAGTGTATACCTGATTCGGTAGGCAAGTTGGTTCGGCACGAAATGGTACGGCTTGCGTTTGATTCGGCAAGAGTGTTGACTCGGTATAGTGTTGGTTCGGCACTTGATGATTCGGTAAGGAAAAAACTAAGGGGGCGTAGCTCTATATATAGGCACGCTCAGATCTGCTGAACCATCTGGTCCGGCTACCAGACCAACATATACCGGACCAACCATATGCCAAATGAAAACATCCATCCGGACCAACCAAACACCGAATGACGTTGTCTCCACCAGCGAAAGTCGGAAGCGGGGGGCACGCAGGGCGCCTCACTCAGATAAGTACCGAACTCCAGAGCTTACTAATAAAATAAAGAATATGATAACAATGAATAAGTCGTAAATCTCTCACTAACATAGGTTAATCATTTACACGTGTACGCAACCACGAACGGTCCATAGGCACGCTCTGAATGGCTATTAACCCTATCGTCGTGAGAATTTACACTTTGGCATCCCTTTCTAAGCTCATCGGTTAAACGGATATTTGATTCTGATAATTAGGAAATGGCTAAGCCACTTACACATGTACAGGGTCGCGAACAATCCTTAGGCATGCTCTGAGCTGGCGATAAACCACCTTGACAAACGATCCAGGGGCCCACTCTAACGTGAACCTGGCATCGATAATGCTAAGCCCCCTCGGGGCACACTCTCTCGTCCCGAACGACACAATTTACTTCATCTCGAATATGTCAATCCCGAACGATCGTTACCTGAAATCACACTAAAACTGTAAATTCCTTTGCAGGACACCAACAGGATATGGGCATCTAACCCATGACACTACAAAACAAGCCTTCCTACCGCAGGGAAACAAAGCGCGACACATGCAAGCACGTGCCCCACTTTGGGGGGAAAATGTTGGGCGAATTCTCACCCAGAAGATCTCGAGACCAAGAAGTCACAAGTTTTACCCGGGCTCACAACCTCCACTTCGTTCAGCAGACACAAGGCTCGAAGTCCATCCGGCATTCTCCATGCACAAGCTCATTCGGCATAAGGACATTCGGTCATCCCCATTTGGCATACCGGACCAAGGGCACCACCGAACCACCTCTCCAACACTCCTCCCCTACACGACCGGTCCAGACAAGCACCGGACCAGACCACCACCGGACCACGCCTATCACCGGACCACCATGACCGAACCAAACTCCAACTTCTCTAAGCATAGCCGAATGAAGCCTCGCCGAACCAGATGATTGCCAGTCCAGATTGCTCCAGCCCAGGCCCACCAGCAGCTATATACATCCAAGACCCCTGCCCCCTACCTCACTCTATAAATAGAGGGGCAGGGGTACGACAATGGCAGACAAGTTTGAGAGCTCAAGCACGGAAGGAACTTTCAAACTACTTTCATATACTTGTACACAAAGCATTGTACTTGTAATCTGAAACAAATAAGATAATAACATATAAAGTGGACGTAGGCACGTTCTGGCCGAACCACTATAAATATGTGTGTCTTTTACATTTCAGCCCCTGCTTTTTTCATATTTACATAACTCATCTAAGTCAACTAAATCACACGACTTGGAGGTGTTTGCCCATTTTTTGCGCAAACATATGCCACGTTATGGTAGTTCATATATGCCAGTTATATGATATTTTATGATGTTATAACCTGATGTTATACCTGTTTCATTACCTGATATGATATTCCATACTATACTGTTATTTTATTTACTATTTCTCACACTGCAAGTTCCCTGGTAGTATAGAATCACTATCGGTTGAAATGATACATACCCGAACGGACTTTAGAATAGAAAAAAATCGTTATGAGCTGAAATGATAGGCTCAAGCGATTTTTATCTTGTTTTATTTGACTTGGGATTGCGGGTTTGAAACGATAGAACCTGGATTTTTTTGTAAATTACGAATTGAAGTACTATATATCTGTATCACTTGACCTAGGTTAGAAAATATTATACAGACACGTGGTTAATTTTAAATATTTTTTGAAAATTACTAAGCATTTTGAAATTTAAAATATGATATTTTAACTTAAGTTGGATTTAAATGCTTTAAATAAATGTTATAGTGATTTTCTATATGTTAAAAATGTACAAGTAAATAAATGGTTTAAAATGTAACTTAAAATATGACTTAACTTGATGATTGAAAATTTAGTTTTCAAATGAAATTTTAAGCTTAACTTAGTAATAAGAATATTTTCTTTATGAAATGGGTAGTTTTAAAATAAAGTATTAAATTATTTGTTAAGATAAAAAGTTGAGTAAAATCATGTACTTTTGACTTAATAAATGAATTATAGTTTAATTTGGATATTTTATTTATAAAATTTTATTTTATTTAATCACAAGTTAAATGATATCCAGACAAATATTTCTGAAACGTGACATATGTTTTATGAGTTAAAACGGTGAAAACCTAAATTATAATGTTTCTGAAATGTTATAATAAATATTAGATTTGTATTGGCAACATTTCCAAAATGCTGTGGTTTTAAGGTAGCGTTTTTCTAAGTGCTACCATTTCTGAAAATGTACTGTTTTTCGAAATACTATTATATCTGCAGTAACGTTTTCCAAGTGTTGTTGTTTCTGAAATACTATTATGTTTACAGTAACGTGTTCTTAGTGCTGTTGTTTCTGAAGGATAATATTTCAAACTGCTACTCTATGTATTATCATATTTTCCAAGTGCTACGAATGCTATGATACAATGTGTTTTTTTTAAATTGTTATAATTGAATGAATTTAGAAATGCTATAAGTTTGGAAATGAATATATTTTTTGAAATATATTGACATTGAATTTAAATGGTTTAATGAGTATGTTTTGATTTAAAATATGAACCATTTTAAAATTTATAACCACGGGTTACAAGAACGCTGGTTGTTAAAGAGAGCGGGATCGAAAGTTGTCATACTCTCTGCCAACTCCGAAAACCACTTTAACAACCGTGTACGCGGTGGAGATTCCAGAATGAATTAGGATGGTAGCGAGATTCTATTAAGGTATATACATGGACCCGACTCCCATGAGTTGGCATAACGTGGCTAAAACAGGAGCAATCGATGGGCTAATGAGGTAGCTCCTCTTATTGGACACACTTCTTCATATGTCATTCTATTACTTTGTGGTTGATTGGTGCACACCTTTAATTTTTGGGAGTGTGGCTCGAGGTGGGCGGTAGCTACGGCTATGCGTTACCACCGATCCAGTAGTGCAATTGGTATATCTAACCTGGCATTGCCTAGTTATGCCATGTCACCTACCCTAGCAAGCCTTATACGATTTTGGTTTTGTACCATACCTATGGAGTGCCCTCTGACGACGCCCAGTACGGGGGAGATTACGGTATTGTATGAACTATGTGAATATATAAAATGTGTTAATGTGGAAAATGTAAAGCCTTAACGCTATTTTTAAATTATATTATACTTTACTTTAGATATAATAGCATATATTACTATATAGTAAATAGTTTAACGGATCCTTAAAGGATGGGCAGTCCCAAGCATCCTTTGAGTTACTTGTGCATTTTGTTACGGTTCACTTGAGTTGGTTTACATTGTATGAGTATGTATGTCCTAACTCGAGTGTTTGTGTTTATTTTCTTTACGCTTGGGTCAGCCTGAGTATCAACTTTGGATTTCACCTTCTGGAGCTAGGATTGCTGGAGATCATCTACCTATCTAGTTGTTATCTATTTCTATTTAGTATTTCTACTCAGCTTATATATCAGTGGACATTTATGTATTGGGATTTCTATTGTATTTACTTTACAGACTCTGGTATTTTGTATTTGTTCTGTGACTCTGTATTGTTGTAGCTTCATGAACTACTATGGTTATTTTATTTCCGCTGCGAGTTACTCTGATATTTCTGTGTTTGTGATTCTACGATTGGTTTTATTTGCTCCAAATTTAATTACAATCTATTGTTTTGAATTATTCAAGTCCGACATGTGTGGTTTTATTGACGATTTGAATGGTGCAAAATAGTGGGTCGTTACACGGTCAAACAAAATGGCTTAATTTGGAGTAAAAGTATCGTTAAACGAACACTTAATAAATACAATGTTTTCAGGAATTTTATATATAAATTGAAAGACATTCTTAGTGGATTTTTTCGTAGTTTTTAGGTACCCTTAGGGTAGTACTTACTGTAAAAATTTAAAATCTTAAATCATTTATTTAAGTAGTTAAAACTGGTTACAAATATAGTGTTATTCTTTGTTAAGGACTTTTAATAGCATTTACAAATGTTGTAGTAAGTTGTTTGAGGTTTTGAGTGCCTAAAAATAATATTTAAATTTAGTATTTTTCTCTAATCTTTGTAGGGAAGTTTTCTCACATATTTTTCGTAATTTGAAGTTATTTTGAAGTCCAAATACTTTTTTTATACTTATTTATGAATTTTTGAAGTAAAGGGGTTTTATAATATCAAACATGCTTTTTAATTATATTCGTCAAATTATAAATTGCTTATTTTCAAGTAATATTTTACATAGATATTAAAAACATATTTATAGATATTTTTGAACTATTCATATGTAAGTTTGAAAAAGTGAGTTAAGTGTTTTATAAAGTAACAAAGGAAGATTTGAATTATAACACTTATGTTATACTAAACGTTTTTGTAAAGTTATGTGAAAAGTATATTATCTTATTAATAAGTATACTTAGATCTTTAAAAGGAACTTTAAAGATAATGACAAGTATGGAATGGTTTTGGGTTTGTTGTGATAATGTTTTAACAACATCCATCTTTAACCCATTTTACTATACTTATGAATGTAAATAGATCTTTGAAAATAATGTTTTAAAGATAAGCATAATTGAAATAGTTTTAGGTTTCTAGTGACAATGTTTAAGTAACATTGGTCTTAAACCTTTCGAAATAGATATGTGAATGTAATTCGACCTTTCAAATGGATATTTCAATGGTAATAACAAATGTGGAATCTTTTGGAAAAAGATAGAAAAAGTAAAGTTTTAAAGTAAGAAATCATGTTAATGATTTGTGAATATACTTTTGCCATTTGAGATAAGTATATGAACACTTTTTGAAGTATTGAAAGAAAACAAATGAATAGTAGTGATTAATTAATGAAGTTATTAGATAAAAGAAGTCTACTAATAAAATAGGTTTTAATTAAAAAGTATTAATTGAATAAAAAAGGGATTTGGGAATCACTTATATAGCTTAATCGTAATTTATGTGACTTGATCGCGCTTTGTGTGTTTGCTCGTTTATGGACAACATTCAGTTGTGTACTTAAACCTAAAAGTTGGCTAGGTAGACTTTTCTATCTGTAAGAGTTAAGAATAAAGTGTCTCGGCAAGGCTTCGATTCAACCAGTGCTCTATCTTACTTGGCTTCACTTTTGACTGAGGGCTACTGTAAGTTGAAAAGTTCAAAAATGTGATAAGTATAAGAGACTTGGTTTCCATATGCGATCATCTATTTTGAACTTGATAGTCGATTAGTCGAATATCGAACTTAACCAATTAACTTAGGAAGTATCTAAAAGCTTCATAGTTTAATACGATTTGAGAACCCATGGGAAGGAACATTGGTATGAAACTTCTCTGATTTTAAGAACTTAAATATATGAGATCCCACAGAGAGAACCCTTGTTATATATTATTCGTTTACTTCTAAAAGAATCGGAATTGAGTTTAAGAAAATTCATACGGTTTTTTAAAGAGATCGGGATCGGTAAGTGTTTTACTTATCAAATATCACTTCAAAATTGACATATAGATTCTGGGTTTTGGAAGCAGTTGTGAAGTGGAATGCTATGGATTTGTATGGAGATTCGAGATTAGTTCAAGATGCTCGAATCCATGTACGGATCTGTGATTTGTTCGAGGTGTTGTTATCCATTTAGGGATTCGTGTTTTGTTTGAGTAATGAAAACTCATGTAAGGCTGTTGTAACAACCGCCCTAAAACAGACCTAAATCTTGACCCCAAAAGGCCCATCAGAACTTAGAACCATTCCAAGACTGGATGTTGGTTGGTGAAAATTAAAATTTTTGCACAGTACACAAAGCTACTAATTATCTTTCAGAATCTCACAGAAAATGGATAAAATATAATAATAAAACATGTACCCATAAATAAAAGCCATTTTAGAAAAAACGGAAACATTATCATAAAATCTTAAGATACCCCAACATAATCATCTCAATACGTAGGTCCCAAACTGATAATTGAAATAGGAAAAACATAGTCTCAAAGCCAAATACATGAAACAAAATAACATAAACAAGTAATCGCAGATAAACACTGCCATAACCATCAGCCTTCCCACCTTTTTCTTTTTCAGCGATACCCTACGCCCCTAACTTGTTTGTTGAAATGAGGAGAGAGTCAGAACAACGGATTCTGGTGAAAGAATTCTAAGTTTTACCATAATTGTAATTTGGGCAGTATTATCCAGAAATGCAGTATGTCTTACATATTAAAATTATCATATACGTATGAAGTCAACTGTTGGCCCAAAGGCCCTTTCGACACAACTACACAAAAGTCAACTGTAAATCTAAAAGCTCTCCTAATCTGACTTTACATTCTTCATAAGTAAGCATAAGATATAGAGGAAATACCCAAATAGGTAACATAGATACTAGAACGAAAAAATGTGAAATTCCGCTCCCTAAGGTTCCTTTATTTTAGGCTTATATTTGAATTAAATTGCTTTTAAACCTCCAATAGATCTCCTCCTCTTTTAGTATAAACAAAAAGAATGTGTACAGATAGATTAGATTTTAGAATTCAGAAGATAAAAAGAAGGAAGATTGGAGATTGAATTTGAAATAGAGATTAGGATTTAGAATTACTTACCTGTATTTTACGAATTTCTGAAATGCTGGGAGAAATTATTCTGATAGAATCTCAGTGTAGTTACAAAATTTAATATGGAAAAATTGAGAACCTCTAGGTCTATTTATAGAGGTAGGAAGAACGAGGACTGTTAGATCGAAACCAAATGAATCCAGGATAAAGTACTGATTATAGCGTCTTAATTATAGTGTATTGAACGTAATAATTAGTATTACTAGGATAGTTAAGTAAAAGTAAGTTTAGAAAGGTAGTTAGAGTAAATTAGGGAATCAATCCCTAATTAGGGGTGAAATAAGAGGATGCCTCGTATGGCCTCAATTAGTTTTCGTGTATGGTAATATATGTATGTAGTGGACATGCATATATGTTATGCCTAAGTTATAGGAATGCGAGGTTAGTCTAAAGCTATATAGAAGTTATCCCAGTAAAATCTAGCGACCAACGGTGTAGCTTTCTGGACTAATTTGGGACATCGCCTATTCAAATAACTCCAGTGGACGCAATGTTAGTCCTAATTCTGTAGAGTGAACCTACCTAGTTAACCTGGCTACTAGTTCATATGAATAGTCGAACTAATATGAGATGTCACAAGTGGGTTATGGGTCATAAATTACGCTTTGGATATGGTAAGTGAAATCCTTAGGATCGGTCCGCTTTGGGTTTGTGGTATTCAGTGGCCACGGTAGAGTCCACCTCTTTTATACTTGAAGTATTAAGTGACCTATTAGGATTTATTATGACTTTAGTGAGGAGGAACCATATAGAGACCTGTGTATACAACCCCGCTATATCCCATAGCGGATTTCTACCGCTATGATTTTTCCATATAGCCCCAGAATATAGTCTTTCCGCTTTAATCCCCGCTATTTCCGCTATATCCCGTTATTTCCGCTATTCCCGCTATATCTTTTTAATAAAATGAATTGAAAAATTGCATTTATATATTATAAAATTATGAAACTAATTTATTTGATTTAATTTTTAATATATTTTTGGAAATGAAAATACTCTAATATTCTACCAAATTCAATTATGTTATATAACAGTTTTTCGTTTATTTAAAGTATATTCACACATGTTTTTATTTAAAAGTATTCATGTATTATTTATAATTCAATTGAATGGTAATTTTTCATTTAATTACCATTTATATATTTGTAAAAACATTAAGTACGAGTTTTATATGCTATTTTAGAGCCATCCGCTATATCCCTCTATATCCTCGCTGTATCCCCGCTATGACTTTTTGCACCTCCACCGCTTCGAATCTACCGAGCGCATTAACTGCACAGGTAGAGACCCACCTTTGGGTTGGGTATTAAATGATAAGGATCTGCCTATTTATAGGTATTAAATGGTCAGAGTCTGCCTAAGCCTAATTAAATAGGTAGTAAGTTGTTTGAGTATTTCATCATACATCATATGCGCTAGTTATGATGAATGTAGAGTCATATTGGAAGAGCTTTCGAGCTTATAGTTGACATTCTGTAGTTGGGTTGAAAAGGCCTTTGGGCCTACAATTGACTTCATACGTATATGATAATTTTAATACGTAAGACATACTACATTTCTAGATAATACTACCCAGGTTACTATTATGGTAAAAGTTGGAATTTCTTTCACCAAAATATGTTGCTCCGACTCCCTCCTCATTTTAATAAACAGGTTAGGGGCACAAGGTATTGCTGAAAAAGCTAAAGGTGGGAAGGCCGATATTTGTGGTAGTGTTTATCCACCATTACTTGTTTATGTTATTTTCTTTCATGTACCTAAGACTTTGAGACTGTGTTGTTGCTATTTCTATTATCAGTTTGAGACTAATGTATTGAGATGATTATGTTGGGGTATCTTCAGATTTTATGACGATGTTTCTGTATTTGCTGAAATGGCTTTTATTTATGGGTACATGTTTTACTATTATATTTTATCCATTCTGTTGTGAGATTCTAAAAGTTAATAGATAGCTCTGTGTACTTTGTACTTTTTTTAATTTTCACCAACCAACTGCCAATCTTGGAATGGTTCTAAGTTCCTATGGGCTTTTTTTGGGTCGAGACTTAGGTTTGTTTTGGTGCGGGTAGTTACAGATGTCAAACGTGACCTCAACATCAGAAATGGCTAAAGATAGAGTAGGATGCATAACCTTGGATTTTGCTAACCAGCGATAGGGTACGTCAACTCCAAATCTGGAGTTTGCTTATTGATGTTGTGTATAGGTGCTGAAGATACTTGGTTCCACGTGGTACATACAAGTGTTCATGCGTGCACCAATTTTGTTTGCCTTGTGATATATTTTATCTAGAGATATATGACGGTCGAAAGGTAACTTCCGTACCTTGTGCATCGAGTTTGGATCCTACTTGATCGAGAAATCTCCATGAAAAATCAATTATATTAACGTACTTTAGCGATTTTAGATATACTTCTAATATTGTTGTGTTATGAGATGCAAGCGGCACAACTATCTTTTGATTTATATTCTTCACCCTAGACATTATCTATTATATCACCGTATATGCATAGTAGATGAATGGTTCTTTTGAGAGGATAACTGTTACGGCATTTCATGTGGTCTCAAAAGTATTTTTATATGTTTACTACATATTTCTTGAGTTTTTCATATCAAACTTATGTCTGATGCATGCATTTTGTTTTCCCTAAATTCCTCGCATGTTCTTTCAATTAGTCTGAGATGGTAGGATCTAGTTGGATGTTCATTGGAGTTCAAAGAGACAAGTTGGATGTTTCAACTACCATAGTATTATTATTTCCATTGCATTACTATATTGTACATATCGATATTTATGAGGACGGGTTGTTACAACTATCTAGGCTGACAATAGCAATTAAAATTGTATCTCTAAAATGCTATGGTAGTGATAGTCTTTTACTATCTTTTAATATTATATGTTATCGCTCTACTATAAGATTCTAATATTGTATTCCTTCTTTCTTGTCCTGTTTCTTTTTCTTTTTATTTTAGCATAACAATCTGTATTTTCAACACTAGGATGCTCGGCGTGCGAATACCTTGGATGTAGTATTGTCGACATTTAAGGGTTGAAAACGCTGATCATTGCAGCTTGGTATCAAAGCTGAAGGTAATGTAAGAACCATGGCTTTGGTGGGGTGTGACTCATTAAGAAGTAGAGTGAATGCCCTAGCATGAGTTGAGTGTATTATACATATAAGAGCATATTTTTATCTGTTATAAACGTATGCCTTAAAGGTAATTCCAACTACGAAAATTAAAGATGTTATATAAGGTTACTTATATGAGTATGAATTTTGAAAGTGTAGTTTAATTAATGTAGGGATTAATGATGTTCATTCGTTACCCCTCATTAACTAGTTTAGCCATATTTGGCTAGTTTATGAGCGTTGCTATTCTTTGCAGAATGATTTGACACGCTCGACCAATTTATGAGTATTATTATCATTTATAGAATTATTAGCTTAATATTGCTTGGATAATTTATAAGCATTGTTATCATTTGTTGATTGAATGGTCATGCTCGGTCAGTTTATGAGCATTAACTATTGTTTCTTGATTGTTCATTTATGCTCGACTAGTTTTTACCTTTCTACATCATGGGTTGGATAGACGGAATTTGTAGATGAATTGAAACGAACACCTTTTGAATCGAGTTTCATAGTACGACCATAAGGCGTTCGGGATAATGTTGGGTGTTACCCGATTACTTGGCCTGGCGACTGGTTGATATTAGCCGAGACTTCGGTTGAATCTCGACAAGACTCAAGCCAAGGAGAGATTAGAGGTATAAGAGATCGATCCAATCTAGATAGTTCAGCATATACACATGGTTCGGCAGATATATATAGGTCGGCCTATTTGAGTGGCTCGGCATTGGGGGAAGATGCATATGGATTGGTATTGATGATTTCGGCCTTGTTGGAACAAGGTCGTTCGTGAATCGGTCAGACTGGGTCGGTCACGATAGGCTGGCCTAATTGATTCGGCCTTGGGGGGATTATATCAGGCGGCTCAGTCCTGGATGGTTTGGTGTAAGTGGGAGCGGCCTCAGGAACTAATACATGTGGGTCGGCATTCGTATGTGCCCAATACATTGTTGTTCAGCTTTGGTTGAACGAGATGTGTGGTTCGGTCTGGATCCGCTTGGTCAAGGTGGACCAGTATATATGGCTCGACATATATCGTCTGGCCAGGGTGCAAAGGCTAAGGTGGATCAGTCATGCATGGCTCGGCATGTGTCACTCAGTACCTATGGTTCGGTAGCTTGGATCCAGCCTTGGTAGCTCAGCATATTTGGTTTGAAATGTACCAGGAAAGCCTATAAACTACCAAAGGGGGACACAGTCATTGCTTTCATGCTTTGAGTCGCGTACCTAGCTGCTCCGAGTCATGTGACAGCTCGCTTCGAGTCATTCACAAGGAAACCCTGGGTCGGCATCATGTGGCTCGGTGATAGAGGGTCGAGGCATCGGGATCGGTCAACTTGAATCATCTCTTGTGGGCCGAACTGTCTTGTTCATAGGCCAGCATATGGGAACCAGCCTATCTTCGTCTATAAATAGAGGGGCACGGTCCAGTTAAAGGGACCTTTTTAGGGAAACTCCAAGGATACTCTGCCATTTTTTGTACTCACTTTTCTCAAGTTCAAACTTGCATTCAAGTTATTTGTTTACAGATTGTATCTGTACTTAAGCGAGTGGAAAAGTAATAAAGATCATATTCAAAGTGGACGTAGGCAATTATGCCGAACTACTATAAATATGGTGTCTTCCTTTTTAGTTGTTCCTTTTGCATTTAGTTACGTTATTTCTTTGTTTTAATTTACTTTCTTCATTAATCTCTTTACACAACTCTATTCAAGGGTGTTAGTGACCAATTTTGGTGCTAACATTTTGGTGCTTTCACTTAGTACGTGCATTCTTAGGCTGTTAGGATCTACTTTGTCGCCATTGGATTGAAGAAATCCCCCGAAGGAGATCCAAATTCATTCTCAAGAGTTCATAGATTCTATTCAGAGTTCCGATGGATAACCCTAAGATGGGAAGACCACATACTAGATCGGCCTCCCATAATGCAGATGTCAATGTGACCGCCAGCATCCAGCAAGTGGGACTCAGTATCAGCAAGCTAATCTAGTTGCACGAACTACCACCGCCCTAAACCAATCGAAGTTGTCACCGGGGCGGAGTTTAATGAGCCGACAAGAAAGCTCGTGAAAAGTAGGAGACAACGTAACGAGCAGATTCAAGCAAACACCAACCTCATGACCCATATCGATCAGCAATAGCGTCAAAATGCTGGGGGAAGCCCCGCTTCCTACTCATTACCTGACAGCTCCGCTTCATCAGATGAACATCCTAGGCATAGATGCCGTAGGATTGAACGGGCACAAATGGGTGCAGCGGAGCAATTCAAGAGAAATGGTCCAGGTTCCCTAGCTGGGACCATGGTCCCTCACCTGCACCTGAGAAATTGCACCCAACCTGAAGTGGTACTTAGAATATGGAGCATAAGTGGAAGCTGGTCCACCACCTCCATAGGAACGTAGCGAAGCAGGTCCTAGGGACGTGCACTTGGGAGATCGTCTACGAAGGAGGCACCAATCGAAACGATCACGCTGGATGGATTTCGACCTACCACCTTCCATTTAGACTTTGGATTTATCAGTTATGGTAAAACAACTGATGAGGAGAACTAGGGCTTGTCTAACAATGTTGGGGTGCATCTACGATCCACACTACATTCACAGATGCTATCCTAAAGGCTGAGTGCCCCGGAGGTTCAGTATGCCTGCTATTCCAGCTTATAATGGGAAAACTGATCCCCAATAGCATATAATGAGATATGAGTGGATGATGGATTTGGCACAAGACAATGATGCGACCAAATGCAAATCCTTTCCAATAACCTTGTCCAGGATCGCTACCATGTCGTTCATCAGATTTTCCCCACAATCGATCTCCAGGTTTGATGAGTTAGCAGTGAAATTTATGGAGCAGTTTAGGATCCATACTACTCGCCCAAAGGACGTGATGTCTCTATCCAATGTGATCCAAGCTCCGGAGGAGTCGTTAAAGGATTATTTGCAAAGATTTCACGTTGCTGCTACCGAAGTTAGCAATCTGAATGACCATGCTATTCTTATGGTCGTGATGTAAGAAGTAGATCCAGACTCAGAGTTTGGTGATTGGCTGGCAGGAAAAGCACCGACTACCCTGGAATGCTTTTACTTAAAGGAGAACCAATTCATGAGAAGGAAAGAGGCCAGATAGACAAGACAAAGCAGTGTGCCAGGGCCCAACAAGGAAGCTGTTGAAGTGGTGCAAAGAAACATTGCGATAAAGCAATCTAGTGGCAACTTTGGCAAGGTCCAGGTCAATGTTCAAAATAAGCCGAAGCAGCCTAAAGGGTCCGGAGGAGGAAATTCTGGAAGAAAGAGGGAAGCAGGAAAGTGGAAACCTAGAATCCTAACCTATGGCGAATGCACTCCTCTGTACACATCCCTGGAGAATATTTATTTATCGACTTGTAATGCATTCCAATATCGAAATCCACGCCCAAAGGAGTCCACTGAGGAACAAAAGTAGAATGGAAAGTGTTGTCGGTTCCATGAGAACTACGAGCACAGTACTGAAGAGTGTAGACACCTCCATGATGCTATAGAAAAGCTGATTCTCCAGAAGAAATTAGGGTAGTTTGTTAAGAGTCCACAGGAAGGTAGGCAGGGGACATCCAACCCCAATCGCAGGCAAGCTTTACATCGACTAGAGGATCCGGTCGGACCGGAGGAAGGCTGGTCATAAACACGATAATTGGTGGACCTCATCTGGTAGACAAGAGTTGGAAAGAAATGGAACACTATGCTAGTTCCCTAAATCATGTGGATTTCGAATGCTGCTCGAACATAGAAGACGAGACTCTGGCGAAACAGCAATGAATGATTACAGATGATATAGTATTCGGAGCAGGGATGCCGATCAGGTGGAGGCACCTACCATTGACCCAACGGTCATCTCAGCCACAATTGGGCCAGCGCTTGTGAGGATGATACTAATTGATTGTGGGAGTTCTGTTAATATTATTGTCAAGGAAAAGGATCTGAAACCATCTAAAGCCCACATTCATAGCTTTGACGGTGCAGCCACTGATGCGACAGGTTTTGTTGAATTGCCAATTGAGTTAGGGAAAGGTGAACGTAGGAGGGTACGGATCCTACCATACATTGTTTTGGATGTTGATACCACGTATAATGTTTTTCTGGCCCGACCAGCCCTGGCGGAGTTTAGGGCAGCTTTGGCCTCGTGGTATTTAACCTTGAAATTTCCAACGGACAGAGGAGTTGGTGTAGTGCATGGCGATCAAGCGACTAGTCGTGCATATTATGTGGCTGAGCTGAGAGAGGCCCAGTAAAGAGAGTAGGGAAAGAGTGTGGGCAACTCTATCCGCATCTATGTCGCCGAAAATTGACAAGCAATGCTCGAGCCTTGGCTCGGGCAATAGGGTCGGATCTATAGAAACATAGATCCAAGAGACGATGATGAAGAACCCAAGGAGGCTAAAGCAGCATCGGATGAAATGATAATTGATATTCCAGTCAGTCATGATGATCCATCACAGGTGCTTAAGATTGGATCATAACTCAATGCCTCGATGATTGAGAATCTTATCGATTTCCTCCAAGCGAATCTGGATGTTTTCGCTTGGACTCACTCTGACATGTGCAGGATTTCTCCCGCCAACGTAAGTCATATGTTGAACATTGACCCAAAGTATGTGCCAGTGAAACAAAAGAGGAGAGGCATGGACCCGGAGAGGTCTGCTGCTCTTAGAGAGGAAGTGGATAAACTTAAAGACAATGGGTTCGTCGGCGATGCCCTCTATTCTAAGTGGGTATCCAATCCCGTACTAGTGAGGAAGGCAAACGGGAAGTGGAGGACCTACGTTGATTACTCTTACCTGAACATGGCGATGCCTAAGGATAGTTTTCCATTGCCGGAATTGATCAACTGGTCGACTCGAAAGCAGGACACGAATTATTGTCATTCATGGATGCGTATTCAAAATACAGTCAAATCTCGATGCACATTCTGGATCAGGAGCACACCAATTTCATCATAGGCGTTGGACTGTACTGTTATATAGTGACGCCTTTCGGGTTGTAGAACGTAGGAGAAACTTATCAGCATTTGGTGAATTGGATGTATAAAGACCAGATTGGTATAACGATGGAAATCTATGTGGATGACATGCTTGTGAAGTCACGGCAGTCAAACGACCACATTCGGGACTTAGCGGAGATGTTTGATATACACAGATACTACGGAATGAATATCAATTCATTGAAATGTTCCTTTGATATTGCATCAGGGAAGTTTTTGGGTTTCATTGTCAATTCACAAGGAATCGAAGCCAACCTAGGAAAGATTCAGGCTATTCGAGACATACAAGCATCCATAACTATAAAGCAAGTACAAAGCCTGAATGGAAATGTCGTCGCGTTGATTTGATTCATATCCAAAGCAACCAACAAGTAAATTCCTTACTTTGATGTGATAAGGAAAGGGAAGAGAAATTTTGAATGGACGCCTGACTGTGAGGATGCATTCCGAGCTCTGATGAGGCACTTAGAGAGGCCCCCGATTCTGTCAAAGCCTGTAGGCCATGAGGAGTTGTATGTTTACTTGGCCGTATCTCAACACGCCATCAATGCAGCTTTAGTTTGTAAAGAGGACTGAATCCAAAAGCTAGTGTACTATGTTAGTAAGCGTTTGACGGGGGCAGAGAGAAATTATCCTAAGATTGAGAAGCTAGGATACTGCTTTTTGATTTCATCACGCAAGCTCCGTCCGTATTTTCAGGCACACCCTGTCAGTGTTTATACTGATCAACCACTACGGTAGGTGCTCTAACGACCAAAAAACCTTGGAAGGCTACTCAAATGGAACATTGAGTCGAGTCAGTTTGATATCACTTATCTGCCACGGAGGGAAATCCAAGGGCAAGTGCTAGCAGACTTCATTGCAGAATACACCATATCAGCCGAGTCAAGTAGTAGTGATGTAATCCCCGCTGTTCGATGGTAGCTGTATACCAACGGGGAATCCAACGACCGTTGTTCTTGGGCCGGTGTTATTCTTGTAGCTCCCGAGAACCAATCAATTTGTTATGCTTTGAAACTCGATTTCCCCGCTATGAAATACGAGGCTGAGTATGAAGCGTTTTCGCGGGCCTGAAGCTCACCAAAGAACTTGGAGTGAAATCGATTGAAATCTTCTGTGACTCACAGTTGGTGGTGTACCAAGTACGGGGAGATTATCAGGCGAAGGGGAAAAGGCTTGCACCATACCTCACTCAGGTTCAAGAACTGTTGGCAGACCATGAATACTATGATATTTCGCACATTCCTCGTGAACAAAATAGGGAAGCCGAATCAATGGCAAAATTCGCAATTACTGGTGATGCACAACAAATGGGCTTGGTTCCCGTCGAAACCTCAAATTCCTCGAGTATAAACGAAAAGGAAGTAGATTTTGTGCTAGGGAGGAAAACTGAAAGGGAGTCATGGATGACCCCGTTCAAAGAATACCTGCTAGATGGAACCTTGCCTGAGAGAAAGAAAGAGAGATGACAAGTCGTTCGCAAGGCCTCACGGTATATAGCGCAGGATGGAATAATGTATCAGAGAGGATTCTCAATTCTCTTACTTGGGTGCATCACTCACGACGAGATAAAGCGGATCTTAAAAGAAGTTCACGAAGGAGAATGCAGTGACCATACCGCGGCGCAGACGCTAGCCAAAAAGATCCTTCGCTAGGGATACTATTGGCCGACCATAAATCGGGACACCGCGGACTATGTAAGGAGATGCGACAAGTGTTAAAAGACGCAAAAATCCCAAGAGCGCCACCAATAGAACTCACGCAAATGGTTAGTCCATGGCCATTTGCAATATGGGGGATCGATATAATCATCTCCTTGCCAATCTCCAAAGGTGGTGCGAAATATACAATTGTCACGGTCGATTACTTCAGCAAGTGGGCAGAAGCGGAGCCCTTAGCTACGATCGCCACCAAGAAGGTCATTAATTTCGTTGTGTGAAACATTATATGTCGCTTTGGCTTCTCACGAACTATCATTACTGACAACGGAACTCAATTTGAAAGTAAAGAGTTCAAAGAGTTCTGCCAAAAATATTGCATTGAGAAAAGGTTTGTAGCAGTTTCTCATCCTAAAGCCAATGGACAAGTTGAAGCTGTAAATAAGATAATCAAGTCCATATTTAAAAAACGTTTGGAGAAGGCTAGAGGCAAGCCGGTGGATGAACTTCCAACAGCATTCTAGGCCTACAGAACCATCCATAAGTCCATAACTGGCCATACTCCATTTACCTTGGCATACGGCAGTAAAGCTGTTATACCGGTGGAACTTGAAGTTCCCTCTCACCGGATGACTCATTATGATCCCAGGATGAATCAGGATCTTTTACTGGAATCGTTGGACTTTGTCGACGAGAAACATGAAGAAGATGATTTAAGGACAGCTGCATATCGACATTGAATCGCCCGTTATTATAATGAAAAAGTTCGACCAAGAAATTTCGATGTGGGTGACCTTGTTTTAAAGCGAATATTTCCCGTCCTGTCGCATATGAATCCCGCATGGGAAGGTCCATACATCATCGAACGGAAGCTTGGAGAAGGAACCTTCAAGCTAATGACTGTTGATGGCGTGACACTCCCCAGAGCATGGAATAGTGAGCAATTGCGTCGTTATTACACTTAGTTTATTTCTTTTGCATTTTAGTAGCAATTATTTCTAGAGTACGTTTCTTTTGTTATTCTTTGTTTTTGACATGTAATAAGACAATTCAGTTTGTCCTTGTTTTCTAAATCAATAAAGGCTTAAAGTTATTTTTATACGTACGATTAGTGTTTTTATGTTTTATGATATCATGGAAAAATAAATTTGCATTAATCTGTCTGGCGTATGAGCGCACATACAAAACTAAAAGCTGATCAGCTAACGATTCAAAAAATCTCTAAGTCTCCAGAGCATGGACTAGAGTACTCTGAGTCCCTAGAGTGCGAACTAGAGTGTAAACGATTCAAAAAATCTCTAAATCCCTAGAGTGTAGGCTAGAGTACTCTGAATCCCCGTAGTGCGGACTAGAGCATAAACGATTAAAAAATCTCTAAGTCCCCAGAGCATGGACTAGAGTACTCTGAGTCCTCGGAGTGCAGACTAGAGTATAAACGATTAAAATATCTCGAAGTCCCCAGAGCGCGGACTAGATTACTTTAAGTCCCTGGAGAGCAGACTAGAGTATAAACGATTAAAAAATTATCTAAGTCCCCAGAGCACGGACTAGAGTACTCTGAGTCCCCGGAGTGCGGACTAGAGTATAAACGATTTAAAAAATCTCTAAGTCCCCAAAGCACGGGCTAAAGTACTCTGAGTCCCCAAAGTGCGGACTAGAGTATAAGCGATTAAAAAAATCTCTAAGTCCCCAGAGCGTGGACTAGAATACTTTGATTCCTCGGAGTGTGAACTAGAGTGTAAATGATTAAAAAATCTCTAAGTCCCCAGAGCACGGACTAGACTACTCTGAGTCCCCGAAGTGCGGACTAGAGTATAAACAATTCATAAATTTCTAAGCTCCCGGAATGAGGGCTGGGGTATAAGTAATTCAATAATCTCCGAACCCCCTGAGTGCGGGCTAGGGCATAAATGATACGATAATCCCAAAAGTCCCCAGAGCACGGACTAAAGTATAAATAATTCGAAAATCTTCGAGTCATGTGAAAGCAAACTCGAGCTTATGTAACCCACAAGACTCTAAATTTCAATTACAAGTTAGGCGATAAGCTAAACAATGAGAGTCGTGGAATATTAAGAAACACGATTATATTTACTAATCAAAAATTAAGTTCCAATAAAACTTCTTTGAATTCTGGAGCCAAAGTCTATCTACGACGACTATAAAAAAGAAAAGAAACAACTGCATGATTTTAGCTTATTTAAGCTAAGCGAAGCATGACCAGATGATAGCTACTTCTTTGATTTTTTTTCTCCTTCCTCGGCTTCTCCAAAGTCTCCTCAACAAATGTTTTCTCCTGGACCCCTTACTTCCCGACGGTGTGGTATCCGAAGGAGGAGGAGGGACCTCCAGAGTTGCGGTCCCACCTAGGAGAATAACCCTCAAGGGCCTATTTAGGAGGTCATGGGGTTCCACCATCTGGGGTTCTATCTTAACTACGGTTTTCTTTTTCTCCTCTTCCTCTATTTTCTCCTTCATCCTAAGCTTAGAAGTATGTTCGAAAGCGCCTGTGATTTTGACCCGTCATGTTCATCTACGACGAGGGATTCTTAAGCTTATCCTCATCTAGATCCCCGATCACATGAGCATCGAGTCCAAGAGTATCCCTAGTGTGAAGAGCCTCAGCCACTTTCTCTTCATACTCCATGGCAACATCGCTCCTTGGAATTGGTTTGGGATCAAAATGGCCTACATGAAGTCATAGAAGGCAAATGTTAGAATAAGTCTGTTACTCGCCAAAGGCGATGGTTTCTTGAACTCTAGAAGGAAAAACTACATATCGACTTTGAGTTGACTCTTAGCCGTCTTAGGAGTATCACCCTCCATAATAAGGGATAGAATGTGAACACCAAGCCCGGGCTTTTTCGGGTGATAACCAACGTGCTGCTCGGGAGGCCCAAGTGACGAGCTATCGGCCGGCTGAACGGGAGGAGGAACTAGAGACTCGGTACCGGACGTTCCAGCAATATCATCCTTAACCTTTGATGACAAGAAGTTTCTTCCGAATAGGGCTTTTGCCATGGATAAGTCTGAAGGCTCGTTTCCTTGAAGCATTTCCCTCACAAGAGCTTCTTCATCAACCTCTTCGACGCCCAACTCAACTCTTTTAATCATTATCAAAGTGTCCCATGCTTTAGCCAATAGTTCGAGGTAACCATCGTTTAGAAAAGATAGGTCAGGGTGTATGAGAACTAGTGCATTGTACTTAGCAGTGAGCGGATCAAATAAGCACTTAATTTCTTCTCTACCGGCCTCAGTAGTTGCCTCAAGATGAGAGTCGACTTCTGTGAGCGCCATTTTCTTACCCGCCTCGCGAGCTATCTCCTTTAGCTCTTCAACCTTGGAAAGCTTCTCATCAAGCTTCGTATTTAGAAGTCGTGTTGCGACAATTTCATCACAATATCATTGTGACTCTTCCTACACAGCAAGTTTCTCTTCTTTCTCTTTAGAGGGCCGCTCCTCCAGCTCTTTAACTTGTCGAGCAAGCGTATCTTTTTCTTTCTGGATAGAGTCTTTCTCTAAAGCTAGAGCACCATTGCATTAGATTGCCTCATCGATTTCTTTCTTGTGAGTGGCCTCCGAGTGACTAAATGCTTCAGTCGTTTCCCTAGCATTTTTCTGGGTGGCCTCACGTTGAGATTTGTATGAGGATAGCTCTTCATCCTAGGCTTTAATGATATCTTTTTCATGAATAACTTTGAGTTTCGGGCGATCGGTTTCATGTTGATGTCCCATGGAAACCTCTGAAACTTTCTCCGCCAAGTGTACGAACGCATCGTGTTGAACATAAACATCGTTGACAAGTTCGGGATAGGATGAATCGCAGGGAGTAATTTCAATCCATTGAAACATATATTTGGGAAGTAGCCTTGAGCTCAGCTAATTTTTCTACTGTCGACGGATCATGTGCGGAGGCTGGAGGAGCCTGCCTTACCGGAGTCATGGATTTCTTATAACGATCGCGGGATTGCTTAGTGCTCGAAGAGCCAGAATATTGGTAGCGAGGAACTTCGGAATGAGAATCCATCCTAGTAGTCTTTTCCCTACTATGCTCTGGGTGAGGGGGAGGATCGCTTGGATATGAAGAATGGCTATAAGTTCTCCTTCTAGAAGATGACGACTCTGTAGGATGATATTCTCTATCACCGCTGTCATCCCTGTCTAGCCGTTTCCCTGGTCCGAAATACCGACTGGAATGATAAAAGATGGAAGATCCGCGAAGGCGATCAATGCCATATGTACGCCCCATGTCACCTGCACAGAAAGCCAAATAAAAACTAGCTAGTTGGAATCATGCGATGAGTGAAATTCGAATGCGTGGTGGAGTGTAAGTGTTTATGTGTGTCCTTGTGTCCCCCCCAATAGACCAGTGTTTTTTTCTTTACTTATTGGAGTTTTCTCTTCTTAAAGGTAAGTCTGAACACCTTCATTGCTTCTCGCAAGCGAATTGAATCCTATAGTCATAGGGTTATTGAAACCGTAATTCAATATGTCATCAAGAATGGTCAAGTTAGATAGTCCTCTTAGTGAGCCTTCTAAGTTTTGTGAAGACGACTCCTTTTTGATCGGAGTTATCGTAACCTTTAAAGTTCTGCTAACCTTTTTCTTTTTTAGCTTGTAAGCTAGGCTCTTCTTCCTCTTCGAAGGAGGCATTGGTTCGTCAGCACCGGGTGCATTAGACCCTGGCACATGGCCGGAACTTATGTTTTTATCGATAGCCTCTGGCACCACGGTTTCTTTGATTTCACCTTCCTCAGTTGTATTAGGGCCCCCTCTTGCAGGGGGCACTGAAGGTCTGACTTGCTCTTTGCCTTTTTTCGCAACAGGTCTGGTTGTAGTGGCACTGATTGGGAGGCTAGTCCGACGGCCCTCCTTCTGTAATATGAACTTCGAAAGAAGCTCATTGGAGATAATGGATTTGATGTCCCAGTCTCTCACGAGAATAGATCGAATGGCCTCGACGGCCTCAAAATATCCAGTGCCTTCAGGTCATGAACGGATATTTGTAAGGGTTGAAAGAAGTTTAAAAAAGATGCACTTCAAGCCTTAAGTCAAAGATTGAAATAAAAATGAGACATACTCCCTTCTAGTCATCTTCTAGCAAACACGAGAGGATAGTGTACGTAAAATAACTCTTGTTTATACTAGGAAAATTCACTCCACGCACCTGTCAAGATTTGGCATTTGGAATGTGGCTCGAAAAATATGATGGATGGACCGTCGGAACGACTCTTGAAGCGGTAAATATAATGGATATTCTTGGGAGTAGGAAGTCTGAATAAGATGCTCATAAAGAGGATGCAGGTACCATGAATAAACGCATGGCAATTAGGGTGTAGCTGTATCGGAGCAATCTCGATATACCGCAACACTTCACGAAGAAACAAATTGAAAGGTGGTACATTTCCAACTCAGCACATGAATTTGTTGCACACTGTAAATTTGACTGGGACAGGTGAGGCCGATCTTGTCCTGACGGAACCAAAACATCGTCAAAGGGGATTCCATGGATTGAGTACAACCAACGAAGAGTGGTTTCGCCAATTTTTAGGCTTGTTGATCAATAGGGTTATCTAAAACAACAGCTCTGTCTATGACATCAGGAACCGAGCCTGTAACCATGGCAGATGGATCTGGAATGCCATGTGTGGAGGTTGATGATGGATTCGAGGTTCCCACTACCTCCTGCCGAGAACTTGGATCAGGCTTGTCAGAAATTGTAGCGGAGCCTGATTTTTTGGACATCTCTAAAGAACGATCGATGTGAATAGATACTTGTTTAAGCTATACGTGAAAGATAATAGACATTAGATATGACAACAAAATATTCCCCTATGTTGTGTGTGGACTAGTGCTACAATTCAAACATGAGTCTAGAGAACTTATGATTTTATAAAAAAAGTGTGCCATAATGATGTTTTGAGTTATCGGCCCTGGAGACCGTCATCACTGACCGTCTCTAGTAATTAGTCATATGGTCGATGGCGAAAGTCTTGGAATCAAGCATTGGCATTATAGATTGTGAAGACTTTTTCTTGCATTTGTTGGGTTAAATTCCCATTTAAAGTTGCTTAGGCGGTGGATTCGTTGGTCCAAGTTAAGTCCATAGGCATATAAATCAATAGTACATGTCATTCTTCATTATTTTATGCTCAGGAAAGGAAGTATATGTTTATAGTGTTTGTATTGATTAAATTGGAGTGGTCCGAATTGTTAATGCCAAACCCAACCAATCAGTACCGACCCCTATGCCTAACTCACAAAATCGACCCGACCACTCCTATAACCTAAGATGACCTACCCACTTCCTCTCAAAATGCAGACCCGACCTTGTGACCACTTATATCGATCGCTCCTATAAACTAAAACGACCGACCCGCTTTCTCTCAGCAAACTGACCCAGCTTCACACGACCTATATCGATCGACCGCTCACATTTCCTACCGACCCGTACTTCCATTGAATTCCTATAGATCCAACCCTACTCCTTGAACCTACCGGCTTCTCTTCTTCGATCGGCATGCCGAGCGTAACTCTGTAGCCTATACACCAAACCTAAACTTACCAACCACCCTTTCTATAAACACGTATGAAAAACTCTCTTGAGTCATTGCCAATCCATGCCAAAAAACTCTCTACTATCTTTTCCTATACTCTCACTCCCCATATTTCTCTCCTCTCCCACTCACCACGAAGAGTCGTATGCATACACGGCTCAAGCTTAGGTCAGTTCAGGAAGACAAGCCCTAATTATTCTAAACAGAGCTGAATCCTTACCTATGTGGTAATTTGAAGCTAGGGCGAGTGATTTTTAGGGCTTGAAGTCGAGAATGATGGGGCAACGTGTTTGGGAAGATGATTGAATGGAGGAGGATGGCAATTCGGTAGAGAGATGGAGCTTGGGTTTTGAGTAGAGCCGAAGGAGGAAATAATAAAGTGAAATTAGGAAGAAGAAAGTAGGGGCCTGGGCTTTTATATAGAGAATGGGACGTGAACCGGTGTTTTCTCAAAGACCCGATCACCTTGTTTCAAGGGGTCGGCTAGTCAACATGCCGATCCAAGCCTAAGTAAACTAACCGAGGGATCAACCTTCTATGTCGACCCCTCCCTTTTCCTTGTTTTTTTTAAAAAAAAGAAAGGAGAAATTAATGATAAAAATAAAACATATGTATATTTGTGTATATATGTATGTATATGTATATGTATATAGGTGCATGTAATGATAAATGAAGGTGGTGGTGTGATGGAAAGATGAATTTGGTATGATAGGTAAAGAAGCATGGGTTTGGAAAACCCAGTGTGATTCAGCCTTCGAAAGGTTGTATACATTCAACTTTTGAAAATTTAAAACAAGATTCCATGAATTCTTTTGAGAAAAGATTAATGCGTTCAGACGATCCAGAGCTTCATCAAAGGCTAAGAAAAAGCGACAATCAGTTGTCAGTTTGAACAAACTAACCTCAGGAAATAAGGATTACTCGCTAATTCAAAGCACGTCGTGTTGATTCAAAAGACACGCTTTGGGGGGCAAATGTTACATGTTTAATTGGCCCGATTATAGAGTGATATAAGTAGAGGCTTTGGTTGAATCTAGACAAGACTCGAGCTAAGGAGAGATTGGAGATATAAGGGATTGGTCCAATCTAGATAGTTCATTATATACACATTGTTTGGCGGATATATATGGGTCGGCCTATTTGAGTGGCTCGGCATTGGGGGAAGATGCATATGGATCGGTATTGATGATTTTGTCCTTGTTGGAATGGGGTCGTTCGTGGATCGGTCAGACTGGGCCGGTCATGATAGGCTGGCCTGACAGGTTCGGGCTCGGAGGGATTATATCAGGTGCCTTAGTCCTGGATGGTTCGGTGTAATTGGGAGTAGCCTTAGGAGAATTGATACATGTGGGTCGGAATTCGTATGTGGCCCGGACATTGTGGTTCAGCTTTGGTTGAACGATACGTATGGTTCGGTATGGATCCGCTTAGTCAAGGTGGACCGGTCATAGTGAGAAGGCTAAGGTGGATCGATCATGCATAACTCAACATGTGTCATTCGGTATCTATGGTTCAGTAACTTGGATCCAGTCTTGGTAGCTTAACATATCTGGTTTGGAATGTATCAGGAAAGCCTACAAATTACCACAAAGGGATACTGTAATTGCTATCATGCTTCGAGTCGCCTACCTAGCTGCTTCGAGTCATGTGACAGCTCGCTTCGAGTCATCCACAAGGAAACCTTGGGTTGGCATCACGTGGTTCGGTGATAGTGGCTCAGTGCATCGGGATCGATCAACCTGAATCATCTCTTGTGGGCCAAACTGTCTTGTTCGTGGGCTTGCATAGGGGAGCCGGCCTATCTTCGTCTATAAATATAGGACATGGGGTCCAGTTAAAGGGACCTTTTTTGGGGAACTCCAGGGATACTCTGCTATTTTTTGTACTCACTTTTCTTAAGTTCAAATATGCATTCAAGTTATTTTTTTACGGATTGTATCTGTACTCAAGAAAGTGGAAAAAAATAAAGATCGTATTCAAAGTGGACGTAGGCAATTACGCCTAACCACTATAAATCTGATGTCTTCCTTTTCTGTTGTTCTTTTTGCATTCAATTACGTTATTTCACTGTTTTAATTTACATTCTTCATTAATCTCTCTACACAACTCTATTCAAGGGTGTTAGAGACCAATTTTGGTGCTAACATTGGGTTAACAGTTGAGTTTAGTAAAAGGTGTTTACTATAATCTAAAGGAAAGAAAAAATGTTTTGTAAATTAAATAATTGTGAAAAAATTTGGTACAATATAGTGATTTTATATAAATATGGTTTATAAATGAAAAGGATTTGAACTTATATTTTGAGAACTTAAATCCCGATGTCTTTGAAAATGTTTTTCAAGATTTTGGAGAAAATAATAATAGTATTATTTGAAAGTGAATATTTAGGAAATTGTTTTATGAGGTTGAGATCATGATACTTGGTAATATTAACGATGTATTCGATACCATTTTGAAATGATTTTTGATTAAGTCCGAAAGGCATGATTTGGATGTACTGAACTCACTTTTGTTGTTTGAAAATATTTCCAATGATGACTGGAGCATCATCGACACTCTTTTTTGGGTTTCAAAGTGGAGGATGCTACAATAGAGATTTTCTATAGAGTTGTTTTAGTTGAACAAATTATTATTTAATCTATAAACAAAGATTTGATATACAAAAGGCATATGTATGTATACTTATTTCGACTGATTTGAAATAAAACCCGGTATTTAGTTCTAAAGTTTTTCTTTAAAAGAAATTTGATATTCAATTTTTAGTGTAGAAAACTTTTATATTTATCCTATGTTGGGAGCGCAAGTGGTCGTGGCATAGCCAGAATAAGTTGTGGAGCTTTTCATGTTTTCCCTTTTTAGATAAAGCGTGTTTAATAAATAATTGAAACTTTGTTAAGTTATTCTACGGACACATGTAGTTTATGTATTATGATTATACGGTATGTACATCATGTTATGATATGTTATTTGGTATTTTTCATTTGTTAAAGTGAATTGCGACTTTCAACAATTTTGGACAGTCAAAAACTTCTAAACCGTTATAGAACTTAAAGCTAAGTATTTTGTGAGAATATAAAAGTTGAATTTTTGCGACTCTTGGATTGAGAAGGTAGTAAGTTAAAACGAGTTTTAAATGGTTGAACATCCTTGTTAGGTAAAAAAATTGATGTTTTTCATATGTACTCTTAGGATGTAGTATAGTATTATACAAGTAATAAAGTGAAGTAAGTTTTTAAAATGTTTTCTAAATGAAGTTATAAAATGCTTATAAACTTGAGGTTATATTTTTATGAAATGGTTCATAAATGGTTTTAGTATTGAACGTGATATATTATTTGTGTAAAAGAATGTGATTAAAAAAGAAATTAGTATAAGTTAAGAAACCAATAGAATGAATGCATAAGTTGTACGTAGATTGCTTTATTCGCATAACTATTCTTGATCCATTATTTGAGTACATGATTTCTAGGCCATTTACACCAGTCCAAACAATATTATTCACTCTATTACTAATGGTGAATACTTGATACAGATTCCTAATATGATTTCAAAGTTTTCTATGGTATTATATTTCTATGTCAGGAGAATATAGGTTTGTAATCAAGGAACCTGATCATAGTTTGCATTAGAGACGACAAGTGATCTATACTAGTTTGGAAGTGAAATATATGTGATCGAACAAGTGATCAGGTCGAATATTTCGTAAGGATGATCCATATTCATCATATGAGCTTTAGTATATTTGCGTACTATGTTTTATAAGCTTGTAGAGAGTTTAGGTTATGAATCTTTGATTATTATGAGGTAGTCTTAACCAAAAATATGGTTAACACCCAAACTAGTGTGTAGAAGAACTAATTTATAGAAATTCCACAAAGCCTCTTGTGGTTTGTAATAAATTAAAAAACCTTTTGAATTTGAACATGTAGATATAAAGAATAAAATAAGGAAAAAATGATGCCTAAGTCATCCTGTTCATTCAAATATTTGTCTATTACAAGAGAAGCTATTATGGAGGTAAAGAAATTCAGGTCCCTTTTTATGAGGTATTACATATATATTTATAGAATTAGGATGTAGAGATGCTTGATTTAATCCACGATGTGGGACTAATAGCTCCATAATGGTTGTGAAGGAGTGTGAAGACTTTGATAATTTTGTAAAGAAAAGTAGGCTAATCCCCATTGAATTTGCTTTGTGGATGGCTATAATTTATTTCAGTTTGCATTATTTCTATATGGTGTAGCTTTAATAACCATGAATTATGATTTCGATTCTTTATAAATTTGATGGCATGCTATCTAGATAATGTATGATAGTAGCTTCAACATTATTCATGTCTTTATGGTATCGCATGGTTATTGTTTGTCTTTGGTGCCTTTATATATCAAGAATATATGGATAGAACTTATACGAAAGGCCAAGGTTTTTTTCATGAACCTCCTTTCATGATTAAGGAACTCCTTTCGACTCTGTCGAAAGCCTCTTTTCGTCGTGCACGAAACCCTCTTTCGGCTCTATTACATATTACAATAGTTGTAAAATCCCTTTCCACTCTATAGGAAGCATCGTTCCCAATGTCTGTGTTGCCATTCTTTCGATGTCTTTGATAGCCTACTTTCTTTAACACATGCAGAGCTCTATTTTTGATTGACTCGAAAGTACTGCTTGGAACTAAATGAGCTGTCTAGTTGAATGATCCATTCGAAGGGTTTAATTACTTCAGAGCTAATTGCTTCGAAAGATTGCCTTGGCCAGATTGGTGATCTTTGAATTTCGTGCTGGCTTGTCTTCCAATTCCTTTGAAACCTCTTTTATTTAAATCAATCCTCCCCTTTCGCCATCACCCTTTCGAATTAGTCAAAGGATACCTTTCGCTTTCGTTCTTTCGACTTAGTTGAAAAGTCCCTTGCGCCTTAGTCGAAAGATTGAGATGCGGAATCGTGTATAGGAGGCTAACTTGAACTTGGTCGAAAGGATGCATTGACTTTGTCGAAAGGTTCAATCAAAGAGAAAGGTTTGAATATGGGTCGAAAGGGTAGGCTTGAGCCCTTTTGACCTCCATGGAGGCTTAGGTTTCGCCTATCTCTGTCAGAAGCTACCTTTTAGATTTCGTTAAAAGGCCGTCTTTGCCAAAAACTTCCTCTTGACTTCATCGGAAGGTTGTCTTTGTCGAAAGCTACCTTTCGACTTCGTCGAAGTCGATTGCTCTTTCTTTCCTACTCACAACCTTGAGAGTATTTTATGGATAACATTAAGCCCCCCACCTTGTATGAAAGAAGCTTTTGTTCTTTAGGACAAAAATCCAAGAATTCCTTGGCAATTTTCCTGTAAAACATAATGTAAGTATCATCTCGTGTTATCAACATTGAAATCTTTATGTAAAAGTATGTACTATAGTTTGTTCAATTATATTATTGGAGATAGTGTCAGAGTTTCCGGTAATAAGTTTTCAGAAATTCAAATATGGAATTAAGAGTCCATAATTTATTATACGCGAATAATAAATGACGAGAAGTCCATAATAGAAAACCGGAAATCCCTATCTGATATTAATAGAGATCCTGGTATCTCACTTTTGAAATATAATGACGACTATAAATTCGACTCTGGCTATAATAATAATAATAAATTCAGAAATCATCATCTAGAAATGGTATTGGAAGACCCAAAACCCATATTCGGGTATTAATAAGAAGTTCAGAAATCATTGTTTGGGAACAACAGAAGTCAAGAATCTCTGTCTGGTAATAAGAATAGAAGATCTAAAACCCAGATTCAAGTATTTAATAGTAGAAGGCCAAAATACCATTCTAGGTAATTAACGATAGAAGACCAGGATGTCACTCCTAGAATATCATTTCTAATAATTAATAATAGAAGACTAGAATACCATTTCTGGTAATAAGTAATAGAGGATCAGAGAATCAATCTGGCAATAAGTAATAGAAGACCAGAAAACCAATCTGGCAATAGGTAATAGAAGACTAGAAAACCAATCTGATAATAAGTAATAGAAGACTTGAAAACTAATCTGGCAGATGTTTATGAGAAGAAGTCAGAGAATTCTTTCTTATTCTTTTGTCGAATGTGTAGTCTTTAGGCTTTAATGATATCTTGCATGCTTTTTCTTTCTAGGGCCCAAGTTTCTTTATTCATTTGTTTTGGCCTATTTCAGGTAAGGACTCTTTAGTCCAATTCTTGTGCTTACTTAAGCAATTGTCATTTTAGGCGGTACCGATTTCCGGCTGTTGCCATTTTAGGCGGTGCCAATTTCTAGCGGGGCATATTTCAAGCATGGACTTTTCTTAGTCAGCCGGACATTTCATCAAGATTTCTGGTGTGCTCAGCTAACTTATTCTCAAGCAGGGCCTAAGGACTTGCTCGACCTTCCTTTAGGAGGCACCTTAACCTAGCTATAGCATGACGCGGCTAAGGGCTTGTATGGTACCTTGGCCAAACCATAGCGTGGCGGTACCAAGGGACTACCCGTCCTTCCTTCAGGAAGTGCCTTATCCTAGCCATAGCGTGATGCGGATAAGGACTTGTGCTGCTTTAACCTGGCCATTTCTGACTTTGGCATGGCTAAAGGCTTACGCCCTCCCTCCAGGAGGTGCCTTGACCTGGCTATCTTGGTGCGACCAAGGGCTTTCTACCATTATTGTAGCATACCATTTTAGGTAGTCCAAGTTTTAAGGAGAATTTTACTCCCGACCATGTAGACTTTTCTAAGTGAATCCTAGTAGATACATTCTTGAAGATGCTTTATTCATTCAGAGTTGGAAACTATGGTTTCAAATGTTTTGCGTTCCAAGTTCTCGGTACTATATTACCATCAGGATGGCATTACTTGTAGGCCCCTGTGGGAATTTCTTCAAAAATTATTAGTGGACCTTCCCAATTTGGTCCCAATGGTCCATCTGATGGGTTTCTCGTATTGACCATTACCCTTCTAAGTATAAAATCTCCTTGTCTGAATGTCCTCGTTTTTATCTTTGAGTTATAGTACTTTGATATTCTCCTTTGGTATTCAGCCATTTTAATGCTGCATCATCTCTTAATTCGTGAATCAAGTAAAGTGATTCCTTTTTTAGTTCTTGATTTGGGTTGAAGGCATAGTATCTTCAAATAGCATTGGCATTTTTCACATCTTTTAACGTATTCGATTGCTTGGTTGGTTAACTGTGGCCAGTAAAATCCTTGTCTCGCTATCTTTTTGGCCAGTTTGATCCCATTGGAGTGATCTCCACAAAGTGATTTGTGGGCTTTCTTTAAAATCTTTAATCCACTCTCGGATTTTACACATCGCAAATAGGGAAGGGCATATCCTTTCTTTTATAGAACTTTATCCATAATGGTAAAGTTTTGGGCTTGCCTCTTTAGCTTTCATGCCTCTGTTTTATCTGCAGGTAGTGTGCTATTGACAATATAACTCATAATCGGGGCTATCCAAGTGTTTTCATAGTATTCTTCCGTTATTGGAGCTGCAAATTGTTCGCTTGGCACTTCCTGGTCGATTTCCCCCACTTCTTGTGCTATAGCCCGTGGTAGGGTTAATACAGTAGATCATTAGTTTTTTCTCGTTTATTTTCCTCAATACTGGGATTAGCCTGAAATACCACAGGCACAATTTGAGTCTCAAGGTCCCTCTTGAACTTGCCAACTTAGCAAACGAATCTACTTAGGAATTGTCTCCCTTGGTATTTGGTGTACAGAGAAAGTTTTGAAAAGTGTGAGCACTTTTAATACCTTTTTTACATAGTGACTAAATTTGGGATCTTTTGTTTGGTATAATTGTTTGATTTGATTGACCATTAATCGGGAATCATTGAATACTTGAATCCTTGGGATTTCGACTTGTAAAGCAAGGGTTAATCCTACGACCATGGATTCATATCCTACCACATTGTTAGTTACTGAAAACCCCAATTTCATAGCACAATGAAGTTTGTGTTCATCAGGGCTAATTTGTCCATCGAGGCTAATGATTACATATCCTGCTCTGGCCCCTCGTACGTTTCAGGCACCATCCACAAATAACCGCCATTTGGGTTTTAAGTCCTTTTCCTTTTCAGATTGCTCTTAAACGAATCCCATACATTCATTAATGAAGTCAGCCAATGCTTGTCCTTTTATAACCACTCTGGGTTGATTTTCTCTATCATAATGACTTAGCTCAATTCCACACTTAATCAGACTTCCAGAGGTTTCAGGTTTAGTAAAGGCTTTTTTGTCATTCAATAATAGAAAATCATAAGACCATTGTTGGCGATAAGCAGTAGTAGACCAAAAATCCATATCTGGTAAAAGATTTAGAAAACTCTAACGCTTTGTACGCCATCTCTTGGGCTTGATATCGTTGATATTTTCTGTACCCTTCTTTGGACATTGACATTTTGATAGTATTATATGCCACTCCTGGCTCTAAAGATTTATGCACCCTTCATAGGGCATTGATGTAACGACCCAAAATTTTCGATCTCAAAAATTCTAGATAGTTATGGAAAAGAAGAAAGAGATAGAAGAAAACGAAGAGCAGAAATACCAACATCTCACATTCGCAGCGGATAAAATATAATAACAAATAATATTCTTTACACAGAAAAAGCTATATCAGTCAATTACATTTAAATATATTAGAGTTACAACCATTCCCAATCATTGGACAGTATAAAACAACATGTCCTAGTTATACAATAATAATATCAAAGCGGAAAACAATCCATACGTTCCTTCCATCCAGCTCGCCTCCTGAGCTTCAGAACGTCCTTACCTGAAAATTTGTAATACACGGTCTGACCCGAGCATTACATCAAAGTAACACCCGGGTCAGGCTGGAAACCAGCGTGAGTAAACCCATCTAACATGGAATACTAAAGCATACAACTCATATAAACCCGGGGTAACTTGCATCAATTTACAACTTCACAAGTTGTTATAGACATCACTTATTTCACACAACAATTTCTAAGTACCAAAAACTTAGATTAAATGGTCCAATTCACTTAAATCATTCCATTCCAGCTTATTGATTTCATATAGCAATCTATAAAGAAACGAAGTGGTTTCGGGTATTTACTAACACCCGACTCTGGTTTCTTCGAATCCATTGTCATCTTAACCCAAGTTATTCAAGTGAATACAATTCAACTTTAAATACAAGATGACACTTTTTACACAGCAAATCATGATCAAGAGATAATCCACATTATCACTGTCCACCCAAAAATCATATCACAAGACATTTCATATCAGGGATATCGACCAATTCAAAGCCTTTATCATCATTCAATCATTCATAAAGAAGATTGATCACTTTCGTTAACTTCATTAATTAATGATCCTCTAATTACTTCATTAGTTAATTATTCTTAAATTTCATTTAGTAATTAACCTTTAAATCAATCAACCTTGATTAATCACAATCAGAAATTAACTTTCCTTAATAACCCCATCAATTAATCAAATCCTTGATTAGTTATATTAATAAATCCTTTAATTACACTGAGTTATTATCACTTAATTTCTTCCACCAAATAATTATCGTTTAATCACTTCCCATCAAGTAATTTCCTTTTAATTAATTACATTCAGTAATCATCCATTAATTACTTCACTAATTACACCTCAGTAATTACCATAGGTAATTATACTTAAGCTAACACCAAATGATTACCTTTAATTAATTAAACCTAATTAATTAACTAAAATTAACCACATTTAACCTAATTAATTATACTGAGTAATCAATTCCTTTAATTACTTCACTAAGTAATTATTCATAATAATTCTTTTATATTAAGTAATTAACCTCTTAATTACTTATTACTTAATTATTTCTTAATTGATCAACCTTGATTAATCAATCAATCATTAAGTGATCATCTATACTTAATTAATTTCACAAATTAATTTATCTTAATTTAATTATCCAAATTAAACATCTTAGTTAATTAAGTAATTATACTTTAATTACCTAGTTAATAATAAATGATCAAATTAAGATAAATCTTTATTTACATTAACCCTTATTTTTCACTTAAATTAAATTAAACTTAAAGTTTGAATTTGATTAATTCAAAATCATCATCCTTTATTTAAAGTTAAATACTTTTTATTTAAATCTTAATTGTATTTCAATAATTATATTTAAGTTGAAAACATTTATAATCTAATTACAAAATTACTCCAATGTAATATGTATATAAATCAAAAAAAAACAAAATTTAAAGCTTTAAATCCAAACTTTTAAAAATTCGAATTTGTTAAAAATATCATTACAAGCTTGCTTCGGGTTCGACCCACCTTTGACTCGAGATCAGACTCGAGTTCCCTTCCTCTTCCTCTTCCTTTAACTTATCATAGGTTAAACTTTTTTTTTTAACTTGTTATCAATTTACTTTAAGCTTGTATTCGCTTAATGCTTTTGAACTTGTTATTACTTTATTTAAAACTCTGCACCTATACAAGTAACTCGAGCATAACCAAAAATTCCCGAGCTAGAACCACAATTTACCTGAGACAAAACCGACAAATTCCCCCAAAACCCGAGAGAAACTGGTGCAATTCCACACCCAATTCCGAGTCTTTTTTCTGTTTTTTTCTTGTTAAATTTTAAACAGTCTTACAAAAATTCAACTCAGCTAACACTCCACTAAAATTCGAAAATGACTCGAGCAAAACCCCCAATTCTTCCGAGTCGCACGCGAAGCCCACACGAGATTCGACTCGAGAAGACATCGTCTTCTCCTTCACTTACATCATTCAGCTACAAGTGCACAGGTATACGTGCACACAGCGTCGGAGCAACGCCGACCAACTCCAGTGACCTCCCTAAGTCGCCGCCAACCACCCTTCTATACCTCACTTCATGGATCGATGCCAAAATCCCCAAAACAAAAATTCGAACATTCACTGTCTGGAATGAAAATTCCGTTCACCAAAATCCCCTCGTTTGCCACCATCCCACGTTGACCATCGTTCAAACTTCACCAGTAAGAGCGCAACTCCGACCTCCTCCCTTTGCCTCATGATTGCACACCCTCCTCTCACTTTCTTTGTCGTAGTTCATCCAAGAACACCAACCTACGAAAAACACTCGTCAAACCCTAAAATCGCTTCTTCCATCCAAACCGTCCAATAGAAAATTTGTCAAGCATTTTTTCAGTACTTCCCACCTCTGCAGCCACCTCCTGGCCGAAAATCTCCTTTTACCACCAAAAGGATCGCCAGAATTTGACGAAATCATGATTCCTGATCATCGCTCGATTCCCCCTTTACCACAAGCTTAAAAACCATACGATTTTTACCAAAAATCATTATTTAACAAGATGATTCAGTTTTTGTAAACAAAACATGATATTAAAACCATTTATTTTCTAACTTGGTTTTGATTTTTACTTCAATTCCTCGTTTTCTAGATAATTACTCAATACATCCACTTGAAAATATTTTTAAAAATGATATTACTTCCATACAATCGTTTTCTCTTTAATAATCATATCCTATAACTGATTAGAAAGAAGGGAATTGATTTTCTTTTGAATCTGATTTGCCTGTAAAAAACAACAGAGGCCTGTACATCCTCTTATATTGACATGCACAGATCATTCTTCCATTTATACATATACAACATATAAATTAATACATTCTACAACTCTACTTCAAGCATGCATCCAAACATATCATTGATTAATTTTAGGGGGAAAAAAGTTTTCTCACGGGCATTTTAAAGAAAACAAAAGAAAACGATCAGTTTACTCACCAGTTTTAAAAGACAGAGAGCTTGATTTTGAAAACTGATTCGCAGAAGAAAATGCATTGTTGAACTGGAACTTAGTTCACTTATATTTCCATTGACCTTGAATCTTCTTGTTATGCTTGTTCAGTCTGAGTGTTTGAAGTATCTTGATTTCTCTGAAAAAGTTGCTTCCTTTTTGAACTTGATTTTAGCTTTGATATTTCCTGGTTTTGAACATTGTTTCCAGACTATTGATTACAGGTTTATGATTTCTTGACAAATTCCTTTGGTTTATTTTTTTTCCTTTTCAGTTTTATTTGAGAGGAGCAAAGAAATCTAGAAGTATACATTTTTTTCTTCGGTTTTTCTTGTTTTAAAATGAAGATGAGAGAAGAAACATAAAGATGTACATATTTTATTTATCTTTATTGGTTATTTATTATTATTATTTTTTTAGAAATAATGACACTTGTCTATGCATGTTATGCCTAGCTTACACATGTTAAATTCAAGCTTACAAATGTTTTTTTATGTTGTTTTTATATTACATTTTCTATTTTGTCTTATTTTTATATAAGTTTTAAACCTTTCCCCTTTTTATTTACATTTATAAAATTTTAAAGAAAAGATTCAATATCAATTAATAACCATATATAGAAATACTAGTTGTAAATTTGTTTTTAAGACATTACTTTGAAGAAATAATTTGAATCCCTTTATTAATTTGATTTTTTTTATAGGCTTAGGTCATTAATAGTTAAATTAATAACCACATATATACCTATATCTATATATCTATGGTTAAAACTGTATAGTTTAAATATGAATTATTTTTTAGATTTAAAAATAAAAGATATATCTTTTGATAAATAAAGATATCTTAGGTGAACCTTTTGATATTATATATAGATCCACATTTTTCCCTATATCTCACCTCCCATGGTATTTATATACCTATATTATATATTATGGATAGAAAAATTAATAACTAATATTGTCAAACTTCAATAATTATATTAGGAGATTATTAATTAAATATTTATCCAGATATTTATAATTCAATTTTATTATATTTTCAAATTCATATACATATCCAGATATCTTTTGTAATCATAATTTTTATCCGTTAAATTGAATAAACCAGTTAATTATCCAATTAACAGACGTCCAAAATACGGGTTATCACATTCCTTCCCCCTTTGAAACTTTTCGTCCCCGAAAAGGAACGAAGCCAGAATTTGTTTAACACTTAATATTAGATAAATTTTATTTGATTATTTTTAAAACACTTTTCAAATCTATGTAATACTATAAAATATTTTTTTTATAAAAATACCTTTTTATAACTCGATGTCTCAACTAGTCCATCCTTGTTCTCACAGAAATTCGGTCATACGTTGATCAGGCGTAAGACTGAAAATCTACAAGTACTTAGCAGACCCATTTTCAACACCCGGTGAAAATACTTTGAAAATAATTTGTTGAAAATATAGAAAACATCTTTTGAAAATGGAGAGAACATCTTTTGGTGAGAATGCTCTAGAAATCATCACCCCCATCCATGATCGCAGTTAACCCGATGGTTACGTTGCCATCCCGACAAAATCCATAGATAACTGTAGGCTTCCGCGCCCCTCGGTTACATCATGGAACCCGCTACAGATCGCAGCTACAACTGGGGTTATGTTGCTATCACAGCAAAAACCCATATAACTGTAGGCCTCAGCGCCCTCGAATTTCGCTGCCAAAAAAATGAAACTTCTCCACTCCACTCGATCATAGATCGCAGTCTACCGATGTTACGTTGCCTTCTCGGCAAAATCAAGCGTAGACCGTTGACACTCACCTCCACACGATTTCCGCTATGGTCTACACAGTAGATCGCAGCGACATCGAGTTACACTGTCGTCACAGCACAACCCAAATGCCTCTGTAGGCATCAGCGCCCTCGACTTTCGCTACCCAATAATCCTCAGGAACTAGTTTTGTCCGGACTCCTCACAGGATCAACTTTAGAACCTCCCCCTTAGAGGCTCAAGGAAGTACCAACCTATGGTACACCTGAGAAGTTCATCCCAAGGGGGCGCCTTATTCTCCAGAGCCATTTTTCAAAACACTTTATACTATACACATATAGTATCTTCCAAATCATACACCTAGTATGAATCCATATAAATCTCTTTTCTCAAAATCGATTATCCCAAAATCGATAATCCTCAATAAGGCTTTCCAAATTCCAAAATTGATTTTTCTCCAAAAAAATCAAAAAGCCTTTCCAAATCCAAAGGTTCCAAAAACCTTTTCCCAAAATCCTCATATGATCCTTTATATATATATATATATATATATATATATATATATATATATATATATATATAGGTATAGGTATATATAACCTTGAAAAATATTTGGATCATTTCAACTTGTATAAAACCCCTTTTATACTTTAAATATTTTCAAAACCGTTTTCTTCTGGCTATAGATTCACAAAGGGAGATTTATCTTATATAACAAAGATATATATAACTTGTTTATTCCAAATCAAATATTAAAATTTGATTACTCTATAAAGCCATTAACCATATTACTTACTTCCATAAAGTAAATTTCTACCATAGAAATATCCGATTTCTGTTTTATTTCATCATATATTTCACAAAATATATATCCCACTTCAAAAACCATTTTACAGTTCTTGTCCACAAACTTTCAATATCAATTTCATTCCAATCCGTACGATGCACACATATCATCAGTACGCTATACCAACCTGATCGCTCACTCGATCACACAATTTCACTTCCGAACTAGTATCGTCCACCCGACTTTCTCATATGGACACAGATCTGGTTTCTTGATCAGAAACCGTCATTCTCTTTGTATAGCCTAGCTATGATAGAGAATATTCAGAACCAATCAACAATCCATATCCAAGTTCGCCGTCGAAAATCGAGTGAAAAATCCCAACTTGAGTCGATATAACTATCTCGAAATTCTATGCTCGAATTTAGATCAAATCACTATGCGAATAGAATACTATACGTACATCCTACGTATTTATCTTCATTGATTATTAGCTAAATCAATTTCTCCTTTTTTATTCACATTTCCTTTAATTCTATTCACTTATCCACAATTTCTTCAATCCCAAATGGATTATTACTCAAATTATAAACAGTTTGTACTCTGACTAGCTTGAGTTTAGAAAATAGCTTGAAAAATAGATAAGTAGTGGAAAAATAATTATTAGTTTGTAAAATAGCTGTAAAATAGTTAAGTATTGATAAAATAGTTGGAAAGTAGTTAAATAGTTATGAAAAGTTAGGTAATTGCAAAATAGATGTAAAATAATAATTAATTTATAAAACAGTTAAAAAGATTGTCAAATAGTTTCAAAAATGATTATAAAATAAGTATAAGATAATTTAGCTTTAAAAAAAGTTGTATAGTAAATAGTTTAGAAAAATATATATTAAAACAATTTATTTTGAAAATACTCCAAAGCCAAACTGTTCAATTCCCAATCTCCATTCCCATCAATTCAATTTAAATTTCCACTTCCATTTAAATTGATTCAATTCCAATTTGAATTGATGCTGATTCCAATCAAGTGTCAATTTCTAATTAACTTCCAATATCAATTTAAACTAGGTTAACTTCCATTCTCATCTCAAATTCAAATCAACTTCCTATTCGAATTTAAACTCATTCAACTTCAATTTCTTTTCAAATTATCCAATTCAAATTTCCATTTGAATTTTTATACTTATCCATCTTCAATCATAATTCCATTTAATTCAAATCAAATTCACTTTGAACTAATTTAATTCAATTCAAATTTTAAATTTAAACCATCTCGAATTATATAAATTCGAGTTAAATTTTTAAATGTTGATTTAATCCTTTAAATCAAATCAACTTATCTCTTTAAAACATTTAATTCTAAATCCAAATTCCATTTTATCTTAGTGATGGATATATTACCATACTCCATTTCTTCATTTATTTAAGCAAATCCAATTTCAGCTTAAAGATTATTAAATAACAACAGGATGTATTATCCAAAATATTTTAAAACATCCATCCATTTCCAATTTCTAGATCTCAAACTCATTTTGAGATCACACAAACTCCCAATTCAAATTAACCATTTAACTTTCCAGGTTAAATCCCAATTTCATTTTGAAATTTCTAATTCAGGTTGCTTGTTAAATTATTTAACTTTCCCAAAGTTAAATTCTATTTACTTAATCTACACAACCTTACCCAATTTGAATTCCCATTTCAAATTTTAAACTTCACACTAATCATCTTCCCACTTATAGGTTAAAAACTTAACACTTTGGGTATCATATCCCATTCCAAATTTAAAACTCAACATTTAGAGTTGATTTCAAACCATCTTTGATATTATGTATATTCCTTATATATACATATTATTTCCTTTACACACCAAGTTACTTTTAAATTTTAAACCACCTTTTATTTTCGATTCAAAACAAATTCTTTTAAATTTTTCAAACAACTCTTATTTGAAACATGACCCTTCATTCAAATACATTAAATAACATTATTTATTGTTTCTCTATCACTTTGAAACAATTTTCAAACCCTGGATCCAGATTTAAAACTTCAAAATTCAAATCATCTTTAGTTCCAATTTATAAGCCATACTTACCCAAATGTTTTACTTCCTTAAAACATTTCATTTTGCTTACTCATTAATACACATTTCATTATTAAATACAACAACCATTTATGATAATAACTGAGATTATCATATCTAGAAACCAATTCATTATTATCTTATTCTGATACTCCTTCCCAAATTCAAGATTTATATTTCAGTTTGAATCTATTTCAAACTTATCTTTATTTAATTTCAATTTGATTGTATTTCTATTATCACTTAATTTAATTCCAAATATTTAACAACCAATTACCTTAATTTTTATTAGAAAGAAATATTGCTTTATATATCAAAATATATTCTTTTATAAAATCATTTAAAATCTTTATATAAGAAAATAACAAGTACGCTCTCATATATACACACACACACTCAACTCATCCTAAGGTACCATTGACCCTATCCTTAACGAGTAATCCCACCAGAGCCAAGGTTCTCGCTTAACCTTCAGCTCTGATACCAAATGTAACGACCCAAAATTTTCGATCTCAAAAATTCCAGATAGCTACGAAAAAGAAGAAAGAGATGGAAGAAAAAGAAGAACAGAAATACCAACACTCATATTCGCAGCGGATAAAATATAATAACAAATAATATTCTTTACACAGAGAAAGTTGTATCAGTCAATTACATTTAAATATACCAGAGTTACAACCATTGCCAATCACTGGACAGTTTAAAACAACATGTCCTAGTTATACAATAATAATATCAAAGCGGAAAACACTTCATACGTTCCTGCCATCCAGCTCGCCTCTTGAGCTCCATAACGTTCTTACTTGAAAATATGTAATACTCGGTCTGACCCGAGCATTACATCAAAGTAACACCCTGGTCAGGCTGGAAACCAGCGTGAGTAAACCCATCTAACATGGAATACTAAAGCATACAACTTATATAAACCCGGAGTAACTTGCATCAATTTACAACTTCACAAGTTGTTATAGACATCACTTATTTCACACAACAATTTCTAAGTACCAAAAACTTAGATTAAATGGTACAATTCACTTAAATCATTCAATTCCAGCTTATTGATTTCATATAGCAATCTATAAAGAATCGAAGTGGTTTCGGGTATTTACTAACACCCGACTCTGGTTTCTTCGAACCCAATGTCATCTTAACCCAAGTATTCAAGTGAATACAATTCAACTTTAAATACAAGATGTCACTTTTTACACAGAAAATCATGATCAATAGATAATCCACATTATCACTGTCCACCCAAAAATCATATCACAAGACATTTCATATCAGGGATATCGACCAATTCAAAGCCTTTATCATCATTCAAACATTCATAAACAAGATTGATCACTTTCGTTAATTTCATTAATTAATGATCCTCTAATTACTTCATTAGTTAATTATTCTTAAATTTCATTTAACAATTAACCTTTAAATTAATCAACCTTGATTAATCACAATCAAAAATTAACTTTCCTTAATAACTCCATCAATTAATCAACTCCTTAATTAGTTATATTAATAAATCCTTTAATTACACTGAGTAATTATCACTTAATTTCTTCCACCAAATAATTATCCTTTAATCACTTCCCATCAAGTAATTTCCTTTTAATTAATTACATTCAGTAATCATCCATTAATTACTTCACTAATTACACCTCATTAATTACCTTAGGTAATTATACTTAACCCAACATCAAATGATTAACTTTAGTTAATTAAACTTAATTAATTAACTAAAATTAACCACATTTAACCTAATTAATTATACTGAGTAACCAATTCCTTTAATTACTTCATTAAGTAATTATTCATAATAATTCTTTTATATTAAGTAATTAACCTCTTAATTACTTATTACTTAATTATTTCTTAATTGATCAACCTAGATTAATCAATCAATCATTAAGTGATCATCTATACTTAATTAATTTCACAAATTAATTTATCTTAATTTAATTATCCAAATTAAACATCTTAGTTAATTAAGTAATTATACTTTAATTACCTAGTTAATAATACATGATTAAATTAAGATAAATCATTTATTTACATTAACCCTTAACTTTCACTTAAATTAAATTAAACTTAAAGTTTGAATTTGATTAATTCAAAATCATCATCCTTTATTTAAACCTAATACTTTTATTTAAATCTTAATTGTATTTCAATAATTATGTTCAAGTTGAAAATATTTATAATCTAATTACAAAAGTACTCTAATGTAATATGTATATAAATCAAAACAAAATTTAAAGCTTTAAAACCATACTTTTAAAAATTCGAATTTGTTAAAAATATCATTACAAGCTTGCTTCGGGTTCGACCCACCTTTGACTCGAGACCAGACTCGAGTTTCCCTTCCTCTTCCTCTTCCTTTAACTTATCATAGTTTAAACTTTTTCTTTAAACTTGTTATCAATTTACTTTAAGCTTGCATTCGCTTAATGCTTTTGAACTTGTTATTACTTTATTTAAAACTCTGCACCTATACAAGTAGCTCGAGCATGACCAAAAATTCCCGAGCTAGAACCATAATTTACCTGAGACAAACCCGACAAATTCCCCTAAAACCCGAGAGAGACTGGTGCAATTCCACACCCAATCCCGAGACTTTTTTTTGTTTTTTACTCGTTAAATTTTAAACAGTCTTACAAAAATTCAACTCAACTAACACTCCACTAAAATTCGAAAATGACTCGAGCAAAACCCCCAATTCTTCCGAGTTGCATGCAAAGCCCACACGAGATTCGACTCGAGAAGACATCGTCTTCTCCTTCACTTACATCATTCAGCTACAAGTGCACAGGTATACGTGCACACGGCGTCGGAGCAACGCCGACCAACTCCAGTGACCTCCCTAAGTCGCCGCCAACCACCCTTCTATACCTCACCTCCTGGATCGATGCCAAAATCCCCAAAACAAAAATTCGAACATTCACTGTCTGGAATGAAAATTCCGTTCACCAAAATCCCCTCGTTTGCCACCATCCCACGTTGACCATCGTTCACACTTCACCAGTAAGAGCGCAACTCCGACCTCCTCCCTTTGCCTCATGATCGCACACCCTCCTCTCACTTTCTTTGTCGTAGTTCATCCAAGAACACCAACCTACGAAAAACACTCGTCAAACCCTAAAATCGCTTCTTCCATCCAAACCGTCCAATAGAAAAATTGTCAAGAATTTTTCCAGTACTTCCCACCTCTGCAGCCACCTCCTGGCCGAAAATCGCCTTTTACCACCAAAAGGATCGCCAGAATTTGACGAAATCATGATTCCTGATCATCGCCCGATTCCCCCTTAACCACAAGCTTAAAAACCATACGATTTTTACCAAAAATCATTATTAACAAGACGATTCAGTTTTTATAAACAAAACATGATATTAAAACCATTTATTTTCTGACTTGGTTTTGATTTTTACTGTAATTCCTCGTTTTCTAGATAATTACTCAATACATCCACTTGAAAATATTTTTAAAAATGATATTACTTCCATACAATCGTTTTCTCTTTAATAATCATATCCTATAACTGATTAGAAAGAAGGGAATTGATTTTCTTTTGAATCTGATTTGCCTGTAAAAAACAACAGAGGCCTGTACATCCTCTTATATTGACATGCACAGATCATTCTTCCATTGATACACATACAACATATAAATTAATACATTCTACAACTCTACTTCAAGCATGCATCCAAACATATCACTGATAAATTTTAGGGGAAAAAAGTTTTCTCACAGACATTTTAAAGAAAACAAAAGAACAAGATCAGTTTACTCACCAGTTTTAAAAGACAGAGAGCTTGATTTTGAAAACTGATTCGCAGAAGAAAATGCATTGTTGAACTGGAACTTAGTTCACTTATATTTTCATTGACCTTGAATCTTCTTGTTATGCTTGTTCAGTCTGAGTGTTTGAAGTATCTTGATTTCTCTGAAAAAGTTGCTTCCTTTTTGAACTTGATTTTAGCTTTAATATTTTCTGATTTTGAACATTGTTTCCAGACTATTGATTACAAGTTTATGATTTCTTGACAAATTCCTTTGGTTTATTTTTTTTTTCCTTTTCAGTTTTATTTGAGAGGAGCAAAGAAATCTAGAAGTATACATTTTTTTTCTTCAGTTTTTCTTGTTTTAAAATGAAGATGAGAGAAGAAACATGAAGATGTACATATTTTATTTATCTTTATTGGTTATTTATTATTATTATTATTTTAGAAATAATGACACTTGTCTATGCATGTTATGCCTAGCTTACACATGTTAAATTCAAGCTTACAAATGTTTTTTATGTTGTTTTTATATTACGTTTTCTATTTTGTCTTATTTTTATATAAGTTTTAAACCTTTCCCCTTTTTATTTACATTTATAAAATTTTAAAGAAAAGATTCAATATCAATTAATAACCATATATAGAAATACTAGTTGTAAATTTGTTTTTAAGACATTACTTTGAAGAAATAATTTGAATCCCTTTATTAATTTGATTTTTTTTATAGGCTTAGGTCATTAATAGTTAAATTAATAACCACATATATACCTATATCTATATATCTATTGTTAAAAATGTAGAGTTTAAATATGAATAATTTTTTAGATTTAAAAATAAAAGATATATCTTTTGATAAATAAAGATAACTTAGGTGAACCTTTTGATATTATATATAGATCCACATTTTTCCCTATATCTCACCTCCCATGGTATTTATATACCTATATTATATATTATGGATAGAAAAATTAATAACTAATATTGTCAAACTTCAATAGTTATATTAGGAGATTATTAAATAAATATTTATCCAGATATTTATAATTCAATTTTATTATATTTTCAAATTCATATACATATCCAGATATCTTTTGTAATCAGCATTTTTATCCGTTAAATTGAATAAACCGGTTAATTATCCAATTAACAGATGTCCAAAATACGGTTTATCACAATTGACATCTTGAGAGTATTGGGTGCCACTCTTGGCTTGAAAGTTTTGTGTACCCTTCTTAAGGCATTGGTCCTCTGGGCTGGACTCTATTGTCACTTAACAGCCTTTGGTTCTGGACTCTTTTGTCAGAAACACCGGCAAGGTAAAAGGTATGCCTTTGCTTGTAGATTCTTAATTGACCTCGTCCGGACAAAAGCTTCGGTACGCATAGTGCGCCTCATATCTTGCGTCGCCCTTTGTTTATACTCGATAGGGTAGCGAGCTTTTATTACTGTTATGGATTTTTGAGGAGGCATTTCTCATCATGACTCTTGCTTGTCGGTTTAAAATAAATCTTTTTCAATTTTTTTGTGAAAATAACTTTATGATCTTTTAGTCAATTCATGTATTTAAAGAAACCCTATGTAAAAATAGAAGCATGATTTTCTTCGTGAAAAACTTTCTTTTAGATGAAAGAACTTCTTTCAAAAGGTACCCCAATATACCGAAAATCAGTTTTTTTGAAATTCTATTGTTGGTTTAGGTTTTGAGTCATCGAGTTGAAAAGCTTTTGGATATTTGAACTATTTTGATAGAGAAGCCCCATCCTAGCATTGTTACCAAGAAGGGTTGTTGCGCTAATTTCGTGATAGAAATGTGGATCACAAATAAGAGATTGAATGGTCATGATTCATACGCCAATAGTCTTTTAATTAAAAGTAAACTATTCTAATCGGAGTTTCACGGTGCTGACGAGCCTTGGATATAAATAAGTATTCCTTTGAATTCACTAGTGTTAAACAACATATTCTTTTAAAGATTCTAGGGATTTCCTTGGATATAAGTATATTTACTTTTAGAACCACAAGGTAATTAGTAATAGTTCTTCTGATTTTAAAATATTTTTCTAAAGTCTTGTTTGGTAAAACTCTTATAGACAAAAATTGATGTATATTGTCTTTCTTTTGTAGATTATTCCCATTTAGGTTTTTCATAACAAAAAGAAATATCTTATTTACAGGTCTGAAAAGTCATGATTCATGAACAGATAGACCATATAAACAAGAATGAACTTTTCTATGAGAATCCCTTCTTTTGAAATAACTATTTTGTACACCAACATTGTTGATGATCCATAAACTCGGACTTATAACGTTTGTCATTTGAAGTAATGCTTATACAAAACCTCGTATTGAAACTTGATATACAATGCTTGAAAATATAAATGTACCTAAAATCGATTGACACATATTTTCAAAATTTGACGATATTTGTGCCAAAATTGGTCACAAACACCCAATTGCCGATGAAAGCACTCGTTCACAATCACAGATCACAGATAGCAAGTATGTAGAAAATAAAAATGTGAAGAACACTTAAAATTAAAAGGGAAGCAGTATGGACACAAGGTTTATAATGGTTCGGCTATCTCCGGCCTACGTCCACTTTGAAGAGTTGTTGCTTTATTCCTTATCACTCGCTAGTTACAATAAGTTACAACTGATTACAACAGTACAATTGAAGTGTAGTGATGATTCCGGTAGAGTCTGGATGTAGAAGAGCCAAAAATTCCATTTTCAGTAGGTCCTGGGCTGCTATTTATTGTCGTAGGCTGCAAATATCTCACTCAGATCTTGCAAGACCTCTTCTCTCATGTGGGTGGGCCCACATGATCGATCACTGGTCGTTTGAACTCGATCCATGATTGATACGAATGGATTTCACATCGATTAAGATTTGGTCCAATCGAGTCGAGATCGATCATGAACATTCCTGAGGTTGTACGCAAGCTCCTGTGCAAATTTGGTGGAAATTGGACTTATAGATTTTGAGTTACGATTGATGCAAGTTTGGATTTGTTGAAGGCTGTTGAATTCGCATCGCTTCCTGTTCGCATCGCTTCTGGACACGTGATGTCTAATGACGTGGCGCTATATTTTTGGATCGATCCACTTTTCATGCCGAGTGACCGAGTCTTCTACATTTAAATGCTTTGTTCGTATCGATCTGGAGTATCCCCTTCATATCGATGGTTCACACTTCTTCGTATCGATGCTTTGTAACCATTTTGTATCAATACGAACCAATGCATTTAGTATCGATGACCTGGATGTTGTTTCATATCGATCATTCCTCACATCCTTCGTAACGATGTTTTTAGTGGTGTTTCATATCGATTGTTGGTTAATCGATACGAATTGAGTTGGCGACCAATACGAAGTACATATGGATATCGATACGAAGCGTTGCTTACCTGATGGATACGAAGTAGAATGAGCATAAGTGGATCGATACTAATAAGCCGGTGGATGATGGATGCGAAGTGGGATACGCCTGGATGGATACAAATAAGACTTCTTTCCATGGATACGAACCACCAATTACCTTGATTTGCATCAATCATATCTTGAGCATACGAACTCCAATTGACCTAAAATTTGAAACGTAGTCTTTCCTTTCATCATTACCAATTGACCCCATCTTGATTTGGAGCTCGGTAAAATTTCGACGATATTGGCCTTATTTTCAACCTATCTTTAATACTGGTTTCCATCTTTTTTAGCCTATTCGTTGATATCCGGGCCTCAACCAAAAGGCGGGATGACATTTGCCCCCCAAAACATGTCTTGTGGTAAGAAGGCATGTTTTGAATAGCTCTGAATCCAAAATCAAAAGTCCATATTCAATCCGTAACCATACCATCAAATCCATAATCCAATCTATTATCAAGCTATCCTATCCAAGTGCTATAGCAATGCCCAAGTCTGCGGCTACTCTGAGTAGATGTCTAATTCGAAGTCCAGTAACCAAGTCCTTAGCCAATTCCAAAGCTATCCGAGCTTATCAATCGAGATTTAATCTATCCATAACCAATAGCCAAATCAATAACCTTTCTAGGTTGATATTTGAATTCGAGACTGCTCCGGACCCTTTGCCAAATTTAGGACCTCTCTAGGTCCATTTATCCCAAATCGAAATTCGAATCTATGGCCTCTTCGGGTTGCGTTATCTTGTTCCAGCCTTAACTCTCTGGTCAAGGGCTTGTATGTTCTCCGACCTCGACTCTTCGCTCGAGGACTTTTATATTCTCCGACCTCGGCTCTCCGGCCGATGACTTTTATATTCTCTGGCCTCGGCTCTCCGGACGAGGACTTTTATATTCTCCGGCCTCGGCTCTCCGGTCGAGGACTTTTATATAGTGTTCGAGTCCATTCCATCGCTCTCCGGCAAACGGACTCATAATCTGTGATCACTGCCTCGTCTCTCTGGTCGAGACCATGATCGCGAGACCTGTGTTATTTGTTACATTAATGCAAATCCAATCGTTTAAAAGTTTTTACAGCCAGGGAAAGCCAAATAAATGTCTATACGTCCAAGGGAGAAACCAAAGTTTTTAGAAAATACGAAAAGAAAACAATATTTCATAGACTTGAGCAACACAGTTTATCATCGCCTCAAAGCATGCCTAGGGACCGTCCTCGATCCCATACATGTGTAAGTGACCTAGCCATATTTACTTCGAGTTCTATTACTTATTCAAAGCCATAAATCTAGTTAGTTGACGACGAGTCGGTGATTCCTAGATCCAGTTCCATCCTCGTTCGAGGTGGGCGGTGGTCGATCCTGTTCCAGTGCCACAGCTGGATTCCTTATATATTGTTGTAGATGACCATTCCTTATATGCTCCTCAACGATATCCTTCAAATGTCTACGGTCGTTCTTTTTGTGCCCATTCAGCTCATGGAATATGTAATGCTTTCTCGATGCCCACTCGTATTCAAAAGGTTCCCTTCTTGCCGGCCTTCAATACTAGAGGCGCCCTCGAGTATCCAAGTAAATCCTTTTTAGAGTCTCGGTTAAATATGTGTAAGAAGAAAACATTGACTACCTCCGAGGCCTTTCCGAAGTGCTACCACTGTCATTCATTTTCCTTTTTCCTTTACCATCTTTATTTGGATCCTCCCTGGGTGGAGCTCCACCCCTTATTGCATAAGCTTCAGCCTCTCTCCCTTTCACTCAGCCTGCGCATCTTTCTATCTTAGGAACCTTTCCGCCTCATGTTAGAACTCCCCGAGATCCCTTGGTGGGTTCCGTTCCAATGATATCTTGAAATACATATTATCTGCAATTCGTGACACTGCCGGTATCAAAACCATCGATGGATCAGGTCGATCCACCGAAGTTACCGCCGCATTAAATCTGGTTAAGAAGTCCTTGAGCGACTCTCCTTTTATTGTTTCATTGATGTCAGAGTCATCACATTCTTGGGTCGGACTATGTGGACCCGAAACTGCCTCATAAATCTTTCGATCGGCCTCGTCCATGTGCCAATAGAGCCACTCTCCAGCTATCTGAACCATAATGCTGCTATATAGGTCAAATACAAAGGGAAGCATTATAATGACCTCTTCTGATGCCTCCAGTACCTCCATATGCCTCATGCACCTTGTCAAGTGAACAGTGGGATCCATTCTCCCATCATACATCTCCAGTATTGGAAGTTTGAAATCCAACGTGTTCCTAGCTTGCTTGATCATTGGGGGCAAATGGACTCTTATTCACATCCTCTAAGTCCATATTCACCAATCCGCCTCTCATGACTCGCCTAACCATCTCTGTCAATCTATCGTTGTCACCAAGCTGTAGCCCTTGTCTGTTGCCTCCAATCTGCCCCCTCCTTCCCCCGCCCCCTCCCCGGAGTTCACGAGGGATTCCTGGAATCTGCTCTTCTGGATGAGTATCCATTCCTCTATCAACGCCATGTTGCTCAGCTCCACCTCGTACTCTGCCCGGGATTGGATCAACATGCTCTGGGTGAGTGCCCCCTTGTTCTAGTGCTATGCCGGATGGTCCTTCTCCATTTTGAATTCCAGTTGCTCCGTGCTCCCGATCCATATCTCCAGCATCTACTGTAGTTGTGTTCCATTGACTCTGCAGTCCAACTTGTCCAACTTGTCGAAATAGGTTCTGCATCATCTCCTCATGTTTCTTGAGCATCGTTTCCATCTCGTCTCTGGTAATGAAGATTGAAGCCCTCGAGGAAGCTTCCTGACTCCCTACATGCTAGCTCCTTTCAGTCCTTTGTCTTCTTATCGATTGCCTTGCCATAGTTTTCCAAATCCGAGTCTTTAAGTCTTCAAATCTAAAGTCCAAGCTGTAGGTTCCCTGAGTTCTAGCCTTCTCAGTGAAAGCACCAAAATGTTTGCGTCAAAATTGGTCACAAACACCCAATTGCCGATGAAAGCACCCGTTCACGACCACAGATCACAGATAGCAATTATGTAGGAAATATAAATGTGAAGAACACTCAAAATTAAAAGGGAAGAAGTAAAGACACAAGCTTCATAGTGCTTCGGCTATCTCCGGCTTACTTCCACTTTGAAAGGTTCCTGCTTTATTCCTTATCACTCGCTGGTTACAATGAGTTACAATTGATTACAACAGTACAACTGAAGTGTAGTGATGATTCTGGCAGAGTCTAGATGTAGAAGAGCCAAAAAGTCCATTTTCAGTAAATCCTGGGCTGCTATTTATAGGCGTAGGCTACAAACATCTCGCTCAGATCTCGAAAGACCTCTTCTCTACATGGGTGGGCCTACGCGATCGATCTCTGCTCGTTTGAACTCGATCCGTGATCGATACGAATGGATTTCGCATCGATCAAGATTTGGTCCAATCGAGTCGAGATCAACCGTGAACATTCCTGAGGTTGTACGCAAGCTTTTACGCAAATTTGTTGGCATTTGGACTTACATATTTTGAGTTACGATCGATGCAAGTTTGGATTTTTTGAAGGCTGCTGAATTCGCATCACTTCCTGTTCGCATCGATCTATTCGCATCGCTTCTGGACACGTGATGTTTGATGAAGTGGTGCTATCTTTTTGGATCGATCCACTTTTCATGCCGAGTGACCGAGTCTTCTACATTTACATGCTTTGTTCATCTCGATCTGAAGCATCCCTTTCATATCAATGGTTCACACTTATTCGTATCGATGCTTTGTAACCATTTTGTATCGATACGAATCAATGCATTTGTATCGATGACCTGGATGCTGTTTCGTATTCATCATTCCTCACATCCTTAGATTGATGATTTTAGTGGTGTTTCGCATCGATCGTTGGTTGATCGATACGAATTGAGTTGGCGACCAATACAAAGTACATACGGATATCGATACGAAGCGTTGCTCACCTGATGGATACGAAGTAGAATGAGCGTAAGTGGGTCGATATAAATAAGCCAGTGAATGATGGATGCGAACAAGACTTCTTTCCATGGATACGAACCACCACTTACCTTGATTTGCATCGATCATATCTTGAGCATACGAACTCTGATTGACCTGACATTTGAAACGTAATCTTTCCTAGCCTTGTACATCATTACCAATCAATCCCATCTTGATTGAAGCTCGGTCAAATTTCAACGATACCGATCATAGCCTTGTTTCCAACTGATCTCTAATACTGGTTTCCATCCTTTTTAGCATATTCGTTGATATCCCGGCCTTGACCAGAAGGTGGGATAACAGATGATATTACATATGGAGCCTTCAACATGCTCATATGTTATTTATTTGAAATTTAACACCTTTAGAAATTAATGTACATGTATTTTGAAAGCTAAATACATTGAATAATGTAAACCAAATCAAGATTTTATTCATATTTGAAGATACATGCACTAAAAATCATTGCACATTTAAATCCTTATATCAAATTACACTTGTCTGACAATATCTGAAACACTCTAGCACTGAGTACATAAGAATCTTTATATATCTTACAAACCATAGTTAGCACTACATGTTTAGAAACCTGTATATCAGATCCTTGATATAAAAACTATTCATTTGAAGCCACATTCACTTGAAAATTCATACATATGGAAAAATCTAATGTCCCTGAAAATGATTTGCTTTTAAAATCCATGCATACTTATAATTTCTCATTTTTGAAGTATATACCCGTATATTTTCATTTAAACTCAGCCTTAGTTCAAAAATTTACATAGACTTTGTACTTTCTTACTATGCATATATGCTCGAAGCCCAAAATCACACACCTAAAATATTATTGACCTATATGATGGCTGATGTACTTTAACATATGTTTTAAATCTTATATACGTGAAGTTTGTGTTCTCCAAGAGATCAATATACTATATATACACATATTAAATAATCAAAATTATGTACGTATGGTGTTTCTCATACTATCAATGTTAGAGGATTATTTTCTTAAATATACATATTCAAAACCTGTATTTTCATACATATAGTACGACAGCCATTTGGAAATTCACATATATGTGTTTGGTATCTTCACATGCTTTGCTCTCACATGCTAAAGGTTTTGCATACGTTTTCCTTTAAGAACCTTTATTCCCAAACCTGAAGCTCTTCAAAGCTATGAACATCCCACAACCGAAGTTATATTTATTCAAAAATAGAATATATATATATATATATATATATATATATATATATGTATGTATGTATGTATGTATGTATGTATGTATGTATTTATACATTTGACTATACATTAAATTTCAAATGAACATGTCCCTAGTAGATGAGATTTATGCAGTTTAAATTCTACCCTGATTATGTATATTTGAAGGGCTGGTCAAGTCCATTTCAAAAGATTTTGTATCCATTTATATGGACAAGAATTCTCATACTGAGAAGTATATGTGTATGAATATAAGGATGGATCTTGAATGAATGAAGTTTTACACCTAAATGACCTTATGATTCAGATGTATCTTTTGAGTGTATCAAGCATATAGAAATACAAGCTTCAGGTGAATCTATAGTTTAACTGTATGTATCAATGATTTTATAGAAGTAAAACTTAAGGAGTAGTGGGTTTCTCATTTACAAAACTTTTGTGTAAATGTAGTTTCATATACAAGTTCATGGTTAGTTTTGTACATAAAATGGGTTTTAAATTCATATCGTCTTACATATGTCTGATTTTGGAGTTAAAGTCATGAGTAATTACAGCCTCGACCATAAATAGTTCAAATTATGAGGATAATAGTTTTGGTTTGAACATACATGAGTCTATACAAGGTTGGTCTTGCAATATTTATAATCATAAGAATATATTGATTTTACACGAAAGTTCTTGTTTTAGGCATATATGCAATTTAAAATGTAGGGTCCTTAATGTATCTAAAATATGACAAGCCTGGAATATTTCAATACATATGTCAGGTTTTGTAAAATATGAGTTTCATATATATGGACATGACTCCTGTTAGTGACATCACACTTTGAAGATAGGAATCTTATAGATCACCAGGTTTTACCTTGAACGGTTAAGTAATGTTAAGATGTCGAAGATGCATGAGCTTGAGTGCATTGGGCCATAAATGTATATATATAACCTTGCTTTAAACTCATAGAAATTTACTGTTTATATTTTATACATATATGTTATAAAGATATTTGAATGACTAAATATATTAGTTTAATATACTTTGGGATTTTTATGGGATATCATTAATGTTGAAATATACAGTTAAATTGCATAGAGTTTATGGTGTATATACAATCTTAAATAAAGTACAGAGCTTTTAAATTCATAAGTTTTACCCATATAAAAGACCATTCTTATGATTATAAATATTGCAAGACCAACCTTGTATAGACTCATGTATGTTCAAACCAAAACTATTATCCTCATAATTTGAACTATTTATGGTCGAGGCTGTAATTACTCATGACTTTAACTCCAAAATCAGACATATGTAAGACGATATGAATTTAAAACCCATTTTATGTACAAAACTAACCATGAACTTGTATATGAAACTACATTTACACAAAAGTTTTGTAAATGAGAAACCCACTACTCCTTAAGTTTTACTTCTATAAAATCATTGATACATACAGTTAAACTATAGATTCACCTGAAGCTTGTATTTCTATATGCTTGATACACTCAAAAGATACATCTGAATCATAAGGTCATTTAGGTGTAAAACTTCATTCATTCAAGATCCATCCTTATATTCATACACATATACTTCTCAGTATGAGAATTCTTGTCCATATAAATGGATACAAAATCTTTTGAAATGGACTTGACCAGCCCTTCAAATATACATATCAGGGTAGAATTTAAACTGCATAAATCTCATCTACTAGGGACATGTTCATTTGAAATTTAATGTATAGTCAAATGTATAAATACATACATACATACATACATATATATATATATACATACATACATACATACATACATACATATATATATATATATATATATATATGAAACTGATACGTACTAAAGTCATATTTTAATAGAAATTCATATATGAACTGTAAAGTCTATTTACTTAACATAATTTATGTATAAAACTTTGGTGTAAGTTAGGAACCTCATGACCAAAGATATATGGGACTCTGTAAATTTAATATCATATTCATTGGAATTGCATTTCCAAGATTTCATTTACCTAAAAAATATTGTGTTAAAACTATACAAATTCTGCACCAAATCACATGTACATTTAAAATTGAAATGGATTTACATTTTATACCAACCATCCAAAATCAATATATTTTTAAAGCTTAATAGATCCAAAATAAAGCTAATATTTGAAATCTTCTTTAAAAAATAAAAATAAAATAAGACTCGTGTGCAAAAATCAGGAATTTCATGAATTTAAAACATGGCACTCTTTGATAACTACCACACAAATCGGACATATATTTATATGTTTGCAAAACTGTACTAGAAACTAATATAAGTTGAGAACCTTTATGCATGAAACTTAAAAATTTATTAATTCTTTTTTAATCGAACACTTTCAGAAATCAAATTCATTTAAAATCATTTTCAATCTCAAAATTTGGTTTGCAAGCTTTTGTCGAGATCTAAAGCCTTTGAAATTCACTCTAACATTGACTTTAAATACATGTTGATCTAAAAGATTAAGTAATAGTCTCATACCTTAGAATCTTCATTTCTTAAAAATAAGCGATACTTACAAAGCGGCGATAAGAGGTGGTCTAAAGCGTCCTTGAATCAAGGGCTTTGAATGATTGAACCTTTCATAAACAACTGATGCTCTTCAAAAACGACCAACCTTGTTGAAAACCAATAACATTCGAAAGCATCCAACCTTCAAAAGCAGATAACTATCGAAAGCCTCCAATTTCTTCGAAAGCAATCAATCTCTCGAAGGCATCCACCATCTCAAAGGCAAACAACCTCTTTGAAAGCATCTAAATCACCTTTAGCAAAAGCACCTCTGTCGAAAGCAACCATTCCTTCGGGAGTAACTAAACCTACCAGTAGCGGAAATATCTCCCCAGAGGCAACTAAAGAGGAAGCATCCAAATCTATTAACTATGAAGGCCTCCCCTTCGATATCATCGAAAGCCCCTAAATCAAACTATTACGGAAGCCTCTAAGTTCAACAACCGCGAAAGCTTTCCCTTCGACAACATTGAAGGTCCTCAAATTGAGCTCATCAACCATTTTTACCACCCTCTGCCTTCGATTGAGAAGGAAGCAAACCCTTCGATACCAACGCTCTTTTCTTGAAAGCGATTGATTTGCTCCAATAAGCATTCGAATTTGACACGTGAATCTGCATTGAGATGGCCTAAAATGATTTTGAAATTCAGATCTGCCATGATTCCCTTTTGAATGAGTTGAGGCTATCGAAAGAAGATGGAGTCGTCACATGACAAGCGTATGAGACGGGATGGAATTTCTTTCGAATGCATTTGATGTGGATTATACCAGGCAAAGATATGAACACTGCTTAGTTGCAAAACTGAAACCAAAAACAGATTTGAATTCAAAAATAAAAACATGAAATGCAAATCCCATCGGGGTATTTTGGTCATTCGAAGGTTCAAGTCCTCCTTCTAGTGCCAAAAATGTTACTAAAAATATGATTAACTTCCCAAACTAGTGTGTTTTAGAGCTACTTTGTAAAAATTCCACAAATGCCATTAGGATTTGTAATAAATTACAAAACCGTTTGAATTTCAAAATGTAGATATGAAGAATAAAATAACCAAAAAATGAATGTGCCCAAGTCATCCTTTTCATTCAAATATTTGTTTCTTACAAGAGAAGCTATCGTAGAGAGAAAGAAATTCAAGTCCCCTTTTATATGGGAATACGTATATATTTATAGAATTAGAATGTAGAGATTTCTTTTTAATCCACGATGTGGGACTAATAGATCCATAAGGGTTGTGAAGGAGTGAAGACTTTGAGAATTTTGTGAAGGAAAGTAGGCCAATCGCTATTGAATTTGCTTTATGAATGGCTCTAATTTATTCCTCTTTTCTTTATTTTCTATATGTAATAACTTGGACGTGTTGTAGCTTCAATAATCATGAACTATGACTTTGATTCTTTATAAATTTGATGGCATGCTATCTTGATAATGTATGATAGTAGCTTCAACATTATTCATGTTTATGTTGGTATCTCATGGTTACTGTTTGTCTTTGATGCCTTCATATATCAAGAAAATGTGGATAGAACTTATACGAAAGACCTGGATTTCTTTCATGAACCTCCTTTGATGATTAAGAAACTCCTTTTGACTCTGTCTAAAGCCTCTCTTTTTCGTGCACGAAACCCTTTTTCAGCTCTATTACATATTCCTATAGTTGTAAAATCCCTTTCTACTCCATCAGAAGCATCATTCGTAATGTCTGTGTTGCCATGCTTTCAATGTCTTTGATAGCCTACTTTCTTTAACACATGTAGATCTCTGTTTTTGATCGACTCGAAAGCACTGCTTGGAACTAAATGGAGCTGTCTAGTTGAATGATCCCTTCGGAGGGTTTAGCTGCTTTAGAGCTAATTGCTTCGAAAGGTTGTCTTGGCCAGATTGGTGATCTCTGAATTTCGTGCTGGCTTGTCTTCTAATGCCTTTGAAAGCCCTTTTGTTTAAATCAATCCTTCTTTTTCTCCATCGCGTTTCGACTTAGTCAAAGGATACCCTTTGCTTTCGTTCTTTCGACTTAGTCGAAAAGTCTATTTTGCCTTAATCGAAAGGTTGAGATGTGGAATCATTTATAGAAGGATAACTTGAACTTGTCGAAAGGATGCATTAACTTTGTAAAAAGGTTCAATCAAGATGGAAGGTTTGAATCTCGGTCGAAAGGGTAGCCTTGAGCCCTTTTGAACTCCATGGAAGCTTGGGTTTCGCCTATCTTTGTTGGAAACTATCTTTCGATTTCGTGAAAAGGTCATCTTTTTTAATGTTTTTGAAAGCTGTTAAATTCTTGTTGATTGCTCCTTCTTTCATACTCACAATCTTCAGACTATTTTATGGATAACAGGCAGTATAAATAATCGACTAAGTAATAACCTGAGGCTATTGAGCGAAAGGTATGCTTAGTCAATGGTTTATCGTCCTTATGTGATAAGAGGATTTTTGAGCATGGGCAAAACGTGAGCTAGTTTGCTAGTATTTTGAATACTTTAAGTATTTCTCTATGATTGTTTCCTTTTGTTGCTCATATTGGAATTTCGAGGATGAAATATTCTAAGTGAGGGCGAACGTAACAACCTGGACTTTCGGACACTTCGTATTTAAATATCCGAATTGTTTAAATATTTGAATCTTGGATTAAATATCATTAAATTGATTTGATAACCTTGTTAAACCCCTTTTACATAATAACTAATGATTGTAAATTTATTTTTAAAAAATGTTTACAAAAATAGTTACTTTGAAGCAATACAGATAATGTGACAAAAATCGTTTAACCGATAAACAGCTTTTTACTCGTCAGAAATCGTTCAAACTTTTTTCGTATATACTTACTTGCTTAGGAAATCAATAATATGAAATAAAAATATTTTTCCGTTTATGGAAAATAAAATATGATGATGTCATGGGTGATGTCATGGAAAGATATTTTGGAAAATAAGCTTTTAAGAAAATTCTTAAGTGTTAAGTAAAAGATGTAAACGTGTAAAGTAAAAAAAGCATGCAAGGAACATGAGGGTCTTAGCCATGTAAAAGGCCTGCTTAGGCATGTGCGTTCATTCACTATGTCCTAAAGTTTTAAAAATAACAAAAGATCAAAAATGGTGGACGTGGATTAGCACTAATCCACTTTGTTATTCACTAATCTTTCTCTCTTTAGTTCAAATATCTTCCAAACTTCACCAAACATTCACCAACACCTTAGAACACCCTAGGAAGTATGGATCTAAAGTAAAAAGTGGAAGAAGCAAAGTGGAGATGGGGTTTCCATCTTAGGCCATGAGCATGAGGAAGGAGGGGTAGGCTTGGCTTGGCTTAGATGTGTTAAAGGTTGGATCTTTATGCTTTTGGAGATGGTAGAAAGTGGTTCTTGAGTTTGGTTGTGATTAAGCATGTGTTTTTTTGGACATGGGAGATTTATCTCATTATCTTGTCTGCATATTTTGTGTGTGTGTGTGCATGTGGGTGTGTGTATGTATGTGTGTGCAAATATAAAGTTAAAGTGACACTAACTAACTAAAGTTATAAACTTTAAACCCTCTTGCTTTTGAAAGCAAATGACATGTCTCTCCACCTCCAAGCCACCGAAGATTGACAATCAGCACCTAAGCCTTGGCACAGGCACCATAGTCGGTTCTATAAAGACATAGATCCGAGGAATGATAACGAGGAACCCAAAGAGACTAAGGCTGCACTGGTTGAGCTGACGATTGACATTACGGTCAGCCACGATAATCCATTGTAGGTCCTAAAGATCGGATCATAGCTCAGCCCTCCGATGATGAAGGAACTTGGTGGTTTTCTCCGAGCAATTCTTGATGTCTTTGCTTGGACCCATTATGACATGTGTGGGATTTCACTTGCCATTGCGAACCACACATTAAATATCAACTTGAAGCATGTCCTGGTGAAACTGAAAAGGCACGACATGGATTTGGATAGATCTGTCGTCCTTAAAGAGGAGGTGGATAGACTCAAAAGCAGTGGGTTTATTCACAACGCCCTCTACCCAAAATGGGTATTTAATCTTGTACTTATGGGAAAGGAAAATGGAAAATGATGGACATGCATTGACTATTCGGACTTATAAGGCATTTCTCAAAGACTGGTTTCCCCTTCTGTGGATCAATCAAGCAGTGGACTCAATCGCGGGACATAAGTTGCTATCTTTCATGGATGCGTACTCTAGATATTATCAAATCCCGATGCACAAACCCGACCAGAAGCACACCAGTTTTATTACTGACATTAGATTGTACTTTGATGTGGTAATGTCATTTGGGTTAAAGAATCTAAAGAAACCTATCAACGCTTAGTTAACTAAATGTTTAAAGATTGGATTGGAAAGACGATGAGGTATATGTGGATGATATGATCGTGAAGTCATGACGATCAAGCGACCACGTTAGAGAATTAGCAGAAATGTTTAAATCCTCTGATATTTAAAAATGAATATCAATTCTCTAAAATGTTCCTTCGGCGTTGCATCACGAAAATTCTTGGGTTTCATTGTCAATGCTCACAGGCTAATCCTAAGAAGATTCAAGCAATTCGCAACATCCAAGCGCAAAAGACTATCAAATAAGTAAAGAGCCTAAATGGAAAGGTTGTCGCCCTAAGCTGATTTATATACAAAGCCACTGACAAATGTATTCCTTTCTTTGACCTGATAAGAAAAGGGAAAAGGAACTTTGAATGGTCACAGGAGTATGAAGATGCACTCCAAGCTCTGGTGAGCCACTTAGAGAGACCTCCCATCATGTCAAAGCCGGTGGATAACGAAGACTTGTATATCTACTTGGCTGTGCCAATACACGGTATAAGTGTCGCACTGCTTCCCGAGAAGAATCGAATCTAGAGACATGTCTGTTATGTTAGAAAACAATTAACAGGAGCTGAAAGGAACTATCCAAAGATAAAGATATTGGCATACTACCTGTTGATTGCGCCACAAAGGCTCCACCCCTATTTTTAGGCTCATCCCATCAATAACTACACCGATCAGCCATTACGATAGGTCCTGCGGCAACCCTGAGACATCTGGAAGGTTACTCAAGTGGAACATCAACAGGAACTGGCAGACTTTATAGCTAAGTCCACTACACAGGATGATCTCCTAGAGAGCAGTGAAGCTTCTACCATTCGATGGAAAATGTATATGGAGGGAGCCTTCAATGATCATTGTTCTAGAGCCAGAATTGTGCTAGTAACTCCTGAGGATCAATCAATTTGCTATGTGTTAAAGCTTGACTTCCCTATAATGAATAACAAAGTCAAAAATGAAGCTCTAATTGCTGGATCCAAACTTGCCAGAGAACTAGAAATAAAATTTGTTGAAATCTTTTACAATTCCCAGTTGATTCTATACCAAGTCAGAGGAGATTACTGGACTAAACGACAACAACTCACTCCATACCTTATCCGAGTCCAAGAGCTATTGATTGGCTTTGTATTATGACATCATGCACATTTCACGGGATCAAAACAAAGAGGCCGACTCATTGGCAAAGTTTGCTAGCACCAGGGATGCACAACAAACAGGTTTGGTTTCATTTAAAGCATTAGACACTCCAAACATAAACCAAATGGAAATCGATTAAGTACGAGAGATAGAGCCTAAGAAGGAGTCATGGATGACTCATATTAAAGATTATTTACTATAGGGAGTCCTTCTCGAACGGAGGAATGAAAGATGTTAAATCCTCAACAAAGCTTCACGATATAACATTCAAGAAGGAGTTATGTATATAAAGGGTTTTTTCATTCCTCTGCTCCTGTGTATCACTCATGATAAAATAAAATGCGTCCTAAGGGAAGTGCATGAAGGGTAATGTGGCAATCACACTCGGGGGAAACCTTAGCAAAGAAAATACTCCGTTATGGGTATTATTGACCAACTATCAACCGAGATTCTATTGATTATGCTAAGCAATGCGGCAAGTGGCAAATATATGCAAAAGTTCTTAGAGCTCCGCTGATGGAAATTACACAAATGGTCGTTCCATAGCCGTTTGCCACATGGGGCATAGATATTATCGGTTCCTTACCGATCTCTAAAGGTGGTGAGAAGTACGCCATCATAGCAGTTGATTACTTAACCATAGGGTCCAAAGCAGAACCTTTAACCATGATCACAACGAGAAAGTAATCAACTGCATTGTCCGAAACATCCTCTATCGTTTTGACCTTCCACGTACCATTGTAACTGATAATGGAATCGAATTCGACACCATTGAATTCAATAACTTTTTTCGTTGACATCATATTAAAAAGAGATTTATGGTAGTTGCTCATCCTCAAAAAAATGGACAAGTTGAAGCTATGAACAAAATTATAAATTCCATTCTGAAGAGTTTGGAAAAGGCTAGAGGTGAGTAGGTGGATGAACTCCCATAAGCATTATGGGCCTACAGAACCACCATAGGTCCATGACTGGCCATACTCCATTGGACCATGCTTATAGCTCCGAAGCCATCATTCCTATTAAACTCGAAGTCCCTTCTTATCGAGTGACCTACTATGACCTAAGAACGAATAGAGATCTCCTCTTAAAATCTTTAGACTTGGTAGATGAGAAGTGCGAAGAAGAAAATTTGAGGACAATTGCACATTGACAGTAAGTCGTCTGATACTACAACACTAATGTTCGATCTAGGACCATTGAAATTGGTGATCTCATCTTAAAACTGGTTTTTCTCGTCCCGTCACACATGAATCCTACTTGAAAAGGACCATACGTCATTGAACAGAGGCTTGAAGAAGGAACTTTCAAGATAGCGACTGTTGATAGCATCACACTCCTAATGGCGTGGAATAACAAGCATTTACGATGCTATTTCGCTTAGTTTATTCCTTTTCATTTAGTTGTATTTAATTTTTGAATTTCTTTAGCATTTGATTTATATATATGTAATAAGACAAATTATGTCATTTCTTTTCATTTAGATAATAAGGTTTGAAATTTCCTTCACATTTGTGATTTCATTAGCATTATATATTAGTTATGATACTCGACTGACTAATATTGACATGTCCAAGCAGATTCCCAGAGTTGGGAACTAGCTAATTACATAAGTTCATAATTGGACTAAACAATGTGAAGTGGTCTAACATTCACTCAATGATTCTCTCTCACAACCCGATGGGTAGAGTACTTAATGAGAAATGGTTGTGACTTGACCATTTGATAATCAAATTAATCCCACAAAGTGATGGGACAGACATGAATCAAAAACAAATCGTAACATGACCATTCGCTCTCCAAGTTAAGCCCTAGGCTTAGGAGAAAATCAATTAATTAAGGAAAGTACGGTTCGATTATTTCTCGAAATAACTCTAAGTTTCCAGAATGTGAACTAGAGTATAAACGCAAATTGGGTGCGATTCAACCACCCGCCAATAAACTATTATCCTCAAAGTGCAGATGTGAGTATAAACAAATAGATAAGTGCGGTTCAACCACTCACTATTCCATAAACTTCGGCTTGAAATCGACAGGAGGAGTATAAATTCGCTAAGGATGGAACTCGACCTTCCACTATCTAACTCCTCTAACCCGAGACTGCAAGAAGGAGTATAATCACTTAATCTGTCGAATTTGATAGCATAGCACTAGGGCTCGAGCCCAGTTTTTGATACAACTTGAGGCCACGACCATATAGAGGCCTTGAGCAAAATTAACATATGATTATCTAAATCAACGAACAATGAACCATAAGTACATTGAATGGAAAGTAATAGCTCGACTACTTAAAAAAAGTCACAAAAAGTTCAATAGTAAAAAAAGAACTTTTATTTACACATTAAAACTTGGAAATCAGAGTACAAGTTTATCCTAAAGTTGGAGCCATACCTGCACAAACATGATCAATAAAAAAGTAAAATAGCTACATAAGAAATATACAAACTGAGACAAAATAACGGTTGCTTCTTATGCTTCTTCTCCCTCTTGAACTTCTTGGTAGTGGACCCACTCAAGCTAGCCCCTCTTCCTCTCTTCGATCCCTTATCGCTCTTACCTCCCTTCGGAGAAATATCCATAGATGTGAGAATCGAAGTAGTGTCATCTTCGGAAGCAGGAGGAATGTTACTCATGGGAATAAACCCCCCAAGAGGAATGATTTGAAGTGGGACAAGGTTTGTATCATCGACATCCACATCAACGGGTTCAGTGTTTGCTTTCTTCTCAAATAACTCCTCCTTCTCGATGCGCTCCTTTAAGCTTTGCTTATCTGTATGTTTGAAGGCGCTTATAATCATAACATCATCAGATCCATCATGTAGTGGTTGATCATCGGCCTTTTCATCAGCAAGAGCTCCAATAACTTCAGCATCGGACCATGGAATGTCAATATCTACTGGAATGTCAGTAAGTGTCGGTTATTGACCCACACTGGCCCCTCTTCCCGGAGTTTGACTAGGGGCTGAGAGACTTGCAAATTCGTGGGAACAAGCGAATAAGCGCAAAAATATTGGTCATGAAAAATGAAACCTTTCGAGTAATGGAGAATAGAGTGGGATACCTTCATCTAGCTAACTTTCGGTTGTTGCTGGAGTGCTCACTTTTTGAATAGGAGTTGACAACTTTGATTTATAGCGGGGTCTATCTAGATCATAGGTCAGATCTTGTCCCGAGCCAAGTGAAACTGATGCGGCAACTAGTTGAAGTAAAGAGAAACCTTTGGGATCGGACCTCGAAGCTTTAGCGATGTCTTTTCCAAAGGGTTCCAAAATGTCAAAGTATTGGAGCCTTGTGGCGGAAAGATCTAATGGTTCATTCCCATGAAGGATCTCTCGCAGTAGTTTCTCCTCATCCAAATTGGCTTCACCAAGGGCTTTCTTCCTTAGTTCAATGATATAGTCCCAAGCCTCAGCAAGAAATTCGAGGTAGCCTTCTAAAGAAAACTCAAGGCATGGTGCAAAAACCAAAGGATCAAACATGTCCTTAATATTATTTCGGTTAGCCATTTTAGCATCCTCCAACTAGGCCTCAATCTGCCCTCTAACTTTATTACAGCCATCACCCCTCGCCTCTTCTTTGAGGGCTTTGATTTGAGCGAGCTGCTCATCAAATTTAATTTTCAGCTCTCGAGCCTTGACGACCTCTTTACAATACTTTTAAGACTTTTATTGAGCCTTAAATTTTTCTTCCTTCTCTTTCTTAAGAAGCTCTTCGAGTTCCTCAATGCGGCGGGCTAGTGTGACTTTCTCTTTTTGCATTGTGTCCTCCAAAGTAAGCATATCGTTGTGGCTAAGGGCAGCATCTGGCTCCTTTTTACGAGCCATTTCAAAATGATTAACCGCTTTGGATGTTTCTTTAGCATTCTTCTCTGCCACGGCTAATTTCGTGGTCATCTTCGTAATCTCATCATATTATTGTTTGATTATATCTTTATCATGGATTGCCTCTAGCTTAAGGCGATCGATTTCATGTTGTCTTTTAATAGACACCACCGAAATTTTCTCACCTAAATGTTAGAGTGTTTCATGCTACATGAAAATATTGTTGACGCATGCAAGACAACTCGCCTTAATATTTCCTAGGATTATATGGATAGAAGCGAAAATCTTTAGTCCATCAAAGCAAATTTTCGAAAATTTGACCTTAAGCTTGGGAAGCGGTTCAGCTATTGAGGCCTTAGAAACTGTAGTAGTTAAATCAGGCTCAGATGTAATAATGAGACGTTTATTCGGCCAGCAGCCGCGAGGCTGTCTTTGCCCAAATGAACCCGAACAATGCTCGGGTAGCATAGCAGTTGGGGAAACATGATAAGAGGTCTGATCACTGTTATGTACCAAAGGATTAGGCTGAACTTCTTGGCGATGAGATGATTGAGATTTTGACTTGTGCTTAGAGGATGAAGATTCCCTTGAATAATGACCTCTTTCCTAGTGGTCACCCTTTTCTTGATGCCTGCCAAGGTTCAGACTACGACTAGATCCATAATATGTTAAGGAGCCCCTCAAGCTATCAAAGGCATAAGAATGAGACATTGTGCCTACAAACCAGACAGAATCTATGAGTGACAATCAAATAAAAGATAGACAAACATCGTGCAGTAAAGTGCCTGTGATTATGAGTATCCTAGTGTTCCCAATGGACCAGTTACTATAGCCATGCTTATATGAATGATTCCTCTTTGTTAGTTGGAGGAATGTCATCACCAAACTTGGAAGGAGAATTAAGCCGCTAAATGCTTAAATTGGGAAACTCAAAGGTCATGATGTCGTCAGGATTGGGAGACTTGAAATGTGACGCCCCACCTCTATACCCACGCTAGCCAAGAACACTACGGAGTAATGCTATCGAATAGCACGGAGAATAAGGCTATTGAGGAGCGACCATCTATATAATTGCTTTGTGCGAGTACCGATATGCCAGATAAAAATATAACTTTTCATCTCAAGAGGAAATCCGACATACCGACACAAACTCAAAGCTACTACACAGTGGCTATTATGTCTTCGGAAACAAATATAGAAATAAGCATAACACAAATCAGTCACAGATAATTCATATCACAAAGGCGGAAGAAGATATGAATATATATAACTAACACATGAAAGTGTATATCAGAGTAGTGGTCAAAAAGATCCACAATAATACAAAAGAATAGCAACACGTGCTATACAAAAGAATACAACTATGAGTCTATATCTCAAGTGTATACAACAAAATAAACTACTAATCTAAGTAGTTAGCCAAAAGATCATATGATAGTCCGATAAGGAGTCAAGCAGAAGCACCTGTAAAATCTCAGTCTGACCCGAGTATTATTTAAGAAGAAAATAAAAAACGGATCAGTCTAGCTATAAATATCAGATGAAATGATATAAAATAAGAGATATGACTAAACGCATAATAATCACAATGCCAAGCTGTGATAAATAAATAATTGAAAAATCAATAAGAGATTAATCAATACCGCAAAGATCTACACAAGAATCAAAGATAAAAAGGGAATGTCATACTCCTAATTTCATTCACCAAGCCATAATAAATGACAATATATATCAATGCCAATCGTAAAAATTGGTGAAACATAAATTCCAGAAATCAACACAAGAAATCCAGAAATCAAATAATTCGGAGCATCGACGTCGTACAGCGTGACATCCGATGAACCAAATCACAATCAAAGGGAAAAACGACGTCGTACAGCGTGACATCCGATGAACCAAATCACAATCAAAGGGAAAAACGACGTCGTACAGCGTGACATCCGATGAACCAAAACACAATCAAAGGGAACAACGACGTCGTACAGCGTGACATCCGATGAACCAAAACACAATCAAAGGGAACAACGACGTCGTACAACGTGACATCCGATGAACCAAAACACAATCAAAGGGAACAACGACGTCGTACAGCGTGACATCCGATGAACCAAAACACAATCAAAGGGAACAACGACGTCGTACAGCGTGACATCCGATGAACCAAAACACAATCAAAGGGAACAACGACGTCGTACAGCGTGACATCCGATGAACCAAATCACAATCAAAGGGAACAACGAAGTCGTACATCGTGACATCCGATGAACCAAAACACAATCAAAGGGAACAACGACGTCGTACAACGTGACATCCGATGAACCAAATCACAATCAAAGGGAACAACGACGTCGTACAACGTGACATCCGATGAACCAAAACACAATCAAAGGGAACAACGACGTCGTACAACGTGACATCCGATGAACCAAAAGGAAAGACATTGATGTAGTGCAAACGGTACATCCAATGTATCAAAAGTAAAGACATCGCACATGCTAGTCTAAAACATAAAGTGATCGTCATGATCAAAGAGAAGTGTCGATTACAGTAAGCTAGTAAATATATGAGCTTAGCTTCATGTCCCATAACCACTAGCTTAACTTAAATATTTACGAACAAATTGTAGATCTCCACTAGATAATTGTCACAAGAGATTCAATCGAACAAGTCCAAGAATTAACCGGCGAAGTAAACGCAAGCGTTTCATACCACTTGTTTTACTAAGCCGTTTAATTAGATTTCTCATACGAGTGAGGTAAAGGTTTGTATATACTAATAGGTTGGAAAATGGTTTTATAAACGAGTTCGGTATTGAAAATAGAGTTGAAATCGTTTTGAGGAAAGAGTTTTGATATTTACTACTAGTATAGAAAACCTTTATATTTTAAAGTGACAAATCATAGAAGTGATTGTAGAAACAATCAATCATAAAAATTCACATTCGAAGACGTGAATAAAATCCAAAGAAATCGATTCGAATCCATCAAAATGGGTATTCCCAAAAATTCCAAAAATAGGAGTCATTAAAGTCGTAGCAACAACAAGTGGGAAATAACACGAATCGATGAAATTTGGAAACCAAGCAAAAATATGCATAAATAGGCATAATTAGGCAAATAGGTGCAGGTCAGTTGACTGGCTCATTGAGTTCAGTCGACTGAACTCAGTCCCCAAAAATCCGCGGGATACTGGTCAGTCGACTGAACTCAGGGGGTCAGTCGACTGACTGCAGTAAACAGAGCCCCTAAGCTCTGCAGGAAGCCTTCAAACTGCATTTTAGCTTCAGCCAGTCGACTGACTTGGAAGTCCAGTCGACTGACTGGAGCTAAGGCAGTTTTCTCTGCCTAAAAATGGAAGGTGAAACCCTTCCAATTCGCAACCGGTGAAGCTTCGGGCACTAAGGGATTACGCCAATCAGCAACCCAGCCCAATAGGCTCTTCGATGCGTCACCAAAAACATGTTCAAACATCCATAAAAGGATTTTCATAGATTTAGATTTCGAAACACTAAAAATTAGAATATACACCAAATCAATTCAAACCAAAATCAAATGCACATGAATAAATATTAGGAATTCATACCTAATAATCAAAGATAATCATAGACTTAGATGTGAGATAAAAATCTCACCTTTGAACCCAAATTAATGAAGGAGAAGCTTTTAAAACAAGCTAAGATCAATTCCTCTTCAATAAAAACTCAAGAAGATTCAATCTAAGCTTAAAAGAGAAACATTTCCTAAATTAGGTTTAGGAAATTTCTGAAATCAAAGAGAGAATGAGTTGGAGAAGAAGAAGGAGATGCTTACCAATGGGTTCTCTTGAGTTTGGAGCTAGAAGATGGATTTGCTAATGGAAACTAGGGCTTAAGATTTCCTAATTCTTTTTCTCTTCCCCCATTTTTGATGAAGCTTGAGTGTATTAGGAAATTATGAAGGAATGAAGAGCAGAGGGTTGGAGCTAGGTTGATAAATGGGGTTAGTGGGCTGAGACCCAACTAAAGGCCCTAAGTGAAAAGTAGCAAAATTCTACTAACTCTAAACATATCGAAGTTTATACTCAAAAAGGTCGCAAACGTCATTTTGAACTCAATGGGGGTGGTCTCAAGTCCCAATTCGACTGTTTGAAAAAAGTAGCTTTTCGGACCAAAATCCGACGAACGATAAAATATTTAAATAAAATATTTAAATATAGAATCGATAAATATGCGGGTTGTTACAGACTCCCTTCCTTAAAGAAATTGCGTCCTCGCAATACTTAAGAGGAAAATAAGAAGTAACAACCATGGAAGCATATCAACACAAAAGAAAATTTGAATCAAGAAGTCCACCATAAAGAGCACGAAGGAGTAAATCCGAAAGTTTTTGCTCGATGAATTCTCAAGATTTCTCAAGAGCAATCCTTAGAATTTGAGAACCATTGAACTTTTACAAGAAGAACATCTTTATTCCGAAGGCGCTCAACCTCCGAAGCAATGATGCGAATGGGATGTTGCTCATAAATCAAATCTGGTGAAACTTCAATTTCCACAATATCACCGGGCTCAAGAATAAAAATCGAAATCCCTAAGGCATTTCCGTAGATAAAAGACGTGGAGAACGTCAAGAATAGCATAAAATTGAGCTGGTGCAACGACGTAGTATAATAACGGTACGTCCGAGAAACTAGAAACTCAAATAATTTGGAACATCAGCGTAGTACAAAAACGGTACGCCCATTGAACCAAAGCCCGAATAATTTCGGAACACCGATGTAGTACAAAAATGGTACGTCCAATGAACCGATAAGCCGGAACAACGATGTAGTATAATAATGGTACATCCATAGATCCAGATAAGATGGAACATCGATGTAGTATAATAACAGTACATCCGATGAACCGAACACCATAAAAGAACATCAGACGCAAGTCCATAAAAGAAATGAGATGAAACTCAATAAAACGAAGTACATCAAAATGCCCGATGAACTTGATAAAAAGATAATTCCATTCCGACATTATCAAAGAATCGACACCTTGTTGCCTACGACAAGACGTATTGGCAACAAGACTTCCCTTCGGGAACAAAAAGAATATCAAGATCATAAGATGCTAGGAACTCGAGTCAACATGAAGTTCCCTATGAGAAAATAAATATTCCAAAGATTTATGATCGAGGTGGAGAACAAATTTCTCATCCAAAAATGGTGATGCCAAATTCTAAAAGTAGAAACAATAACCGAGAGCACTAGATCATGAGTGGTATATCTAGTCTCGATAAGCTATAATGATTTAGAAGCATAAGAGATAGCATGTTCTCTTTTGCAAGAGAACGACATCCAAACCAATACGATTAGCATTGGTACAAAAGATAAAGTCTTGGTTCCCATCGGGAATCACAAGAATAGGAGTATCGGAGAAGAGTTCTTTTTAAATAATCCTCTTTCCCGAAAAACTAAAACTTTCAAAATTACAATCATCTTTAAGTAATTATCCTTCTAGATAAATTTACGTTTTACAAGTTAATACATCGTGTTTGATTGTCTCATCAAAGCGTTTAGGAAATTCCTATCGATAACGTTGATCAAGCGCATCGATCAAAATTCTTAAAGCACTCAATGGGCAATACAATCACAAAATCATCTTCTTTATAATAAACAAGTTTCTTAAAAGTTTTACAAATATTCTTTGCTTGCTTTAAGAACAAAAATCCAATTTTACTTATAAATAAATCTTATGAAAAAGATTTGCAAAATTTTAAATTACTATTTTCATCCAAAATCAATATATACAAAAATGATCTCATCGAAATATTCATAGAATACTCGATTTATAAAATGGATGAAATAAGTTGGACAAACTGAATGACATAATAATTCATTCATAGGAATCATAACAAGTGTGGAATGCGGTAAGTGGAACGCTAACTTCCGCAACTCGTAGCAAATGAAAACCGATGGTAAGGTCAAACTGAAAAGACCTTAGCACCACACAAAAGATTACTTAGGTGATAATCCTAAGACAAGCTCAAAAATACCGGAAAATTTCTCAAACTACATGAATGAGAGAAATAACACTTTCCTTATAAGTGGGCTTAAGGAATAAAATGATGCCATCAAGTTGGAATCAAAATCACAAAGGAAAAATAGAAATCTGCTTAACAGATTGAAAATGTCAAAGATGAATAGTCCACTCGAGAAAATAGGATATAGGCTTCATTAATGATTAAGTCAATCCTATCACACAAATCAATTCTGGAGCCTAAGTAAAAATATCGGCTCGGAAAGAAAAATCGCATAAAATAATTTCGACATCAATAAAGACAAATTGAGTGTTGCGGATCTACCATCCGGATTCACAATTCTCAAAGAAGTCATCAAGCCCAAAATGTTTAAAGAAAAAGAATCAACAAGTTATCTTGACATAAAATAGTGAGATGGAACCCATATCAAAAAGAACACGAACAAGATAATCACAAAGCAAATGTCATCAAGGATTGAATGAGAAATACCTTGACCACGAGAAGTGTTACTATGGGCTTGCACAATATTTAGCTTTCTCATGTCCTTGTTCAAAAGTTTGGGACATGTAGATAAAAGATTACCCGGTTTCTTGCAATAGCGACAAGAATGGGGTTTCGGACTCATATTCGCATAGTGTTCCTTAGAATTACAATTGTAGCATCATCCACGATTAGGGATTGGAGTCTTTGCTACAAAAGTAGTTTGCTTCACTCTCTTATTGGGATTAAGGCTCTTGAACCGAATATGCCTCTTCTTGGAAGTCCCAATATCACAAACACTTCCTTTACCAACCTCCCCATGAAGAAGAGTAACATCCATAAGATGATTGAAAGAAACTTCAAGTTTCAAAGGTAGAACCATTTCGGGGTTCTTACTCAAAGCATAGATAAACTCTTGATTCTTTACAAGATCCAAAAGTTGTTGAGCAGACATGAATACTCCATCCAGGAGAGTAGCACTAGATTGACCGGCGCTGGGACGGCCAGGTCTAACCATTTCTCTTCTTTAAGAAAGAAAGAAAGAAAGAAAGAAAGAAAGAAGAGGAAAAAGTTATTCTCAAAATAAATATCAAGCAATCTTGATAGATAAAACAAGGAATCATAAAAGAAAGTAGGATAGAACGGTACGAAGACTCGAATAAATCCTAAGGCACAACTCCTAATAAAGACTTAGGACATGATCCTTGTTATAAGATTCCATATTGTTCCGAAGTTTGGCTCTGATACCAAGCTGTGACGCCTCACCTCTATACCCACGCTAGCTAAGAACACTACGGAGTAATGCTGTCGACTAGCACGAAGAATAAGGCTGTTGAGGAGCGACCATCTGTATAATTGCTTTGTGCGAGTACCGATATGCCAGATAAAAATATAACTTTTCATCTCAAGAGGAAATCCGACATACCGACACAAACTCAAAGCTACTACAAAGTGGCTATTATGTCTTCGGAAACAAATATAGAAATAAGCATAACACAAATCAGTCACAGATAATTCATATCACAAAGGCAGAAGAAGATATGAATATATATAACTAACACATGAAAGTGTATATCAGAGTAGTGGTCAAAAAGATCCACAATAATACAAAAGAATAGCAACACGTGCTATACAAAAGAATACAACTATGAGTCTATATCTCAAGTGTATACAACAAAATAAACTACTAATCTAAGTAGTTAGCCAAAAGATCATATGATAGTCCGATAAGGAGTCAAGCAGAAGCACCTGTAAAATCTCAGTCTGACCCGAGTATTATTTAAGAAGAAAATAATAAACGGATCAGTCTAGCTATAAATATCAGATGAAATGATATAAAATAAGAGATATGACTAAACGCATAATAATCACAATGCCAAGCTGTGATAAATAAATAATTGAAAAATCAATAAGAGATTAATCAATATCGCAAAGATCTACAGAAGAATCAAAGATAAAAAGGGAATGTCATACTCCTAATTTCATTCACCAAGCCACAATAAATGACATATATATCAATGCCAATCGTAAAAGTTGGTGAAACATAAATTCCAGAAATCAACACAAGAAATCCAGAAATCAAATAATTCGGAACATCGACGTCGTACAACGTGACATCTGATGAACCAAATCACAATCAAAGGGAACAATGACGTCGTACAGCGTGACATCCGATGAACCAAAACACAATCAAAGGGAACAACGACGTCGTACAACGTGGCATCCGATGAACCAAAACACAATCAAAGGGAACAACGACGTCGTACAGCGTGACATCCGATGAACCAAAACATAATCAAAGGGAACAACGACGTCGTACAACGTGACATCCGATGAACCAAAACACAATCAAAGGGAACAACGACGTTACAACGTGACATCCGATGAACCAAATCACAATCAAAGGGAACAACGACGTCGTACAACGTGACATCCGATGAACCAAAACACAATCAAAGGGAACAACGACGTCGTACAGCGTGACATCCGATGAACCAAAACACAATCAAAGGGAACAACGACGTCGTACAACGTGACATCCGATGAACCAAAAGGAAAGACATTGATGTAGTGCAAACGGTACATCCAATGTATCAAAAGTAAAGACATCGCACATGCTAGTCTAAAACATAAAGTGGTCGTCATGATCAAAGAGAAGTGTCGATTACAGTAAGCTAGTAAATATATGAGCTTAGCTTCATGTCCCATAACCACTAGCTTAACTTAAATGTTTACGAACAAATTGTAGATCTCCACTAGATAATTGTCACAAGAGATTCAATCGAACAAGTCCAAGAATTAACCGCCGAAGTAAACGCAAGTGTTTCATACCACTTGTTTTACTAAGCCATTTAATTAGATTTCTCATACGGGTGAGGTAAAGGTTTGTATATACTAATAGGTTGGAAAATGGTTTTATAAACGAGTTCGGTATTGAAAATAGAGTTGAAATCATTTTGAGGAAAGAGTTTTGATATTTACTACTAGTATAGAAAACCTTTATATTTTAAAGTGACAAATCATAGAAGTGATTGTAGAAACAATCAATCATAAAAATTCACATTCGAAGACGTGAATAAAATCCAAAGAAATCGATCCGAATCCATCAAAATGGGTATTCCCAAAAATTCCAAAAATAGGAGTCATTAAAGTCGTAGCAACAACAAGTGGGAAATAACACGAATCGATGAAATTTGGAAACCAAGCAAAAATATGCATAAATAGGCATAATTAGGCAAATAGGTGCAGGTCAGTCGACTGGCTCATTGAGTTCAGTCGACTGAACTCAGTCCCCAAAAATCCGCGGGATACTGGTCAATCGACTGAACTCAGTGGGTCAGTCGACTGACTGTAGTAAACAGAGCCCCTAAGCTCTGCAGGAAGCCTTCAAACTGCATTTTAGCTTCAGCCAGTCGACTGACTTGGAAGTCCGGTCGACTGACTGGAGCTAAGGCAGTTTTCTCTGCCTAAAAATGGAAGGTGAAACCCTTCCAATTCGCAACCGGTGAAGCTTCGGGCACTAAGGGATTATGCCAATCAGCAACCCAGCCCAATAGGCTCTTCGATGCGTCACCAAAAACATGTTCAAACATCCATAAAAGGATTTTCATAGATTTAGATTTCGAAACACTAAAAATTGGAATGTACACCAAATCAATTCAAACCAAAATCAAATGCACATGAATAAATATTAGGAATTCATACCTAATAATCAAAGATAATCATAGACTTAGATGTGAGATAAAAATCTCACCTTTGAACCCAAATTAATGAAGGAGAAGCTTTTAAAACAAGCTAAGATCAATTCCTCTTCAATAAAAACTCAAGAAGATTCAATCTAAGCTTAAAAGAGAAACATTTCCTAAATTAGGTTTAGGAAATTTCTGAAATCAAAGAGAGAATGAGTTGGAGAAGAAGAAGGAGATGCTTACCAATGGGTTCTCTTGAGTTTGGAGCTAGAAGATGGATTTGCCAATGGAAACTAGGGCTTAAGATTTCCTAATTCTTTTTCTCTTCCCCCATTTTTGATGAAGCTTGAGTGTATTAGGAAATTATGAAGGAATGAAGAGCAGAGGGTTGGAGCTAGGTTTATAAATGGGGTTAGTGGGCTGAAACCCAACTAAAGATCCTAAGTGAAAAGTAGCAAAATTCTACCAACTCTAAACATATCGAAGTTTATACTCAAAAAGGTCGCAAACGTCATTTTGAACTCAATGGGGGTGGTCTTAAGTCCCAATTCGACTGTTTGCAAAAAGTAGCTTTTCGGACCAAAATCCGACGAACGATAAAATATTTAAATATAGAATCGATAAATATGTGGGTTGTTACATGAAAATTCTTCCATCGACCTCTTTAGAGGCTGGGAGGAAGACTCTTCTTCAACAAAGGTGATAGTAAACTTGGGCTTTTTAATAGTTTTTCTTCTGTGGAGTTTCTACACAATCCATATCCCTTTTCTTATCAACGCATGAGATTGTGTGCCTTGTGATGACACGACAGAAGGCGCATTGCCCGAACCTACATCATCAATTCCAGACTCATTGGGGTCATCACCTATGATTTTACCTTCTTCAGCATCGTCCTTAGTGTAACACCCCAGATTTTTGGTAACATTGTTTAGAATATTTAATTAGCTAAATAAAATAAAATAATGTATTGATTAAGGGATTGAGATTTGATTTCATTAAAGGGGTAGCCTTGCCATTTAACAATGAATTAAAATAAGAGTTAAAATGAATTAGAGGAGCGGCAGAAAAGGAAAGAGGCCCTATATCCTCCAAACTTTTGTCGTGTAAAAATATACATGTTCATTATCATTTTAAATTTTGAAAGCTCAAGGTCGGCCACCATTAGCAAGGAAAAAGAAGAAAAGGTAGGAAGAAGCTTAAGCAAATCAAATCTATTCATATTTCAGTCTCTTTAATCACAATGGCTATGGTGAATAATGTTCTACATCTCATTTTTTATCATGCTTTCGATTTTAAGATGAACTCCAAATATTTGGATTGATTTTCCATGTTTTCGAATGATGGAATGTTAGTACTTGTTGATGAATTATGGTGTTTTCATATTGAATTTATGATGTGTTTTAAGGTAAAAACCTTATTAACTGACATCTTTTTGCCTTGAAATTTTTTAAGAGGATCGAAAATAACATTTTGGAGATGGGTTTCAATTTTCAGAATTTTTGGAATGAAGGTGGATTTTATATGAATTTTCTACTAAAGAAAATGATAATTTGGGTTATAAATTATTTACGGCTAAATAAAATATGGTTTTGGTTTTAAATTTGTATATGTTAGAAAACATATTAAAAGAGATTTTTTGGAATTTCCCTAAATTTTCCTAAGAGTTTTGATAGGTATATAAAATTATTTAAGGTATGGAACTTAAACGTTTTATATGTTTTAAAATGGAGAAGGAGCTTTTTGTAAATAATTTGAATTTTTAATTCTGGAAAATGGCAGCACTTTTGAAGAAGTAAATGCCAACTAATCATATTTAGACAAACTAGGCAGGTTAGGTACAAAAGAAATAGTCTAAAAGTACAAATAAATAGGGTTTTCACTGTTTCGTCTCCTTCGGCACTAGGTTCGACCTCCATACTTCCACCTCCAACATAGTCGATATCAGTGCATATGGTATCAGGCAACTTGTACGTAATGAACTGGACATGGGCAAAAGGTATAGGGTCGAAACCATAGGGTTTCGAAAGGGTTGAAACTTTGTTTTGGTTTTAAAGAAAAATGTGCCTGCTTGCTTTGGACTAAGATGCCTTTGACTTGGTTGGATTCGACAAGGTCAAATGGTTTAAAAGGAAATGATTTTGATTGGTTTGCATCTTTATTTTAAATGAATGGTTTCGACTATGTCAAAGCACTTAGCTGACGTCTTTTACCTTTCGATCCAGTAGCTTTCGAAGGGATTGTTTTTGTTTTTGAAAATCTAACCATCTCTCCAATGCTTTCGAAGGGATGGTTTCGACATCATCACTTCATTACTTAGGAAATAGTTATGAAGCATTTGCTTCCGACTCAAATGTTTTATGACCCCTTTTCTATAAGTAAAGTAAAACCTGTAAAACCTGAAAGAGGTTTCGAAGGGGTGATTCCCTAACGGTTTCGAAGAAGTCGGAAGGTGTTATTTGCTGATTGGTTTCAAAAGGAAAGATTTTCCAAGATTTTTGAAAGGCAATGTTTAAAGGTTTTAAAAAAAAATGTCAAAAGTTTTTAAAGCTTTCGAAATGGACACTTTCAATGGTTTTGAAGGAGTGACCTTCAAGGGTTTCAAAAGGGTGTTTAAAGGTTTAAACAAAGGTTTCGAACGTATTGAATATGAAGTATATCCTAAATATTTTCAAGTTAAAAAGGGTTTTGACTTGTTTTGGAAGGGTAGTTAATCCTTATTAAAATTCATCAACGTTATTTTGAGTAAAGTTTATATGTCTTAGAGTAAAGCTAAAGATATATGTTCCTTGTATATATATGATTTGAATGACTAAATCATTTTAAAAAAGTTTTCAATGAAAATTTAAAGGGTAGTTAAACCAGAGATTTTGGACAGTTAGTCCATTCTGCAGGCAGATAGCCTAAATTTCGGACAGTTAGTCCATTTTGATTCGGACAGTTAGTCTAGTTAGCGGTACTTAACCCAGTTTTATGGACAGTTGGTCCATTTTAGCATAACGGACCTTGCTAATTTTTTTGGACAGATAGTCCATTTTTTAGCATAATGGACCTTGTTAACTATGTTGTGGGCAAATAGCTCGCATATTACTTGTTTTATGGACAGTTAGTCCATTTATTAGCATAAAGGATATTTCTATTTTGATACAATCAGTTTTGTTAACCAATTCAGTTATAGGAAAGGATTTGTAAAATATATATGTTGTGAAAAGGATATTAGTGAGGGAAAACCCATTCCGCTAAGGGGCATAATATCACTTAATCTCAGTAAACCGAGATGTAGCAGAACTATCCATACCAGGCTTTATGTCTGATTCGAAGTTTTTGTTTCCCCTTAAACTCTCGCATACTCAAAATTGATTTGAGTAGGCTGAGGGTTGAGGTTTTCAGGTTTTAGTCTTTTGGCGAATAAAGCTTCATAAGACGAGCATGTGGTTGACGGATAGTTAATTAGGATTATAAATTATTCTTTTTACTTTTCCGTTGTGTATATTAAGTCAGATATGATAATATTTCTTTGATCAACGAAGGGGACATCATCATATGTCGCTCTTAGCGTATTTTGTAATGATATATTTAATCATTACCTGGCAAACATTAAGGGACTATGTAACATGGATATGAATTATTATTTTGAAATGTAATCAGCTAAATGTTGTTTTTTGTAATTTGTGATTTTATTCATATTCATGTGCTTCTGATATTATGGATACCATTATCATTACCGTATTTTGTCACTAGAAGTTAATACTATGGATGACTGCAGCATCTGTAGCGCTTAGGTTTTGGCCTCCGGATACGGGATGTTACAACTTGGTATCAGAGCATAGGTTTGTGAAATTTTTTAACTAAAAAAGCTCTTTGAAATATAATCCTAAGAAGTAGAATAAGAATGGGGTATAGGATAACGCTATAGTAACGTACTTGTATATCTTATATATAAGTATAAGCTTTATCTCTAGTTTCCTATCCTTGTTAGGTTATTTTTTTGTATCTCATGAGGTTTGAATACAAATATGAAAGGAAGAAGAGGTAGAGTTAATTAGCATAAGAGGGGAAGGCACCGGAGGGAATGCTAGGCCTAATGTGAGAAGATGTCAAGGTCAGACGCAAGTAGAAAATGTGGGTGCTAAATTCCCACAAGTTGGAATGGAAGCTATGTATCAGTTCTTCATGAATATGGTGCCGGTAAGTGTTGCTGCTGGAGTAGTGGGAGGAGGAGTTCCAGGAGCTCCAGTTGCCAAAGAGTATTCTAGGTTGAGTGGGGACTATATTAAGCTTGGAGCGAAGCCGTTTATTAAGACGGAGGATGCCACTGAGGTAGAGAACTGACTGTTGTACTGTGAAAGGATTTTTGCAGGCATGGGGTTCAATGATGAGCAAAAGAGGAAGTTGGCTTCTAGACAACTTTAGGGAGCTGCATTGTTTTTGTGGAATAGTGTGACTATGGCGGTGGATAAGGAGGCAATGACCTGGGAAGATTTCAAAGGAAGATTCTAGGAGAATTTTATGTCTACAATGGCACAGTCTGCTCTGATCAAGAAGTTTGCTGAGTTGGAGTAGCGGGAGATGTTAGTTCTGGAGTATGCTAGGAAGTTTGAGGAGTTGGGCCAATATGGGTATGCTTCGGTGGATACAATCTTTAAGAAGAACAAGAAGTTTATCAGGGGGTTGAAGCCTGAGTTAGCCAAGGCTACATTACCTCATATTAAAGATCCTTCTGATTTTGTTATGGAGATGGCCTTAAGGCATGAGGAGTTACTTGATTCTCTAGAGAAGATTAAGGCTAAAGAAGTCTCGGTTGGGCAGGATCAAAAGAGGAAGTTCTTTTCGAAGAAAGGTGCTCAAAAGGGTAGGGCAGCTAAGAAGGGGAAGTCTGAGATTGTATGTTTCAAGTGCGATTAGAAGGGGCACTTTACCAATGAGTGTCGTGCTAGAAGGCAAAGGAAGTGGCTGAGAAGAAGAATGTCAAGTGCTTCAAATGTGACCAGATAGGCCATTATAACAGCCAGTGAAAGTAGCCCACTAAGAATGGAAAGGAAAAGGTGTATGCATTGGAGCCTGTTGCTTCTAAGCCAACAGCTTAGGAGAAAAGGAAAAGCTGTCTTGGGAGGTACGCTTTAGATTCATGGTATGTCTGTTAGCGTTCTATTTGATACCGACACATCGCATTCTTTTATATCTAGATGTTTGATAGATAAGCTTAACCTTGAACCCACATATTAAGTTACTTCCTTGCGAATTGCAAATCCAATAGGAGGGTATGCAACTCTAGGGTTAAGATGTGACCAGTTAGAGTTTGACTAGTCAGGTCATACTTTTGTTTTCAGTTCGCATGTGTTTGATTTTTTGGGGTTCAAAAATCATTCTTGATATGGATTGGTTAAGTAAGTGCGATGCTAGGATATTTTGCCAAGATATAAAAATATCGCTCAGACACCCAGATTGTAGTGATCGGATAGTTTATATCGTGGAAGGTTCTTGCGTTGAGATGTATGCTTTATTAGGCGCTATGGAGTCGGAAAATGAGTTAAGTTGAGCTTTCATGGTTAGAGAATTTGCTGATGTTTTTGAGCCTGTAGATGGATTACCATCGAATCGAGCCATTGAGTTTTGGATTGATTTGATTCCGGGAGCAAAATCAGTGAGTAGGGCACCAAGCAGGATAGTCTCTTCAGAGATGAGAGAGTTGAAGGTGCAATTGGTGGATTTACAAGGCAAGAATTTTATCAGGTCGAGTAGTTTGCCTTAAGGGGCATCTGCAATGTTTACTAAGAAGTCGGATGGATCGTTGAGGCTTTGTATCGATTATCGTAAGTTGAATAAGAGGATGATAAAGAATCGATATCCACTGCCGAGGATTAGCGATTTGTTCGACCACCCGAGTGGAGCCAAGGTATTCTCGTTGTTGGCAGGTTTATATTAGCTCGGGGTAGCAAAGGAAAGTATACTATTGATGACGTTTAGGACTAGGTATGGGTCGTATGAATGATTAGTCATGCCGTTCGGATTGACTAATGCACCAACTTTCTTTATGGATTTGATGAATCGGGTTTTTCAAGAGCACTTGGCCAGGTTCATATTGGTTTTCAAAGATGATATCTTGATATACTCTAGAGATGAAAGAGAGCATGAAGTTCATCTTAGAGTGGTGCTTGAGACGCTGAGGCAGCATCAGTTGAAAGCAAAGTTTCCAAAGTGTCCCCTCTGCAAAAAAGAAGTCAAGTTTCTTGGTCATGTAGTCTCAGAGAAAGGGTTGTCAGAAGAACCGACAAAGATCGAGGCAGTAAATAGTTGGAAGAGACCCGAGACAGTAACCAAGATAAAGAGTTTCCTTGGTTTGGTTGGTTATTATCAGAGGTTCATTAAGGATTTTTTATGAATAACGGCACCAATAACTGAGCTAACAAGAAAGGATGTGAATTTTGTGTGGACCGATGTATGAGGAAGCATTCCAGAATTTGAAACACTTATTGACCAATGCACTTGTGTTGGTTGTTCTAGAAGGGAATCAAGATTTGGTGGTTTATACCGATGCATGTAGTATAGGATTAAGAGTTGTGCTGATGCAAAGGGGTAAAGTGATTGCCTATGCTTCTAAACAGATTAGATCACATGAGGTCAGACATCTGACATATGATTTGGAATTGGCTGTAGTTATTTTTGGTTTGAAGGTTTGGTGACATTACCTTTTGGGAGAAAGTTTGAGTTATATACATCATAAGTCACTGAAGTACTTGTTCTCTCAAAAGGAGTTAAACATGGGACAATAAAGGGGGTTGGAGTTTATCGCTGATTATGATTTTGGGATTGAGTACACCGGGGGAAGTCAACAAGGTTGCAGATATACTTGCAGGAAACATTAGAATGTAGTTTTGGCAATGATTGCTGAGTGGAAGGGTTTAGAGGCATTAGCCAAGTGCAGAGTGCAGTCGAGATTCGGGGCTAAGTCTAATGGAGATACAGTTGTATTATCTTGTTCATAAGTTCGACCACTATTGATCGAAAAGATTGCTTCTAAACAGATGGAGGATCCAGTGTTAGCCAAACGGATCAGGAAGCTTAGAGAAGGAACCAAGAGCGATGACTTGAAAGATTTCAATCTTGACCAGAATGGGTGGTTTAAGAAAGAAAGGAAGATTATGTGTTTCGAGGGTAGGAAACATAAGGAAAGAAGACTTGGAGGAATGTCATTGTTCAAAGTTCACCATTCATCCAAGAGGTACTAAGATGTATTAGGATAGGAGGAGTTTCTTCTACGAAGGCATGAAGCGAGATATAGGTTTGTGTGTAAAGCAGTGCATGGTTTGCCAACAGGAAAAGGCCGGATACCAAAAGACAAGTGGGTTACTTCAGTCGTTAGATATTCCAGTACATAAGTGGGATTCTATATCCATGGATTTTATCGATGGGTTTCCAAGGTCGAACAGGGGAAATGATAGTATATGGGTCATAGTGGAAAGGTTGACCAAGAGTGCCCATTTCATTCCAGTTAATTCAACCAAGACGACACCTATTTTGGCAAAGTGTTTGTGGGGAATGTTGTTAGATCGCATGGAATTCCTTGTAGCATAGTTAGCGATAGAGATCCTTTGTTCACTAGCGAGTTCTGAAAGAGTCTGTAGGAAGTTTTGGGAACAAAGCTCAAGATGAGTACCACTTACCATCCGTAGACAGATGGGCAAACGGAAAGGGTTAACAAAATCTGTAAGGATTTGTTGAGAACTTGTGTTCTAGATTTCGGGGAATCATGGGAAGACCACCTGCATTTAGTCGAGTTTTCGTATAACAACAATTATCAGACTAGTATTGAGATGGAACCTCTGAATTTTTGTATGGAAGGCCATGCAAATCTCCCATATGTTGGCTAGGGGCTGGGGATAGAGTGGTTCTTGGTCCAGATTTAGTCAGAGAAGCTGCAGATAAGATTGAGATCTTTCAGGTTAGAATGAAGGAGCCTCAGTCTAGGCAGAAAAGTTATGCAGATAAGAGATGGAAAGATCTAGAGTTCTCGGTTGGAGACCAACTTTTCGCCAAAGTGACACTGATGAAGGGTGTGATTAGGTTTGGAAAATCAAGGAAGTTATCACTGAGATTCGTTGGATCTTTTCCTATTGGTGAGAGGATCGGGAAACTCGCATATACGGTTGAGTTACCGAGCAGTTTGACAGATGTCTACGATATTTTTCATGTTTCTCATCTCAGAAAGTGTGTTAGAGACCCAGAGACTACTATTGCACCGACTATGCTAGATGATTTAGTGCTAGAATCGGACTTGACCCTAGTAAGGAAGCCAGTTCGCATTTTTGCGAGGGATGAGAAGAGTCTTGAAAGCAAGACAGTTAGATTAGTCAAAGTCCGGTGGAGTGACGATGACAGGGACTGTACTTGAGAGGTTGAGGGTAGGATTAAAGATACTTATCCTGACTTGGTAGATGGTATGCTTTACCTTCTTGTTTGATTTGTTGTGTACCTAATCGTAATTTCGAGGACGAAATTCTTTAAGGAGTGGAGTCTGTAGCACCCCAGATTTTTGGTAACATTATGTAGAATATTTAATTAGCTAAATTAAATAAAATAATGTGTTGATTAGGGGATTGAGATTTGATTTTATTAAAGGGGTAGCCGTGCCATTTAACAATGAATTAAAATGAGTGTTAAATGAATTAACGGAGGGATAGAATAGGAAAGATGCCATTCCTATATCCTTCAAATCTTGGCCATGTAAAAATATACACGATCATTATCATTCTTAAATTTGAAAGCTTAAGGTCGGCCACAATTAACAAGGAAAAAGAAGAAGAAAAGTTAGGAAGAAGCTTAAGCAAATCAAATCTATTCATATCTCAATCTCTTTAATCACAAAGGCTAAGGTGAGTAATGGTTTACATCTCATTTTTGGTTATGCTTTTGGTTTTAAGATGAATTTCAAATATTTTGCAATGATTTGCTATGTTTTTGAAGGATGAAATGTTTATATATACTTATTGATGAATTGTGGTTTTTTCATATTGAATTTATGATGTGTTTTAAGGAAAAACCCTATTAAATGACATCCTTTTGCCTTGCGAATTTTTATGAGGATCAAAAATGTTACTTTGGAGATGGATTTCAATTTTTAGAATTTTTGGAATTACCGTGAATTTTAAATGAATTTTCTAGTAAAGAAAATGATAATTCGGGTTATAAATTATTTACGGGAAATAAAATATGGTTTGGGTCTGAAATTTTTATATGTTAGAAAACATATTAAAGGATATTTTCTGAAATTTTCCAGATTTTTCCTAAGAGTTTCAATAGGTATATAAAATTATTTAAGGTATGAGACTTAAATGTTTTATATGTTTTAAAATGGAGAAGGGGCTTTTTGTAAATAATATGAATTTGTTAATTCTGGAAAATGGCAGCACCTTTTAAAAAGTAACATGGAAACCAATCATATTTAGACAGGCAAAGCAGGTTAGGTACAGAAGAAATAATTTAAAAGTATAAATAAATAGGTTTTTCACTGTTTTGTCTCCTTCGGCATTAAGTTCTGCCTCCATACTACCGCCTCCGACACAGTCGAAACCAGTGCACATAGTATCAGGAAACTGGTACTTATTGAATTAGATGTGGGCGAAAGGTATAGGGTCAAAACCATAGGTTTCCGAAAGGGTTGATGCTTTCTTTTGCTTTTAAAGAAAAATGCGTCTGCTTGCTTTCGACTAAGATGCTTTCTACTTGGTTGGGTTCGATGGGTCAAATGGTTTAAAAGAAAATGGTTCGATTAGGTTGCATCTTTGTTTTAAATGAATGCTTTCGAATAGGTCGAAACACCAAGCTACAGCCTTTTACCTTTCGATCTAGTAGCTTTCGAAGGGATTTTTTGTTTTAGAAATTCTGTCCATCTCTCCAATGCTTTCAAAGGGATGGTTTCGACGCCATCACTTCATTACTTATGAAATAGTTTCGAAGTGGTTGCTTTCAACTCAAATGTTTTAAGACCCTTTTTTCTATAAGTAAAGTAAAATCCAATTTGGTTTCGAAAGAGATGATTTGAATAATTTCAAAAGGAAGTTTTTTCGACTTTAGTGGAGTTATGTCCTTTTGCTCTACTTGAAGGCATAATTCAATGGTTTCCACCATGACGTTTTCAAAGGGTTTCGAAGGGGTTAACTTTGAAGGGTTTTGAAAGGTATCTACGTGTTTTAAATTGCACCCAATGTGTTTGAAAGGTTTAATTTTATTGCTTTCGAAAGGTTTTAAAAGAGGTTTCGAAGGGGTGGTTCCCCAGAGGTTTCGAAGAAGTCGAAAGGTGTTGTTTTCTGATTGGTTTCAAATGGTTTCGAAAGGAAAGGTTTTTCAAGGGTTTCAAAAGATAATATTTAAAGGTTGTAAAAGAAAGATGTCAAAGGTTTTTAAAGCTTTCGAAAGGATCGATTTTGTATCAACGAAATAACCTTCAAGGATTTCGAAAAGGTGTTTAAAGGGTTTAAATAACAATTTTGAATGTATTGAATAGGCAGTATAGCCTAAGTATTTTCAAGTTAAAAGGGTTTTGACTTGTTTTGGAAGGATAGTCAATCCTCATTAAAACTTATCAACATTATTTTGAGTAAAGTATATATATCATGACAAAATGGCTTAGAGTAAAGCTAAAGATATATTTTCCTTGTATATATATGATTTGAAGGACTAAATCATTATGAAAAACGTTTTCAAGGAAAATTTAAAGGGTAGTTAACCCTAAAAAATATTTTGGACAGTTAGTCCATTTTGTAGGCTGTCGGCCTAAATTTTGGAAAGTTACTCCATTTTGATTCGGACAGTTAGTCCACTTAACGGTAGTTGGCCTAGTTTTATGGACAGTTAGTCCATTTTAGCATAATGGACCTTGCTATTGTTTTTATAACAAATAATCCTTTTGTTAGCATAATGGACCATGCTAATTAAGTTATGGGCGGATAGCTCGTATATTACATGTTTTACGAACAGTTAGTCCATTTATTAGCATAAAGGATATTGCAATTTTGATATAATCAGTTTGGTTGCAGGAAAGGATTTGCAAAATATATATGTTTTGAAAACGATATTAGTGAGGGGAAACCCGTTCCACTAAGCGGCGTGGTCTCGCTTAATCTCAGTAAACCGAGATGTAACAGAACTATTCGTACCAGGCTTTGTGTTTGACTTGAAGTTTTGTTTCCCCTTAAACTCTTGAGTATGCATAATTGATTTGAGTGGGCCGAGGTTGAAGTTTTCAAGTTTTAGTATTTTGGCGACTAAAGCTTCCAAAGATGAGTAGGTTGCTGACGGATAGCTAATTAGTATTATAGATTATTCTATTTATTTTTCCGCTGTGTATGTTAAGTCAGATATGATAATATTTCTCTAATTAACCAAGCAGACATCGTGATATGTCACTCTTGGTGTATTTTGTAATTATATTTTTAATCATCGCCTGGGAAATGTTAAGAGATTATGTAACATGCATATGAATTATTGTTTTGAAATGTAATCAGCTAAATGTTGTTTTTTTAAATTTGTGTCTTTATTCATATTCATGTGCTTCTGATATGATGGATATCGTTATCATTTCTATATTTTGTCACCATAAGTTAATACTATGGACGACTGCAGCCTATGTAATGCTTAGCTTTTGGCCTCTAGATACAAGATGTTACATTGAACCTCCTCGACTGGGGGCACAATAGGGCTATCATTTCCGCCTTCTTATTCAACAGCATTTCTTCACGGTACAATGTTTCCTAGAAGTCCGGTGTCGCGACCCTCTTCCAGCAACCCGAAAAGAGGTAAACACTCATCAGTTATAAGTGATCTAATGTCCCTGCCTTCGATTAGGGTGGCGCGGTGTTAGGAACTGGAGATAGTGGTTTTGATGAAAACAACCTTTGTAACATACTTTATTATAATTTATATACTAACACTATTGTCTAGATATGTATGAATATTATTATACAGGATATATATAAGGCAGATAATGATTATTGAAGGCTGCACAGTATCAAAATCAAGAATGAAAAAAATCAAGTTTGAAGACTCATGAGTATCAAGATCAAGATTTCAAGATATGTGTCTAATTTTTTGTTAAAACTTCATAATAGCATGGAAATCTTCATTTCGAATTTCATTTGGGATGGAACCCATTCTACCTTCTTAGTGGCTTACAAACCGATGATAAGTAGCTTACAAACCTATGACAAGTGGCTTACAAACCCACGAACATCCTGGTTTTGTATAAGTTCTCGAGTCCTGATGTGATGAGATATTCTGTAGGAAGAAGCTTGCAAAACTACTTCAAAATGGTTTTTCAAAATGATTTTCAAAATTGCTTTTCAAAATATTTTAGCCTTAAAATTATCCTTTCGAAAGATTTTTCAAAAAGATGTTTTAGTCTTAAAATATTATTTGTTTTTGTTTTAAAATAAACTCTTGTTTTAAACTTCATTTTCAAAAACAAATTTTACATTGTTTTTTTACATAGAGATGTCGACATCATGGGATACCCCTGTCGACATGGTGGCTGTTGAATTCAAAAGTTTCAATTTTCAAAAGAAGCGTCTATTCATTTAAATCTCTTCACAAATGGTTATGACCGTTGGTTCTTTAAAAATAGGCTTCGCAAACGAATTTTTTAATCATCTATTTTCATATTTTCTTCACTTCTTCTTCTCTCCAAATCCATATTCTATAATTTTTCATATTTTTAAGATCGTGCCGAAATTCTGTCAAATTCTCAAGTAAATCAAATTAGAATCTCATTCTTATTTATTATCTACCCTCTCTCAAAGATCAAAATGCTATTCAGAGTTATAGGATCAATTTGTAATCAAAAGTTTATTGAGCCTCTCTATAAGGTGTGGTTGTGCCTGGAAATCAATTGGGTAATCTTGTGGCTCGTGAATCAAGAGAGTTTGTCCCGGACTCGTGTGACAGGAGGGTACCTCACGGCCTTTAGAAATTAAGGAATGTAATCTCGACTTGGTATAATAAAATTTGTATGAGGTGATTTGCCTTGGTACAGGACTAGATGTAGGGTAACTTCGAACCAGTATAAAATCCGATGTATTCTTTCCCTTTACTGCTTTTTATTTACTTTCTGCTTCTGTGTTTGATTCTGTGATTTTTCTGTGATTAAGTTCTGCATTTGTTTATATCATAACTTTAGATTAGTCCGTATAAGTCTTAGAATCCATTAAACACTATTCACCCCCTCTAATGTTAAATTAACCCGAAGATCCTTAATCCGCACTCCCTTTCAATTGGTATCGGAGCATAGGTTTTCATAGTTTTTGTAATCTGAAACTTGAAAAGTTAAAAATGGCATTTTTAGGAAATTTTGTTAATACTAGTTTGAATTTATGCATTTCATCAAAGTATCATAAGTCTGCATATAGTTTTTATGAAAAATCAAGTTATCTACCGAATTGGTTTGTTATGTAGGAATAGACATGTTACATGGCTTTTGAAGAATCAACAACCAATGGACAAACAGAGCAAATTGAGAAAGATAAATGGATACTTGATAGTGCCTGCTCAAGATATATGACTGGAAATCCGAGATACTCAATGACATTATATATCAAGATGGTGGATTGGTCAACTTTAGAGATAACTCAAAAAGATATGTGGTTAGCATCGACATTGTCGGTAATTCTAAAACTCCTATTATTTCTGATATTTTGCTAGTTAGGAATTTAAAATATAATTTGCTTAGTATAAGTCAACTATGTGATAAAGGATTTAAAATTAAATTTGGAAAGGATAAGTGTCACATGGAAGATAATAGGTAAAATATTATCTTTGAAGGAATTAGGAAGAAAAACATTTACATTCTCAGTATGAAAGTTTCAAATGATAACTTATGTCTTTTAGCTAATACAAGTGACCGTTGGATTTGGCACAAAAGATTTGGTCATTTAAATTTCAAACTTTTATCTAGGTTATCAAAACTTGACTTAGTTAGAGGTCTTCCTAAGTTAAACATTAAAGTAGATAGTATGTGATGCTTGCCAATTAGGAAAACTTAAGAAAAGTTCATTTAAACTAAAATATATGATTTCTACTTCTAAACCTCTAGAATTACTTCATTTAGATTTATTTGGTCCATCTCAAGTTCAATCAATTATCATAATTAATATGTTTTTGTAATTATAGATGATAATTCTAGATATACTTGGACAATTTTTCTTAAACTTAAAAGTGATGCATTTGAATTATTTAAAAAATTTCCTAAAAGAATTCAAAATCATCTTTCTTTAAAAATAAAAACTATTCGTAGTGATCATGGTGGAGAATTTGAAAATGAAAATTTTGAGAATTTCTGTAATCAAAAAGGAATTATTCGTAATTTCCCATTTCCAAGAACTCCATAACAAAACGGATTGGTAGAACGTTAAAATAGAACGAATTCAAGAGTGTGCTAGAACAATGCTTTCTGATAGTAACTTACTTAATAACTTTTGGGCTGAAGTAGTCGCTACAGCATGTTATATATTAAATAGGATTTTAATTCGACCATTAACTAATAAAACACCATATGAGTTACTTTACAACAAGAAACCCATAGTAGCTTATTTTAAAGTTTTTGGTAGTAAGTGTTTTATTCTTACAAAAGATAATTTAGATAAATTTGAACCTAAATCCGACAAAGGTATCTTTATCAGATATTCTAATAGAAGTAAAGCATTTAGAGTTTATAATTTAAAAACTACCACTATTAAAGAAACAATGCATGTATCTTTTGATGAAAATTTCAAAGATATTGTACAAATAGAATATGAAGAAGATTTTGTAATTTAAATAATGAATCTAATGAAACTAATAGTGAAATCATTCAGCCTAATAAAAGAATTAGGCTATTAAGAGATCGTCCTGTAGAAAATGTACTAGGAAATATTGAATCTATAGTTAAAACAAGAAATCAACTAAATACTGTGAGTAATGTAGCTTTTATATCAACTATTGAACCTAAAAATCCAAAGGAAGCATCATCTGATGATTCATGGATTCTTGCTATGCAAGAAGAATTGAATCAGTTCACCAGAAATGATGTTTGGACTCTTGTCACTAGACCTGAGGATAAAAGTATAATTGGAACAAAATGGGTTTATAAAAATAAAATGAATGAATTTGGCGAGGTCGTAAGAAATAAAGCTCGTTTAGTTCGTGCAAGGTTATTATCAAGAAGAAGGAATTGATTATGACGAAATCTTTGCACCCATAGCAAGACTAGAAGCTATCAGGATTCTACTTGCTTTTGCAAACTACAATAATTTTAATTTATATGAAATGAATGTTAAAAGTTCTTTTCTAAATGGTTTTGTAAAGAAGATGTTTATGTTGAACAACCTCCATTTTCTGAAGATAATAAATTTCCAAATCATGTATATAAATTAAAGAAAGCTTTATATGGTCCGAAACAAGCTCCTAAAGCTTGGTATGAAAGACTAAGATCTCACTTACTACAATCTGGTTTTCAAATCGGTAAAATAGATACAACTTTTTTTATTAAAAGTAACAAAAATGATAATCAACTAGTACAAATATATGTAGATGATATCATATTTGGATCAACTAATAACATAATGAATAAAGAATTTTCAGATATAATGACTAAAGAATTTGAAATGAGTCATATGGGAGAACTAAGTTTCTTCTTATGACTTCAAATCAAACAATTAGATAAAAGAATTTTCATTAGTCAAGAAAAATATGCTAAGGATTTAATTAATAAATTTGAACTGACCACTTCTAGTGGAAAACCAACTCCAATGACAACTAGTGTAGCTTTAAGTAAAGAAAATAAATCAAAAGATGTTGATCTAATATTATATAGGGGAATGATTGGTTCGCTACATTATATAACAGCAAGTCGTCTTGACATCATGCATAGTGTCTGTCTCTGTGCAAGATACCAATCTCAACCTAAGGAAACTCACTTAAAAGCCGTTGAAAGAATTTTAAGATATGTAAAACATACTTTAGATTATGGTTTATTTTACCCTAAAAACGACGTATTTGACTTAATTTTTTACTGTGATGCTGATTACGTTGGTTGTAAATCAGATCGAAAAAGTACAAGTGGATCTTGTCACTTTCTAGGACGTTCTCTGGTTTTTTGGTTTAGTAAGAAGCAAATACTGTATTCTTGTCAACAACTGAAGTAGAATATATATCTGCTGCTTTGGCTTGTTCTCAAGTTATATATATGCAACAAACTTCAAAAGATTTTGGATTAACTATACCTAAATCACCAATTTATTGTGATAATACTAGTGCAATAAACTTATCTAAGAATCCAACTCATCACGCTATAACAAAACATATTGATATTGGACATCATTTTCTTAGAGATAATGTAAGTAAAGAAGTCGTAAGTCTTGAATATATTAATACTGGAAAAAAAATTGCTGATATATTAACCAAACCATTAAATGAATAAAAATTTACTAAATTTAGAAGAGATTAGGGATATGTTCATTAACTGAAATATAAATTATAAATTATACAAGTATAATTAATAATTAATATAAATAAAAATTTCTCAAAAATTACACTAGGAATGTCGACATGACCCATCCCCCTATGTCGACATACTAGCCGTGATCTTCAAATTTAAATTTCCCTCTAAAATTAGTAATTAAGTTATATTTTTATATATTTTGACTTTTACTCCTTTTCTCTGTTCTATTCTCTGTAACAAACTTCTAAAATAGTAAATTAATTGCTTCCTCTTCTAATAATGAACCTTCTTCACCCACTTCTCCTCATTCTAGTCCTTTTCAACGATCCACACACGTACGAGTCATCAAATTGCAAGAGAAGATGAAAGATTTTCTTGAAATGATGACGGAGATTAAAATTAGTCAACTGCGAATGGCAAGAGAACAAATAGGCAAGGCATAATCCTTAGGAATCTACAAAAATTCCTTATGGATAACCATGCTGATCCCATTGTTATTGAAGAATCATCATAAGCTATGGATTCTGAAGAAGAAGAGCCTTTAGAAGAACCACAAGAGGATCAAGAAGAAGAACATCCTCTGCTAAATCCAGATGTTCATATGGATGAAGACGATGATGTGATTTGCATTGGAGAGGTCCTTTTTGGCACTAATGGGAACTTGGTTGAACAACATGGAAACTTTGGTCTCCACTGTCAAAATTGTTCAATCTATAAATCACCAAAGTTAAGGGTCCTCGTTAAGCTTTTCTGTTTTTCTCTTTCTTATTTGTATATTGATCTGTTAATTTGTATATAAGTATTATCTTAAGATTCTTCTAAAAATAATCTTCGATGTATAGAAACATGAATTCTAGTTAAGATGTTATATTATTATGTCATATGTTTGTTCATCTCTTTTTCTATTAAGTTCAGTATTTATAGATTATTTTTTTGTTGATGACAAATAGGGAGAAAGTTATAAAAAATAGTAGGCTTGGAGTAAGAGGGAGTTGTTGGAGTAAGGGGGATTTATGGTACGATCTAAGTGGTAAGTATATTTTATAGGGTTGTCATCATCAAAAAAGGGGAGATAGTGGTTCTACTGACAACAACCTTTGTAAGTTATTTTATTATAACTTATATACTAACACTATTGTCGAGATATGTATGAATATTTATTACATAGGATATATATAAGGAAGGTACTGATTATTGAAGACTATACAGTATCAAGAACAAGAATGAAGAAATCAAGTCTGAAGACTCATGAGTATCAAGATCAAGATTTCAAGATATGTGTCTAGTTTTTTTTGTTAAAGCTTCATAATAACATGGAAATCTTCTATCCAAATTTCATTTGGGATGGAACCCATTTCTACCTTCTTAGTGGCTTACAAACCCACGACAAGTAGCTTACAAAACTACGATAAGTGGCTTACAAACCCATGAACATCCTAGTTTTGTACAAGTTCTCGAGTCCTGATGTGATGAGATATTCTACAGGAAGAAGCTTGCAAAACTGCTTCAAAATGGTTTTTCAAAAATGATTTTCCAAATATTTTAGCCTTAAAATTATCTTTTCAAAAGATTTTTCAAAAAGATGTTTTAGCCTTAAAATATTATTTGGTTTGTTTTAAAATAAACTCTTGTTTTAAACTTCATTTTCAAAAAAAAATTACATTGTTTTTTTACATAGGGATGTCGACATCATGGGATACCCCATGTCGACATGGTGGCCATTGAATTCAAAAGTTTCAATTTTCAAAATAAGTGTCCATTCATTTAAATCTCTTCACGAATGGTTATGACCGTTGGTGCTTTATAAATAGGCTTCACAAACGAATTTTTTAATCATCTATTTTCATATTTTCTTCACTTCTTCTTCTCCACAAATCCATATTCTATAATTTTCATAATTTTAAGATCATGCCGAAATTCTGCCGAATTCTTTAGTGAATCAAATTAGAATCTCATTCTTGTTTGATTCTCTGTCCTCTCTCGAAGATCAAAGTGCTATTCAGAGTTATAGGATCAATTTGTAATCAAAAGTGCATCGAGTCTCTCTATAAGGTGTGGTTGTGCCTGGAAATCAATTGGGTAATCTTATGGCCAGTAAATCAAGAGAGTTTACCCCCGGACTCTTGAGACATGAGGATACCTCAAGGCCTTTAGAAATTGAGGAATGTAATCTCGGCATTGGTAGAATAAAAATCTATACGAGGTGGTTTGCTTTGGTATAAGACTGGATGTAGGGTAACTCTAAACCAGTATAAAATCCGGTGTGTTCTTTCCCTTTACTGCTTTTTATTTAAATCCTGCATCTATGTTTGATTCTTTGATTGTTCTATGATTAAGTTCTGCATTTGTTTATATCATAACTTTAAATTAGTCCATATAAGTCTTAGAATCCATTAAACACTATCCCCTCCCCCCTCTAGTGTTAAATTAGCCTTTGAGATCCTTAATCTGCACTCCCTTTCACGCGGATCACAGATACCGCCCTTGAATACTTATCGCCTTTGAGTCGTGGATGGACATCTGCAAATTTTCAAAGTATTTGTTAGTTCACGATATGACTTGGGCTTAAGAATTTGAAAATAAAGCGAAGGCAACATTTATGTCCTTCCAACCATCGCCTTGAAAAACCGGGCGAACAATGAACATAGAACCATTCATGCTTAAAGACACCAAGCTTGTTCCGAGCACCAGTAAGAACTTGATAGTTGGGCGCGCGCTCGAGGAAAGTATAAGGAAGACTTCTCATTGCTTAAAATTGTGGATGAACCGGATGTCTTCAGGAGATTATGGATGGAATAGAACATCCATAAATAACAAGAAGGTACCATGTAGGAAAGTGTAGCTGTTCGGATGTAGTTGAGCAAGAGCTATACCCAGATAATGTAGAATCTCTTGTATAAATGAGTTGAAAGGCGGTACACATCCAGCCCAGCATATAAATTTATTACAAGACGTATACCCCTCTAGGGGCAAGTAGGCCTTGTTATTCCCTGAAGGGCATAGAATATCTCCAAATGGGATCCTATGTTTAGAGCACAACCTACGGAGAGTGGCCTCACCAATTCTAGAGGCTTGGGAGTCTACCGAGTCATCTAGAAATACAGCACCTTCTAAAGTATCAGAGGAAGGATCTATCTCTTCCACGGGAAGGATGGGAATGTCAGAAAAGGTTAGCTAATAGACTAGGACTCTTCAGTTTCTCAACTTATTGTTCTGGAGAAAGTCTACCGTATATGGGTTTGAGCTCGAATCGGCATCTGGATTGTTATGCTGTGAAGATTGTCTGGAAGACATTGCAGCTAAACGCCCTGATATCTAGAGTCCATATCAACTAAACTCAGTAGATAATTAAGATTAGAAAATTTTACCTGTCTCCCCATGCTAAGTGTAACTAGTGTGGTGTAATATCATGCAGTGCGAAGATAAAACAATTCAAAATTAAGAGAAAAATAGCGACGAGACTATGGATTCCAATTAGAGTGACAGTCATTGCAGACTGTCTCAACTAGCGTTTAAATTGATCGATTGTGTAAGCTTTAGGATCGACCATCGGCATGTTAAAGTATAAAGTTTATTATTGAAGTCCATATGTTGAATTTTAGTTCATATTCAAGTTCAAAGTCTGATATGCAAGTCCTATTTTCGATAAACTTCATATGTTCAAGTTCATTAAGATGGGATTAGTTCTAATTGTTTATGCAAGATTATATGGATTGGTTTGCTCAAGTGTTCACGCTCGATTCAAAAGCCTAAAATTGGCTAATTCCCCTTTGCCGACCCCTCCTTACTCCAAAACATCAACAACCAATCCCATAGTCAAACATTTCATAGTCGATCCCTCTATCCCATTTATGAACCAGTCCTTACACATCGGTATACGACCGATCCCTTCCTGCACCTAACCACGAACGATCCCTCTCATAGCCATTGCACAAATCCCTATACATAGCATTTCTCATTCTTCACTTCAACCTTTTACACCAATCCATCCACTTATCAAATTTCCACGAATCTCCTCCTCCTTTTTCTACTTCACCATTTAACCGACACTGTTTTTTTCTCGTCCACCTCGTATCCTCCCAATTTAACCCATGCTCAAGAAAATTGGCACAACCGAACCCATCATCTCATCATGAATCAAAGTTAAATGCAAATTGAAAACCTACCTAAATGTATGAATACGATTGTTACTCGAGGGGAGATTTGGATTTCGATTCAAATCGAAGGCAGAGTGGTACCCTAAAGCAGGAGAGGATGGTGGATCTAAATTTAGAGGCGATAATTGATTTGAAGGGAAGGGTTCAGAGTTAAAATGGGAGGAGAGGGTTCGGAGGCAAACTTGGAGGAAACAAAAGCAACTGAGCTAATGAAGTAATGTGAATAAGGGAGGCATGGAGAAGAAAAATATTGGCTTATGTATAGGGCTTGAGGGTTCAACTCGCCTTCCTCTGCTCCATGAAGCCAAAAAAGATTAGGTCCCTAACATAAAAGGGGATCGGTATGATCCCTCGACTTGGGGATCCAATCCGATCCTTGTAAACATTAAAAAAAGATGGGAGAGAAAGAGATCGGCTAGAGGAATTCCTAGCCCTATTTTAAAAATTATATATAATAAATAAATAAATATAAGTGCAATGAAATTGCATCTAATTCAATGAAAATTGGTCATGACCTATGAGCATGCAAACATATCGGGGAGCCAACGACAAGAATGTGTACCTGAACATGCATGTGTATATTTCGAAAATTCAATTTTTAAAATCGACAGAAATTTAATTCTCACCTGAAGCTTACAAAGAAGAAACTGGATAAGATCGCCAAAGCTTACTTACCCCATAGAATCGGACACAGATAGCAATTGATGGAATACCATCCTGAATTTATACTATTGGAAATCGATCAAGTGTCATGATGATTAGAAAGAGGTACAACACTTTGGGAAAATAATTCAACGGAAGGATAGCAATTATTCAGAAAACTGGATGGATTTCTTTCCGTCAACTCTAACTTGCTTCAATTCAAAGCATGTTATGTTCGACACAAGATGTACTTTGGGGGGCAAGTGTTATCTGGCACTTTGAGTCAGCTATATCCGAACTGAATGGACAAGTTATCATTAAGGCCAGTAGCCCAGAGCGATGATTGTGGGGTCCAAAAATCAAGTACAAATGATAATATAAAGCAGTAATCGAACGAAATCAAGAGATATGCTCTAAAAATGTTCTAACTATAGAATATATATACTATTCTAGAAAAGGGATCGGGTATGATCCCTCTCTACCGAAGGGATCAGATTACTTTAGCTAAACGGTGCAACTCAACTAAAAACGATTGATATCTCAAAATTCAAAAGTCAGATACAAATGAAACTTTAGGAACAAGAAGACGGGACCTAGGGAGTCCACCCTAGGAGTTGCACCCCAAAAACCACAAACAAGAGGGATCTGCTCTATTCCCTCTGGGAGGATTAGCCAGAATTAGACTGCACAGCACAGTGCAACAATGCTCAATCAATAACTCAACATCTACAAGTCCAATCAACATGAAACTTAGAGGATAAGTGCATCACAACATAAAGAACCACTCATAGGAATCGCAGCCACTAAATCCACCAAGGTAGGGATCATCCCCGATCCCTCTTCCTTGGGATTTATGTCTTGTGATCCTTCCTGTGGGCTTCTATGGATCTGGAGAGCCTTCTGCCCCTGATATTACGCCGTCTTCCTCTATAAATACGGAATTGACTGTTTATTTTCGAGGACTATACATTGCTTGTTGCTTTTACTCTTTTGTAACCAAGGATTTTCATCTGATCCCTCTTGTAATCAGTTTACAAAGTGATTAATAAAGTCATCTCTTCAAAGTGGACGTAGGCAAACAACGTCGAAACAATATAAACTGACGTGTCTCTGTTATTTGCTTATTTCTTATTGCTTTATTGCTACATTCCCTCTGTTTACAGTTATTATTCTTTATTTATTCCTCCATAAAATCTCTATTGGGTGTTTGTGCCAATATTTGGTGCAAACACAAGCAATCTCCAATCACTGAAATATTGAGGCAGACCCGAGTGTAGTGAAAAATACACATCCGAGTCAGAACTAAAAATTCTCACCTAAGTTAACTCAATATTATGTGAAATATGGGTGCAAATAACTTAAGAGATTTAAGGGATTTTCCATCTCTAAGGATCCGCTAAACTATCCATATATTGTAGATACGATACATAGGTAATGTCCATCAGTAATGTAAATATTAAAATAGCATTAAGACTTTACATTAACCCCCCTTAACATATTTTTATGCATATAGTCTATGCAAGTCTTGTAACATAACCTATAATTTCATTAGCCAGTAAGTCCCCTGTAGGTATAGTACTAAAACAAAGTGGTAATGGTCTCGCATAGGGATAATCGTATGATAAAGCACGTGAGGCAATGTCCTAGGTAGGATGCTCCCGTTTGCCTTCCCTGACTGGTCATAACCCCTAATGCCCGATCGCATCCATCTATCCAAGATCAAGATGCACCAATCAAGTCAAAATAAAGATAGTAATATGAGGGAAAGATGTCTGCTAGGGGTACCTAACCTCATTGGCTAGGTATAGCTCATGTTTTAGTCATTTCAAATTGACACAAGTATCAGGATCATCCATTATCGTTCTCTTAATTCATTCCAATGAACTTTCACCAATTCAACCTCTACATTCTGAATAACATCCACCACTTATATAGTTATTAAAGTAGCTCTGGTAAATAATAAAGAGTATTCCATTATACGGCCTCAGTCTCTTTAATAACCAATCGATCGTTTTATAAAAGTATGTCCTTTTGTCATTTTAACTTTTACAGAAAAGTCCATATAGAATTTCAAAAAGTATTCAGCATAAAACGTTCTTCATTTTACTTAATTAATCTATAGAAAAATTTTCAAAAATTTACAGAAATATTTAATATTTTTCATAGTCGAAATACATCGGATTTCAAACTAATTAAATTATAAAAATCTTTAAAATTCATGGAAAATTTCCAAATTAAATTTCAGAGTTCTAAAAACATCTTTTTATAATTTATAATAAATTTTCAAATTTTTCTAAATCGATTAATAATTTTTCCAAATTTTCAAATGACTAATTTCAAAGATTAAATTATTAAAATTATTATATGACCGATATATATAGGTCCCTTTATCAAATATTCTCAAAATAATATGCAGGAGCTATAAAAAAGTTTCAGGTTAATTTAACATTTTTACAAATTTTCAAATTTCCCATAATCCCATTTTCAAAGAATAAAATATAAAATTATATGATGACAGAATTCGGTTTCTTTAAAAAATATTTTTTACTTTAGTGCAAGGGAGGTATAGAAAAAATTTCAAGTTAAAATGATACAACTTTAAAAAATGTCTATTTTTCAAATTTAATTTAATAATTTATTCTAAAAAATCTATACATAAACTCTCTACCCACTTTTAGACTATCCTGTTCAAAATATCATTTCTTTTAACATATCGAAAATTTAGAATTAAACATATTCATTTGTGAAAAAAATTCATATATAGATAAAACATTGTTAAGTTTAGATTTTCTATTCTAAGGCCAAAACAATAAAATTCAGTTTTAAAACTATTTATTTCAGTACCAAATGTCAACGACATTTGATTTATATTATTTAACAATACAGTAAAACAATATAGCATCCATAAATAATCAATGATAATAAGGCGTAATAGAGTGTCAATAGGATGTTATAATAATCAATAAATTTGAATGGAAAGGAATAGTAAATCACAAACATTACAATACAATCATATCAATCATTCAACAATACAGTTAATCAACATAACATCTATCAAGCATCAATTTAAATTTTATATCTAAAATCCAAACAATCATTTCAACTAGTGTACTAATTTCCAAAACTTACATGAAAGCTAGTTTTAGAAATTAAATCATAAAATACTTTAAACGCCGAATTAAATATAGTTTCCTTCATTGTATATTTTTATTATAATGTAAATAAGCTACAAAAAAATTCCAAGTCAAATAATTATTTTTATAAAAATACATTTTCTAATAGATCTATTTTCTAAAATAAATTATAAAAATATCTATATGACCGAATTTAATATAAGTTCAATTACAAAATATTTTTTATTTTATAAAATGAAGTTATAGAAAATTTCTTAATCCATTTTTAATATACTTTTTAATAACATCTATTTTCTCCATTCGGAATTCAAATTTTATAAACGAATTTCAAAACAACTTTTTGAAAAAAATAATTTGAGAAAATTTATAGAATTTTATTCTTTACAACCTATAATTTTTTTAGAAATAAATACTTTCATTTGTGAATTTTTTCAAATAAAGACGAAATGGCAATTTATTTGTCAAAATCATAATTTTGGCCAAAATGATAAAACTATAAATTATAACTTATTCCACATATCAATATAAGATGTCCAAGGGTTTTATCATACTATTTGATGTATCATAATATCAATATTACAACTAATATAAGTTCAATAATTCAACAGGGTTGTAATGGGTGTATATCACAATCAACAGTGTAATACATTTCATCAATTTATTAACGGAAAATTTTTCAAATGAGGCTTGGCTTAGAAATTAATTTCACAAATCGGCTTAGAGGAATACTAATTGCAAAAATAGGACTCATTTCCATATGGATTGCACAAGCTATATTTTTAAAAAAATAAAGCTTGCGCATTCCGTATTTTGCGCAAGCTTTATGTATATAGCTTGCGCAATCCATATTTGCGCAACCTATTTATTTGTAGCTTGCACATATATAGGATGCACAAGCTAGATGCGCAAGCAATAATTCGGACTTCAAAATTCCAGCAAGCATAAATTTCATCCTCATTTCTCAAATCCCTCTCCTTCTTCTCAAAATCCATCCCACTCCCCAATTCAACCCAACTATTTTCCCAAATCAGACCTCTCATTTAAATTTTCAACCAAGCATTTGCTAAATTCTATATGAAAGACTCTTCTTCAACTTCACAAAAAAGGTAATATTTTATGTTGTTCAAATTGTTGTTCAAATTTTTTATTTTTATTGTTGTTGAAAATTAATAGTTACTGTTGTTGGTGTTGATAATTACTAGGTAAGGGTGTTGTTATTGTTGAAACATTAGTTAATGGTTAGTGAAATTGGACAATCTAATTGATAGGTTAATGTTTTATTTTTTATTTTGAAGGTAGACATGGTTGTTTGGAAGATTGATGATGAAAAGTTGATGAAACATTGTGATGTACTTGTAGCACAAATCGATACTACGAGCTCAAGTCATATTGACGTTGATGTTGATCATGTTCCGGAGAAAGGGTTAGAAACAATACCACGTAAATTCCATTCTCGACCATCAACCTTATTTTCGTGAAGTTGTTTCTAACGAAAGATTCGGTCATCAAATTCACATGGATGGAAATATGCTGACGCCTCTACATCATGTTGGTCCATCCATGCCACGGGGGAAACGACCACATCCAAAATGTTATTGTGGAGATATGTGTGTAGTTGTTGTTTACGGAAAGCAAAATAATGTCGGGCGAAGATTTTTCGATCATAGTTTGTATAATGAACACAGACTGAACCCTCATGAAGTTGATTGCTGTAAGTATTTTAAATGGATTGATCAACCAGTGTGCGAAAGGGGACTCGAGTATACTTACGAATTGCAAGCCAAAATCAAGCATTTCAAAACGATGAATGAAGAACTAAGGGAAACCAGTTAGAGGCCAAGATTTCGATAGTCATTTGGGCCTAGGAGAACGTTGTCAATTTTTGGTTTTTGTTTAAATGTGGTATCTGAATATGAATTTTTGAGTTGTTTGTTGTTGTATTGTGGGCTATTTAATCAGTTGGATAAACAGTGAAGTGATTTTGGGTTTAAATGTAGTGTAGAACTATAGTCTTGATTCTATTCATGCAATATATTGGTTATGTATTATATTTATATGCTTGCTTGCTTTTGCTTGAAGATTGATTTGACTGCTTCTGGTTGAATATTGCATACGAAAACAAAATCTTCCTGGGAAAAAAGTATTCATTCAACAAATTCTTTTAAGGATTTTATCACCAAATCAAGATTTTGAATGTAGTCTTACAATTGGTTTTGTAGATATGTCAACGGTTCCAACTATATTTTACTATGATGGAGACTTGTTGGTTGATGATGAAAGTAAACAGAGATATGTTGGCGGAAAGCGAAAAGGGTTGAAAATAAAAAAATTACTGTACTTTTGAAAAGCTTAAACAATGGGAATTTGAAGTGACAAAACTCAATCCTCTTGAGTATGATTTAAACTTTGCGGTGAAATAGGTTAGAGATGATGGTTCATCCACTATTGATTTGGAAGATGATGATGATTTGAACTCTACATTTTCAGTTAAAATGAGAGTGATAGAAATATATGTTGCAAAAATAGAACATGTTAATATGTTATAAACACATCCTTCCATTATTTCTGTGCATAAGCATGTACCCACCACAGTTTCAAGAAACACAATGGTCGGCGCATCCTTCTTATTTGACAAGTCATCAAGGCAGGAAGTTTACAAATTTATTGCATGGGTACAGCAGAATTGTTAGAGTATCTTCAAGCACAAAATATGATGCATAACTCTATACATCCAAATCAATTGCAAGCATTGAGAAAGTGAGTAACATTATACTCTAGCACTTGCATTTTGACCTACGTTTATGGAATTTACTCTTATCGTTTTTTTATTCGTAGTGTCGAAATAAATGCAAATGAGAGTGGAGTGCAATTGGATAGCATGCAAGTAGCTTGTGCGGATGATGTAGATAGAAATTGGATTGATCAAATGGAAGTTAACAATGATGCAATCATATATGCAGACACTGAGCAGGTTGATGATGGAAATGTCAAAGATGACCAAATCACATTTGAAGTGTCCCTAGCCAATGATTTATGCACTGCAACAATGATGGTGAAATCGATTATGGAAAATTTCCAATTAGACGTGGAAGTGTTTGGAAGAGAATGTGCTGAAAAAGGACCAAGAGTTGGGTTAATTTTTGAAAGTAAGCAGAAGCTTATTGAACAATGATGTGAATGGGCGATTAAATGTTTAGTTTCTTTTCAAGTTCTGAAATTGCATGCGAATGCACGGTTCGTTGTGATGTGGATGAAACATGTCCTTGGCGAGAGCATGCTAGCCTATCGGTGAGAAAATCTCAAAACTGGTGGAAAATAACAACATATGACGGCGAACACACTTGTTTAAATGCAACCGTCAACTCAAATCATCGAAAGGCAACATCAAAATTTATATGTAGCATAATACTTCCCTTGATTAAAGCTGAAATAAATATGACTGCAATAATAATTCAAGAGACAATGTCAAATATGTTTCACATTAAAGTAAGTTATTCTCGAGAATGGCATGGACTACAAAAGCAGTTGCATTAATTTATGGAGACTGGGAATCGTCATACATAGAATTGCCACAATATCTTCGACCCCTGCAACGTACCAACATTGGAACTGTATATGATGTTATTCAAATTCGTGGTATTATTTATGGTGCTTTTTGGGATTTCAGACCTTCTATTGATGGTTTCAACCACTGCCGACCTGTATTGTCTACTGATGCCACTCATTTATGTGGAAAGTATCTAGGTACATTACTAGTAGCTACTGGTGTAGACATAAATGAAGGTTTTTTCCATTAGCTTTGCTATTGTACAAACAGAGTCTTTGGAAATATGGAATTGGTCTATTCATTGCATATGGAATTATATTCCATCTGTACGTACTAGATGTATTACATTTATCTCAGATCGTATGAATGGAATTCCATGTGCGCTAAGAAAATCTTGGCCAATTTAACATCATCATTGCTATTGTATTCGTTATATTAAAGAAAATTTCAAGAAAGTAGGGTTTGGTACGAATGTAACAACGAATATGATCTAAAACTATGAGTAATCAAAATTTATAAATTAAAATACTAACCACGTCACACTCTAGTTTTGCTCGGGGAATGTAAGCAACCAATTTCATAGCTAACTTTTTCAAAATGTAACGACGAGTTATTTGCCAATACCAATACTCATACTTGCTCAAAGGTGTCGGGAAATTACGTGCTTGTTCGTCACAATCAATTCTTAAATTCCATAAAGCGATACTTTCCTGAAGGAATCTCATCCAACTACTGGATTATGGGTCTAATGGCACTACAGGATCGGAACTATGATAGTCAAAGCCAAAATGTCTCATCACTCGGTCAGGAGAAAATATTTCAAAGTCCAAAAACTGAATTAGTCTACTCTTAGCGATCCAACCTGCACACGTTTACTCAATGTTGGGATGCCTAAATTTAATCAACAAAGAATATGGTTCCCAGGCCACGACGTCATCGGCTAACAAATCCAAATCATTTCGATAAAATTGTACATTTTTGGGAGTTTCATGCCAACTCCCAGCCAATTCGACCTACACCCAAATGGAAGATAATGATGTTAATCTGTAGAAATTCTTACAGAAGGCCATCTAATAGCAATATAAGACCAGGACCATATTTCAACAATGTTGCAGAACCGCCTAAAACTTTTCTTCTTTGTAAAGCTACGTTTGTCAACTCGTTGTAAAAATAACAAAGTCCAACACTACCCCATGAATGGTAACCACACTTTGCTAAATCTTCCAGAAATGGCAAAAACTTCAAACTCAATCTACCTTTAGTTAGATCTGGAAAAGGACGACAACTTAAAAAGTACAAGATAATAGCATGACTACGATGAAGTATATCAAAATCCTTCGCACCTTCATCTATTCGTTCAGAAAATTCACTTTGAAACCAAGTCACTGCTAGCTCACTTTTAGATTTTACTGCCTCTTTTGGAAGAAAAATATCAAGCAAATCATGACACAATTCTATATAATCAATTTCCAAATTTTGTAAACATACCGGGAAACCATCTGTGCCTAGACCAAACAGAAAGTAGACATCAGCTAGAGTTACAGCCATTTCTCCCACTCTTAAATGAAAAATATTTATCTCAGGTCTCCATCTATCATACAATGTCATAATAAGAAGATAATCTAGTTGAATGTAATTAACTTGCATTACTTTCCAAAACCCTGCTATTCTTAGTTATGTTCCAACCTAGGATCTTTAAAGTCTATTTCTTTAAGCTTGCTTTAATGGTCACAGAGTTTAACTATTTTTACATCCTAATTTATAACAAAGAATTGCAATTAGGAATTCATATTTTCATTTTGGATTAACAATAATTCAATGTGTTTAAAATAAATACCTCCAAAAGCGAGTCATTTTGACTTCTATGATGCTTTTGAAGATAAAGAACATTTCTATCTTCAGGTCTGGGAGACAATTCTACAATATATTCATTCATCCAATTATTCATTCAAAGATCGATTTTCCAACTATGGTTTTAGGAATAATATACTAATAATTAAAATTTCAACTATGACAATAACCATAGACGGTAATTGTCATTGACAACAACAACAATACTTAGTACATTGCCAACAACATTCACTTGTTAATTTAACATCAATTTCAAACAAATTTTTTTACCTCTAATCGCCATGGATGAAAAAATTCCTTCCATTTATAGCTAAAAAAATTAATTACTTTGAGGTATACTCGAGATTAATGTAAATGAGAGGTTTAATTTGGGAAAATGGTTGCGTTGGATTAGGGATGGAATGGATTTTGAGAAAAAGGATAGGGGTTTGAGAAATGAGGATGAAATCTGTGCTTGCTTGAATTTTAAAGCCCGAATTATAACTTGCGCATTCCATATTTGCGAAAGCTATAAATAAAAAGCTTTCGAAAATATGGATTGCGCAAGAAATCCATATTTGTGCAAGCCATATGGAAAAGAGGCCTATTTTTGCAATTAGTTTTCCTTTGAGACTATTTACGAAATTAGTTTCTAGGATGAGCCTCATTTGAAAATTTATCCTTTATCAACATATTATAGGCCTAACATGCAATAAAAAATTAATCAACTTAACTATACATATACATAATATTAATCAACTATCACATACCAAATGTTCAACTAGCAATGATATTCAATTCTAATATTAATTCAAACATAGCAATATAATTTATCACACCATGATGTTGGTTTAATTTGTAGTAGAATTAATAGTATTTCGTGAGTTTAAACATTCACCATTGTACACGAATTTAAAAACTTCATGAAATGGACACGGTAACTAGGATACAGATCTTATTGCACATGAACACTTTAATATGGATCCGATACGAATATTAGTGGACACAAACAATGTATTCATTAGGATCATAATGCCAAAACTTGACTAGCTCAGTGTTTCTCCTATGAGAAGAAGTAGGAAGCCATTGAAGCAATGGTACTTGTCTGGGAGTTCAAGTGAAGTATTTAAAGAGAAAAGCAGTACTCACATGACAACATATCAACTTATTCGCAAAGTAGCGTTCGCGTCCCTTCATAGGTTGATGGTGTGAAGGTGAAGCTGAGGGCCTGACGTGGCTGGGCTTGGCGATGGTGGCTGGGTAGCAGGTCATGTGAAGATGGGCAGGTCAGAGGATGCGGAAGAGATCTGGCTAAGGGTGGGTCACTACAAGAAAGCATATGATTTTCAATGGCTGAAAATAATCGATGGCCGTTGGTAGCGATCAGAAAACCCTGCAAAAAATCGTCGCAAGTTGTCCCATTGCTGCACAGTGTTCCGACGGCTTCCAACAACATTCGACATACAGTTTCCGACAGTTGATGACAGAGAACCCGTTGGCTTACACAGCCGTCGAAGTCACGTGGTCGATCAAAAGGAAGCAACAAAATCACCGCTAGCCATCGGAAGCCATCGGAAATTGTTGACCTGTAAATCGTCGCCAACTGTCGAAAACAATTGGAAAACCTGAAGCATTTTTCCCGAATTCTACTACATGCTAGCCTCATATAAACAATTCAAAAATATAATATAGTCACACACAACCACATATCGATTCAGATATACAATATAATCTCAAATCATACAAATATACTCAAATAACATGAAGAAAATTAAACTAACCATAACTCATATAACACTAAACCAACCAAAACTTCGTTAACATAATATGCATATATGTCGTCATACAATATATGCACTGTGAAACACCAAAAAATCTCATACCATCAACAACTCAAATGTCATCATCAACAACTCACCACCATCAACTCACAAATGTCAAAATGACCATCACCAAATGTACCATCAAATAATATACAAAACAAATCTCAATGCACTATCAAACAAAACTATACAATGTCGAATAACAATAAAACATACCTATTACTCATGTCAATCACCTCCAGAACCTTCGAAACCAGCTGAAGATGGAAAGTGGCCACCATACTGCTGCATTTACTCAGCAACACGCTAGTCCAGTAGCTGTGTCATCTCAATGGCCTACCGACGGTTCTGCTCCTCCACTTGTGCCACTGCGCCACCCTAGCTCTCAATTCCTTGATCTCTGCTAGATCGATCTAAGCTTTGCTTTGACTGGCTTTCCTGTGTTTATCCTGTAATGCTTATTTAATTTAGTAAAAGTTCAGTTACTATAATCTTACTATCGAAGCTACATCATCATATTTTAATTGTTATATCTATAAACTTATTATCGAAACTAAAGCGATGTGAAGTTCTTTAGAACTGAAAGATTACTAAATTGTTATATCTAAATATATTATTCATTACCGCTTGATTGTCAAAACCGTAACGCCTGTTCCATGAAGGTGGATCCAAGACTGACACAAAAATGACATCCTCCTCGTCCGTAGCCAGTTGCTCTCTACCTATTTCCCCCAGGAGTTTCTGCCTTTGTTTCATCCCAAAGAGGTTTCCTAACAGCATCTAATAAATCGTAAGAAAATTTGCTTCAATATTTGGTTCTTCGACATTTACATCGTCGTCATCAACTTCAACAGTAGTGAACATTTATCGTGTTGCATCTTCAACCATATTTTCTATATGATTCGTCATAACAATTTCATTACCAGCCACCTCTAATTCATACTCTGCAGGAGTATGTGCTACAACTTCTCCATGATGATCCCAAGCATAATACTCCGGTAGGAAACCGTATTTGGATAAATGAACTTTTATTATATCTGGTAACAAATACTTCAAATGCTTACACCTACTACATGGACAACAAATTTCTACATCATTTCCGTTATTACTTAAAGCGAATTCAATAAATATGTTTATACCGTTATAAAAATCTTCCTCTATTGAGCCTCTCAGACCTCTTCTTTGATGCATCCATCTCCTCCAACCAACAAAATAATCGATTATTTTTCCTATTTAAAAATATATATCACAAATTCAAAAATAAATATTGGCCATTTTACGAACTGATATTTTATTTTTCAATGTATTGATACATAATCTTATACACATCAATTTAACCCAACTTGAGAATATAATATTGAAACGTTGGTTTATGGTTTTCTATTTTGATGGTCATACATCCTACTTTTCATTACAAATATAGTAAACAATTACATTTCGTAAATTATTTCTTTTTAAATGATTCAACAAAATTTCGGTAGCACTTTCCCTCTGTTTCCTATATTGTACACAATTGCGTGCACATAGGAAATAAAAACAAAAAGTGAAGGTGAAACTTTGTAAACTTTTAAGAAGAATTAATGAACGAAATGTAATTGTTTACTATGTTTATGACTTGTCCAAAACATGGAAAAATCCAGCAAGTATTGCACCAGATGAATATAAATGTCCATTTTGTGACAAAAACGAATATTTATATAATGATCATGTACAACACTTGTCGAATGGTGCCAATAACTCCCTAAGGGATGCAATAAAAAATTAGATTATACAAAAATTGAAAGTTTTATAGTTTGACTTCTTATTTATTATATAATATGTTATTGTATGTAAATAGTTGAAAATTTACTAATTTTATAATTTCAAAAAATAATTAATTTACCGCATTATTCCACATTTTTTATCGAACAAGTTTAATTCAGCGTGTTATAGTAAATATGTAAATTATTTTTTATGAAGTTTTCAATAGAAAATAATTTATTTAATTATCGGTATGTTGTGCGTGTGTATATATAATGATCAACACATATACATTTACATATATGAACAAATAAACACCCCAATTAACACAAACCATGCTAAAAATAACACATATATAATGGGTTATACATATACACAAATTCACGAATTATACCTACTTTTCACAATTTGAAGCTAATAGATGAAATTGGTATTCAATGGGATAATGTAAACCATCATTATGCTATTAGAAACAATTAGAATCACTAATTAGCTCTAATTTATCAAACTAGGAAATCTAGGTTTAGGTTAAAATTAGGTTTTTTGCAAAAATTAGAGTTTATACTTGAGATTGGAAGCAATAAAGAGGAGCCACGCAAGATCAGAAAGCTTGAATTTGAGGCTTGGAAGCTTGAAAACGGGTTTTAATGATTTTAGATAATAATTTTCGTTTATCTCAATTGAGGAAGAAAGGTCTTGGTTGAGACCTGTATAACGCAAACTTCAGACAGTTTCCGACGACCGTCCGGCGGCAACCTTCAGACGGTTTCCGACGGCCGCCGATGGCCCACTGAAAACCGTCGGATACCATCACAATAAGCCGTCAGAAGCCACCAAGTGTCGTCGGTATTTCAAGCTTTTCTAGTAGTGGACCTGGCGATTATGGGTGGTGTAGTGGAGGTGCTAGGCAAAGGTGAGGTAGACGGGCTGCCCAGCGGGTCGGGAAAACGACGAAGGAGGAGGTGGAGTGTTTGGCCAAGGAATGATTTATGTTACTATGGAGGAGTGTTGGTGTAGCGTGTAGGGGAGGCTGTATGGCGGTTGTAGGCTATAGGGAGCTACGGGTATGGATCTGCGTGGGTATGCTTGGAGCCTTGACAGGCAATGATGAGGTGGAAGAACAGGGGAATGTGAGTTGGAGGCAGAGGAGAGTGAGGCGAATGGGCGGTAGATCCGAATGGGTAATGAAGGAAACAATGGTGCAGGTTAAAGAATATAGTGAATGTTTATATGCGAAAGTTTATATATTGATGATGAATTGTGGAATAATGAAACTGTGTCATATTCCTTTGATTTTAATACGAAGAGAGAGAGGGGGGGGTAATCTTTTGGATCTATAGCTAGACTAATTCATAATATTCAACTGTGCACAAATATATGTCTATAGGCCTCAATTTAATTTTTTTAAGGGTATCCTATTACCCAGTTTCTACTCTACATTCTCAACCGAATGTTTAAACACAAAAATAAAAATACTGTTACGATCAGTGAGGGAAGACGAACAATATGACAAACTTAAGTCTATGCTACAATGACCGGGTCAAAAATTCGCCATTACCACAAAATGTATAAACAATCTTCAAATCATAGTAACAGGAGCTAGAAAGATCAGAAATTGACAAAAACTTTGACGTTTTACTAAGAAAAATTTCTAGAACATTTTTATGTAAATATATTTATATTTCGAAAAATAATATTTTTCACTAAAATATTAACTGGTTTTGAATTAAAATTGAAAACAGAATAGATTTTCGAAATAGAAAAATTAATTCATTATATTTTCTTCTATTTTTATTTTGAATCATACTAAACTTATTAAAACACATTTTAAACTAAAATTTTCTATTCAAAGTCATTGTTTAATTCAAAATTTTAAACGGTTAAAGTTGCGAGTTGTTACAATCTCTTCCACTCAAAACTTTTCGTCCTCGAAAAGGAATAAAGTAAAGAAATCTAGCCTTTTGATATATTTTACTAAAATAATCAACTTATACAATATTTAAACTTCTTACTTAGGTTTTCCCTATATTTAAAATAATCAAAACTTCTATTTTTATTTTTAAAATACCTTCCTAAATGCTTTTATATATGCTTTATGTCTTAACAGGTTTATCATTCATTTCTCATTTTCGAGACCCAAAAATAAACGTCGATGATGCTGTAGTCATCACCAGAATTATTTTCAAGCGACAAAAGTGCGATACATTATTTATCCTCGTTTTCAAAGAATTTAGTCCATATGTTGATCAGACGTATGACTAAAAATCTCTAAATACGTGGTAGACTGGTTTCAACACTAAGTGAAATACTTCAAAAACCCTTTCCTTTTTTTCACTTTTTTAAATGGATATTCAAAATGTTTCCAAACATATATCATACTATAAAAATAACTTTCCAAATTATTTCTTCCATACCATAAAATTTCAAATGGAATTTTTTTATGTATAATTCTTTTGTAAAATATCCCTAATTTTTATACTTGAAGAAAATTTATATAAATATCATTTATGCCAAAATCAATAACCTTCAAAAATTTAATACTTTACAAAAATTCATTTATAAAATTTCTTAATTCACGTAAGGTAAATCTCATTTAAAAATTCCATGCCTTCACAACTTGATATAGAATATTTTATTTTAATATAATAAAACTTACATTTTTATAAATTATTAATTTAAAAACCATTTCAATACGTTTAAACACAATAATTCAAAGTGCTTTTACATCGACTTTTTATTTACTTGCTTTATAACTATAATTATAACTAGCATGCAAATCGAACAATCACCTAAACATTGAGGCATGACCACAATAGATGTTATAAATGAAGTAAAGGTGAAAATATATTACTTGAGTTATCATTATAAATTACCATTTAAATCATCATCTTACTTAATTAAAATCCAATTCAACTAACATCATTAATCAATATTCAACTCAATATTATCCTTAATTATCATTAATATTATTCATGTCAAAATTGTTATTTTTAACTATGATTTACTTAAAATCTTTTAAAGCTATTTAAAATTATCGGAAATTATCTATTTATTTATTTATCTATTTTACAAACCATGTTTTATAAATCATACCTATATGGATCATATTTATAAAAATTATTTAACTTTCATAAATGAAATTGCTATAGATATCTCTTAATATCGTTTATATTTTATAACAAATAATTTCATATCCTTTATAAAATGGAATTAATATTTCATTATACTTAGAATAAAATAATATTTCCATTATTATATCTATGTAATGAAATTAATATTAGACTTATAAAATGAAATATTTCACTAATATTTTTCATATTTCAAATTCTTGAGAAAATTTGTTAATTTAGGAATACTTCTTCCTAAAAGTCCTAAAACAAAGTCTTTAAAATTTTATTTTTGAAGAAATATATTTTCTTAAAATTTTAATTAACTTCCTCTATTTATAATCTGCATTATACAAATTTCACACAAAACAAAATTTGAAATCTTCGTTTAAAATACATTTTTCCTTTAAAATACAATTCGTTTATTTATAAATTTCCTTGATATAACATCCTAAAATTTCATAGATAAATAATTTACAAATCCTTTATAAATTTTTTATTAAATACTATCCTTTATGAAACTACATAAATATTTGTTTATCTAATAATCTTTTTCCAAATTTATTCTATACTCTTAAACGTTTAAAAATATCATTTTTTCAAAGACATAAGTATATATCCAAAATATTTCATTTGGACTCAATGGTTAATAAACGATAAGTGATATTAACAAATGTTAATAAAATATTCTTTTTTCTATTTTCTTCTTTGTTTATTGTAATTATTTTTATACTTATTTTTAACTTCCAAATAATTTTTATTTAAGACATAAGCATGTTTATAAATTATTAAACAAAGTTTTTTTATACTTAAAATATATTTAAAAGGGATTAAAAACAGATGTATATAAAGCTATATGCTACATTAAAACCCTTCTTCTTCTTACCTTATTTATATTCCATGTTACAAATTTGAATGGAAATTATTCCAAATCAAAATATAAGTATTTCCACTCATTCTTTTATTTAACCTAAACTCTTTAAATATATTTTTTATAATTATTATCATTTTACATTCAAATTTATTTTCAAAATAAACTAATATATGGTTCAAATATTCTTACAATATTATGCAAAGATTTATTGACATGGATTTTTTTCCAAAAGGTTTTAAAATAATATCTTATAATAATAATGTTAGAAAAATGGTCTTATCAATTTTTTTTTAAACAAGTTATATAATAAAATTTCTTTAAAATCAAAGGATTTGTTTAATTTATTATTTTAAATAGGTCTAAACTTAAAGATGTTGAAAACATATTTGATGGGTTTTAATCATAAAATTAAGACACAAACGTACTCGACTTTTTATGATTAATATTCTACAAACCTAGAGTATAAAATTTTCCTATCTTTCATAAATAGTTTATAAAATACCCATTTAAATAATTGTTTTCAAATTATTTGAAACACTTTCTCTTAGGATTATTATTAGATGATATTTTTAATAAAAATACAAATAAACTCTCTCATAATATCAACTCAACTCATAATTGGGCATTCTATCACCCTATCTCTTAATCAAATTTAATGATTTCATAGTATAAAATTGTAAAAAAAGGCTTCTGTGTTTTTGTAAGGGATGATAAGTACATAAATGTGTGTAAATGAATAGTAAAATATAAGTATATATCTTTTATAAAGAGAAATTAAATCTATGCACTAGTTATAATTTGATAAGAATTTTAACTAATAAGTTAAGTTATTAATTAAATGGGAAGTTTAATTAGTAATAAGAAGTTTAATAAATAAGTGAAGTTTTAATTAAAGAAGAATGTTTAATAAAAAGAACTTTTAATTACAGAAAGATGTTTAATTCAAAGAAATTTTTAATTATAAAGGAAGATGTTTTTAAACTAATAGTAAGTCTTAATTTAAAGAAAGAAGTTTTAAATCAAATAAAAGAAGTTTTATTAGATAAAATGGAGTTTTACAAATATAAGAAGTTTTAATTAATGAAAAGTTTAATTAAAGAAAACGGGGATTAAAAGTCATTCATGTGACCTGATTGTGCTTTGTGTGTGTTAATCGTGCTTTATGTGATTAATTGTATAAGGAAACATTTAGTCATGTACTTAGCACTAAAAGCCAGCAAAGTAGACTTGGCTTTATCTATAAGAGTAAAGATTGATGCTTGAGTAAGGATAGAGCGATAGTGCTCTAATTTACCAACTTCCCTCTTAACCGAGGGGTAGTGGAAGTTGAAAAGGTTGGAAACGTGAAAACTATAGGAGACTTGGTTTCTATATGCTATCATTTCTGTTGAATATAACCAAATTAACTTAATAAGTAAAAAAGCTTCACAGTTTCATATGCTTTGAGAACCCTTAGGAAGGAGCATCGTGTGAAACAACTTTAGTTTTTACTCACTTTATAAAGAATTGAAATTGATTTAACTGAAAAAATTTCGATTCATTTTTGAAGAGACCGGGATGAGTAAGTATTCTACTTATCGAAATATCTTCAAAAGATACATGCTATATCTCATGGAAATGGATCTATTCAAGATGCTGGAATACGTATTTTGGTTTCAAGATCTATTAGAGATGATGGCATCCATCTAGGGATTCGTAATCTATTCAAGTTAAAGACACTTGTGGAAGACGCCGAAAGTAACCACAACGTTAGAAAAATGACTAAAGGCAAAGTATGTTACATAGTCCTGGTTTAGCTGACACGAGGGGGTATATCAACTCCATTATCGAGAGTATGCTTATAGATGTTGCGCACGAGGAGTTGATGATCCATGGTTCTATGTGGTTTGGGTTTGCTAGCTCGGGCATGGACCAATTTTGTTTTCCTTATAGTATATTTTTTCTAGAGTATACGGTGCTCAGAAGGTATATTTTGATCCTCGTCATGGAGATCCACTTTAGTTTTAAAGATAAAAGGTACTTGTAGAAAATCAATATGCAAATGTACCTTAGCAATTTTGATTGTATACCTATTCAATATTGTTGTTTCTAAGATGTAAGCAGCACAGCTATTTTCTGATTTATATTCTTTACCCTAGATGTTATTTATTATATCGCAATATATACTTATTAGATGATGGTTCTTTTAAATAGATAATGGTAATAGCATTCCATGCGGTCTCAAAGGTACTATTATATGATGATCACCTATTTCTTGAGTTCTCACGAGGGACATATGTCTAACCCATGGTTTTATTTTTCTCTTATTTCCATGGGTGATCCTTCGAGTAGTCTGAGAAAGGCAGGTTTTTGTTGATGTTCATTCAGCTCTTGGAGAGGAGCTGGATGTTTACTTACTGTAGTATTCTTATTTCTGTTGCATTACTTTATATATATTAGCAATTGTAAGGATATGTTGTTATAACTGACCAGGCTGATGATGGTATTCTAATTAGTGACTCTGAAATGCTATATATTAGAATTTCTTTATGTATTATCTTTTGATATTATATGTTATCATTCCATTATGAGATTCAGATTTTTTTTTCACCTCTTCCTTGTTCATTTTCTTTTCTTCTTTTTTACCCTAATGTTCTATCTTTTTGGTATCTGGGTGCTCGGCATGTGAATATCGTAGATGCATTAGTGTCAACCTTTGAGGGTCGAAAAGGCGTTCGTTAAAAAATGTATAATATCAACCTTATTCCCATTTGATCGATATAATGTAATTAAAGAAAGTAAAATGAAACCTGGTCCTTTTTGGAGTTAATTATCCATGGCATGATGTCAATAATGATTTATATCATGAACAATTTCTGCTTATATGGATTATATTTTTTTTAAATAACAAAATTATTTAACAAAATGATATTGATGTCAAAAGGGTGTGCGACATTGATTGTCTATTTTATCTTGTCAGAAATACTTTTCAATTAAAGAATCCAACAATATTTAGAGTTATATGGTCCAGCTTACAATTTTGATTGAGGGTGTAACTGTATAGGAAAAGTATGTTTTATTGATTATAACGTGTTTACTAAAGGAATTAGGTCGATTCCCAATAGGTTACATGGGTGAATTTCAAAAAATATTCAATTTTTAGATCATTATTTGGCCTATGAAGTCTAGTTGAATTTAGATCCAATTCAAAATGTTTTAAATGAAATCTTTATTTTATTTTATTTGTTTATAAAAGATAGTATTTAATTTAATTGAGAAAATTTTATAAGTGAATCATATACACTTATATGTGTATCCAACAGGAGTCAGGATTTACGTTACAGCAGACACATTTGTTCCTTTATATACATGTTCGCTATCAACAATAGCATTTAAAATTATATATAGATATAATAATTAAATAATTTTTTAACAAAACTAAACTATTTGACCAAGCCAATAAATTTGAAATTTAGAATCCCTTTTCAAAATATATAATCGTTTACTTTGTAAAACAGGTTAAAACAGATCTGGATCTATAATTTAAGGTAAAATATAATTATATAATATAAACTAAAATTCAAATAAAATTATTATAATATCTAAATATGGTGTAATTTATGAAAATAATTTTAAGAATATATATAATTTAATTGTACACTAAATCGTTTATTTAATTTTATGTATACATTAAATGCCTTTCAGCAAAAAGAATTTTTTAATATTATTAAATTAGTATGTAATAATCAAAACATAATTATTGGGCCAAAAATTGACACAATACCCCAAAGTTGATTCAATCTGAATTACACAAAAGTAAAAGAACGGAAAACTAAGAGAAGGAGATTAAAATTATAATTTTTATAGTGGTTCGGAAAATAATCCAGCCACATCCACTTAATCTTTGTTATTGATAACTTTCTCTTTGGAATACAATGAATTACAATCAAAATCCAACCATAATCTAGTGGATCTCGGATTTGCTAAAGGTTTTTTGAAAGAAGATACTAAAGTCCCCAAATAGTCCCTTTCTAGTTGAAGATTGCTAGGTAGTTATAGGCAAATCCCAACACTGATCTTGCAAAATAGGCTAGAATACATCTTAATCTCCAAATCCGAAAATCCAGCATAAAGAATAGGTTGACCCATGCACAAATCAAGAAGAAAAATCATGTTGGTACCGACCATAATTGTAGTCGGTCTAGTTTCAATGATCGTCGCCAAAATATGAACTCCTTTATATTTTTGCAAGCTCTAAATCTTCAGGGCTCAAGTGTGGAACCCTTAAGAAAAAGAGGTCGATACCGACTACAAAAGTGATCGACATCGACCACTAAAAGAGGTCGATACCGACTACAAAAGTGATCGGCACCGACCACTAAAAGAAGTCGATACCGACTACAAAAGTGATCGTTACCGACCACTTTTCTTCTTCTTTTCCTCTCAAACTTCTTATGTTACTTCATACCATCAATCCAAGTACCTTTCTAAGTTCTTCATCAATTTCGTCTTCGTCTGAAGTCCATTCAATCTGCTTGAGTCTGTTCTAAGATTATGGAAATTTTGCTAGTAACATTTGCCCCCTGAAGTATGCCTTGTGAATATAAGGCATGCTTTGCTCAAGAGCATATTTCGAACTGGAAAATTATTGTTGTTTACGCTATCAGGCTATCTACTAGACTAATCGTAGAAAAATATCTGGTTCCTTTGGATTCACCTACAAAACAAAGGTCGTCTAGACTATCATAGCTAAGGTTTCAAAACTTGCTTAAGTGTTAGTCATAAATCTTAATCATTCCGTGTTCACTTGGAATTTAACATATCATATATAAATATCGTCCCGTATTCTCCTGGTATTTAACTATTATAAATCAGAAATCATGCTATCATGCATCCTAAGTCATAGGGATGCATTGCCACCGATTGATATGTTACTTATAATTAATCTAATATAGCCTAGTAGTGCATTATAAATCCAACCTAATTGAGACAAAGACATTCATTAATCATTTAGTAATCATCTATACTATAATATTATTATTGAGTTAGATTTCAAGAGCACACAGACCTCCTTCATATTTTGGAAAATGAACAGTCACGTTTTCTTTCTATTCCAAAATTTGAAATGTGATAATTTTTTCTACGTTAATTGGATTTAAGAATCGATTTCACTATTAAATCTCAAATTTAATTTGCTTTCCAATGATATCCATTGTTGATATCTAAAAATAATTTTTTTAAAATAATAGTTTTTCGGATTATTCATATTATTAAAGTTATTAAATCTGTTTGACTTTATTTCTTTTAACTAATCTATGTCGTTGATTGTTTTGAAAATTTCCAGCCTTTGATTCTACTTTCACAAATCGCAATCAAGTCTAGTGAAATCCAACATTACCAAAATACAGCAACAATGTTAGATGGAATTAGAAATGGAACCAGAAAGCTCAAAAGCATTAAATACAATTATATGCTTCTTATTATATTGAATTTGCTTTGACTGTAAAAGAAATACATTGATATTCTTCACATTAAAATAAATGTTGTTGAATAATGGTTGTTAGTTCCAACACTTCAGACATAAAATATGTATTCTTTGGATTTAGCATATTTTCACAAGAATCGTTCAAAACAGAAATAAATCTCTTTATCCTCTAATCTTATCATTCTACAATAATATGATGCTGCATAATGTGTTCCTAGACATAGTCAGTTATGGGATCATCATCAACACTTGCATTATATGCTTCTTATTATATTGAATTTGTTGTGACTGTAAAAGAAATACAATGATATTCTTCACATTAAAATAAATATTGTTGAATAATGGTTGTTAGTTCCAGCACTTCAGACATAAAATATATATGCTTTAGATTTAGCATATTTTTCACAAGAATCGTTCAAAACAGAAATAAATCTCTTTATCCTCTAATCTTATCATTCTACAGTAATATGATGCTGCATAATATGTTCCAAGACATAGTCAGTTATGGGATCATCATCAACACTTGCATTCTCATGATTCATGTCAACGTTGCTTTTGGCATTTTTGGATCAATGGTCAAGTGTAAACCAAATGTTGTCACCTGTACTGCTCTTATAGATAGTTATTACCGAAGCAGCAAATGGGATCAACGACATCAAGTATTAAAGGATATGATTGATAAAGGTATAACACCAAATGAAGTTACATATAATACAGCTGATACATGGAGCAACAACTGATGCACGGAGCAACAGCTGATGCATACGATAAATTTATATGTGTATAATTTATATGTGTACTGTATGGAAATTTTATCTTTGAAATCATTTTTGCACGATATTTTTCAATTGTTTATCAATCACCAGTATTATCTGCATTACTGTTTTCAAAGATTTATACACAAGTTTTAGACAAAATGCAAACTTATTTGAAAATTGATAAAAAAAGATCACTATTTCTTAATCAATGAACCATATAAATCATTTAAACATGTTATGATGATAAGAGGTTGAGTGTGGTCCGTATGCGAAGCACGGGTTCACACCAGTTATCAAATAATAAGGCATTCAAATCCTAAGGTTAAGTTTAAATGTCTCTAGATTGCATTATCATTAATCTAGATTGAGCCTAATCTGCATGCTCTCCGACAAGGGGACCTAATACCTAAGTGCGTCCATCCGGTCACTCTCTAGTGAGGAGACTTGTTATCCTATACAAGTTCATCCACTCGTTCTCTGGCAAGAGAACACACACTTCATGGCTCAACACCTTGTTTCTATGGTTGGAGAACCAAGTTCTATCAATTTATATATAATGTTTAAGGGAATACTATGCTTCAATAGCATCCATTAGCAATATCAATATCAATTATCATGTTCGAATGATTTCCAAATTCAAATATCCATTACCCATTTATGAAGTTTGAATCAAACGCATCAAGGAAAAATAAAAAATATAATCTAGTCACGGATCACCCATGGACCTTAACCCAGAGCATTCCTTGGGACCAATCGAGATCTTGTACTTGCGTGAGTAGCTCGTTATTAATCCTTCATAGTTTATTCAAAGAAAAATCAAAATGCAAAAATTAAGCTTGATTCAAACCCTTACTGATTATTGGATAATCATTCTCGACCTATATCCATGACTGCGATCAGGTACATCTACTATAGATGGTGGTTGTTCCTACTACACCACTATAGTTTGATTCCCTACATATTGTTGAAGGTGGTTACCCTGAACATGCTCCTCTATTAAGTTGTGAAGATGTCTGAATTCATTAGTTTCCTGGCCATCCAGCTCATGAATTAGGCAATATTTTCCAGACTTTCTCTCCCAACATATGGGTCCTTACTTTGTAGGATTTCCATAGGGAACCTGCCCAAAATAGATCCTCTTTGGGGTCCATATAAAATTAGTGTAAGAGGAAAATTTTGGTTCCTTCTTTTGTCACTTCGGTACTCCGAAGATATTATCAGCTTTTCTTTTTTTGTTACCCTTTCCATATCCCGTCTTAATTATTCCTCCATCCTCTATGGCATTAATTTTAGCATTCTCAGCTTCAACATCCTCTTGGCATAGATATCTTCAGCTTGATAGTAGAAACATGCATGATCCAATAGTGAATCTCTTTTCAAAGTGATCTTGAAATCAGTCTTATTAGCGACTCCAAAAACATCCATCACCAAAACAATTGTTGGATCAGGCTTATGCCCTACAGCTGCTTTTGCATTTAGTTTGGTTAAGTAATTCTGTAGGCTCTTACCTGCTCTCTATCTCACATTCAAAAGTGTCATTACATTCTTTGCCTACTATAAATTAATTTTGAATTGGTTCATGAACTTCCCCACTAGTCCAGTCCACATTTTTATGGAACCATTCTCTAGTCAACAAAACCACATTGTTGTTAAATCTCTTAAGTACCATCAGAAGCATCATTCCATCACTTCTTCCAAAGCACCCAACACTCCCATTTATCAGGTATATTTCATCAAATGAACAATCAGGTCTTCCATTATACATCTCCAATATTGGAGCTTAAAATCAGGTGGGTTCCTAGCATATCAGATGTTTAGGAGTAAATGAGGTTTTATTTATATCCTCTAAACTCCGATCCGGGAGTCCACCTCTCAAAACCTTTCTTATCATATCAACAATCCTTGGTTCAATGAAAATCTCTAGGGCTCAGTGCATCCTTATCTCAAAATTTCATCCTACCCCCTATTACTATGGGGAGTTTCCGATCCTAACCCTTGTGTTTGTATGTTTGCATTCTGGTCTGCATATTCGACTCCAGCATCGTTCATTCCTAATATCCAAGCTCGTCCAAGGCCTAAAAAAGTCGTGCCCTCGGTCATTGTGGTCGGTGCCGATCTAATTTTGATTAAAACCAAGTTGTTCTAGTGTTGGGAGGTCAGCTCCATTTATCTTTACTCTATACTCTTATGCATTTGATATACCTTTCGGCCTCTCATTTTAAGTTCTGACTACTTTGGCTATCCTTTGATGCTCCATCCTGTTGAAAAAATCTTCAAGCATCTTTTATTATCGATCCATCAATCTTTCCTACATCTCAATCATTATCTCTTTCATCTTTTCTCTAGTAATATAGATATAAGGTGGCTTCAAACATAAGGAAACCTCCTATCAATCCCTTTGTTTTGGTTGGCTTGGTCTAGCAATAGCTCTTGTGGTAGCTATCTTCATCTTCTCGAAATCTGATATCCAAGTCCTTCTTGGTGAAAGCACAAAAATTGTTGGACCAAGAATTGATACAACACCGCCAAAGTGGATTAAATGGGAAATAGAAAATGGTAAAAGTAAAAGAAAATTAATAGAAAGAAGTTCAAACACACAATTTTATAGTGGTTCGGCAAATACGCTGACCTACGTCCACTTAATCCTTGTTATTGATAGTTTTTTCTCTGAAATACAATGATTACAATCAAATCCAACCAAATATAGTGGATCTTAGATTTGCCAGAGTTTTTCGAGAAGAATAGAAGAAGATTCCAAAATCTTCAAAAAGTCCCTTTCTAGTTGAAGGTTGCTAGGTATTTATAGGAAAATCCTAGCACAAATCTCGCTAAAGGCTTGAATATGTCTTAATCTCCGGATCAGCAAATCCAGCATGAAGACTAGGTCATCCTATGCACAAATCAAGAAAATAAATCATGTTGATACCGACCACAATTATGGTCGGTACAGTGGCCAGTATCGGTCATAGTGATCATCACCAAAATACGAGCTCCTTTATATTTTTGCAAGGTCTAAATCTTCAGGGTCTAGGTGTGGACCCTTTTAAGAAAAACAACTAGGTACTGACCATAAAATTGATCGGTACCGACCACTTTTGTTTGTTCCTTTTGCTTCCAAACTTCTTATGTGGCTTCGTATCATCATTCTAAGTATCCCTCTAAGTTCTTGATCCATTTTGTCTTCGTCTGTAGTCCATTTTATCTGTTTATGTCGGTTTTGAGAATATGGAAAATTTACCAGTAACGGTAGTTTTACAAAATTAAAATATCAATTTATAATTAATATATATATATATATATACAAATTAATAATTATATATACATATAGTTTGAAACAATATACAATTTATATTTATAAAATATAGTGAAAAAACTTTTCCTGCTACCCATTAAAATATGAAAAATACAATTTAAAATAGATTCACAAATACATACATAAATGTATAAATTAACATTTGTACACATATTTATAAATTTATGTATAAATATGTCAAGTCACAAAGATCTTGTCGATCAGACCTTATGCTTTGCATTTAGTGCGTACTACACATGGCGTTGTGCCATTGGCTAACATTGTTCACTTTTCAAGACATCACAAGGATGCTCATGTTTCTAACATGTGTAATGTGATGACAACCTTGATTATACCTGGATGCTTGAGATCTGATGACCTCTTGAATCCAAAGACTGTGATCAAGAGGGTACGTATGTGAAAACCCCTCTCCTTCGTCTTCTTCTTCCTTTACCTGAGTTTGAAAAATAATTGCTGCAATTAAATTTTTCTAAAGAACTCCCAAAAATCTCAAAGCTTTCAACTTCTTGTTTATTGCATATCGTAAGTATGATCATCTATGAGTCGTCTTTGCGTTGTTAGATTTATGGTGCTTTTGCAATTGGAAAGGAATGCTTTTGTTTTTGTTGTTCTTCTTGTTGTTGTTTTTTACTACTTTTTGAAGCTTTGCTTGGCTGAAATCCAAGCATTTTTGGTGATCTTTTTGTAACACCCCATATTTTTTATAACATTATTTATGATATTTTATTAGATAAATTAAATTAAATAATGTGTTGATTAGGGGATTGAGATTTGATTTTATTAAAGGGGTAACCGAGCCATTTAGTAATGAATTAAGAGGAGTAAAACGAATTAAAGGAGGGGTAAAATGGAAAGAGTTCATTCCTATATCTTTGTCCCATAGCATGTATAATTCACACGTTCATTTCATTTTAAAAAATTTATAACCCATAGCCTGCCACCATTAAAAAGGAAAAGGGGATGAAGATTAAGAAAAGCTAATATAAATCAAATTCATCCAAGTCTCAAGCTTCTTAATCTCTAAAGCTAAGATGAATAATGTTTGAATCTCATTTTTTATTGTGTTTTCGGTTTTTAGATGAATTTCGAATATTTTGCAATGATTTTCCATGTTTTGAATGATGGAATGTTTATATATATACACATGTACATACATACATACATACTTGTTGATGATTTATACATGTTTATATTGATTTTATAATATGTTTTAAGGTTAAAACCCTAGGAAATGACATCATTATGCCTTACAAATTGTTAGAAGATCAAAAATAATATTTTGGAGATGGATTTCAAATATTGGAATTAATGTGGATTTTATATGAATTTTCTAGTAAAGAAAATGATAATTTAGGTTATAAATTATTTACGAGTAAATAATATATGATTTGGGTCTGAAATTTTTATATGTCAGAAAACATATTAAAAGATATTTTCTAGATTTTTTCCATATTTTTCTAAGAATTTTGATAGGTATATAAAATTATTTAAGGTATGGAACTTAAATGTTTTATGTATTTTAAAATGGAGAAGGGGCTTTTTATATATAATTTGAATTTGTTAATTCTGGAAATGGCAGCACTTTAGAAAAAGTAATATGGCAACTAATCAGATTTAGACAAATAAGGCAGGTTAGGTACAAAAGAAATAGTTAAAAGTACAAATAAATAAGTTTTTCATTGTTTTGTCTCTTTTGGCACCAGGTTCTACCTCCATACTATCGCCTCCAACAAGGTCGAAACGAATGCATATGGTATCACGCAACTAGTAAGTAATGAATTGGATGTGAGTAAAAGGTATAGGATCGAAAATATAGTATTTCGAAAGGGTTGAAGCTTTGCTTTGGTTTTAAAGAAAAATACGCCTACTTGCTTTCGACTGAGATACTTTCGACTTAGTTGGGTTTTGACTAGGTTAAATGGTTTAATGGAAATGGTTTCGATTGTGTTGCATCTTTGTTTTAAATGAATGCTTTCGACTATGTTGAAACACCTAGCTGTCGCCTTTTTACCTTTTAACCTTGTAGGATTTGAATGGGTTGTTTTTGTTTTATAAAATCTGCCTATTTCTCCAATGCTTTCGAATAGGCGGTTTTGACACCATCGCTTTTTACTTAGGAAATGCTTTCAAAAGAGTGGCTTTCGACTTGAAAGGTTTTTATGACTCTTTTGTTAAATTAAAGTATAACTCAAATTGGTTTCGAAAGTGATGATTTGAATGATTTTAAAAGGAAGTGCTTTCGACTTTAATGGGATACTGTCCTTTTGCTCTATTTGAAGGCATAATCCAATAGTTTCGATTGAGATGTTTTTAAAGGGTTTCGAAGGAGTTAACTTTGAATGGTTTTGAAAGGTTTCCACATGTTTTAAATTGAACCCAAATGCTTTCGAATGGTTTAGGTTTAATGCTTTCGAAAGGTTTTGAAAGAGGTTTCAAAGGGGTAGTTCCCCAAAGGTTTCGAAGGAGTCAAAAGGTGTTGTTTTCTGATGGTTTCGAAAGGAAAGCTTTTCCAATGGTTTTGAAAGGCAATGTTTAATGGTTCTTAAAAGAAAGATGTCTAAAGTTTTTTTGAACTTTTGAAAGGGTCACTTTCTATGGTTTTGGATGGGTTACCTTCAAGGGTTTCGAAAGGGTGTTTAAAGGTTCTAAACAAATCTTTCAAAAGTATTAATTAGGCAATGTTGCATAAGTATTTTCAAGTTAAAAAGGTTTTAACTTGTTTTTGAAGGATAGTTAATCCTTATTAAATTCCATCAACATTATTTTGAGTAAAGTATCTGTGTCATGGCAGAATGTCTTAGAGTAAAGCTAAAGATATATTTTCCTTATATATTATTTAAATGACTAAATCATTCTGAAAAGGGTTTCAAGGAAGATTTAAAGGGTAGTTAACCCTAAGTAAATGATTCGGACAGTTAGTCCAGTTTACATGCAGTCACCCCAGTAGTCCATTTAGCATAACGGTCCTTGCTATTGTTTTTCTGATAAATAGTCCTTTTGTTTTCATAACAGGCCTTACTATTATGTTGTACGCAGATAGCTCACATATTACTTGTTTTACGGACAGTTGTCCATTTATTAGCATAAAGGATATTTCTATTTGATATAATAAGTTTGATTAACCAGTTTGGTTATATAAAAAGATATGCAAAATATATTTAAGTTGTGAAAAGGATACTAGTGAGGGAAAACTTGTTCCGCTAAGCGGTATGGTTTCACTTAATATCAGTGAACCGAGATGTAATTGTATTATTCACACCAGGCTTTATGTCTGACTCAGAGTTTTTGTTTCCCCTTAAACTTTTGAGTACTCAAAATTGATTTGAGTAGGATGAGGGTTGAGGTTTTTAGCTTTTAGTCTTTTGGCAAATAAAGCTTCAAAAGACGAGGAGATGGCTGATGGATAACTAATTAAGATTTGTCGTTTCATTTTGTTTTGATTCCACTATGAATATTAAGTCAAATATGACTATATTAATTTGATCAACCAAGGGGGCATCAACATATGTCGCTCTTGGTGTATTTTGTTATGATATATTTAATCATTGACTGAGGAAACGTTAACATGGATATGAATTATTGTTCTGAAATGTAATTAGAAAAATGTTGTTTTTTGAAATCTGTGATTTTCTTCACACTCATGTACTTTTGATATTACGGATACCATTATCATTACTGTATTTTGTCACCAGGAGTTAATAGTATGGATAACTGCAGTATCTATAGCGCTTAGCTTTTGGCCTCCAGATGCGGGATGTTACAACTTGGTATCCGAGCATAGGTTTATGAAAACTTGAACTAAAAATGATTTTTAAAATGTAATCCTAAATAAGTAGAGTAAGAATTGGGTATGGGATAACGTTACAGTAACGTACTTGTATATGTTATACATAAGTATACGCTTTATCTCTAGTCTTCTATCCTTGTTAGGTTGTTTTTCTGTATCTCATGAGGTTTGAATATAGATATGGAAGGAAGAAGTGGAAGAGTTAATAAGTGGGGAAGGCACCGGAAGGAATGCCAAGCCTAATTTAAGTAGAGGTCAAGGTCAGGCACAAGCAAAGAATGTGGGTGCTAGAGTCCCGCAAGTTGGAATGGAAGCTATGTATCAGTTCTTCGTGAATATGGTGCAAGCAGGTGTTGCTGTTGGAGTAGCGGAGGAGGAGTTCTAGGAGCTCCATTTGTCAATGACTATGCAAAGTTGAGTGGGGACTACATTAAGCTTGGAGGGAAGCCGTTTATTGGAATAGAGGATGCCATTGAGGTAGAGAATTGGTTGTTGCACTACGAAAGGGTTTTTGCAGATTTAAGGCTAGTTGATGAGAAAAGGAGGAGGTTGGCATCTAGAGAGCTTCAGGGAGCTGCTTTGTTCTGGTGGAATAGTGTGACTGTGACAATAGATGAGGAGGCTATAATCTGGGAAGATTTTAAGTGAAGATTGTAGAAGAGGTTCATGTCTGCAACGGCACAGTCAGCTTTGATCAGAAAGTTTCCTGAATTAGAGCAGGGAGAGATGTCTGTTCTAGAGTATGCTAGGAGGTTCGAGGAGTTGACCCGATATGAGTATGCTTTAGTGGATATAGTCATGAAGAGGAACAAGAAGTTTATCAGAGGGTTAAAGCCTGAGTTAGCCAGGGCTACATTACCTCATATTAGTGATCCTTCTGATTTTGTTGAGGAGATGGCCTTAAGATATGAGGAGTTATTTGATTCTCAAGAGAAGAGTAAGGTTAAAGAATTCTCGGTTATCCAGGGTTGGAAGAGGAAGTTATTTCTTAAGAAAGGTGCTTGAATGGGTGGAGCAGCTAAGAAGGGGAAGGCTGAGATTGTCTATTTCAAGTGCGACAAGAAGGGCAGTTTGCCAACGAGTGTCATGCTGGGAAGGAAAAGGAAGTGGCTGGGAGAAAGAATGTCAGGTGCTACAACTATGATCAGATAGGCCAATCTAAGAGCCAGTGCAAGGAGCCCACTAAGGATGGAAAGGGCAAGGTGTGTGCATTGGAGACTGCTGCTTCTAAGCCAACAATGCAAGAAAAAGGAATGGCAGTTTTGGGAGGCATGCTTTAGATTCATGGTATGTCTGTTAGCATTCTATTTGACATTGTTGCATTTCATTCTTTTATATCTAGATATTTGATAGATAATCTTAACTAGAACCTTCATTTTTAGTTACTTCCTTATGGGTTGCGAATCCAATAGGAGGGTATGCGACTCTAGGGTTGAGATGTGACCAGTTAAAGTTTGACTTGTTAGGTCATAATTTTTTTGTGCAGTTTGCATGTGTTTGATTGAGTGGGATTCAAAATCATTCTTGGTATGGATTGGTTGAGTGAGTATGATGCTAGGATATTTTTTTCAGAATAGGAAAATACTGCTTAGACACCCAGATTGTAGTGATCTGATTGTTTATACCGTAGAAGGTTCTTGCGGTGAGATGTATGCCTTGTTTGGTGCTATGGAATCGGAAGATGAGTTGAGTCGAGTTTTCAGGATTAGAGAATTCACAGATGTGTTTGAGCTTGTACTTGGATTACCACCAAAACAAGACATTGAGTTTCAGATAGATTTGGTTCTGGAAGCAGAACTAGTGAGTAGGCTGCCAAGCAGGATTACCCTTTTATAAATGAGAGAGTTGAAGATGGACTTGGTAGAGTTAGAGGGCAAGAGTTTTATCAATCCAAGTAGTTAGCCTTAGGGGAGCAGCTGCAGTGTTTGCAGAAAAGCCGGATGGATCGTTGAGGCTTTGTATCTATTATCATAAGTTTAATGAGAGGATGATAAAGAATCAATATCCATTGCCTAGGATTGACGATTTATTTGACCAGTTGAGTGAAGCTAAGGTATTTTCGCTGTTGGATTTAGCAACAGGTTTCAATCAGCTTAAAATAGCAGAGGAAAGTATACCTTTGGTGGCATTTAGGGTCCGATATGGGTCGTAGAATTGTTAGTCATGTCGTTCAGACTGACTAATGCCCCAGTTTTCTTTGTGGATTTGATGAACCGGGTTTTCAAAGATCACTTGAATAGGTTCGTATTGATTTTCGTAGATGATATCTTAATATACTCTAAGGATGAAAGAGAGCATGGAGTTTATCTTAGAGTGGTGCTTGAGACGGAGGCAGCATCAGCTAAGAACAAAGCTTTCGAAGTGTCACTTCTAGATCAAAGAAGTGAAGTTTCTTGGTCATGTAGTCTCAGAGGAAGGGTTGTCAGTAGATTCGACTAAGATTGAGGCAATAAATAGGTGGAAGAGACCCGATGCAGTATTTGAGATAAAGAGTTTACTTAGGCTGGCTGCTCATTTCGGAGGTTCATGAAGGATTTTTCGCAGATAGCGGCACCGATGACCAAGCTAAGAAGAAAGGATGTGAATTTCGTGTGGACCGATAATATGAGGAAGCATTCTAGAATTTGAAACACTTATTGACCCATGCACCTGTGGTGGTTGTTCTGGAAGAGAATCAAGACTTGGTGGTTTATACCGATGCATGTGGAACATGACTAGGAGATGTGCTGATGCAGAGAGGTAAAGTGATTGCCTGCGCTTCTTGACAGCTTAGACCGCATGAGATCAGACACATGATTTAGAATTGGCTGTAGTTATTTTTCTTTAAAGGTGTGGAGGCATTACCTTTTAGGAGAAAGGTTTGAGTTATATATAGATCATAAGCCAATGAAGTATTTGTTCTCTTAGAAGGAGTTGAACATGAGATAGCAAAGGTGGTTAGAGTTTGTTGCTGCTTATCATTTTGGGATTGAGTGCACACCGAGAAAAGGCAACAAGGTTGCAGATGCACTTAGCAGGAAACATCAGAATGCAGTTTTGGCGATGATTGTGGAGTGGAAGGATTTGGAAGCATCATCATATTGCAGAGTGCAAGGGAGATCCAGGGCTGGGTCAAGTGGAGATACAGTTGTATTATCTTATTTGGATGTTCGACCAATGTTGATCGAAAAGATTGCTTCTAAGATGGAGGATCCGGTGTTAGCCGAATGGATCAGGAAGCTAAGAAAAGGAAATGAGAGCTATGACTTGAAAATTTTCAGTCATGACTAGAATGGGTGGTTGAGAAAGAAAGGAAGATTATGTATTCCGAGTGTAGGAAACATAAGGAATGAGTCATGGAGGAATGTCATCGTTCGAAGTTCACCATTCATCCAGGAGGTACTAAGTTGTATCTGGATGTGAAGAGGAGTTCCTTCTGGGAAGGCATGAAGTAGGATATTGGTTTGTGTGTAAATGAGTGCTTGAATTGCCAATAGGAAAAGGCCGAACACTAGAAGCCAAGTGGGTTGCTTCAGCCGTTAAATATTCCAGTATGGAAGTGGGATTCTATATCCATGGATTTTATCGACGCGGTGCCAAGGTCGAACAGGGGAAATGATGGTATATAGGTTATAGTGGACAGATTAACCAAAAGTGTCCATTTCATTCCAGTTAAGTCAACCAGAATGCCATCTGATTTAGCAAAGGTTTTTATGAGGAATGTAGTTAGACTACATGGAATTCCTACTAGCATAGAGTGTGATAGGGATCCCTTATTCACTAGCGAGTTCTGGAAGAGTCTGCAGGAAGTTTTGGGAACCAAGCTAAAGATGAGTACTGCTTACCATCCGTAGACCAATGGACACGGAGAGAGTTAACCAAATCTTGGAAGATTTGTTAAGAGCTTGTGTACTAGATTTCGGAGGATCGTGGGAATACCATCTGCATTTAGTCGAGCTTTCGTATAACAACAGTTATCAAACTAGTATTGGGATAGCACTGTTTGAAGCTTTGTATGGAAGGCCATACAAATATCCCATATGTTGGTTAGAGACCGAGGATAGATTGATACTTTTTTTAGATTTAGTCAGAGAAGTTGCAGAAAATATCGAGGTCATTCGGGCTAGAATGAAGGAGGCTCAGTCTAGGCATAAAAGTTATGAAGATAAGTGAAGGAAAATCTAGAGTTCTCAGTTGGAAACCAAGTTTTCGTCAAAGTGACACCGATGAAGGGTGTGAATAGGTTTGGAAAATTGGGGAAGTTAGCAACGAGATTCATTAGACCTTTTCCTATAGTTGAAAGGATCGGGAAGCGTGCATATAGAGTTGAGTTACCAAGCAGTTTAGCACGAGTCCATGATGTTTTTCATGTTTTTCATCTAAGAAAGCGCGTTAGAGACCCGAAGACTATTATTGCACCAACTGTGCGAGATGATTTAGTGGTAGAACTGGACTTGACCATATTAAGGAAGCCAGTTTGCATTATTGCGAGAGATGAGAAGAACCTTAGAACCAAGACGGTCGATTAGTCAAAGTCCAGTGGAGGGAGGATGATAGTGATTGTACTTGGGAGATTGAGAGCGGGATTAGAGATACTTATCCTGACTTTTTAATGGTATGTTTTACCTTCTTTTTTGACTTGTTGTGTACGTTATGGTAATTTAGAGGATGAAATTCTTTAAGGAGGGGAGTCTATAACACTCCATGTTTTTATAACATTATTTAGGATATTTAATTAGATAAATAAAAGAAAATAATGTGTTGATTAGGGGATTGAGATTTGATTTGATTAAATGGGTAGTCGTGCCATTTAATAATGAATTAAAGAGAGGTTTGAAATGAATTAGTGGAGGGTTAGAATGGGAAAAAGGGCATTTCTATGTCTTTATCCCATAGCCATGCATAATTCACACGTTCATTTCATTTGAGAATTTTTATAGCTTACGATCGGTCATCATTAACAAGGAAAAGGGAAAGAAGAGTTAGAAGAGCTGAAGGAAAAGCTAATATAAATCAAATACTTCCAAATCTCAAGCTCCTTAATCTCTAAAGCTAAGGTGAATAATGTTTACAACTCATTTTGATCGTGCTTTCGGTTTTAAAATGAATTCTAAAAATTTTTACAATGATTTGCCATGTTTTGAATGATGGAATGTTTATATATATACGTGTGTATGTGTGTGTATAAATATACTTGTTTTTTGATTTATACATGTTCATATTGATTTTATAATATAATTTAAGGTAAAACCCTATTAAATGACATCTTTATTCCCTGTGAATTTTTATGAAGATCAAAAACAATATTTTGGAGATGGGTTTCAATTTTCAGAAATTTGTGAATCAATTTGGATATTATATGAATTTTCTAGTAAAGAAATTAACAATTTGGGTCATAAATTATTTAAGAGCAAATAATATATGGTTGGGGTATGAAAATTTTATATGTTACAGAACATATTATAAGATATTTCCTTGAATTTCTCCAGATTTTTCCTAAGATTTTGATAGGTATATAAAATTATTTAAGTTATGGGACTTAAATGTTTTATATATTTTAAAATGGAGAAGGGGCTTTTTTGTAAATAATTTAAATTTGTTAATCCTGGAAAATGGTAGTACTTTTGAAAAAGTTATATCACAACCAATCAGATTTAGAAAAACAAGGCAGGTTAGGTGCAAAAGAAATAGTTTAAAGGTACAAATAATAGGTTTTTCACTGTTCCATCTCTTTTGGCACCAGACTCCGTCTCCATTCTATCGCCTCCGACACGGTCGAAACCAACGCATATGGTATCAGGCAACTGGTACGTAATGAGTTGGATGTGGACGAAAGTAGAGGGTTGAAACCATAGGGTTTCGAAAGGGTTGAAGCTTCGCTTTGGTTTTAAAGCAAAATGTGCCTACTTGCTTTCGACTAAGATGCTTTCGACTTAGTTGGGTTTCGACTAGGTCAAATGGTTTAAAAGGAAATGGTTTCGATTGGGTTGCATCTTTCTTTTAAATGAATGCTTTTGACTAAGTCGAAACACCTAGCTATCGCCTTTTTACCTTTTGACCCAATAGGTTTCGAAGGATTTGTTTTTGTTTTAGAAAATATGCCCATTTCACTAATGCTTTCGAAGGGGTGGTTCCAACACCATCTCTTTTTACATAGGAAATCCTTTCGAAAGATGGCTTTCGACTTAAAAGGTTTTTATAGCCCTTTTGTTTAATTAAAGTATAACCCAAATAGATTTCGAAAGTGACGATTTGAATGATTTCAAAAGGGAGTGCTTTCGATTTTAATGGGATTATGTCCTTTTGCTCTACTTGAAGGCATAATCCAGTGGTTTCGACTGAGACGTTTTTAAAGGATTTCGAAGGATTTAACTATGAATGGTTCCGAAAGATTTCCACATGTTTTAAGTGGAACCCAAATCCTTTTGAAAGGTTTAGGTTTGATGCTTTCAAAAGGTTTTAAAAGTGGTTTCGAATGGGGGGTTACCCAGAGGTTTCGAAGGAGTCGAAAGGTGTTGTTTTCGGAAGGTTTCGAATGGTTTCGAAATGCAATGTTTAAAGGTTTTAAAAGAAAGATTTCTAAGGTTTTTTGAGCTTTCGAAAGGGTCACTTTCAATGGGTTTGAAGGGGTTATTCAAGAATTTCGAAAGGGTGTTTAAATGTTTTAAACAAAAGGTTTCGAAGGTATTAATTAGGCAATGTAGCCTAAGTATTTTCAAGTTAAAAAGGGTTTTAACTTGTTTTGGAAGGATAGTTAATCCTTATTAAATTCCATCGACATTATTTTGAGTAAAGTATATATATTATAGGAAAATGGCTTGGAATAAAGCTAAAGATATATTTTCCTTGTACATATGTATGAATCGAAGGACTAAATCATTTTGAAAAGGTTTTAACGGAAAAATTAAAGGGTAGTTAACTCTAAGAAAGTGATTCGAACAGTTAGTCCATTTTAATTCGGACAGTTAGTCTAGTTTGCGGACAATCAGCCCAGCTTTATGGACAGTTAGTCCATTTTAGCATAACGGACCTTGCTGTTGTTTTTTGGACAGTTGGTCCTTTTGTTAGCATAACGGACCTTGCTATTATGTTGTGGGCAAATAGCTCACACATTACCTGTTTTATGGATAGATAGTCCATTTATTAGCATAAAGGATATTGCTTTTTTATTGTAATCAGTTTGATTAACCAGCTTGGTTCAAGGAAAGGATTGCAATATATATATATGTGTGTGTGTGTGTGTCTATATATATTTGAAAAGGATATTAATGAGGGAAAACCAATTCCGCTACGCGGTGTGGTGTCACTTAATATCAGTAAACCGAGATGTAACAGAATTATTCATACCAGGCTTTATTATTGAGTCGAAGTTTTTGTTTCCCCTTAAACTCTTGGGTACACAAAATTGATTTGAGTAGGTTGAGGTTTTCAGGTTTTAGTCTTTTGACGAATAGAGCTTCCCAAGTCAAGTAGGCGGCTGATGGATAGCCAATTAGGATTTGCTGTTTCATTTTGTTATGATTCCGCTTTGTATATTAAGTCAGATATGACTATATTACTTTGATCAACTAAGGGGGCATCGTCATATGTCTCTCTTGGCGTATTTTTGTAATGATATATTTAATCATTGTCTAGGAAACGTTAAGAGCTTATGTAACATGGATATGAATTATTGTTTTGAAATGTAATCAGCAAAATGTTGTTTTTTGAAATCTTTGATTTTGTTCATATTCATGTACTTTTGATATTATGGATACCATCATCATTACCGTATTTTGTCACTAGAAGTTAATACTATGGATGAATGCAACATCTGTAGTGCTTAGCTTTTGACCTTCAGATACAGATGTTTCACTTTTACACTTTGATCGATCGTTGTTGCCATGTCAACGGTGGTCGATTAATGTTGGCAAACTTTCCATTGTCCTGTGATTTTGAGAAAATGTATTAGAGTTGGGCTATAATTTTAGGCCCGAATTGATAGCCTTAGGCTTTAAGTAAAAAGTAGAACAATAAATATGGGTCATAAGGCCTACAACTTAGCTTTGGAGTCGAGTGACAAGTTTGTCCCTTATAAGGTGCATGGCCTAAGCATGCCATGAAGACGGTTGACTTGCTCCCTCTTAGAGGGTTGCCTTCGAGTCTTGCCAAGCTTAGATGTTGGGGACTTGTTTAACTTAGGACATGTATGTTTCAAATGGCAACCTCTAGATCTACCTCTGGTATTTCTAGCCTTAAAGCTTATGAGTTACTAGAGATGTTGGTAAACTTGGCCAGAAGCCTGGTTGGTTGTAGATTTAGTATCGAGATGATGAGATATCGCATAGCCACCGATCGACTGGGCCATCCTTCCTAGGGCTTCTTTGCATGGTCTCTATTATCCGCATTTTGACATGGCTATATTCTCACTGATTGGACAAGTTAGGTTTGACTATCGTCAAGACCAGTTAGTCCAGGATGATTATTGTGGGATCCAGAAGTTGAATGCAGATGGTAATATAAAGTCGAGATTGAATGGAATTGAGAGATGTGCAAGGTAGAATGTTTGAAGTATGGAATATGATTCGACATATAGGAGGGGTCGGCAAAAATCAACCTCCAAGATAGGGATCAGTATGCTTCAGGAAGTTAATGCAGTTCAATAGAAAATAATTTATATCTCAAGATCCACAAGTCCAATGCATATGAAGCTTCATGAGCAAGACTTAGGACCCTAGGGAGCCTACCCTAAGGATGGCACCTGAAAAGAAGGGAGTCAGAGGGATCGGCCTTCTTCTTTCAATAGGGATCGACATCAGGAAGCAGTTCATGTAAAAGCAAAGATCCAGCAATAACTCAAATTCTACTAATCCAACTCGCATGAAAATTGGTGGCTAAGCATATTTCAACATGGGGAAGCTACCACAGGGATTGCACCTGCAAATTACTCCAAGATAGGGATTGGTACCAATCCTTATATTTTGGGAATTAGGCCATGTGATCCCTCTTGTGCCTCCATATGATTCTGAAGGACCTTCTGCCGAATTTTCAGGGAGGTATTTGAGCATTTTTGTCTACAATTACAGGTTTGGTTGTTTATTTTGTGGACTTTACACTGCTAGTTGCTTTGTACTCTATTGTAACTAAAGATTCCCATCTGATCCCTATTGTACTCAGTATATAAAGTGATTAATAAAGCAATCTGCTCAAAGTGGACGTATGTAAATAGCATCAAACCACTATAAATCATCGTATTAGTGTTATTACTTCAATTTACTATTATTTCTTGGTTATTATCCTCTGCTTTTATTTTATATTCTTCATTTTTTTCTCTTTAAAACTTCTATTGGGTGTTTATGCCAATTTTTGATGCAAATATTTTGATGCTTTTATTGAGAGTATTGATTCTCAGCTTATTAGGATCCCTTTATTGCTACTAGATTGCATAATTCTCCCGAAGGAGATCCATAGTTATCTTCTAGAAGCTTGCTTGTTCTATTCAGATTTTCAAAAGCCTAAGAAAAGCTATCAACAATGGTTAGGAATACTAGATCTACTTCTCAGAACGTAGAAGGAAACGAGAATGCAAGCATCCAACAAGGAGGTTCAAGCAGTCAACTAATGGATGTGAATGCCAATCTACTTGAAGTTCGGGATCCAGCTGATTCCATTGCAAGAGCCAAATTCCAAAATCTGATGAGAGAGCTAGTGGATAGCCGTCGATAATTGAGTCGGCGGATTCAAGCCAATATTGATTTGATGAATCAATGCAATCAACAACAGCGTGGGAAAGCAAGGAGGGACCTTACCCCTTACTCTGCATCAGAGAGTTCTAGTTCATTGGATGAGTATCATGGGCACAAGCATCATAGAACTGACGAATATCATGCAGAAACTTATGGGCATTAGTAAGCAAACTTGCCTGGTCCGCCAAGACTGATCGTTGCAGATCCCTCCATAAGGATTGAAACTGATCCCTCTTCCAGAGGAGGAAACTTACATGTCCATGCTGGGATCCAAGCTAGAGCTACCGTGATTGATTTGGATGTTGGAGTTTATTTGAATGTAGACCATTTCTTCCTCAAAACGACGATGAAGTAAATTTGCATGATCTACATCGATAGGATGTTGAACCAAGAAAGCATGGAACGATTCGTAGATATCGACCAGACCTTCACATGAGGTGGAACACGACCACCGTTTGGCACCAACTATCTAAACGTCGGATTTTTCAGCTATGTTAGACATTTGGTGAGAGAGAGAGCCAAGGCTTGACCTATAACGACTGGGGAATCTCAAGAATTCATACCCCGTTTACTAACAACATCCTACATGCAGAGTATCTAAGGAGGTTCAACATGTCATCGATGCCTACCTACGAGGGAAAAACCAAACCCACGTAGCACATCATGAGATATGAATCGCTAATGGATTCCGCATGAGCAGATGACGCAACCAAGTGTAGATGTTTTCCTATAACTCTGTCTGGAATAGCAACGATGTGGTTTACGAGATTACCCCCGCAATCAATCTCTAGATTTGATGATTTAGCAACAAGGTTTGTGGAACAGTTTTGAATGCACGAAACTCGCCCCAAAGATGTAATGTGCCTATCTAGTGTAATTCAGGCTCCGGTAGAGTCGTTGAAAGATTATTTAAAGAGATTCCATACAGCTGTCATAGAAATCAGCATTCTGAATGACCATGCCATATTAATGGCCGTAACAAGTGGGATTGATCCAAAATTTTATTTTGACAATTTGTTAGCTGGAAAGCTACCCGCAACACTGGAACACTTCTATGCAAATGCGGCTTAGTATTTGAGGAAAGAGGAAACCGAAACTTCTAGGAAGAAGAATGTTATGGGATCAAGTGGAGAGGGAATACAGGGTAACATTGTAGTGAAGCAGTCTGGTGATAGTTTTGAAAAAGTTTAAGGGGATGTCTAAAATAAACCAAATCAGCAAAAGAAAGGTGGAGATAGGAGCCGAGAATGAAAGAAAGGTTCTAAAAAAGGAAAGCCTAGGATTTCAATGTACAATACCTACACGCTACTGAATACGTCCTTAGAGAATTCTATTTGTCTACCCACAATACTGTGCAGTATAGGAAGCCGCCTCCAAAAGAATCCATAGAGTGGCAGAAACAAACCGGAAAGTATTGTTGGTTTCATGAATGTTATGGTCATAACACCAATGAGTGTAAGCATCTCAAGAATATTATCGAAAAATGGGTTCGAGAAAGAAAGTTACGGTAGTTTGTAAAAGCCCCGTAAAATGGCGAGTAGGGGACATCCGACCCCAACCGAGGACAAGCAACCCATAGGGCTGAAGAGCCTGAGCGTACTGGTGGAAGGTTAGTGTTCAATACAATAGTCGGAGGACTACATCCAGCTAATAAGAGTTGGAATGAGTTGGAGTGCTATGCTAGCGCAATCAAGCATGTGAATTTTAAATGCTATTTGAGTACAAAAGATGGAGATCCGACAAAACCGCAACATAGAATAACAGATGATATTGTGTTTAGAAATAGGGATGTAGACAAAGTGGAGGCTCCAATAATTAACCCAATGGTCATTTCGGCCATGATCGGCCCTTCTTTAGTGAGAAGGATATTGGTTGATTATGCAAGTTTTTTAAATATAAGTTTCAAAAAAGCTTATGATTGGATGAGGAAGTAAGAAAAGGATTTAAAACCATCTAAATTCCACATTCGTGGCTTTAACGATGCTGCAACTGAAGTTGTTGGTTATGTTGAATTGCCCTTGGAGTTGGGAGAAGATAACCGCGAGAGAGTGTGGATTTTTCCATTCTTTGTTTTGGATGTTGGCTCTCCATACAATGCTTTTCTGGGCCGATCGGCCCTAGCTGAGTTTCAAGCAGCTCTTACCTCATGGTGTTTGACTTTGAAGTTCCCGACAGATGATGGTGTTGGAGTTGTTCATGGTGATCAAGCGGTTGGACGTGCCTGTTATGTAGCTGAATTAAGGGATGCTCAACGAAAGAATAAAGGTAAGGGTATGGACAAGTCTACTCACATTCAACAACTGAAGATTAACAACTAGCGCCCGAGCCTTGGCTTGAGTAGACCAAGGCTGCACCGATTGAGCTAACAATTGACATCACAGTCAGCCACGATGACCCATCACGATTTCTAAAGATCGGACCACAACTCTGCCCCTTCCCCCTCGATAATGAAAGAACTTGCTAGATTTCTCCGAGCGAATCTCAACGTGTTCACTGCTCACTCTTACACATGTGGGATCTTGCGTGCTATTGCAAGCCATGCTTTGAATATTGACCTGAGGCATGACCCAATGGAACAAAAAAGGCGTGGCATAGATCCGGGGAGATCTACCGCTCTTAAAGAGGAGGTGGATAAGTTCAAAGGCAATAGGTTTATTCGCAACACACTCTACACCAAGTAGGTATCTAATTATGTACTTGTGAGAAAGGAAAATAGGAAATGGCGGACATGCATTGATTACTCGGGCTTGAACAAGGCATGCCCAGAAGACAGCTTTACCCTTCCAAGGATTGACCGGTTAGTAGACTTAACCGTGGGACATGAATTGCTATCTTTTATAGATGCGTACTCAGGATATGACCAAATTCCGATGCATAGTCCCGATCAAGAGCACACCAGCTTCATTATTGATGTTGGATTATATTCCTATGTAGTAATGCCATTTTGACTAAAAATGCAAAAGCAACCTACCAACTCCTAGTCAACAGAATGTTTAAAAATCAGATCAGAAAGACGATGGAGGTATATGTGGATGATATGTTAGTGAAGTCACGACGGTCTTCCGACCACATTAGAGACTTGGTCGCAATGTTTGATATCCTCCAATACTACAAAATGAAGATTAATCCTCTAAAGTGTTCTTTTGATGTTGCATTAGGAAAGTTTTCATGTTTCATCGTCAATGCCTATGAAATCAAAGCTAATCCCGAGAAGATCGAAGCCATTTGCAGTATCCAAGCACCAAAGGCTATCAAACAAATACAGATCTTGAATAGGAAGGTTGTTGTCCTAAGCTGATTTATTTCCAAAGCTACCGATAAATGCATTCCTTTCTTTGACATGATTAGAGGAGGAAAAAGGAATTTTGAATGGATATAGGATTGTAAAGACGCATTCCAAGCTTTGGTAAATCACTTAGAGAGACCTCTCATCTTGTCAAAGCTAGTAAACCATGAAGATTTGTATATCTATTTGGTCGTGTGGTACATGTTGTAAGTGCCGCATGCTTCGTGAGGAAAATTGAATCTAGAGACCAGTCTATTATGTTAGCAAGCATTTAAAGGGAGCTGAAAGGAACTATCCAAAGATATAGAAACTGGCATACTGCTTGTTGATTGCTTCGAGGAACTCCATCCCTACTTTCAGGCACATCTTATTGATGTTTACACCGACTAGTCGTTACGATAGGTCCTACAGCGACCTAAAACGTCTGGAAGGTTACTCAAGTGGAACATCAAACTACGCCGATTTGTCATCACTTATCTACCTCGAAGGGCTATCTAAGGTCGGGTACTGGCGGATTTTAAAGCAGAATTTACTGCATATGATGATTTCCCAGAGAGCACTAAAACCCCTACCATATAGTGGAAGTTATATACAGATGGAGCATCCAATAATCATTATTCAGAAGCTAAAATTGTGCTTGTAACTCCTAAAGATCGGTTAATTTTCTACATTTTAAATCTTGATTTCCCTACAACAAACAATGAATGAGTATAAAGCTTTGATTGCTGGACTAACTTAACAGAGAAATGGGGATAAAATCTCTAGAAATCTTTTATGACTCACAAGTAGCAATATACTAAGCTAGGGGAGATTACCAAGCTAAAGGACAACGACTTGCTCTGTACGTTACCCAAGTCTAAGAGCCATTGACTAAATTTGAGTACTATGATAATACGCGTATTCCTTGGGTTCAAAACAAAGAGGCCGACTAATTGGCAAAGTTTGCTAGCGCCGGGGATGTATAACAAATGGGCTTGGTTCTAATCAAAGTATTAAAACTCCGAGCATAAACCTGATGGAAATTGACCGGGTACTAGAAACTCAGCTTGAGAAGGAGTCATGGATGACTCCAATTAAAGATTTTTTTTAAAGGGAGTTCTTCCCAATGAAGAAATGAAAAACGACAAGTCCTTTGTAAAGATTCATGTTATATCATGCAGGAAAGAATTATGTATAGGAAAGGTTTTTCCGTCCCTTTACTCTGGTATATAGCTTATGATGAAATAAAACAGGTCCTAATGGAAGTTCGTGAAGGGGAATGCAACGACCAGTGGGAGGTAAACCCTAGCAAAGAAAATACTCCATTATGGGTATTATTGGAAGATTGTCAATCGAGATGCTAATTATTTAAGGCACTGCAACAAGTGCCAGATGTATGCAAATGTTTCGAGTGCTCTACTGACGAAAATCATAAAAATGGTCAGTCGATAGCTGTTTTCCATATTGGGCATAGATATTATTGGTTCCTTACTGATCTCTAAAGGTGGTGCGCCATTGGCGCAGTTGAGTACTTCACCAAATGGGTCAAAGCAGAACCATTAGCTATGATTACAACAAGGAAAGTAATCAACTTCATCATTTGGAACATCATCTGTCATTTTGGTCTTCTATAGACTATTGTAACAGATAACGGGACTCAATTCGACAGTGCTGAATTCAAAAACTTCTACCCTCGACATCATATCGAAAATAGATTTGTGGCAGTCGCTCACCCTCAAGCCAATGTACAAGTTAAAGTAATGAACAAAATCATAAAGTCCATTTTGAAAAAGCATTTGAAAAAGGCTTGAGGCAAGTGGGTGGATGAACTCCTAATGGCATTATGGGATTATAGGACTACACATAAGTCCACAGCTGGGCATACTCCATTTGCCCTTGCTTATTGTTCCGAAGCCATTATTCATGTTGAGTTCAAAGTTCCTTCTCATCGAGGGACTTACTCAATCCTAGAATGAATAAAGATCTCCTTTCGGAATCTATAGAGTTTATAGATAAGAAGCACAAATAAGCTTATTTGAGGGCAGCTGCGCACCGACACCGATTTGCCCAATACCACAACACTAAAGTCTGACCTAGAACCTTTGAAATCGGCAATCTTGTCTTGAAAGAAGTTTTTCCTGCCCCGCCGCATGTGAATCCAACTTGGGAAGGACCATATCTCATTGAATAGAGGCTTGGAGAGGTAACTTTCAATCTAGCGATCGTTGATGGCATCACACTCCCAAGGCGTGGAATAGCGAGCATTTACAATACTATTTTACTTAGTTCATTTCTTTTTCATTCAGTTGTATTTAATTTCAGGATTTCTATAGCATTTGATGTTTCTAGATATGTAATAAGACAAATTATGTAATTTCTTTCCATTTGGTAAATAAAGTTCTGAATTTCCTTCATATATGTGTTTGATGTAGCATTACATATTAGTTATGATACCAGACTAACTAGTATTGACATGTCTAAGTAGGTTTCTAGAGTTTGGAGCTAGCCAATTCCGTTATTTCCTGATTGAACTAAATAAAATAAACATGGTCTGACCGTTCATTTGATGATGCTCATTCACAAACCGATGGACGGAATACGTAATGAGAGATGGATATGACTCGACCATCCGATAACCAAATTAATCCTACCAAGCAATGGGACAGACATGAAGCAAAAGTGATTGTGATGCGATTAATATCTCACTAAGTCAAACTCCGGACTTTGAGGTAAATCGACCAATTAAGGAAAGTACGATTCGAATAATTTTTGAATTATCTCTAAATCCACAGAGTGCGGGTCGGAGTATAAACATAAATTAGGAGCGATTCGGCCACCCACCAACAAACTCGTATCCCCGGAGAGCGGATATGAGTATAAACAAATAGATGAGTGCGGTTTGGCCACTCACTATTTCATAAATTCCGCCCTGAAACCGACATTAGGAGTATAAACTCGCTATGGATGGAGTTTGACCATCCACGGTCTAACTCCGCTAACCCAAGACTGGGGCAGGAGTATAATCATTCAAACCACTAAATTCGATAGCATAACATTAGGGCTTGAGCCCTGTTTTTTGTATGACTCAAAACCACGACCACATGGAGGCCTTGGGATAGAATTAATGTATTATCATCAAAATTAACGAGCAACGAATTACAAGTACATTGAATGGAAAGTAATAGCTCGACTACTTAAATAAAACATTCACACAAGAGTTTGACTTAAAAAAGAACTTCGATTTACATAATAAACTTCAGAAATTATGATATAATTTTATTCAAAAACGGGGCTTTGCACCCACACAATCATAGCCAACAAAAGAGAAAACAATTATACAAGTTATATACAAAATTAGTTGGAGTGATGACTATTTTTCCTGCCCTTTCTCCTTTTTGGATTCCTTAGAAGTGCCACCACCTAAACTTTCGCCTGTCCTTTTCCTTGATCCTTTATCGTCCTTGGCAGGAGTGCTTTCAAAGGTTGGAGGGAGTTCTTAGGGAACCAACCAACTAGGATAAATGACTTGTAATGGAATGAGATTTGGGTCGTCAATGTCTGCATCGATGGGTTCAGCCTTAGCTTTTTTCTTCAGCAACTCCTCTCTTGATGCATTCTTTTAAGCTAAGCTCATTGGTACGTTCGATGGCACCCATAATCATAACACCATCCAACTCATTAGGAAATGGTGGGTCTTCAGCTTTGTCATCATCAAGTGCTCCGACACTTGAACGTCGAGCCCTGGAGCGTCGGTGGCCGCCACAATATCAATAGATATTGATAGTTGCTCCAGGGTGGCACTACTTTTTGGTGTTTGGATAGGACTTAAAAGACCTGTAGATTCATGGAAACAAGAAAATGAGCCAATGACTATTGGGCGTGAAGAACAAAGCTCTCCAAAAATGGGGAATAAGTGGGATACCTACGTCCGGCTGACTCTCAGTTGTCGTCGTAGTGCTTTCCTTTAGAATAGGAGTAACCACCTTAGATTGATAATTGGGCCTGTCCGAATCGTAGCGCAGATCCTATCCCAGACTGAGTGAAACTGACAATCCTACCACTTGAGAAGAGGAAAGGCCCTTGGAGTCGAACCCCGAAGACTCGGTAATATTTTTCTCTTTGTCGGAGGGTGCTAGGATGTCAAAGTATCGGAGTTTTGCAGTAGCAAGGTCTAAAGGTTCATCCCCATAAATAATCTCCCATACTTGTTTCTCTTCATCTAAATTAGCTTCACTGGGGGTTTCCTTTTTCACTTTGACAATGTTTTCCCAGGACTCGATGAGCGACTCAAGGTATCCCTCTCCAAGAAACTCAAATCACGATGGATAAGGACTTTAGCATTACATTCGATGATCAAGGGCATGTCCTTAATTTCATTTTGACCGGCTTCCATAGCATCTTCTAACCTGGCGTCGATTTGTTCTCTAATCTCATTGTTGCCCAATTCTCTTGCCTCTTCTTTGAGGACTTTAGTTTGAGCAAGTTGTTCGTCAAGCTTAATTTTCAATTCCAGGTTTCAACGGCCTCTTCGCAATATCTTTGCAACTCCTCCTAAGCTTCAATTTTCCCTTCCTTCCCCTTTCTAAAGAGTTCTTCAAGCTCCTCAACAGGTGGGCCAAAATATTTTTCTCCTTTTGCAAGGTACTTTTTCCAAGGCAAGCATATCACTGCGGTTGAGGGTAGCATCAAGTTCCTTTTTGTAGGCAACTTCTAGATGACTCACCGCCTCAAATGTTTCTCTAATACTTTTTTTCTGCCTCGGTTAGCTTCATCATCAACTCCAAGGTCACATTGTCTTCATGTTTAATTATATCTTTATCATGGATTGCCTCTAGCTTAAGATGATCGATTTCATGCTGTCCCTCGATAGACACCTCGGATATCTTTTCTGCTATGTGTTGGAATGATTCATATTGCACTAAAACATTATTGATGAATGTGAAATAACTTGCTTTAGAATTCCCTGGGATTGTATGAATGGACGGAACTTAAGCCCATCAAAGCAAATATTTGGGAAATTGACCTTAAGTTCGGCCAATTTTTCCACCGTGGAAGCCTCCGGAGCCGCAGTCAGTAGAGATGGATCAGAAACAATGACTAGGCATTTGCTCAACCTACGGTCATGGGATTGTCTAGAGCTAGATGATTTAGAATACTGCTCAGGCGGTATAGCATAATGAGGACCATGAAAAGAAGTCTGATCACCACTGTGTATAGAAATATTAGGTTTAACTTCTCAATGAGACAACCGAGACTGGGACTTATGTTTGGAAGATGTAGATTCCCTCGAATGATGACTTTTTCTCGATCGTCATCTCTCTCTATGCCTACCCGATTTTGAATCGCGGTTGGATTCATACTGTGTCAAGGAGCCCCTCAAGTGATCGGAAGCTCGAATCTATAAACCAAACAAAAGGTATAAGTGACCATTGAACAAAAGATAAATGAAAATCGTGTAGTGAAGTGCATGTGATTATGAGCGTCCTAGTTTTCCCTCGACAGACCAGTTGCTGCAGCTTTGCTCATAGGAGTTTTCTCCCTTTTGTCGGTAGGAAGAATGTTGTTACCGCTTTTGGTGGAGATTTGAAAACACTTCCAACGAGCTTTCTAAATGTTGGAAGGGTGACTCTTCTTCAGCTGAAGTGATAATAAACTCGAGCTCTTTAGCTGTTTTTCTTCCATGGAGTTTATGTGCGAGCTTTTTCCTTTATCTTACTAGCATGTGAGGTTGCATGCCTTGTGACGGTTTGACCATGGGCACAATACCTGGACCTGCATCAGCATTGCCAGGCTCGTTGATCTTGGCACCCCTAATTTCACACTCTTCAACGTCATCCTAGATCCCATCAACTAGGAGCATGACAGGGTTATTAGTATCATCCTCTTGTTTTGTAGCATTTTTAGGTAGTGTAGTGCTTCCTGGAAGCCCAATGTTGCGACCTTCTTCCAGCAGCCCAAACAGGGATAACCATTTATCGCTTACGAGGACTCTAATGTCCCTGTCTTCAATCAGAGTGGCACAAATCATAGAAATTTCCCTTGAAAAGCTATCACCTTATGGATGTGGATGAACACCTGTAAAATTTTCAAAATATTAGTTAGTTTAAGTTTGGACTAAAATAAATTGAGAATAAAGAGAAGACGGCACTTACGTCCTTCCAGCCTTCACTTCGCGAAGCCAGGTGGACGTGGACATAGAACCATTCATGTTTAAAGAGGATGAGTTTGTTTCAAGCACCAGTTAAGACTTAATAATTGGGAAAAGGCTTAAGTATAATGTAGGAAAGGCTTCCTGTCCATTGTTTAAAGTTGTAAATAAGCCTGATGTCCTTAGGAGATGGCAGGCAGAACATAACGTTCACAAACAATAGGAAAGCGCCTTGGAGAAAGGCATAGCTTTTTGAGTGTAGTTGAGTGGGATTTATTCCGAGATATTTTAGCATCTCTTGAAAATAAGAATTAAATGACGGCACACATCCAGCTCAATACATGAACTTATTGCATGCTGTATACACCTTCGGGGGCGAATGAGCCATGTCGTTCATTGAAGGAACCAAAACGTCTTCGAACGAAATCATGTGTCTAGAACATAGTCTGAAAAGAGCAACCTCGCCAATTCTGGAGGCTTTGAAATCTTTCAAGTTATCTAAAAATATAGAACTTTCTACAGCATTAGGGGCAGGACTTATATCTTCCGCCGGTAGGATGGGAACGTTAGCGAAAAGGTCGGTCGATGAGCCAGAAACCTCCGATTGTTCGATTTGACAATCAATGGAAAGTCTGCAATATATAGTTGCAGAACTTGACTCGGCTCCAGGATTACTATGCTGTGAAGTTGGTTTGAAAGACATTACAGCTAGATGCTTTGAATGTCTGGAGTCAATATTAACTAAACTCAATAGATAATCGACATTAGAAAAGTTCACCTGACCCCCGTACTATGTGTAAGCTAGTATGGTGTAGTGTCGTGTATTGTAGAGATAAGAAGCTCAAAATAAAAAAAAGTAAATGAAAAGACTTTAGATTCCAACTAGAGTGACCATCATTGCTGACCGTCTCAACTGGCGAATAGATTGATCAGTTATGTAACCTTTGGGATCGATCATTGGCATGTCGAAGTGTGAAACACTTTAATAAGGTCATATGTTAAGTTTTAGTTCATGTTCTAAGTCCTCGGAATTTGGTCGTTCAATTTCTATTTCAATATTGGATATACAAGTCTTGATGTTCGTCATCATCATATGTTCGAGTTTATTAGGATGGAATAGGTTCTATTTGTTCAAACAAGTCAATATGGATCAGTTTTCAAGTTCAATTCAAAGCCGAGAATGGTCCAAGTATAAGTAGCCGATCCATATATAGCCGGCCCTATATATGGCGATCCCTATTCCAAAGCAAAACAACCGACCCCTCTCTCTAAGCAATCCAATGCAGATCCCTTTTCATGGCGACAACTAATCCCTCCATCTAAAACACACCAATAAAAATTACAGATCCCTCCATGCAAGCCAAAGATGACTGATCCCTCTTTTACCATACTCTCATGCTATTCCTCAAACCTGTTACCCGATCCATATACTCTACACTTCCTTTTTTCCTCTTTCTTTACAAATCAACTGAACCTTACCTCATCATATGCCTCGTCTCCCTTAAACGATTTCGACCATCCTCTCTACATCATGTCAAACTCCAACCCATTCACCAATGAAGTAAATCCCATCACCTTGTCATAAAAATTAAGGTAAAAGGAAAAAACCTAACTTAAGTTAAAAAGTCGCAAGTTGATTTGCAGAGGATTCTCAATTTCGAGTCAAATTGAAGATGGGACAATGGCTTGGAGTGAGAGAAGGTAGTGGATTCAAAGAAGAAGGTGATGCTTAGGATCAGATTGATGGAAGAAGGTTTGGCTTTGGAGAACAAAAGAAAGGGTTTGGTCATGGGAAGGTAAAAGGAAAAGAAAGGGAAAGTAAAAAAATGTAAAAAATTGAAGGGAGAATGTGAACTTTTATATGAAGGTTGACGGATCGGTATGCTTCTAAATTCCCACGAAGCCAAATGCGTTGAGTTCCCAATATGCTGAGGGATTGATACCGAACCCTTGACTAGGGATCCATCTGATCTCTATTATAAAAAAGGAAAAAAAATAAGAGAAAGAGGGAGGGATCAGCAAGGAGAATGTCAATCCCATATGTATATAAAAAAATAACAAAAAAGGGAGAAAAGTAAGGATCAACTATGGGCTCTAGTACATATAAGCATGAACATGAAAGTTATGCAAAGCACATTTATACAAAGTGCAAAGAAATCGTATCTAACTCCACGAAAATTGGCGATGACCAGTGAACATATCTGAAAGCCAATGACAATAACGTGTACTCAAACACGCACGTGGATATGTTAGAAGTACAATTTTTAAAATTGACGGAAATTGAATTCAAACATGAAGTCTTTAAATTTGAAACTGGACCAAATGACCAAAGCTTACTAGTCTCATGGAACCAGACGTAGATGTCAACTGATGGAATATAATCCTGGATTTATGCTATTGGAAGTCAACCAAAGGACATGAAGATCAAAGAAAGATATAGCAATTTTGGAAATAATTCAAAGAAAGGATAACAAGCATTTAGAAAATTGGATGGGTTTCTTTCCACATCTCTAACTTGCCTCGATTCAAAGCACGTCACGTTGAACATAGGGTGAACTTTGGGATGCAAGTGTTATCCGACATTTTAGTCTGGCTATATTCTCACAGATTGAACAAGTTAGGTTCGATTGTCATCAAGGCCGGTAAGTCCAGGGTGATGATTGTGGGGTCCAAAAGTCGACTGAAGATGGTAATATGAAGTCGAGATTGAATGGAATTAAGAGATGTGCATGGCAGAATGTTTGAAGTATGGAACATGTTTCAACATATAGGAGGTGTCGGCAAAAATCAACCTCCAAGATAGGGATTGGTATGTTTTAGGAAGTTAATGCAGTTCAATAAAACAATTAATATCTCAAGATCCGCAAGTCCAGTGCATATGGAATTTTGTGAGAATGATGTGAGGATACTAGAGAGCCTATCCTAAGGATCACACCTCAAAATAATGGAGTTAGAAGGATCGGCTTCATCCCTTAGTAGGGATCGACTAAAATTAAGAAGCAATTCATGTCGAAGCAAAGATCAAGCAATAACTCAAGTTCTACTAATCCAACTGGCACGAAAATTGGAGGCTAAGCATATTTCAACATGGGGAAGCTACAACGGGGATCGCACCCCCAAAATTTTCCAAGATAGGGATGGATATTGATCCCTATTCTTTGGGAATTGGGCCATACGATCCCACTTATGGGTCCATATCGTTCTGAAGGTCCTTCTGCCAAATTTTCAGGGAGATATTTGGTTATCTTCGTCTATATATACAGGCTTAGTTTTTCATTTTGGGGACTTTACACTACTAGTTGCTTTGTACTCTATTGCAATTATGGATTTTCATCTGATCCCTATTGTACTCAGTTTACAAAGTGATTAATAAAGCAATCTGTTCAAAGTGAACAAGGGAAAACAATGTCGAACCACTATAAATCATTATGTTCATGTTATTGCTTCAATTTACTACTATTTCTTAGTTATTATCCTCTGTTTTCATTTTATATTCTCTATTTGTTTTTCTTTAAAACTTCAATTGTGTGTTTGTTCCAATCTTTGGTGCGAAAGTCTCTTGGCTGCTTTAAAAGTCAGATTCATGCTATCTCTACACCCCTACGTTGTTTCCATCATCAATGCTTTCAGGATTTTCCTCGATCAACATACTCTCAGAAACTATTGGTTTATATGCGGGCTTTGTGTTGCCTACCCAGACCGTAATCTTCTTAAGCAACCGCTCAGCTAGTTAACATGCTCTTCCAGGTGTAGAAAAAAGTCTGGTGTCCAACCGGTACTTATTTCCACTTCCAAGCAAACACTAAACTGTTGTCTACATAGGTATATAAGCAAGGCCACCTTGGGCTGGATGAGGAAATACATATTTATACCTCATGAGGTCAACCCCGAGTGATAAACACAAAGTTCTAAATCCCTCATAAGTTTCCTTTACTATTCTCTACTTCTTTCAAATGCCTCCTCATCTTTGATTAACTTATCCTTTGACATGCACCCTTATTAATCTTGCCAGCTTTAATGTCAGAGTGTCAAGTGTATATGTTTAGTGGTTAAAGATGGTCATTGATAATGTCTAGGATCTAAAGGTCTTAGTGATCTAAAAAGCCTTCGCTGGGTCAGGCCGATGAGGGAAACCAAGACCATGGTGACAGAGCGGGCTGCTCCATTAAAGAAAACTACTAAGGTGTAGCATGATTACACCAAGATCAAATTCCATGACCCTCCGACCCAATTACAAAAAAGAATAGGGGATATGACAGTTCTACATAGGATGAGGAGTTAGGAGAGTGGCAACAGAGGATATGACGACGCTGCCAAGATCAAGTTACTCTGTTTGCATCCAAGAGAACTTTCTAGAGCTAAAAGAGGAGATCTAGAAATATAGGCAGCTTCGAAAGGCGACCATGGAGTTGGTAGCGGCAATTGAGAAGGCCGCGAAGGAGGTGGTCAAGGTGAGGGATCGAACAAAGAAGAAGGTTGAGGATCTTAGGCAGAAGATGGAGAAGGCTGAGAAGGAGGTCGAAGCTTAGTGGCATGACCTAACCCAGCATATTACTATGCGTCAGTCGACTGCAAACGTGGAGGGTGCTCAGCCCGCGGAGGAGAACTTATCAAAGAATTATTAAAGAACATGGTGAACACCCTATTTAGTTAAAACTAGCACTTTTTGATCTCCATCAGTGATTTCAATGCTACGGCCCTTGCTACGACCCGAGCAAGGTGGCTGCCAAGAGGGAGGCAGCCGAGGTGTCTGTGTCGGTCAACAAGGGAGTAGATCAACTCCCTTATCCGACGGACCGACGAACCAGCTTTGTAGATATCTTTATAAATATTTCTTCGATCTTTTTTGCAAGCCCGGTGTGGTGGACATTGTGCTCTATATTTTTTGTATGTATGAACATATACTTTTTCCTTACGAAATGTGTCCAAGTATTTAATTATCTTTTCTTGCATGTCTATACTTTATAATGGGATAGTGTACTCTAAGTAGTCAGCTTTGACCATGTGTTATGCACATTTAACATTTTTAGAAGATAGATAACATAGTAGTGTATAGTAATGAAACGGGCGATGATTGTGGCCCATTCATGTGGACTATGTAAACTGAGTTTATATAGGACTTATCTTGATGTTAGTTCGACAGTGGTTAGCTAAAAAGCCTAGTCATAGTTGAACATCGAGGCGAGGATGCAATGGTAAAGCTAGTTTTTGTCATTTTTAGCAAGCCTGGCAAGAACCAGAGTGCTGGGTGACTCGATGGTTCTTCTAGATGACTCACGACATGATTGAGTAATGGGCAGTCCCAACATGTACCAGAGCGCTAACTGGCTTGAGGGTTCTCCTAGGTGACTCGCGGCTAGTTAATATGTTTGGCGGTTTCGGCATGACCTAAAGTGCTATATGGCTCGAGGGTTCTTTTGGGTGACACGTGGCAAGATTGGGTGGCAAGTAGTCCTAACACGAACCAAAGCATTGAGTGGCTCAAGGGTTCTCCTTTATGACACACGGCCAGTTGATAAGTTGGCGCAATCTCGGTACAAAATGGAGCGCTGAGGGGATCGAGGGTTCTCTTGGTGACACACAGGTAATTTTGTAGCCCTAAATAAGGAGTGAATGCATAGCTATTTACCCTCATTGACAATTGACCGACAAGAAGTATAGCAGGGCTCGTGTGGCCCTTGGTGGCAGCGGTCTATAGTCCCCAAGCAAGGAAGTGAGCACATGATAACTCACCCTTTACTAGATGGCCAATAGAGGTAGTAGTCCTCGAACAAGGAAGTGAATGCATGGTCTTTCACCCTCGTTGGATAGCTGGCCGGCTGTGCGATTCTTAGCGGTAGAGGTTAGCAGTCCCCAAGAAAGGAAGTGAGCACATAATAACTCATCCTTTACTGGACAACCTATAGAGGTGGCAGTCCCTAAATATGGAAGTAAATTCATGGTAATTCATTCTCATTAGATAACAAGTCAATAAGGAGGGGATTAGGGTTTATTCGGTCCTTGGCAACAAAGGTCGGTAGTCCCAGGCAAGAAAGTGAGCACATAATAACTTACCCTTTACTGATAGCCTATAGATGTGGTAGTCCTCGAACAAGAAAGTGGATGCATGGTAATTCACCCTCGTTGGATAACTGGTCGACAAGAAGGGACAGGGCTCGTGCGGTCGTTGGTGGTAGAGACCGACGGTCTCTCAATAAGGATATGAGCACATAGTAACTCACCATTCAATGGACAGCCTTGGTTATGCTAACAGAATTGGCTCTATAGTCTTTGCTATGTTCTTCACAAAAGATTTTACAATAGGTTATAATTGCGACTCATATATGATATGCCCAGAGGTGCTCAGGTTCAAAGTGTGGGATATGTGTGTTCCATCCAGGCGAGGGAGGTGGTATGCACTATTTGACAATAGGTATTGATAATGCATGGCCTTTCCCAATTTAGGCCAAGCATTACTTCAAACGGGTTCTTACTGTTTGTGAATATCGTACATATGACAAGATCGCGAACAATGAACTGTCGGTGCTTCACTTTAAAGTTAGTTCTTGGCTATCTTCCTTTTGTAGGCTTTAATGCATAGTTCGCCTTTATCTTTTCATTGTTCAATGGCATTGAGCCTAAACTTGAGCAGCTCATCATTTTTTTAGGCTCGTAAATGAGATGCAATGGTGAGGGAACTCCACTTCAAGGGACGACCTTCTTAGCTAAGCTTTCTCACCGGGCATGATCCCCATAGAATTCTTCATGCAATTCCCTTAATATCTCATCGAATTTGCCTTTAGACATGCATGCACCACTAATGGCATAGAGTACCCTCGTCTGTTGACCTTCCCATCTATGATTGTTTAATGTGGAGCCCGGTAGAGGATTTTGTAGGCTTCTTTGTAGTTGGCTGGAAGCTCTTCATTTACTAAGTATCTGATCATGGAAGTCATCCAATTATTGTGAACCGCGCATCAATCTCCATTTTTGTTGCCTCCAGTTTATGGCAAGAGGTGACTTGGACCTCTAATGGAATCCAAGGAATGGCTTAATCTAGATTGCTTGTTGCCTTAGCCAGTTGATTAGCTTTAGCATTCTACTCTTTGATATTTTCTCTAACTTAAATTAGGCAAAGGTATTGATTATCCTCTTAGCTACTGCTACATACAAGGCCAGTGTTTTAACTTTGACTTGGAAATGATCTCTAATTTGATTGATGACTAAAGGTGAGTCAATGAACACATGAATGGAATCCACATGTAAATTTTTAGCCATCCTAAGTCCGACCAAGACAAACTCGTACTCGGATTCATTATTGCTCACCTTGAAAGTAAGGCATACCACAAAATAAAGTTCTCACCCTTCGGGGGTGACAAAGGCCATGTCGGTCGCTGTCTCATTCTCATTTGACCCCATATCCATATACAAGCACAAAGCTCGTCAATTAGTGATAGCCTCTTCATTTCCATTATCCAAGCTTGTGAACTTGATAATGAAATCTAAATGGCCTGGCCTTTGATGGAAGTGCGAGGCTGGAAAGAGATGTGATGTTGTCCAAGCTTGAAAGACCACTTCAGTATGTTGAGAATTTTCTTCATTAGTTGGTTGGTCGAGAATCTAACAGGATGAACTTAGAAATATGGCCAGAGTTTCCAGTCGACCATGAGCAAGCAGAAATCTTGTTTCCAATGGTGTGTATCTTATCTCAATGCCTGATAATCTTTTGCTGACATAGTAGATCGACCATTGAATATTCTCATCTTCTCTAATTGACATAACAATGATCACATGGTTGGATATTGTGAGGTAAGGTGTAGTTCCTCGTCAACAAGCTTGGACAGTACCAGGGGCATAGCCAAATGCCGCTTTAATTCTTCAAACACCTTTGTGCACTTGTTATTCTAAGTAAACGACTTTCCCTTCTTGATGAGGTTGATGAAAGGAAGACACCATTTGGTTGCACTGACATAAAATGACTCAAAGCTACATCCATCTCGTTCAGGCTTTGTACTTGCTTTACAATTCTAGGGACTTGCATGTCTTTAATGGCTTGTAGTTTGTCGAGGTTAGCTTCAATTACTTGGGCAGTGCATGGTAATATTAATGTACCTTGAATTAACATCCATGAAAGTGAGGAGCTCATGTCCATTAGTCACATCTACAAGCTGATTGATGCAAGAAATGGAAAGCTATCTTTGGGGAAGGCTTTGTTAAGGTTGGAGAAATCTGTGCAAATTCTTTGAGACCCATTTGGTTTTCAAACCAGTGCTAGGTTGGCTACATAGACTGAATATTTTGCTTCCCAAATGAAGCCGTTGGCCAATAACTTCTCTACCTCTTCCTCGAGAGCTTGGTACTTTTCTGGGTTGAGTGGTCTACGAATTTGACGGATAGGGTTACCTTTGTACCGATGTTTAATGCATGGAAATTGATTTTGGGATCGATGCTAGCAATGTAGGTGTGCCCCTAAGCTAAGAAATCTTTGATTTGCATCAAGAATTTGACTAGCTCCTCTCTAATCTTTGGGCTGAGCTCAGTGCCGATCTGGATGACTTTTTTAACTTTAACATTGTCTACAAAAATCAATTCAGGTGGAGTGGTCGGCCCACCTTCAATGTTTGAATATCCCATATGCAGATCGAGCGGTTCATCATCCAGTTCAGGATCAACATCAAAGTCTTATTAATTTGATGCATTAATCATGCACTCTACGAAATCTTGGTTATTGAAAGACATCTATGATCAAGTCAAGGAACTGTGGTTTACCTCATCTCTTACAAATGAGCTTGTCAAAGTTGAGAAGATAGGTGATGTTGTGCTGGACGTTCGCACTTGCCAATGGGGTATGACTTTCTCATTACAAGCTATGATGAGCTCTTTTGTTCTTTGGGGAGTGGATAAGGAAATGCGATTTATGCCATTCTGGTCTTCAATGTGGCGGGCGGTCCTGGCATGAATTGAAGTGATATTGGGCTTAGGGTTCTTTCAGGTGACATGCGAACAGTTGTTGTTGTTTTGCTGCTATAGGTGGTCTCGACATGAACCAGAACATTGATAGGCACGTGGTTACTCTTGGTTGATGCATCGTCGATAGTAGTTCTTCCTAGCTAAGGATGGCTTTGGCTTGAGTGGGAGAGCTGACCGGCTCAACCACTCTCATGGGTGACACGTCACTGATCGAGGTTTCTTTAAGGGCTAGGACAGTCCCACATGAGTGTAAGCGGTGAACGACTGGAACACTCTCTTGGGTGGCACTTCATTGGGTATCCACGACTTTATTGGAGGGATTTCTATTCACGGCAGAAGTTGTTGATGTAGATGCCTCTACTTTAAAGCTAAGGGCGGTCTTAGCATGAACCGAAGCCTTGGTTGGCTAAACGTTTTTATAACTTGCCATTGCTTGTTGCAAATTATTGTTAAAGCAAGAGGACATCCTTCTTTGCTTTTCTAAGGGAGGTCCCATAGCACTCCCTAGCTTTCTATTGATTGCCTTGGATTTTGCCAACCCCGCCTTGGGCTAAAAACTTCATGACGATCCGATTGTACATGAAAATTGCGTCAAGTTTTGTTAGTCTCGGCCGTCCATCAAGAGATTATAAGATGATGGGCAATCAACTACCATAATGTCCCCTTGCATATTTACAACATATGGCTCTTTTCTAAATATGGTTATGAGAGAGGCGTCCCCATTAGAACAACGCCGACACTCCCAAAGCCGTAGATGGGCAAGGAGAAAAGGGTCGTGCTAGAGGCAAGAATCTTGAGTCCCTCAAAAAATGCTTGAACATGACGTTGACTGAGTTGCTCCCATCCATGAAGTCTCGGTGTACATTTGCATTGGCGGTTGCAAGGGTAAAGACCATGGGGCCATAATGGTTATAGAATATGGCATGGTTGTCTTCAGTAATGAAGGTGATAGGTTGATTTGCCTCTAGCCTGGGCTTATTTGATGCTCGGTTCTCTAATAAATAAACTTGGTCGGTGTACCTGCTTCTCTCTGGTGCTAGGATTGTGCACCTCGACTACTCCTAGCAACATGCAGAGTTTCGCAAATAGATATAATGTCATTATGGCCACGATATTGTTATTGGGATTTTAGTACTGTTTTGGCCTATACTACTTTGGAGTGACCCAACTAGGTACTTCACAAGCAAGTTTTGCATGCGGCTTTTCGACTAGTATAGCCATCACAAGACATGTTGGGGTAAGTGGCAATGCTTTATCATAGGTCATAATATGAGAAACCCCTATCATACTAGCAGTAGGAACTGATCCTAAGGCATCCAATGCACTAAATGTAACCTTAACCAACCTCGCTCTGATAGTATTGTTGGAACTGGGTCAATCGAAAGCAGGTGAAATAGGTAGATTTCAGAAAAAAATCCTACTTAGATCTATTGGGCCTATAAAGTCAAAAGAGAATTTAGATCCAATCTAAAAGGGTTTTAAACAAAATCCTTTATTTCATTTTATTAGTTTGAAAGAGTTCGAATTCGATATAAATTTAAATGGATGAATGTATTAAATACACCTATGTATGTAATTGTAATATCTCGGAATTTTAGACAATATCAATTTAATAATCTATATTAAAAATTAAATTGATTTGATAATTTTTGTAAATATAATTAAAATTGATTTAATAATTTTTCTTTAATAAATATTTAATTGGTAGATTTTATCTTTTAAAGCAAATAAATTGGTTTTTATTTATAATATAAATATATGGTTTATATTGTAAATAGATTAGCTTTGTTTTAAATTTAAATAAAGCATATTTTCTAATTCTAATATTTTTAGTAATTTGAAAATTTGTTTTTATTTAATATAAAGCTTTTCACAGTTATTAAATAAATAATCTTGGTTTAAATTTAATAAATGAATCTTGATTTCAAATTCTAATATATATATTAATAATTTGGAAATTTTGATTTAATTGAATATATAACTTTTCAAAGCTATCTAATAAATAAACTATATGGTTTTAAATAATTAGGGTAAATATTAATTTGTTTAGATTATGTCTTAGCTTAAGTATAAAATTACTAAAATATTTATTTTAGCTTCTTTTTAAATATAGCTTAATAAATATAATTTGAAATTATATTTGAAAATTTTAAATACCATATATATATATTAAACATTAATGCATTTAAATAAGTTAAATAAGATAAGTAATTTATAATTTCTTTCATAAATTAGTTAAATTTGATAAATATGTTATTTTCAAATAGTAATAAATGTAAAAAATAGATAGGTTAATAGAATTTCTATTTTAAATTTGTATACGGTATAAATTAGCTTTAAATTGGATTTGTAAATTTAAGTAGAATTTGAATTTGAATTAATTTTGGCATTGAATCTTCAAACCAAGGCTTTTGCAGTTTTAAATTGAATCTTCAAAACCAAAATCAGTTACAAACTCCTCATATCAAAAATCTGCACATCTTCAAGCCAAGGCAATTGCAGTTTTAAACCAAGCCTGCATCATTTTTTCTGCAATCTGGAAATTGGCTTTGCATGCCACCTGAAAACTAAAGCAATACAAATCCCTGTAACACCTCTTCAAATCAATGCACTTGCCATTTTCAAACAAAAAGCAAAAGCATTTTTCTTTTCAATCTGGAATTATCTTCTACATGCAAGCCTGCATTTTCAAAGCATTCATGTTTTTAAGGGGCAATGCAGTTTTAAAGTATCAAAGACTGTCTTCAAAATTAGGAGCATTTTAGTTTAAAAGAGTTCAAAGGCTTTTTCAAAATCTGGAAATCTTTGGAGTGTCTGCAAGTTTTTAAAACAAGCAACTTAAGTTTTAAACTAAAATCAAAGGAGCAAAGACATTTAGTCTTCAGCAAATTCAAAAGCTTTTCAAATGGAGGCTCTGTCTTCTTTAGGAATAGGTTAATAATTTTTAAATTTTAAAAATAAATTTGGTTGCATGCTGGTATGTTTGAAAAAAAATGTGTATTGCATGAATGTCTGAAGTGAATATTTTTTTTGTATGCATGCTGTGTATAGGTATTCTGTTTTGTTTTGTACCCAGGCTCAAAATTTCTATTTAGAATCCTTATCTTTTAATTAGTTTCAGATGGGATGTAATTTATAAATCAAAGCCGTTTGATTTATCTTAGGTTAAGGTTTAAAAATTTAAGTAAGTCAAAAAAATAAGCCTGTTTGTCTCTGTAAACCAAAACAAATGTGCATGATAAAATTAAGTAAAACTCAAACTTTGAAATTTATAAATTCAGTATCATAAACTGAATACATAATCAAAAATATGATTTTTTAAATCAAGAATTATAGGTTGGGGTGCAGTTAAGAGATGAACTGAAAATGAATTTTTGGGGTTTTCTGGTGATCTATGTATCTGGAGGAGATGGGTTTCTTCATGATGATGTAGGGGTGATCAGAGATGCTAGGAAAAATATTTGATGGTGATAAAAATCAACGGGGAAGTTGCAGCAGTGAGATTTCTTTTTAAACCCTAGTTTCAGCTGTGTTTAGAATATTGATCACCACGGCTTGCGTTGTTGATCGAGTGCTTCAATTCTTTGGGTAGTGGTAGCTTGGCCGTAGTTGAAGTCAATGCCGGAGTTCTAGGGGTCACAGTGATCGGAATTGGGTTGGCGAAGCATTTCCAGGTTTTGGGGTTGGTGATGTTCAGTTTGTTCCAGGTTTTGGAATTAGTGCTCGATTTTGATTTCTGGGTGTTGGACACGATTTGATGATCGTGGTGGGTTGCTGAGTCGATTTCTGATGTGTTGCGATCACCGTTGATGATCAATGGTGGCCGGAGCCACCGTGCATATGCACAGTGAAGTGATTGTCTGGTGATGTTGGGTTGAGTTTTGAAATAGAGGAGGTTGCTCGAGTTGCTCGTAGTAGTAGGGTAGTTTTCTCGGGGAGGTTGAGCATTGAACTCAAGTAAAAAAGATGTGCCTCGGGTTAATTAATTGTAACAGGTTTTAACAGAAACCTGTAGTTCAGTTTTTAAATCTTAAAATAAAATTTAAAAGCTGAGTTAAATGAAAAGTAAAGTTTTAAATCTAGTTTTTCAATCTGGAGTTTAAGTTTAAATCTCAGTTTTCAAATAAGGTAAAGTTTTTAAATTTGAATTGATTTAACTACTTTAAAACGGGTTAAGTAGTTGTATTTTAAAAATGCAGTTTAAATTGTAAATAGGTTTTTAAATCTAAAGATTAATCTGGAATCAAAATTTAATATGCATTCCAATTTTGTAATAAAAAGAAGTTTTCAAATTTAAAATGTTTTAAAACAATTTGAATATTAAAGTGTATTTTTAACTATGGTTTGAATTTAAACATAAATTTGGTTTTAAATTTCTTCTAAACTTCTTTATAAAATGAATATTTCTTTAACATGTGAATTAAAGATTTTTGAATCGTTTAAGCTTTGTTTAAAGTCAATTTGTATTCATTTTTAAATCTTAAATTTAAAATGGAATTTGAAAGAAAAGTTTAAAGTAAATCATTTTAAAATACTTTTGATAATGATAATTTGATCATTAACAAGAAATGTTTTTTTATCTTTAAGTAAATGAAGATTAAATGATTGAATTATTAAGTTAATTAAAATGGATAATTTATTTATTTAATTAATTATGATTTGGATTAATTAAATAAGTAAATAAAGGTTTAAATTAATTAATTAAGGTTTAAGATTAATTAATTAATGAAAAATAAATTTGTAACTAAGGATTATTAATTTGGTATTAATTAATGATTAAGATTAATTAATCAAATAATTAAGGATTAATTAAGTTACAGTTAACACTTAATTAATTAAATAATTAGAGTTTAATTAATGGATAATTAGAGATAAATTAATTTGTAATTAATAATGGTTAATCTAAGTTAATTACTTAATGGAAGTAATTAGAGAATGGTTAATGAAGGTCATTAACTTGAGATTATTTAATAATTAATTAATGTGGTTAATTTTAATAATTAATTAGATTAATTAATTAAAAATAATCAGTTGTGAATTGTTTAAGTGTAATTACTTAATGAAAGTAATTAAGGAATTAATTACTTAATGTAATTAACTTAGTTTAATGTGATTGTTTAAATTGATTAATTAAGTTTAATTAATTTAAACACTAGATGATTTGATAATAATTACTTAATGTAATTAACTGAGTTTAATGGGATTAGTTTGAATTAATTAATTAAGTTTAACTAATTTTAAACACTGAATGATTTGATGATAATTACTTAATGTAAATAATGGATTGGAAATTACTTAGTAAAGTAATTAATTGGTAATTACAGGATGTAATTAATTGAAGATGATTTAAGAATGGAAGTAATTTGAATTAAATTACTTTGTAATTAATCAAGGGATTAATTAAGAAATTAATTAACGAATAATTTTTTTATTTCAATAAAGTAATTAAAGTTAGTTAATTACTGAATGTGATTAATCAGGAGTGATTAATAATTGTGGTTTAATTAAGATTAATTACTTACTGTAATTAATATTAATAAAGCAATTAATTAAAATGTGATTAGGGATCATTAAATAATATAATTAATGATGTAATTAAGGATTAATTAATTAAGATTAATTAATCAATGATAAGTGATTAAAGGTAATTAATTAATTTAATTAATTAAGGATTAATGTAATTGATTGTAATTAATTAATTAATTTAAGTAATTAAAGGTTAATTACTATATGGGGTTAAGAATAATGAATCCGTGAAATTAATTAAAGGACAATTACTTAAATGTAATTAAGAATAATTAATCAAAGGTGATTAATTAAGGTGGATAATCAGATGGTAATTTAATTAACTGATTTGTAATTAATTAATGGTTAGATAAGCAAGATTTAAAATAATGAAGTAATTAATTTAATTTATTTTAAATTAATTAAAGATGAAGTAATTAATTTAATTCACTTTAAATTAATTAGAGATGGAGGTAATTAATTTAATTCATTTTAAATAATTATAGTATGATGAGGTAAATCTTTGCTTATGTATGAATGGACGATATTGATTTCCTTGAATGGTTTGTGATCTCAGAAATGAGATAAGTAATGCGATATGATATGAATGTTGTGGTTGCATTATGATGATAATATGGATTATCTATTTTGATGATAGTATGGATTATCTGTTTATAATGATAATGTGGATCATTTGTTTATTATGATAATATTGATTATCTATTGTGATTTGTGAATCATCTATCTGTGTGTATATAGATAATTGAATTGAATTGTTTTAAACTTTAAAACAACTTGACCTTAAAAGACACGTTCTGGATTTCGATGAGACCGGGATCGGGTTTTCATATTTGGATATCCGAAAACCACATCGATCCAAATTAACGATAGGTCGTGAATCTCAAGTGAAGATGAAGATTCAGAGTGCAAGGGTTATCGTCGTTAACTCTGAGGGTGATTCCAAAATGAGTATAATGAGATAATGCCTTCGGTTTCGTTCGAAACCGGAACGAACTTGTATGGATTGAATGCTTTCAGCACATCGTCAGGTGGATGATGAGCATTCTAAGTGATGTGTTCTATAAAGGTAATCGTAGCCTCAAGCCTCATCAACTTGGAATGGCTAAAACTGGGGAGGTGCAGCAAGGTTAAGTGGGTCATGCCCAAGTAGGACGAGATTTTCCCCTGTCTATAGGTCCCTTTTTGTTTCAGATGTGTGGACAGTTGTGAGCTCCAACTGTCGGGGTTGTCTTGTTCGGGACTGTCCAGTAAGGGATGGTTCCGACCTTGTGTTGCAGGGGAGTTAGGGTGGCTCCTCGGTACGTTGATCTAGGTCATGTACTGTAACGGGCGGTACCCCAGTAGCCCTGCCATTGTATGGAATCCAAAATCCAATAAATGCCATCGGATTTGATTGTGTTACCCACTTTTTTGGCTAGTAGCTGGAATTTAATAGATGTAACAATTTCGGCTACTTTCTATTTACTTGAAAACCCTAGACCTATTATAATATCATCTGATTTCCTATCAAATGTTTTGGTTAGCGTAAGGTAATTTTTTTTCCATGTTTATGTGTGGGAAGTCTTACGTGATACCTTTCTTTTCAAAAGTTTTTTTGAAGTTAAGCAACCCTAATATGTTACTCACACCAGACCCATGTCTAAACCGGAGTTTATCTTCTGTTTTCTTAAACTCTTGGATACTCAAATTTTTACGAGTAGCCAAGGGATTCGGGTTAGCTTTGACGAATTGTGGAGGAGCAATGGAGAAGGAGGCTTCAGCGTGTAGATATATAGTGTTCCACTGTGTTGGTTTCTCTGAGTAGTTTCCTTGTATTTTATTGAGTTGTATAACTAGACATGTGTTTATAACTATCTAGTATGTGATGTATAATCTGTGTAACTCTGATATTGTTGTATATTATGTAATATTTATGTTATTAATATAATTTATTCGTTCCGCTGCTGAGATTCTGATGTTGTTTCTTCTTTCTACACTTTCTTTTCTCTTTTCTATCTCTTTCTTTCTTCAAGATGATACGATATTCTGTGGTGAGAAAGTCGGGTCGTCTCAGTAATGGTTACTCATTAAAGTTAATTTGAGAAGGAAACCTTTCGTTTTCTTCTCTAAAACCCGTGCAATCAATTAAGGGAAGAAATAACTTTAATTGAAGAAAGAATCCTCTCATTTCTCCCTCTCTAATTAGATTAATGGTTCATTAAATGTCATTGATGATCAATTTAAACATAGCATGAAATGTTAGTATATCCAAATATATTTAGTGTATGTTGTGCAAGTTCAGCATATAATAAGTGCGCATAGTTAATGATTCCCTTTATATATGCCTTTGTTATCCATAAAAAAATTATAAATATAGAACCAAAATTTGGCTCAACACCCGAGATGTTGTACAAAGTAATATTATTTGAAATGGTCTAATAATACCCATGATCTTTAATATAGTCACGAAGATGTTCAAAAGTTTAAGTGATATGTCCAAGGGTAAAATATGCAAGTTGCATAATTGTGCAATAGCTCATTGCTTGTTCACTAATGGTTAAAATAGGCAATTTGCATATATCATAGTCCTTTGTTCACATTTTAATGGGCATAAAAGTCATTATACATGTTACTACTACACTCATCGTTGAAGGAGATCGATGTGCTATTTGATCACAGTGGTAAGCAAGTGCCAAAATAATAGTGATGATGCCAACGAAGAATGTTATCACCATCAGTAACTTCAAAGACAAGCAATCTAAAGAACCAAAGATGTCATGCATCATCAATGCCACTTCGTGCTTAACTAATACTACCTCCTATCGATCTCGAAGATATATGAAGAGAGATGTAGAAACGACATCGCCTTTCATGATCAATGTCGAAGAAGTAAGGTACCACGCTTCATCAATAACAGTTTACATACAATGTCGCGTATAGCCAAGGAAGCAAAGAGGTCAAATACAATCCACTTTGTAAGCCATCAATGAGTGTCGAAGTGACTATAGCGCATTTCATTGATGTAGAGTTCTATTGGCACCGCCTTTAATGACAAGGAGCCGCACTTCGTCCATGTCATCATCATTCTCGAAGGCATACCACCATCAATGTATTAGTAGCACCGCCACTCACTTAGCATGAAGCAGGCTCATCGATAATAACCCTGAAGGCTATCAACATTGCATTCAAAGCAGCGCTACACTTTATAGCACTTCGAAGATGTCATTCCACAATAGCACCGAGGATCATCAACATTACGCAACACCGCCTTTCATTTACAATGTTGCTTGTCAACGATGTTCGACATTTCTTCCAACCGACGCCACCTCTTTTATATGTCATTTACCGCGAAGATGATGCCAGGTAGATGCTATTAGAGACCTGCATGTCGAAGTCAAGCCTACTGAAGAGATAATAGGCAGAGTGGAGCCGCTCACCTCTATAAATATGGACCTAAAGGTGCCATTTGGAGGGATAAATTCTCTCATCTTATTTCTTACTTTTTCTCTAACTTTATAAACCCTAAATTGATTTGGGGATTTTTAGATCCCGTTGTATCATTTGAACCTTATACATATAAGAAATTAGAAATCAAACAATTGCATGGCACAACTTATTACATTGATTCGAACTTGTGACTTGAATGATCGTTTCCCTTTGAACATTGATTTACATGGATTTGTAACTTGCATAGCATATTAACCTTGAATTCAAGCTGGCATAGTATACTCGACTCGATTTTGACCTTGGATTTACATAGCATATGTGACTTCAACCTTGGACATTAGACTTGACTTCGATCTTATTCGGTGGGACATATGTATTTGGCTTTAATGACTAAAGTAAGACTTGATATGAATATATAATTCACTTCGATGACTCCAACGAGCCACAATAAGGCCTCCTTCTGAATTTACACTGTATTAATACACTTTTGGGTTAGCTATTTTTTCGTTAACATCTTGGTGCTAGAAGGAGGGCTCGAACCTTCGACATCATTAAAATCCCAATTGAAACCACCTTGGCCTGCATTGAACTACCCTAACTTGCATATTTAGGGCATAAAGAACTTTCCAAAACAAGCATATCCCATTCCATGCTAACTAGCCTTAAGCCTCAACACCATCCCAAATGATCGTGTTAAGATGTCCGAACAAGGGTCATCTAAACCTAGAACAACTAGACCCACTTATTAAGTCTCTAATGATCCCAGGCTTTACAAGGAACCCAAGCTAAGAATTAAGGCACTACAAATAATGGATAATAAGAAAAGTAAGCAGCGTCTTATAACCTAGATAAATGGAGCTTGAATCCATTTCGTCTAGGACATCCCCAATTTTTGCTCTAGGAAGGCTATGTAAGGGAGATAATGTCTTCTCAAGAATAAGAAGGGAAATTCAACTTCAAGCTAGAGGAACCATTTTTGAAAAATAAATGATAAAGGACTTTGAACGATTCATTAGAAGGTGGGAAAGTTTTCTTGGCCACTTCCAAGAATAGAATGAAACTCGGGACTCGTTAAAAATAAAACTTGTTGTGGAAGCTAAGAAACCCATCACAAATAAAAGAGTAAAATGTCATCCGAGAAGATCACTCCCAAAAACGTCTCGACTTTCCAAAAAATATTCCCTTACCACATCGTATGAGAACATTTACTTCCTATCCAAAGATGAACTTGACTATTGGCCGTCACAAAAGAAACACCCAAAGAGTGAAAGGAATCTTAAAGGACCGTACTACTATTATCATCAAGTTAATAGAGATGGCACAGATCAATGCTAAAGCTTGGAGGACATGATCAACAATTTCTTAGGGCATGAAAAGTTGGATGAATTTGTATGACTATGTTAAGTCAATCATTAATAAAGATAGATTTTCTGAACAGAACAAGTGAATCTATATAGTTGAGAAGTAAGACTTCTCTAAATAATGGAAAAACCTAAATCACTACTAAGATGTAGTAAGAGGCTAAAGCCTTTGTCTCCAGCCGATATGGCCTAGACAAAGCATCTTCTAAAAGAAGGATAGAGTAATCCGTTGGTTTCTTCCAAAAGGTCCTGACCAAAGCACCGACTAAGTCATCAATCCCACTTACGTAGCCTGACCGGAGTGTAAGCCCTTAAACCCATCATCAAATGCCTGGTTAAGGTGCCTTCTAGAGGGTGTCCAGAGTGTTCCTTTGGGCTCATTTAGAAACAGGTTTGTCAAAAGTTTTTATAAGCATTCAGCACCTGCCTATGAGGCCTAGTTGGAGCAACCCTTAGAAGGAGGATGGTTAATCCTTTTTCTTGTGCAATGCACCATACAAGCCTTTGGTGCCATCATCAAAGGCCTCACTGAAGCACCTTCTAGAGGGAGATCGAGTAAGTATTTTTTTTCTTGCTTAAGATAGCTAAACAAATGCACCAGAAAACAGACCTAAATCATCACCTAGACGACGCTAAGGGGTCCAAGCCAAAGTAGTTCTCCCAATCGATCAATCTTCTACGAGGGAGGTCTATCGGAGTCCAAGCTAAGTAGTCCTTTAAATCAATCAAATCTTCTAGATGGAGGCCTATCAAATATGAGCTATTTATGCTCCTTAACAAATGCAGGTTCAATTTCCTAATAAAGGTTTTTGGTCTCCTACTATTACTACCAGATTTGGATTTCTGGTCTTCAATTAGTACTGGTAGATTTGGATTTATAGTCTTAAATTATTATTGGAAAATTGGGAATTTTGTTCTTCTATTATTACCGAATATAAATGTATGGTCTTCTCTTACTCCAACCAGGGATTTCCTGATGGCATGATCTCTTTAAGTCGGCTTCAATTCCATTTCATTTAATGAGAATCTCCGTTACTAAGCAAGCTGCGGGTTATTTATATCAAGTTCTAAGAAGCTTCATCAATCAAATTTTTGGTTGGCCTACATATCAAAGAATTTTAACATGGAGAAGTGAAATATTGATTCCTAAGCAATTTCAGATTAAAATCAAAACTCAATTCACAACTGCATACCTTACATTTGAGGCAACGTTCATTCAATTACAAATTTATTTACAACCTAATGCATTGTGTACAAAGTCGCAGTTACGAGTATCGGACAGAAAAGAAAATCTAGTTAAGGGAAGATCATTGCTAAAGCTCAAAATTAGGTGTTAACTTTTCCACGTCCTTGGCAAGTAAAAGATTGGTAATATGGAAAATGGCCATATCCAAAATTTCTTTAAGTTTCTTTTCCTTCTTCTGAATGTTGTCAATTGAAGCAATTTGAGTTCTCAAAGAGCATTGGAGAGTCTTGTTGACACCTTGCAAAGTACGAACCATACTATTTAACACTTCAGTATTCTGGTTAAGATCGTATTTCTCATGCTCAAAATTTTGAACTTTGCTTTCATATTTATTAATGCGTTGAGATACTCTCTTATCCGATTTCTTGCTAAAGTGTTGGATGCATTCAAATTTAAACTTTCTACTCCACCTTGAGGTTGTTTCATCACTTAGGCCCTTAGGAGGGTTTACTAAAGTTGGTAATTCCTGGACTGCAAAAGACCAAGATCTAGTATGTGACGACCCACAAATCCGTACCCTTTGAATCGACAATAATCCACACATGTCCGACCCAAAAAGCACAAACTAACGGAAAGTCAAGAGAAAGAAAAGAAGAGAGAAGAAGAGAAGAGAAGAAAGAGAGAAGATAGAACCAAACAGAATAATACAAAATCTCACATCGTAGCGGAAAATATATAATATCATATCAATGATCTTTACAAAACAGAAACTGTATATACATACATCAATCAGAGTTCAACAATCAATCAGAGTTATCAGCTTGAGCAGTTCTAATAACCTGTCACTATAATTGCTAATAATATACAACAACAAACAAAACACAGCAGATAATCAAAACAAGTACGTGTATACGAAAATGAGGATCTCTAGCACTTCTGCTGAAGCTCCAAAAGCACCAAATCTGAACCTGTAACTATACTTGGTCTGACCCGAGCATTGAAAGGGAAGAACGCTCGGATCAGTCTGGTAAACCAGCGTGAGAAACACACTCAACTGAATTTATTAAATTACCAAAACTTTTTCTTTATCAAAACAAAAGTATCTCGTAAGACACGCCCACACATAAACACGGACATGTTTTTACCTTACGATAACTAAAAATTTCTTTAATATCAAATCCTCTTATATTATACTAGTATCTAGTATATATAAATAATATTAATCATAGTCGAAATGGTTACCCATATAACATTTCGAGGCTATTCATTACGCCTTTATAAACAAAATCGCGGCTCGTAGTGGATTTTGGATTTCCATACAAATGACCAGGTGAAGGGACTACCTTCCGACAGTACATCCCTAGAAAAATGTACCGAGGACCATCACAAAGGAGCCTCTACCAACACAAGACCGGCCCACCTCTATAACTAGATGGTACCGAATATATCATCCTCTGGTCGTTACCGACCTTTATCGAGGGCCCTCATAGCATACAAACCACATAATCAGATACACGACGTCATAGCGTGTAAAGATATATCCAAAAGAGGATGATCATATCCTACTTGGGAATGACCCACTCAGCCCTGCTACATCAAACCCTATTTTGGTCATTTCCAGTTGATGAGGCCTGATGAGGTAACGATTACCTTTCATAAAGCACAATCACATCACTTAGAACGCTACACGGTCATTTCCATTGACTACTAATTTCCTTCCATAAAAATACAACCCTTAAGCTCATACGTCTCAAGGAGGGTGTTAAGCTAAGAGAAGTTGCCTTTTCCGCCACCACTGATGTACGTTTGTAAAAACTAATGTACGTAATCTATGGAAATGCAATGTCAGACAAACATCTGTATAAGTTGTCCAGGAACAGGACAAAACGAAGGTACTTTCCTACACATCCTGTCGGGAAATCCCTAGGATTAGTAGCGAATAGTTCTCGCATTGGATATTTCATAATGAAGAGACCACTGCTACTGGATGTATATTGGGATTTTAACCCCAAACGACCAACAAGCAGTCACCCACTATGAAACTCCGAAATATCAATATCATCACATGCAACCTGCATAATCGTCGCATATACGTTGGTCCGAAGTGGTTTTCGGATAAACCAATCCCGGTCTCTTCGCACCAACAATGCAAAAGAGTTCTCAACCTCACACGGAAACTAAGTCTCATAGACTTATCACGTCTCCAACTTTCAACTTGCTATCCTTCGGGCCAAGAAGGAAGCTCGATAGATTGGAGTAATACTCCACACTATGCGAATCAACATCCTCAACACAAACGATAATCAAGTCTACACAGAAGGCTACGTACTAAGTGTACGACTAAATAGTTCCCACATCAAGTCGAGGAACTAAAATTTTGGCCAATGTTTGATAGTAGGTTATTTAACTATCAAAACGAACAGATAAATATTCAGCATTATAAAAATCATTAGGCCTTTTTAATTAATCTTTTATTGATTGAATCTTTGCCAAATATTCACTTCAAATTATCTTTAAAAAGGTATAATCTCAAACCCATTTCACTTCTATATTGGAAAACATTTCCAAATACTTATTTAATAATAAGTAATTCACAAATCAATTTATTTTCAACGCTTAGAAAATATTACATATACTGAAATCATAATTAAGTATAGATTTTATTCTTTAAGGAAAACATTCTCTTTAAAAACATTTATTCGGGTCAAAACGAATGTTGCGTAAAACATCGTTACGACAATCCAAAATCACTAGTATAGGGATTCGAAAATTAGATAGGTATATAAATCCCAATACTATACAAAAACATTTCCTTTCGAAAATTATTTACTATAACAACAGTGTTATAGTCCATCGTTTTCTTATTTCTCGAAAATGTCTATTTCGACAATGAATGTTGAAATCTATGGTTTTGATCCTTAACCCATTTTAAAACAACTTCAAACCATTTAACTTCAACTAAAATATCACTTTCCAAAACATTTATTTAATATATTATTCACTGTCCAAAATCGTGAATATAAATCTCTAACCAAATTCAACACTTCTACATATTTAATTAAAGGATTATCCACTGTCCAAAATCGTGAATATATCTTCTTTAATAAGCTTTCATATTTACTTATCAAATTCAATTGATTTCGGATTTAAAAACATTTTTATAAATTCACATTTTAATTTTATAAAAACTTCAAGTTATAAATTCCTTTTATTTACCAATTCCATTTACATCTCATTTATATGGCAAATCCAAATTATAAGTTAACTCACTTATATCATTTATTTACAAATTCGTTCTTTTATAACTTCACAAATTATATAAATTGTATTCATTTATAAGATCCATTTATAACTTCATTTTAACATTTATAAAAACTCCTTTATAATTCCAATATTTCGATTTATAAAAATTCAATTTTATAAATCTTATTTATAAACAGTTTATAATAAATTCAAAATCTCCATTTATACTATTTCACAAAATAGTTACTTCGCATTTCAAAAATCCCATTTCAATTATATTTCTCAAATATCATAATTTTTATAACATAAAAATTATAACTTTTATTTATTCAAAATAAATTTATTTACTTAACACTTCAAAATTCAATAAAACATATATTTCCAAAATAACTTTGAAAATCCTTTTTAATTTGGAAATCATCACTTTAATATTTTTAAAATTCCAAAATATATGTCCAATGCTGCAACAGCACCAAATACATCAATCACGGCATCCAAAACATCATATATCATATGAAAATAGAATATATCACAAATATATGTAAATAAAATCAATACTGTTAACGAATCCAGTTGGATCCCTCCAACCTGTCACTTGCAACAAATATACATATTAGAATATGTGTACAATGTTCGCTTCGTGGCAGACGTGCATACAAAGGGTCATCCGCTCATACACGGGAACGTATAGGGTCATCTGCTCCACTAGGCAGGTATATATCCAAATACCAATCAATATATCATATATCATCCAAACAATCATTAATCATCATATAATAAATTATTTCTCACTTATATAAAAATATCAGTGAGTCAGAAAGAGTGAGATATACTCACATTGCGTCCAATAGCAGTTTCAGTGTTTTATTCCGAATAAAATTAAACACGCGTTTAATTTTACCCAAAATTCACACTAGCTCCAATTAACTCCAAGCCAGCTCCATCACGTAATGTTCGCAAATACAAACCTAAAACAATTTGTTTCGTGCGAAACGGACCCCGTATGAAAAAGTTATCACGTTTTAAAGTTTATACGATTTTTTATAAAATTAATTTCATAGAATTAATTTCATAATTTTCTTTTTATTTTTAACCTCAAACACATTTGGGCCGTTGATTTTCAGAGGCAAGATCCAGCCGCTACTCCCTTTCTTCCACTCACGTTGAAACCTAAGCTAATACATACGAAGAAGAACCCATAGCCGTCATCTACCTTGAATTTTCGCAACCTCTCCGATCGGCTTCACAACGATCAAACACGGCCGTTCGAATGCTCGGCCACACCCCCACCTTCAGCCAAGAGCACAGCAGGCTCGATCGCCTCGAGGCCTCGAAAATCGTGTTTGAATGTTGGCTGTTCGAACGAGAATTGACGCCACACAGCAAATGTTGATTTTAATATGAAGTAGTTCCTATGCCTTAAGATTATCTAGGAATCGTCAAATTGAGTTGTCTTGGGATGATCGTTTCTCTTCTGAATAGGCAAGTAACCTATCCTTAATCTCGGTAACTTGTGAAGCATATAGAGAATTGTACACACTAACTAAGTCTCCTATTAAGAATAGGGGATATAAAAATTAATGTATGAGAAACAAACTTTTCTATTGATAATAAGCAGAGTTTACAAGTAATACAAAAATTAAGGTTGCATCGCAATTCTATTGCGAAAACATCTAATCAACATTCAAAGTATCGGGACTACGGTTTTAGACTTTTTAATGACATAGTGGACAACGTAAGTATAGAATCGAAGGAAGCCTTAATTCCTTCAAGGTTATAAATAGAAGGGAATCGGCAATATTCCAATTCCCAAATTGGAGGGCTATCGTGACCGCATATTATTCTGGTGTGATAAGATCGGATTTCACTGAGTAACTTATCTTTTTCACCACTAAGAAAGTCAAAGCAGACACAAGGGTAATGCATGTAGACTTCTGATAAATCTCTGAGGAAGCGATGTCTTGCCAATTGCGATATTTTGAGAATCTAAGATTTTTTCTTAAAATATTTTCTTAACTTGATAAATTTACTCCAGAGATCCCTGGAGACAAGACTACTTGAGAGATCTTTATTCTTACAACATATTGAAATAAGACCAAGGATAAGGAAACTAAAGCGATAAAATCCATAAACGGACCAAGTTACATATTACAAACATTCGGGTTAATACAAGATCAATTTCTTATACATTTTATAAATAAATCTCTTCCTATTGTACTTGAGTTGTTAAGGGGAGGAGAACAAGAAGAAAGTGGGATAGAGGCCACTGTAGGAAGGTTCCAACACACTCCGGGGTAGGGTCAAACCCATGTTCATCCAAATAGCTATGATGAAAGCGTTTGGGCAAACCTCCATAGTCGTCACCTGAGTATGAGAAATCAAAAAAATTAACCCTACAATAAGCTTTGCACAAATACACCACTAGGGCATTTATGTCATAAATTAGCATATAAAATAGGGTCATCAGTTAGGAATTCTCTTTCATGAGTATTTCCAGGTGAAGACAGACTTTCCACATCCGAGGACCGACTTCTCTCTCTTTAAAAAATCTTAGTCTCAAAGTATTTTAGGAAAGCTTTTGGTATTTTTCGGAAAATTTATTATAGTCCTTCATTTGTTTATCCAATTCTTTGTTCAGGCGATCTACATATGTCTGTTTCTTCTCGAGCATAACGTGGTAATAATATTTTGATTTTCTCCTTAACTAAAGTAGTTAATGTATTAACTAAGAGTTACTTGATAACTTAAGATATTTAAATAAAAACCTATAAAGAAGGTGGAATTAAAGGCAATGAAGTTTTCCCCTTTTCTATGAATTTATGACATTGGAGAGCTGTAACGACTCGTAAATTTTTAACGATTTTTATAACGTAATTAACTGAATTTTTGTGAAAAATAAAACAATAAAATTTAAGTGATGAAAATTTGATAGTTGGAATGCGTCTATTTAAACATAGCAAATGGTAGATTTTCACTAGTAAATATGAATGTTAGTTCTGTTGTGTAATTTCAATTTCAATTTAAATCAGTTCATATTGATGTAAATAAAATATTATTAAAATCTGAATATTTTTATATAATAAATTTGTAAATCATTTTCTGAGTGAGACGTTGTATTTCGTTTCACTAAATTTGGACTTCTCTAAACCCATTTATGTTATTTCCGGCGTATCTGCAGAAGTTTGGCAGCGAAATATTGACTTTAGATAGAATGGTTGTATCACATGTATATGTGTATCATTCTATTCATCTCGTCATGCTAATCTCCATAATGTATTTATTTGTGTGTTTTAGGGTCCGATACGTAGCGAAAACCGTGAAACGGCCATCCGTATCGGTATCCGTCTGAATCTTTAGTATTCCATTTATCCTTTCATGTACCCAACTTGAGAAATTGAATAGCCACTTACATTTATTATCCTTAATTCACGTTTTGGACCATTGCTATTCGCTGTGTTTCAAAATATGTCCGTTCGGTTACTTCTATTGGCTTATGTTGATTTGTTTAACTTAGAATATATATTATATTCGGCAACCTGATCATTTTCGTCTGCTTTGCTTAACAAAATATAGAATATAATATATTTTATATAAGATGATATTTAGATTTGCTGCTCTCTTCTATTTCATTTTGGTCGAGACCCTCAGCCTTTTCCCCTCTCTCTCCTCTCACACCACGTCCCTTCCCACCTAGCCCATGCCGGCACGCCAACCGCCGAAGCCACCTCCAACGAAAACCATGCCAGAACCAAATGCCGACAACTCCGACTGCTCAACAAACCCAAACACCTCTAGCTTTCCACCACGTCATCACCGAAGCTACACCACATGAGCCCAGTGACCCGCCTCCCTCTTCCATTGCCGTCCTCTTCCCTTCGTACACTAAGCCTTCACCACCCTACGCCCCATGCAATGGCCCAACTTCATCCGTGCCCATCCCTCCCACGTGACCTGCCGCCCACCAGAAACCCAAAGAAAAAAAACCGAACCCATACCCCTTGCGACCTCTCCATCCACGTCCCCACTTCATAGAGCCGAAGCAACCACCTTTCCTGTCCCGACCGCCTACTGCTTTCGCCACCACCATCCTCTCCTTTGCTGGACCTAACTCCACCGCCCTTCTGACCTGACGCTCGCCCATCCTCCCTCATCTCTATCTGCCATAACCTTTGCCTCGCCTCAGCCTGGTGCATCTCCTTCAAACGTATGTCATATTTGGTTTCTTTGATATATTATTGTACTTATATGATTAGATTTGTTGTTTTGTTTATAGAGAAGGTTATATGATATATATAAAGCATAAGTCTGTATTAGTATACTATATATATGATCTGGTTATTTATATATAAGTTTATATAAGCTATAGAATCTATAGTTTAGATATATAATATAATCTGTTATTTATACGAGTTTATACATGCATGTTTGTTTGTATATGCAAGTTTATTAGTTATATATATGATCTGTTGACTTGTATTTATATTATAATAAAGTAAGCATGTGTTATTTTATAACAAATGCTGTCCAAAAATATAATATGTATGTATGTTTATAAATATATATATTATAATAATAACATCAACAAAGTATGTTATGTGTGTGGATGTGCGTTGCAGCAGACATATATGTTATTTATACAAAGATCGGAGCTTAGATGTTATATATAATGCATAAATATATGAAGTTGCATATACATTTTGTTGGATATGTATAATCTAATGTTTAGTCTGCATGCATCTACGTTTAACCTGTATGCATATTTTGTTTTTGTTTTTGTTTTTATGCTTTGCATATATGTATGTATGTATATATTAACATATGTATATTTTATTGTATATCTTATAAATAGTGGTATGCATATACACTTATTTGAATGACCTGCGTATATATATTTGTTTTTATACATATAGCGTGTATGTATATTTATCTGAAGCTTACCATACATATCAAGTCATATGTTTTGTTAGAAACCTATTCTAATTCAAGTTATATATTTACATACATACATAGATATATGTATGTATGTATGTATGTATGTATGTATGTATACATACATACATACATACATACATACATACATACATACATACATACATATATATATATATATATATATGAATTTGGTTAAATTTATGTTGACATTTTAAAGTATTTTAAAAAAACTTATATTAATATTTTTAAATGGATTTTGTAATAAATTCTATATATATGACATATTTAGAATTATATATTTTGTTCCATCATCTAGGTTCAAATTGCTTTGTTTCGCCGCTGTCCAGATTTACAACAATAGTCCAACCTTATCATTGTCCTGCTCGTTCGATCCGTGTACTTGTCTGTGTCCATTTATTCTCATTCTCATTCATTTCTCTAGCCTCGAAAGGTGAGCAATCACTCACGATTAACATTCTTATATTTAGTAAATTTAATTCGCCTGAAGTGACAGTTGGAATATGTTGTTAAATTTGAATTGTTAAATTATTTAATTGTTAAATATGATATGCCATTATCTGCAATTGTTCACCTATGAGATATGATACCATAACTCTGTTGTATATGTTATATTTAAATTTGTTGTTGATGATATATGCCTATTATTGATCTGCTGTATTATTATTGTATTTATTCTCACTCTACAGGTTCCCTCTTAGTTTAGAAATTCCTTATGGGTTAATATGATACATACTCGAACGATATTATATATTAGAGGAAAATCATTTTGGGTTGAAATGATAAACTCAAGCGATTTTCATTGAATTTAAAATTTTGGGATTGCGGGTTGAAATGACACGCACACACACACCCGTAAATATAAAATCTGAATTACGGATTGAAATGATAAATATCCATATCACTTGACCATAGGATAGATTTCATATACGGACAACGTTGGTCTATATTTTGAGAATGATTTCCAAAGTTTTGAAAGGAAGTATATGGGTTTTAATAAATAATAATTTTTTTAAAAATTATTATATGTATAAATGTTATCTTTATATATGTCTAAATTTTAGATTTTTAAAATTATATGTTTTGAAAATTTTAAATTTATAAGTTAGTTTTGAAAACATGATTTTAAGATTTTACTTATAATTTTACAATTTTAAAATATATAAAAATAGATTTAATATAAAGTAAATTTAATAATAGGATTTAATTTAATTCAATTAGTATATAATATGTTTAGGCATTTATTTAAAATTATAATTTAAAAATAGATTTTTTAATAACTACAATAAATTAAGATTGGGAAGATAAATTGAAATCGATTTGAAATTGTATTTGTTTAAGAATTATACTTAAATAAAATTAACTTTGAATGTTGAATTTGAGATTTTAAAGATATGATTCTATAACTTGATTTTGATGTAAGGTGATTAAATGAATATTTAAATTTTAATAAACTGAAATGGGATATTTAGTTTTAATTAAATTTGTAATTTGAGCTTTTATTTAAATGATTTTTGGATTGATTAAGTGAATACTTCAAAACTAAATGATAGTAAAGTTGAATTTGAAATATAAACAAAATTTATCAAATTGAGTTATTGTAAATGTTTGAATATTTAAACATTGAAACCTATTGAAATTGAAATGGTTTAGTTTGTAGTTCAAATCTGTATTTGAAATCGATATAAACTATAAATGGTTTATTGATAATTTGAATTGAATTGCAATTGATGAACAAGGATAGATTTAAATTGAATTTTGGAATTTAAGTTAATTTTAATCGTTTTATGGAATTGGATGAAAGTTTCCAATTTGGAAACTATTTCCGTATAATCTCTTTAAATAAATATAAACTATTTTTAATTTACAACTATTTTAATATATAAACTATTTTAATTTATAACTATTTTAATATATACATATATATGCTATTTTCAACATCTAAACTATTTAAGTTGGAAGTGTTATGATTCCAAAATGTTATGATTTCCAAAATGTTATGGTTTCAAAAGTGTTATAATTTCAAAATGTTATGATTTCAAAAGTGTTATGATTTCGAAAGTGTTATAATTTTGAAAGTATAACGATTCTGGAAATGAATATTTTTTAGTGAATAATGATATCAAATTGATTTGGTTTTGAAATGAATATGATATTTTGATATGAAGTATGAACTATTTGAAATGAAACGACTGAGGTGTGAAATAAGCATTTGGCTGTTAAAGAGACATAGATCGGATATTGTCATACTCTCTGCCAATAACGAAAACCACTTTAACAAATGTGTACGTGGCGGAGATTCCAGAATGAGGTTTTGGCGTAGCCCTGCCTCCCGTGAGTCAGCTTGAAGTGGCTAAAATAGGAGCTATACCGAGCCAAGTGAGGTCGCACCTCCGATCGGGCACATTTCTTCGCTACCATTTTATTAGTTTGTGATTTGATTTGGGTGCACCTTTGATTTTGGAGTGTATCTCGAGGTGGGCAGTAGTAGCTGCTATGCGATACCACCAGTCCGGGAGCACAGACGGTATTTCTACCCTAGCATTGCCTTGCATGACTTGTTACATGCCTTAACGCGCCTTCTATGAGTTTCTTTTGAACCATACCTATATGGTGTCCTCTGGGTAAACCACCGGTTTGGTGGAGCGAACGACATTGTATAGGCTATGGGAATATATAAAATGTGTTAAGGGGGATATGTATAACGCCTTAACGTTTTTTTAATAGTTTACTTTACTATAAACATATTGTAATAGCGTATATTACTACATAGTAGATAGTTCCACGGATCTTTAGAGGATGGATATCCCAAACATCCTTTAAGTTATTTGTATTTCAGTTGACATTCCACTTGAGTAAAATTTACTGGTATAAGAATGATAATCCTTACTCAAGTGTTTTGTGTTTTATGTTTTGCTTTACGCTCGGGTCAGACTGACTGTCACGGCAATTGAGATTCACCTTTGGAATTTGGAGCTTCACTCGAAGATCCATCTATCTATCCAGATTTTAATTATTTCAGTGTATTCTAGTCATTTATGTTTAGACTCGTCAGTTGCTTATGTATTAGGGATTCATTTATATTTGAGATTCACTTATATTTTGTTTTAGACTCTGATGTTTTATAGTAGCTTCATGAACTACTATTTATCTATTTCGCTGCTTATTGTTGTAATAATCTGTGTCTATAATTCCTTGATTAATTTATTTACTGTATATGCTGAGTTTCATAAAAAATAAATTAATAATATGATATTTTAAGAAATTCAAGTCTGAAATGTATGAATGCGAATGGTTTGAAATACCGGGTCGTTACAAGAGTACTGCCTCTCTTAGAAGAATCTTTCTTCATGGAATCAAGCACATTAGCGGCTCCTGCATTCTGGATAGCTGATTCTAGGTAAGCTTCACCTGCTACATCCTTGTCATCTGGTTTTCCAAAAAGACACGTTCCATCGCCTCTTTGGATGCCTCCACCCGAGCTTCTTTAGGCTTCTCTGGAGCTTTATCCAAATTTACTACTTTAGGACTTAGATCGATATTTACATCCCCCATCTCATCAACAACGGTAGGAGTGAATTCACCTAAATGGTTAGACCTTTTGTCTTGGGGAGAAGGACGAGCGTCAATTATAGCGTCATTGCCCTTTTCTTCTTCGTTTAACTCTTCAATCACTTTGACATAGTGTCTTTATAAGAAATATGGTTGACCAACTTAGGTAGAGAAGAAGCCACATCTTTACATTTCTCTTCTTAGGAGCATTATCTTTAAACCTTGTTTCCATGGAAACAACAGCAAGGGCAGATGAGCCTAAAGCAAAAGGAAGAGTCAGTAAACCAATAGTATCGGGAATTCTGTTTCTAATCACATTAAAACTTACCAATAGAATCCAGCTAAATTGGAGAGTTAGAGGTGAAGATTTCTGATTTTCCCATCGCTAACGAGATTTTTCCATGAGAATTATGTTTAACTATTGGTGGCTCTCCTAAGATCTTTGGGTGGTATAAGATGATAGAATATTGGATAAGCTTCGACGGAGTTAGCAACATGGGTCTATTTCTCATATTCTCATTATATCGATTAAGGAGTCTATAGTATTTTGATCTTCGAATTTTAGACGCTTGGAAGCAGATCTGAAAAAAAACACCCATCAGTAGAGAATAATAAGCAAATAGGGATAACCAAAGATAAGGGACTTACTAGCGGCAGAAAATGTCCCTATGATATTAGAGAAGCATTTGATGTAGAAAAATTAAGTCTCTCATACTCATGCCTTATTAACGCTCTCAAATATCAAGCTTTTTGGGTGGGGATTAACTTGGTACGGTTGATGGTCTGGTTATTCACCCACCTTAGCTAGACTGGCTATGTAATAAATAATATTAGCACCGAGACATGGGAGACCGGCTTTCCATGCTAGAACCTCTAGATATGTTAGCTATGTATAAGCGTTAGGCGAGAACTAGATCGATGCTTTACTCAGGTGCTCTAGGTATCTTAAAAGGAAGCCCAAAAAAAGAAGATAACATATGTGCCAGATATGAATAGAAGTGAAAGAGAAGTACCTTTCTGGTGGGCTATAGATATTATCCGTAGGACAAGTAGGGATAGCCACAACCTCGGTAATCTCGAATTATTCGACAATGGAGTCAACCTCCGCCTAAGATGTGATGTATGATGGAATCATAATAACATCTCCCTTCTTGCTAGTTGAAGATGAAGGCTTAGGCTCTTTGCTAGCTTTCTTGATGGACGTCTTGCTAGATCGATTACTTTCCATTTTCTTGTCAGGTGGTATTATTCCAGACTTAAGAAAGTACAAAGATTCATATTATTTAATAATTAGTACATGCTAAGTCCAAAATTATTGTTGAAGAATCCATCTACCACCAAAGTGATAAGGTAAATGTTAATTACAAGATAATGACCCTTAAAGGACAAATTTTGGGTTTATTAGTAAATTTAAATTTCAATAAGACAAAACCATAAAGAAGATATATAAGAGATAAATAAGGATAAACATGCAACATCAATAAAGTCGCGTCAATTACAATGACTAATTTGCATTATAAAACATTGATAAACCCCACAACCATAACTGACGGGGAGGTAATGAGGATATCGACGATTGGCGAAAAGCGGCAATGTGAGTTCGAAACATGGAAATTGGGATAATAAATTGACATGTTGAAAGCAATAGTGTCCGGGGTATCGATGATATATATATAGCTTTATTTCCAGTGTCAAAAAAGACCATGGAAAAATAAAGAAAAACAACAAGGTCGTTGTTATCAAATCATATTTATGAGAAAACATTGAAGATGAGCGACTTTGACCTTGGTTAACCCCGAGTTCATTAACAACGCATTTGATCAAAAAATTGTAAATGACGTCTAAGTTCTCAACTAAGGGTAGCCGCACTGTTACTTAGTCGATGAGATGTGAAATGATTTTGACTCCATTGGTATTAGTTAAACACTAAGACCCCTACTAGTGTCGACTGTCAGGGATTGTCGCGTCTTGTCAAAATTAAAATTAAGTGTTGTCGAGGAAGTAAGAATTTTGTTAGTACTAGGCTTATTATTGTCACATTCAATTCACTCTTATCACTCACGATATGAAAACCTTTGGCAAATAAAATAATAAGAATAATATGAGGTCTTATCGACTTCGAGAATCATAATAACGTCGATAAGATGAAAGATGAAGTCGAAATCATATTATCGTTAATAAACCTGTGACATATTAATTTTCATATCAACATCAAATAGAATTAAGGTCTACTTGTGCAACACAAAAACATTACACCAATGGATTAGCAACTACTAGGCCAGCCACTCCAGCTCTAGCTTATTAATGGTATCGTGAGCAGCAACACCCAAACAAGTCTAAGCAATAATGGGTCTGGGTTTAGTATGCAACCTGTTTAATCATAAAATAGGAAATACCCAAATTCCTGAAACAATGCCACTAAGCAACTAATTCAACGTTAATGGAGACTAATAACCGCAGTTGACAATAAAACTTGACTTATTGGAGCCAAACGATTGAACTCGATTGCCAATTCCAAAAAAGTAATAAAATATAAGCTAAAACCTAGTTGTGATTTCAATTTAAAATTCATGTAAATTAATTTGAGAGCTGATTAAGCAAAATCCATACCTGGCTTTAAGAAAGTAGTTGTTAAAAGAAAAACTTGGATTTGCAGCTAATCTTGAATTCGATTCTTTATTTGAGATTTTGAGATTATAGGTAAAAGACGAAAGGAATAGAAGCTTACGTATTTATAAAAGGACATATGCATGGGAAAACCATTGGATTAATTTTAGACATATGGTTTAGATCAAAAGGAGAAGACCATAAGGTAGGAATAAAATGATGCAGACATTATTGGCTTGGAAAACCAATGGCTGTTCTACATTGGGGGAAAATATTACTACTGTAATCATTGTTGAAGGAGTTCGATGCGCTATTTGATCACAGCAATAAGTAGGTGCCCAAAAAATGTGACTATGCCAATGAAGAATGTTATCACCATCAATAATCTCAATGATAATCAATCTAAAGAGCCAAAGATATTGCACATCATCAATGCCACTTCGTGCTTAACTAGCACTACCCCTTATCGATACCTAAGATATATGAAGAGAGATGTAGAAATGACATCGCCTTTCATGATCAGTGTTGAAGAAGTATGGTACTACGCTTCATCAATAATAGTATACATCCAACATTCTATACAACTAAGGAAGCGAAGTGGTCAAATACAATTCATTCCGTAAACCATCAATGAGTGTCGAAGTGACTACAGTGCATTTCATTGACGCAAAGTTCTATGACACCGCCTTTTATGACAAGGAGACGCACTATGTCATGTTGTTATCATTCTCGAATATATACCACCATCAGTGTATTAGTAGCAAAACCACTAACTTAACATGACCAAAGCAGACTCATTGACAATAACCCTGAAAGCTATCAACACTGCATTAAAAGTGGTGTCGCATTTATCGCACTTCGAAGATGTCGTTCCACAATAGCACCGAGGATCATCAACATTAAGCAACACCGCTTATCATTTATACACGACATTATTGATGACCCATGAAAAGCGCCAACAATCAGTAACGTCGATGACATACAAAGAGATATCGTTTTATACCAATACCCTGCTATATTGATGCTACTCGTCATCAATGTTCAACATTGCTTCCAACCAACACTGCCTCTTATATATGTCATTCGGTCATAAAGATTATGCCAGGTAGATGCTATCGTAGTCGTGCATGCCAAATTCAATCATGCCGAAGACACAATAGATGGAGTGGTGGCGCTCACCTCCATAAATATGGACCTAGGAGTTCCATTTGGAGGGATGAATCTCTCATCTCATTTCTAAAATTTTCCACTTTGTAAACCCTAAATTGATTGGATAATCTTAGAGCCGATTGTATCATTTGAACCTTGTATACATAAGAAATTGGAAATTAAACAATTGTATAGCACAATATATTATATTGATTCAAACTTGTGACTTAAATGATTATTTTCCTTCGAACATTGATTCACGTGGATTTGTACCTTGCATAACATACTGACCTTGAATTCGAACTTGCGTAGTATACACGACTCGACTTTGACTATGGATTTACATAGCATATGTGACTTCGAAGTTCGACCTTAAACTTTGGACTCGACTTCGACTTCGATCTTATTCGATGAGACATATGGCTTTGGCTTTGAAGACTAAACTAAGACTTGACATGAATGTATACTTCACTTCGATGACTTCACAAGCCCTAACACGGCCTCTCTCCGAATTTACACTATTTTACTACACTTTTGGAGCTAACGAGTTTATTTATTAACAATGCGTAGTATACTTTAATTTAGGCAAAAGGCTTAAGTGGCCTTGTTCAAGTCATTAATATGAAAGTCCAAATTCATGTCCAAATTTAAAAACAAGTCATATGCATGTCCATTATTCAATAATAGTCAAAGATACACATTCGAGGGAATTATGGTATGGCAATGTTTGTTGTCCAGGCCCTTATATGCAAAAAGTTAAAAAAGTTGAAATATGCTCTTAAATCCTTAAATCAGTTTAGAGATTACAACTTATATATTAGAAGTAGAGAAAGAAAAGGTGATCCCCATTCTTAGAGATGATGGGAGTCTATTTATTATGGTGTCAACCATGCGGGATGGTTGACATGTGTCTTAGCATTTAATCGAAGGGTTGCGCTAACTATATTCTAACTAAACTTCAGCAGTGCTTTTTGTTGTGACTCGACATCATATGTAGAGACACGGCAACCTTCATGATGGTTGACATTTAGTACCTTGCACTATGGTAGTTACTTCACAATTTTTATGAAGATAGATGCTCGGCGATTTGTACAATTGGTGATACTCGATGTCCTTTATGTCCTCTATCATTTGGCATCACTTACCTCTTGTAAAAGCTTGATATGCTTTCCTAACATTGAAGCTCGACATTCTTTTAGAATTTTTTTACACTTCCACTTGTAGAAGCTCGACAAAACCTATTTGTAGAAGCTCGATATCTATAGGTATTTTTTGGTTCAACGCTTCCTTTGCCTTTTTAAAAACTTGACACCTTCTTTATCATTAAATGTTGGATATCACCTTTAGCTTTAGATGCTTAGCAACCCCTGTGGTTGTCGAGGCTCGACATCTCTTGCTCCTCCAAACTTATGGTAGTTGTTGTAGCAGCTTGTTATCCCCTACAGACTTAGTGCCCTTTCATTCTTTCTAGTGGCTTACCTCTTGTTCAAGTATTCAGCATCCTTATGGTCATAGATGTTTGACAACCTTTCCTTTGTTATTAGAGGCTCGACACTTGTTTTATGGTTGTAAGGGCTTGATAATCTCACTGTCTTTGAGTTCGACACCCATTATGACTTAGTAATCTCAATTATTCACTGATTCCTTTGACAGTTATCTTTATATTAAAGGTTTGATATTGTTAAAGCTATAGATTTGGTACTTCTTTGATACAATCTTGCAAAAGGATCGATATCCCTATTACCTTTAACAACTCTTTTCATCTTCGAGCCCGACATGTCTTCTTTAGATGTTTGATACCGTCATTAATAGACACGGTTAGAGGTTTGCTACATCATTGATTTTAGAAGCTTAATATATCATCATAGATTTATTGGCTCATTACATCACCATGCATTTATAGGCTTGATGCACATCCTTTCTAATATTTCCATATCCTCTGATGGACTTAGTTGCTTCTTTTTCCTTTGATGATTTCTTAAGCATATTTGATACTCAAAAAATATATGGATAACATTAAACAAAGCAACATTCATTATATATATAAACAAAAATATTATATATATAATCTTGTTTACACTAAAGTTGATTTTGGTTGCTTGACTCGTTTTAAAGTAAAGCAAACAATTTAAAACTAGTTTTAATTAACGGATAGTTTAAAATCAAAGTTATAATTTTCATAAAAGTCCATTTTGTAAAACTTGAATTAAGAACATATATATATATATATATATATATATATATATATATATATATATTCTCACACACATATAGATACACACAATAATTGGATCAATGTTTTAAATTCAAAATAAAGAATAATATTAGTATTCAATTAATCCGTAGTTGAATGACAATCTTAGATCTAATTGTTAACTTAAAATAAATGATTTAAGGTTTAATAAAAAAGTCCATATGTAAATCATAGAATGAATTAACCTTTATTCTTCTTTAAATAATGACTAAATTTTTTTCAAAATAACTTGTAACGTGTGCACTCAATTCCCAAAATTGTAAAGTAAAATTTAAATCAATTAATCAAAATAATTTTAGTAAAAAATATTGTTCAAACAATAATTTCTAAAACAAAAAAGAATCAAACAACCAATGCACATATAAATTCGTGGTAATAGGATTCAAAACTAAACTAACATATAATATGAACAAAAGAACAAAAGGAGTGATTGATCTAGTAATTTTAACACAAGTGAACATATACTATTAGGGAATGATGCATATCTAAGTTGAATTAATATAATAGACGTGCTTTTAATATGAGATAAAAGGGTTTTGATTCACATGTTTAAAAATAATTAGTTAAATACGTAATGAATTGTTCAAATCCAAACATTTGAATGATAAAATATATAAATAGAAATATTAGAGAATCACCGTAAGATTTTGTCAATAAATCACACCTTGAACAATGAATCAAGAGCTAAAACCAGAATTCAACGTCCGGATTTTGTGAAGATCAAGAGGCAAAACCACCTTTTTTGTTTTAATTTTATTTGATTTTCAATTTTGGAATTTTTCACCCTAGTGGCCATTATATGGGGGAAGAAAGGGGAAGTTGCCTTCTTTTTAAAGGAATGAAATGTTTATTTTAAGAGGTAATAAATGAGAGAATCAAAGCTAGAGATTTTCTTCTTCCTTTTTATTAATTACTTGCATTTTCCAAATCCAATTTAAAACCTCCCGCTCCTCTTTTTTTGGCCAGCAATAGCATGGTGCAAATGGGCTTTAAAATACTTTCCAAACCCGTGAACTATACATTCCATTTAAATCTAATTTAAATGTTCTACTGATATTGTATACTGATATGCATATGCTTAACATTTTATATATTCTTGTTTACACTAAAGTTGATTTTGGTTGTTTGACATGTTTTAAAGTAAAGCAAACAATTTGAAACCAGTTTTAATTAATGGATATTTTAAAATCAAAGTTATAATTTTCATAAAAGTTCTTTCTGTAAAACTTGACCTAAGAACATATACATATATATATTCATAAACGTATATATATTCATATATATATATATATATATTCACAGATATGTATACAATAATTGGATCAATGTTTTAAATTCATAACAGAGCATTATATATGTATTCAATTAATTTGTAGTTAAAAATACGTACATTCAATCAAAATGACAATCTTTAATCTAATTGTTTACTTAAAATAAAAGTCTTAAGGTTTAACAGAAAAGGCCATACGTAAATCATAGAATGAATTAACCTTTATTCTTCTTTAAATAATGACCAATTTTTTTTTTCAAACTAAGTTGTAACACGTGTATTCAATTCCCAAACTTGTAATGTAAAATTTAAATCAATTAATCGAAATATTTTTCAATACTAAATATCGTTCGAACGATAATTTCTAAAACAAAAAAGAATCAAACAATCAAGGCAAATATAAATTCCTAGTAATAGGATTCAAAACTAAAATAAACACACAATTAGAACTAAAGAACAAAAGGAGTGTTATATTTGGTAATATTAACATAAATGAACATATACTATTAGGGAATGAAGGACATTTGCATATTTGAGTTGGATTAATGTAATAAAAATGCTTTTAATTTGAGGTAGAAGGGTTTTGATTCACATGTTTAAAAATAATTAATTAAATACATAATGAGTCATTCAAATACAAATATGTAAATGATAAAATATATAAATAAAAAGAAATAGAGTTTCGCCTTATGATTTTGTCTGTAAATCACACCTTGAACAATGAATCAAGAGCTAGAACCAGAAATCAACATCCGGATTTTGCAAAGATCAAGAGGCAAAACCACCTTTATTGTTTTAATTTTATTTGATTTTCGATTTTGGAATTTTTCACCCTAGTGGCCAATATATGGGGGAAGAAAGAGAGAGTTGCCTTCTTATTGAATGAATGAAAAAAAATTAAGAGGTAATAAAGGAGAGAATCAAAGCTAGAGATTTTCCTCTTCCTTTTATTAACTTCCCACCTTTTTCAAATCCAATTTGAAACTTCCACTCCTTTCTATTGGCTAGCACTAGCATGGTGCAAATGGGCTTTAATAAACTTTTCAGACCGATAATCTATTCTTTCCATTTAAATCTAATTTAAATGTTCTACCGATATCGTATATTGATATCGTATGCTTAACATTTTATATATTCTTGTTTACACTAAAGTTGAATTTGGTCGTTTGACATGTTTTAAAGTAAAGCAAACAATTTAAAACTAGTTTTAGTTAACTGATGGTTTTAATTCAAAGTTATAATTTTCATAAAAGTCCATTTTGTAAAACTTGAATTAAGAACACACACGTACACACACATATAACACACACACACACACACACACACACACACATATATATATTCACATATATGTAAACAATAATTGGATCAATGTTTTAAATTCAAAACAAAGCATAATATATGTATTTAGTTAATTTGTAGTAAAAAAATATATACGATCAATCAAAATGACAATCTTAGATCCAATTATTAACTTTAAATAAAAGTTTCAAGGTTTAATAGAAAAGTCCATTTATAAATCGTAGAATGAATTAACCTTTATTCTTCTTTAAATAATGAACAATTTTTTTTTTCAAAATAATTTATAACATGTGTACTCAATTCCCAAAATTTTAATGTAAAATTTAAATCGATTAACCAAAATAATTTTCAATACGAAATATTGTTCTAACAGTAATTTTTAAAGCAAAAAAGAATCAAACAACCAAGGCATATATAAATTTATGGCAATAGGATTCAAAACTAAACTTAACAATATGAACAAGAGAACAAAAAGAGTGATTAAACTAACAATATTAACATAAATGAACATATACTATTAGGGAATAAAAGACATTTGCATATCTGAGTTGAATTAATGTAATAAATATGCTTTTAATTTGAGATAAAAGGATTTTGATTCAACATTTTTAAAATAATTAATTAAATATATAATGAATCGTTCAAATCCAAACATATGAATGATACAATATATAAATAAATTTTTTTAGAGAATCACTTATGATTTTGTTTATGAGTCACACCTTGAATGTTGAATAAAGAGCTAGAGCCAGAAATCAACATCCTGATTTTGCGAAGGTCAAGAGGCAAAACCACCTTTTTTTGTTTTGATTTTATTTGATTTATGAATTTTTCACCCTAGTGGCCATTATATAGGGGTAGAAAGACAGAGTTGCCTTCTTATTGAATGAATGAAATGTTTAATTTAAGAGATAATAAAGGAGAGAATCAATGCTAGATATTTTCCTCTTCATTTTATTAATTTCATGCCCTTTTCAAATCCAATTTGAAACCTCCGCTCCTCTTTTTCTAGTCGGCATATGCATGGTGCAAGTGGGCTTCAAAACACTTACCAAACTGGTTAACTATTCATTCCATTTGAATCTAATTTAAATGTTCTACAGATATCATATATTTATATGCATATGCTTAACATTTTATATATATATATATATATATGCATTTCATCAAATACTAATGGTATTCAAAATTCAAATAAAACTTAATAATTAATATTTCATAAATATTAATCAGTTTAATTAGTTTAATTAATTTACTACGATAATAAATTAACTAAATCTTATGGCTTATTTAGAGTATACATAACTATGGTTTTGTGACTCAAAGGTGTAAATTCAGTTAGCAGTTAATATCAAACAATTTGAATATTAGTGTTCACACATCACCAGAGCTACTGGTGTGACATTTCGGCCGAATCTATAGCTTACACATCTTTTCGGTAAAATCCAATTGACTTAACACAAGCAATTCTTGGTAGTGATGATTAGTTACACAAATTCACTTCGTCACAACTAGATCACAATAGGACTAATATAATTTGGTTTGAACAATTTTTATTAACTGTTCTGCTCTAGCCAGAGATTTTGACTTTGAGTTGACTAAAGTCAACCATGTGATACTAACCCCATATAATTGAGGAGATGAATTCTCTCTTGAATAGTATTTCAGTTCCAATGCTTCCACTTAACTTAAATATAGTCGTTCGATGGATGTTGTGCCATGATTTAAGTATAATAAAGTGGAGTTTCTACACTGAAGATTGATAGTATCTCAAGTCAATTGACTTGTGTAAAATTATCACATTGATATTTTCTATTTGACCTTAGTTATAATAACCTATAGAAAACTATCGAGTGATTCATTCTATAATTATCTAATAACTATCAGTATGTAATCCGTTAGTGCCCCAGCAGCCATGAGTAATACACTGCCCAATGTTTGGAAAGCTTTACGTACTTTAGTCTCAACGAATGTATAATTATCCAGTCTCAGTACATCTTGACCAGAAATATTTTAAATGGTATTTTATTGTGATAAATCACTCATGGTTACAATATGTTGTAACCACTATCACAAAACATACCATTTATGGATACTCTATCTTAAATATAATTTTAGTTAAATAAATAATTAATTTAACACATTATATCAAGAATATAATAAAAAGAAAAACCTTTTATTTTGAACAAGATTGGTTATCAAGTTAGATATATGTAACAAATTACATAATTGTCCCTATGGCATACCCCTAAATCTATCTGTTGGGGCTGAGCCGGTTGATTATTATGGCCAATTCTTCGGTCGACATACTGTTGAATGAACTTTACGAGCACTCTTTCTTGGATCTGTAATTCTATCTTTTTCTTCAGTATACGGAACTTATTAGTGGATTTGATGTTGATTTGATGGAACTTGCAGTATATTCCATGACTGCGAGGTTCCACCCTTCTCCCGGCTCTAGCGGTGGATGGTCTTTAGGATTGTTCCCCGTCCTTATTTGTAAGATATATGTATTTCATATCTCGAGACAAGCCGACATTCTTTGCACACCTAGGCCTCCACCATATGCCAACTTCTGCATGCTTCTTGTTGTCGTACTACTAACTATTACTTCGACAGTCGGTTATCTCACTAGGTCCAGATTTGTTTAATTGTCGACTTTGTCTTCATTGTCTAAAAGAACTGTATCCTCCATCCTCATGATGTCTTTAACTCATTGATAAAAATCTATTAGGGAAGTGGCTAGTTGCTTTTGTAGTTATTTCCATAGTTTAAACTCGTATCCAAACCCCAAGCAGAGACCCATAACCAGCTGTTTTTTTGACACTCGTAGCCCATTTGGATTCTTATTGAAGCGATTCACATATGACCGAAGATTTTCTATTGGTTGCTGCTTGATGTTACCTATCTCACTAGCCATCATTACATGGGTCTTGGAAGAAAAGAACTTAGTTTTGAAATTTGTGCAAAGTTGGGCCTAGGAGAGGTTGTTACCCGGCTGTAGATGTAAGAACCAATATGAGGCTAGTCATGTGAAAATGGAAGGGAAGAGCAAGCACTTTGCAGGACTGGAAAGCTTGCTGACCTAAGCGATGGAGTTAAAGGCAGTGATGTAATCTGATGGGTCTGCACTCCTAAAATATTAATCAATAGGCAGTAGGCATATCGCCGATGGATGTATGTGTTCAATATTTCCTTAAAAATGGCTTCCCGTTTTCATCAATAGATAAAGCTTCTCCTCCAGCATTCTTGGCATGCAATATATTAACTTGTTGGCGAAGATGATTCATTTCCTCCTAGAGGCTAGCATTAGTCTGTTATGGAGTGTTTAATCAACAATCGGAACTAGGATTAGTTGGCGTCTCTATGGAGCGGGCGACCAACGGCAAGCATATATCGAAGAGTGATGTGGGGTCCTTCTCTCCTTTTTCACAAAACGCAACCATGAATGACCAACTGGCTCCTCTCTTGATCAGGCCTGGCTACACCCCTATGGAATATAAAGTGTACTGAGGGGGCATGTGTTCTCACTTAATGGCATGGGAATCACTGCTAAGAAACTCAAACCACAAATCTCAAGCTCCATTTTTTGCTTAGGGCGTATAAAGGTAGATATCCAGTCTACAAAAGGAGAATAGCATAGTCTTGATTCCCTATGCATGGCCAATTATAGGTTAATTTCAACAACATGATTCTACCTGTGAACAACATGCTCTTCTAGGCTGTTAACAGGAGCTACCCCGACTAGGGTTTCAAGTGCCACCAGCTCCTGTGCGGTGTTAACAAGGCTGTAAGCACTGGGAAGGGCAGTTTTTCAGGAAAATTCCTACAATCTTAGAATAGACTCAAATGAATAAATTGGACTACAATGATAAAGGAATGAGTTAAGGAGCTTGGAATATGCCGATATGGAAGAAACCGAAGGTTTGGTCAAGTTTTAGAAATGCAAAGTAGGTTGGAATCGACATGATTGGTATAGACATGATTTGTACTAACATGATTGGCACCGACATGATTTGTACTGACATATAACCGACATGAATTAGGAACCTCAAGAATGACAAAAGAAAGGAGTTTGCAAAATTTGACTAACTTTTGGACAACAAATAGATGTCGATACTGACATGATTTTAGATCTTGATTAGGCTACTTTGGAGGCTTGTTACTTGAGCTATGAAGGAAAAATGAAATTTTGACCCATGAAATCAAGTTTGTGCATACATGATCATGTCGGCACCAATATGATTGATCGTATTGGCACCAACATGAATGGTTGCATCAAGAAACATGCTTGACAATCTATTCTTCGTCCAAGAACTTCGGATCTTGGAATATTAACTTGTTCAAACCAAAAATGGTGGAATTTGGGCCTGATATCCTTTATAAATAACAACCTACCATCAAGTAAGAAAGTAATCTTGGATCTTCTCCTTCTTGCACTAACCTCTTGAGGAAAAATTGAGATTTATCCCATTATAACTTCAAATTGTTTGTAAATATGGAGAGAATCAATTAGTAAAGATAACCAAGGGATGTAGGCTGGAGATTTTACCGAACCACTATAATAAGTTTGCATTTTTCCTCTTTTCTATTTGATTTCTTTATTTTTTATATTTTTTAATTCCTTTTTGAGTGATATTGGGGTATTATGTCAATTTTTGTCCAACATATTAGGTGATTTCATTGAGAGTGACTTCGGACCTGATTTGGAGAAGATGAAAGCCCACTACAAAGTCCCTGCTAGAGGAAGTCAACAAGAACATGAGGGTGGCCAGGAGTCCTCTTTAAGTTCATATCCACCTTCTACTATGTTACTAGAGATAAGATAGAAGGGATGATGACAAGGATGTAAGAAAGATTAATGCTTGGTAAGTGGAGATGATAAATGGATTCTTTCAAGGGATAGAACAGCAAAGAGCAACTGGAGCTGCTGGAAATCAAAATCGAGGACTAGAAGGTGGAGCAGATGCACAAAGAAAATGAGCGGAATAGGCTAAGAACAACCCTTCTGCATACCAATAGGTCAGTACTATAAGAATCCACACCTTAATGGGCCTAAATTTCAACAAAAATCGAAACCTAAGTCTACAAAAGCACAGATCAATGGATTTGGTATCTACAAATAAGGACGAGCATTACCAGGGATTGATAGAAATCAAAACTCATAGCAGAAACAATAGCAAAAGAAGAATACTGATTATGACTACTACCTTGGAATTAATGGTATTCTTTGGATAATTGGTTGTCACATTAGCATCGAGCATGAGAGAAAATAAGACTTCTTCAACAACAAAGGACATCCAGCTCCAATGACCTGTCCCTCTAAATTTATCTTATGAGTTGTAATGAGGAGGGAGTTAGAACAATGTTCTAGTGACTGGAAAATCTATAGACAATCAACGACATAAATTTACACCAATTGGTTCCCATTTAGTTGTTATGTCTATTAAGGTTAACAATTCTAATCTAATCTTGTATTGCACACACGATTACTTACCTACCCCTTCCCAAGATACAAAATACCGACGAAGCCTTATCAACCACCCAATACTTCCAACACCATTTGCCACTTAATACTTCTAAATATAAAGGGGCTTCTATAATCACCACAAAATACTTTAAAAGAGAAATTGACAGAATCTTCCATTTAAGACCACAATCAAGGTAGACCCCATCATTCAAGACTTATTTCCAAGGTGGTTTTATAATGATAATGTCAATGGTCAGTGTGTCCTAGCTACAAAGACCTCTAACTACTATTTAAGGCTTATGACATTTCATGTCCAACTATTACCGCATCTATCACCAATAAAATTCTACTCATGTAAAAGACAGTACCCAAGCCACTTAATACCTTTAAAAGTACTATGCGGACTTATAACCATTTAATACCTATATTCCAGGCAGGTCCTTTATCACTTAATACATATCCACATGCAGACTCCTTACCGGTACTATCGTTACAGCCTTAGCAGTATGAGAGACTATACCCAAACCACTTAATAACTCATTACTAAGAACAAGGCAGACCCCTGACGATTTAACACCTAACCCTAAGGCGGACTCCTCACTGGTACTATCTAGTTGACATCGTTTGGAATCTCACTAAATTACTTAATACTTCTTTTTAAAAGAGAGGCTAACCCTAGACTAGTCACTTAGTACCCCAAATTCGAAGCGAAACCTTTCCGATATATCCACTAACACTCTTAATTATAAATATGGAATCTCATTAGGTTACGCCTTTTGGTAGGGAGGCGGACCCTAAGATTGCTACTTAATGCCTCAATACTAAAGTAAATGCTTTTAGAGACATCCTTATTTACTTGGAATCTCACTATGTTACTTAATACTTCCTTTCGGAGAGTGGCGGACCCTACAGCCCTTTAATACCTCAAACTAGAAGCGAATCCCTGTAGAGATATCCCTCACCGCTCCTAATTTCGAATTTGGACCATTTAATAATTTCAATTAAGAAAGAAGGCATAATCTCTCATGTCATCGTGGGTTTTAGGATTAGTGATACCTCACATCAGTAGTAAGTGCACCCGACTGTTGGTAGCCTCAAACTAAAGGGCGATCTTCCATCGAGTGACTCTACTGACCTAGCATCACTAACTTACTAAGTCAAATTAACCATTGTACATGTTTACTTATAATATCTTAGGTGGATATTGGACATAGCTTACTTATTTCCTTTTTATTTAAGACAATAAGATTTACCTTAAATGCTTATCAACCCACAGGTCATCTTTATATGCTCGTAAATGTCAATATGCCCATAAAAGACTAGCAGACATTTTCTAAGACATTTATGTATGATTACTAATTTGAAATTAGTAACCTTTTTATATCTATTCCATTTTTATCAGTCTCATTAATCCACTTGTCTCTACTAATTGTAACTCCCACTATTTCCATTAATTGCTCTTTAATTGGAATAACAGTCTTTAATTCCTATACTAACCAATTGTAATCCCTAATCTAATCCTATCATTATCTCCCATTAATTTCCAATTAATTGGATTACAATCTTTTATTTTCTATTAATTATTAGCAATTACTAATTTATTGCCCATTAATAGGAGTTACTACATTTCTCAATTTTACCTATTCACTTCCCTAAGTATAATAATAACAAACGAACGTTGTGCATACATAACGCATGAATAAACACCGTTCTTCTTTATTAGTGCAATAAATACATATAAACTGCCAAATAAAACTACCTATTCATAACCAAATATATTCTAGTTATAAGTATATCTAACTAAAATATACTTTCTATATTTAATTTATTAGAATTAAATTCCTTAGGAAGATTTTCCGCTATGATTTCCATAAATTAGTTTAACAAAAAAGGAAAGATTTACTATGCTTGAAATTACAAGGAATGGATAATTTCTTTTTATTTGGAGTAAGCAATGTAAACTACAGAGAATATATTTATACTTTACACATCTCTTCCCTTTTTGTTTTATTCCTTGTTAAATCGAATGTCACCCTTTTGAATCAAAAGTCAAAAAATTAAACAAATTTATAAACATCAAACAGATGTTCTGCCCATAATAAAACTATGGAAAATCTACAACTTAGCACAAATTTGAGCACTAATCGAAAAATCATATTTTACATCCAAGTACAGATCTGGAATATAATATGCAACATTCAAATTCTGAAATCTTTGTGGCTGATTTTCAGATCTAGGTGTAAACATATTTCAAATTTAGTCTACAAAAAGAATATGTATGAAATAGTTTTCTATGCTAATTTAAGCCTATAATTCACAAATAAAGTTGATTTAGGCAAAAAAGGCCAACGAAATAGATTTAAAATCATAAACAATATATAAAATTTCCCACTCACCTTTTAAAAGAGATCCAAATCTCCAGATCTAAAGTAGAACCTTAAATTCATTTCCAAATCCTCTTTAATCTATGAAATATATATAAAAGGTATACACATACATTAGAATTATAGATTTGATAAGAAATTTAGGATTGAGAGAGAAAATAGACACAAATATAAATATATAAATTACCTCAAATACGTGTATAGTTGATTCTCTTCTCCCTTTTATTAGATTTCTATTCTTCTCCAATTTTTATAAATATAGATATAAATGTCTTATTTTTATAATTCAAAAACAAAAGTAGATAAGAAGAAATGGCAGGCTTCGCTACTGCCTCTAGAAAAATATGATAAGAGAAAGGAGGGCTATGCCTTAATTATAGGCGTAAGAATCAATCTAAACCGTCACATCAAAATATATTAAATCCAGTCTATTGGGCTTGGGCTAACCCCAACTACCACAAACAAAGTAGTCGACCGCCCTTGGTCGACCACTCCAATATGCAAGTCAGGTGGGCCTTGGATAATTAATATATAAACTATAATTTCTTATTCTAATTATTTTCATTCCGAATTCATTTTTCATCTGTAAGTTCTTTGTTTGGACTCCTATCGCAAAACTCCAAATATGAAAATTGCTCAGAATTTTGCCACGAATGCAATGGTGCAAGTTTCGTGGTCTAATTTCATCGTTTTCACAAATTCTATCTTTGCAGCCTAATTTATTAACAAACTAATTAATTAAGTAACTAATTCCAAATTAAGGGGTGTTACATTCTTCCCCCTTTAAAAAAAATTCGTCCCCGAAATTTCACCAATGACTAAGTCATTGTTTCGGCTCCTAATTGTACTAAACTACACAACCAATGAGTGTACAACCAATTTTGCAACCAAATGTGCACAAGTGCAAAGTGTATTACTGTATCACCACATAGAGAATATGGGTACAGAATGATTCTAAATTGGATCCTCCTATATGAATGCATTTATTTTCTTTAACATTTTTGGAAAAATGATGCAAATAACCATATATATACTTGCAGTTCTATATATATGTAGCTTTTGAAAAATCTTTTCAACCAAAACACCACACTCCTACGAATATGAGTATGAAGAAACCAATTTTGCATCCACTTTCTACCATCCAGTAATATAACATATAAAAAATTCCTTCCTAAACTTTACTCTTATGCTAGAAAGAGGAATTTGGGTGGGGAATTTAACATTCTTACCATACTATATTCTTCCTATTCCCATAGTACAGTGGAAATTTTTTCACTGTCCCAGATTTACTACAAATTTTCCTCATATAAATGCATAAGGAGGCTTATTTCAAGCTCTAAAACGGGATTGAGTCCAAAAATAAACTCACATGCGTCGTCGATACGGTATGAAAATAGAAATTCCAAGGCTAAAACAGCTTTTCCTTTATTACTGCTTGCGTTTATCGCATCTCGATCCTAAAGCACCGCTGAATTTTGCAAACTCTAACTCTATTTGTCTTCCATATGCCTAACATTTGGCCTTTAAAATCAAATATTTCAAAAAAATCATTCTCACTTATCAAATTTGTATGTCAAAATAAGATCCTAAAATATTTAGCCACACATTTTCCCATGAAATGCAAATTTTGAACAAAAATTCTAAAAACAATTTAAGAGTCAAAAACAACTAAAACCGAAAACCTTTTTTTTAAAAGAGAACTTTTCAAATCAAGGGAAAACTTTTCAAAATATTTTCCTTCTTAAAATTTTTGATAAACTAAGCCACGGTTTTCAATGTATTCGAAAGTTGGTTATGCACAAAATGCATAAACCAAATTCCAAAATTCTACAACTATCCTTTACCCATAAAACTTGGCATTTATTTAAAAATGTCATCATGCCAAATTACCTAAAAATTCTAGGTTTTCAGGAACATGACCCGTGATGCCAAAACAACTTTCTCATCTCCTTTGCTAAAATTTTCCAACCATTCTAAACTTTCGGTCTTATATTGCATTTATTGTTAGTCAAGTGTCTTTATAAGATTCTTATATTTATACTACTTCTTTACTATGCATATATATAGGAGTTTAAATGTCAAGAAATATAGCATGGTAAATAAATAAAAACTCATAATATCGTGCGTACCTTTTACAAGTGATAGCTAACAGTTACAACCCAAACAACCTAAAAGAAAAGAACAAATGCTAGAAGGGTAAAGGTATCAATACCATAAATCCTTCCTAAAGACTCGAGATGCCTTGCTCCACGGATGGAGCTAGATCCATTGTTGCGACCCTTAAATGGTCATAGCATGGTGCTATACATCTAATCTCATGCCATTGGCACTGTTGTGCCGATGGCTTCAATTTCCTATGGAAGGATTTAATGCTGGCAGAAGGAACCTTCTACTAAACTGCCTCTTCATGGAGGTTCACCCGTATTACCTGAAGACAAGAGTGGATAGGTGAAAATACGTAGGGTGACTCTGTGGAGTGCTAATCCTTGATCAACAAATCGAATCAAAAGGGTGCAGGTCCAATTGACGGTGATGTCACCAATACTAGCATAGGCGGTCTTCCGCACCAAGGGTTAAATCCTTCGTAACTCCCCTTCTTAGAAGTGACATTATGCTAAATGATGCACATAATCAAGCGGGCAGTCAGACGTAGATTATCCATCTTCTAAGCACTCACATCCTGGGTGATGATTTGCTCAAAATCTTTGAGTCGGTCACTTCAAAATCTTCCAAGTCCGCATCCTTCGTAGAGGCATAAAAAATCTCGGCAAGATCATCATTAGTTAGCTCAATCTAGATACCCTTCACCTTCGAATGAATAAAATTGTTACCTCGATCATGGCAGATGTAGCAGTGTTAACATTTCTGCTCGAAAGTCTTGAAGCAGAGGGTCGGTGCAAATCCTACTGTGACGAATAGCTCTTCCAGCCCAAAAGCGACAAAACCTTCTACTCATTCTGGTCCAGCCAAGTGGCCTCTTAAGGGTTTAGACCATAATGGTGCAAGGAAAACCAGCTGTGCAAAAAGATGTCTGAGGCTAAGAAGTGGTCAGAGGGAGGGAATAGGGTTCAGATCTGGAGTGGTGGTGGGATGAGATCTAACGTGCAAAACAAACATGAGGGGAGGCGAGGCTGCTGCTCCTAGGGAAAAACAATGTCACCTACGGAAGGAATGGAAGAGAGAGACTGGTGCTTGGAGGAGGAGGAGGATGGAGATTGGGTTCGGCTGATTGAGGAAGGAGGAATGAAAGAATGTAGCTGGGGAAATTCGAACGTGAATTTTATAGTCTCATTCCAAATTCAAGTTGTATCAAAACTCGTTAAATGATTTGCCACCCTAGATTACCGCTTAATGGTCTATCGCTAGACGGGCTTTGGATGGTAATTGAACCTAAACCTAATTAGGGTCGAATTAAATAATAATAATCGTTTCATGCCATCTCCTTCGATTCAACACGATCTAAAAAATTCCTATCCTCATCACAGCAGTGTCAAAGCCTACTGCCTAGTCCTGAACCATGCTCCAGCAATTCACAGCGGTCCCAACGAAACTGCTATGACCAACAACAATTCCATAAACTCAAAAATATTCCAGCTGCTATTTCCTACCTACTTTGCACGGAAATATTTTTCCAATAGCTGGTGGTACAACAATACTTCAAACTACAAACCCCAATAAAATTGAATGCCATTCCTATTTTGTCCGTACCTTAAAGATAGAAAATATGAAACCTTGATTTTATAAACAAAAAAACCACTGAGCAAAATATATGCTCCTTTATACTTGTTCCAAAATAATAATAACCATTTCATACCAATACTTCCCTTGAAAATCAAACTTATATTTGCCAAAAATCAAAATCAAGCCTTTACTGATATATATTAATATTTAAGTATTTCAAAAATAAATCTTTTATAAACTGAAATTTCTTAACATGACCAACTTAGTGGTATATAAGTTTCTATTAAAATTTCAAAACTTTCTCAAAATAATATTTCCAAAATAAATCTTTGGGAAAAGAAATCCTTTAAAAACCCTTTTTCCAAAATCTAAGGATTTCCAAAATATACTTTACAAAAGTTCCCTTACAGGTTTTAGACTAAGGAATTGACATTAATTATTTAAATAAAAATATGGTTTGCCATCAAATAGATGATCAATAAATGCACCATAGCAAAAACTTACCTTCGAACAATTGCGACATACAGACTCTAATTTTCCATCCATTTGGAATAAACGTGTGCCTCTGACTAGAAATCATGATCAAAATCCAAAATCATATGGTAGCTAAAATCCTAAGCATCAAGTCAAACACCTCTATTCTCCAAGATTCTACCATATGTCGTACTCATGCTCTGCTCAACAACATCATACGCATCGCCTGTACTCTATGGGGAACTTCGGAGTCTGCGTGAAAATCTTAACTCTAAGATATTTCCAATCCATAATTTCTTTACCCGTTCCCTCGGAGTGGAACTACAACTACTTCTATAGTCGGAATTCTTAGAATCTAACGTAAAAATATAATATTACTAGGTAGGAAAGTATGAATACATTCTCTCGGTTTATCCTAATTCCTTTGATCTACTAACTTATGCTCTAATACTAAATGTAACAACCCACACCTTAATGGGCCTAGATTTTGACAAAAATCGAAACCCAAGTCCATTAAGCATAGATCGTTGGATTTGGTACCTGCAAATAAGCATAAGCGTTATTAAAGATTGATAGAAATCTAAACTTATTGCAGAAAAAATAAAAGGATAAAATATTGATTATGGCTACTACCTTGAAATTAATGGTATTCCTTAGATAACAAGTTGTCACATCAGCATCGAGCATGAGAGAAAAGAAGACTTCTCCAACAACAAAGCACATCCAGGTTCAATGACCTGTTTCTCTAAATCTATCTTATAGGTTGTAAGAAGGAGGGTGAGAAAAACATTCCGGTGACTGGAAAACCTATAAACTGTCTATAACATAAATTTCACTTGGTTTCGACTTAATTGTTATGTCTATTAAGGTTAACAGTTCTAATCTAACCTTGCATTACACAAACGATTACTTACCTTCCCCTTCCAAGGTACAAAATACCGATGAAGCCTTACCAACCACTCAATACTTCCAACACCATTTGCCACTTAATACTTCTAAATATGAAGTAGGCTTCTATAATCAACATAAAAAACTTTCAAAAGAGAACTACACAAACTCTGCCATTTAAGACCTTAATCAAGGTAGACCCCATCATTTAAGACCTATTCCCAAGGTGGTTTTCTAACAATATTTTCAATGGGCGGTGGGTTTTAGCTACAAAGACCTCTAACTACTATTTAAGGCTTCAAAATTTAATATCCAACTATTATCGCATCTATCGCTAATAAAATCGTAGCCATGTAAGAGACAGTACCTAAGCCACTTAATACCTTTAAAAGGACTATGTGGACTTCTAACCATTTAATATCTATATTATAGGCACGTCCATCATCACTTAATACATATCCCTAGGTGGACTCCTCACTTGTACTATCGTTATTACAGCCTTAGCAATATGAGAGACTGTACCCAACCCACTTAATACCTTATTAATAATGACAAGACAGATCCCTGACCACTTAGCACCTATATATAGGTAGGCCTTTGTCATTTAATAACTAATCCCAAGGCGGACTCCTCATTGCTATCTAGCGGACATCAACTTGGAATCTCACTAAGTTACTTTATATTTCTTTCTAGGAGAGAGGCGAACCCTAGATCAGTCACTTAATACCTCAAACTCAAAGCGAACCCTTCTCGAGATATCCACTACCACCCTTAATTATAAATATGGAATCCCACTAGCTTACTCCTTCTAGTAGGGAGGCGGGCCATAAAATAGCCACTTAATACCTCAACACTGAAGTAAACCCATTTAGAGACATCCTTAGTTACTTCGAATCTCACTAGGTTACTTAATACTTTTAGGAGAGAAATGGACCCTACAGCCATATAATACATCAAACAAGAAGCGAACCCCTATATCCCTCACTGCTCCTAATTTCAAATTTGGACCATTTGATACTTTGCAATTAAGAAAGCAGATCTAAACTCTCATGTCATCATGGGTCCTAGGATTAGTGATGTCTCACATCAGTAGTAAGTGCATCCGATTGTTGGTAGCCAAAAAGTGAAGGGTAGTCTTCCATCGAGTGACTCTACTGACCTCGCATCACTAACCTACTAGTCCAATCAACCATCCTAGTCTTTACTTATATTATATTAAGTAGACAACGGACATAGCTTACTTATTCCCTTTTTATTTAAGGCAATAAAATTTACCTTAAATGCTTATTTATTTATAAATCCTCATTTTTGCTCATAAATGTCAATTTGTCCATAAAATCCTAACGGACATCTCCTAAGACATTTATGCATGATTACTAATTTTAAATTAATAACCTTTTATATCTATTCCATTTTTATCAATCTCGTTAATCTATTTTCCATATTAATTGTAACTCATAACTCATTTTGATTAATTTCCTATTAATCAGAGTTACAATCTTTAATTCCCACACTAACCAATTATAACCCCTAATATAATCCTATCACTGTTTTCCATTAATTGCCCATTAATTAGGTTTTAATCTTTTACTTCCTATTAATTATTGGCAATTATTAATTTATTGCCCATTAATATGAGTTACTACATTTCTCAGTTCTACATATTCGCTTCCCTTAATATAACAATAACTAATGAATATTACGCATAAATAATGCATGATTAAACGCTTTTCTTTTTAATTAATGCAATAAATACATATAAACTGCCTAAAAACTATTTTTTCATAACAAAATATTTTATAGTCATACGTATGTAAGTAGAATGTACTTTCCATATTTAATTTGTTGGAATTAAATTCCTTAGGAAGGTTTTCCACTATAATTTTCATACATTAGTTTAACACAAAAGGAAAGGTTTACTACTTTTGAAATTACAAAAATGGGTAATTTCTTTTTATTTGGAATAAACAGTATAAGCTACGGAGAATATATATGTACTTTACGCATCTCTTCCATTTTTTGTTTTATTCTTTGTTAAATCAAACATCGCCCTTTTAAATCAAATGTGGAAAAAATAAACAAATTTATAAATAGCAAACGGATGTTCTTCCCATGAATTAAACTGTGAAAAATCTACAACCCAACAAAATTTGGAAACCAATCCAAAAATCCTATTTTACATCTAAGCATAGTTCTAGAATATGATATACAACATTCAAATTCTAAAATCTTTTAGACTATTTTCCAGATCTAGGGTAAACATATTTCAAATTAAGTTTAAAATGGAATTATGTAGGCAATAGTTTCCAATACTAATTTAAGCCTACAATTCACAAGTAAAGTTGATTCAGGCATAAAAAGGGCAACGGAAAAGATTTAAAATCATAAAAAATTTATAAATTTCCCACTCACCTTTTAAAAGTGATCCAAGTCTCCAAATCTGTAGTTGAACCTTAAATTCATCTCCAAATCCTATTTAATCTAAGAAATATTTATAAAAGGATATATTCATAGATTAGAATTTCAAATACGAGGAGAGATTTCGGATTGAGAGAGAAAATAGATACAAATATAAATATATAAATTACCTCAAATACACGTATAGTTGATTCTCTTCTCTTCTCCTTTTTATTAGATTTCTATTCTCCTCTAATGTATATGAATATAGATGTAAATATCTTATTTTTATAATTTAGATAGAACGTGGAGAAGAAGAAATGGTAAAGCTTCGCTACTGCCTCTAGAAAAATATGCGAAGAGAATAGAGGGTTAGGCCTGAATTTATAGATGTAAGAATCAACCTCAACCCTTCAGTCGAAATATATTAAGTATGGGTCATTGGGCCAGGCTAATCCTAGCCGCCAGTCGCCACACACGAAATGGTCGACCACCCCTTCCTAGAGGTTGACTGCCTCTGGTCAATAGCTCCAATATGCAGGTCGACCGGCGGACTCTAGATAATTAATAGATAAATGCTAATTTCTTATTCGAATTATTTTCGTTTTGAATTCATTTTTTGTTTGTAACTTCTTCATTTAGACTCCGATCGCAAAACTCCAAATACGAAAGTTGCTCAGAATTTCTCCATAAATGTAATGGTAAAGGTATTATAGCCTAATTCCACTGTTTGCACAAATTTCCTTTTGAAGTCTAGTTAATTAACTAACCAACTAATTAAATAATTAACACCAAATTATGGGCTGTTACAAGTGTTGAGAGGTCCAATAATGTAGGTACCAACATATTCGATTAGGTGGCATGGTCGTTTGAATGTTGAGAATGGAAAGGCGTGCCAAATGGAGATGTTGAGCCTTGGAACCAGGACTAGAATGCGAACTTGTAGCAGCATGGAAGAGAGCCTAAAGGTCCCCAATGGGACAGGGGAATGAGAAAGCTAGGGGTCAAATTTGTGTGAAGCCATGGAGATTTTAATTGGATTAAGACAATGGAAGAGCTGAAATGATAAGCCAAGCACTTTGAGGTGGAGCCCCAGACCATAGTTTGGAGGACATGAACAGAAACCCCTTCACTTTAAACATCCAATACATTAGGAATTCACCTGATTTCAAGCTACTACCTTGGAGTTGTATGATGGAAGGATGGATCTATCAATTCATTTGATGAGATATATCCAACACAAGGGAGTGTTGGAAACTTCGGAGGAAGTAATGGGATGGTGCTTCCCGCTATATTTAAGTAACTTGGTGGTTAGGCCAATTGGATAAGGGGTTCAACGGCACATGGACAAAATTAGTGGAGAGATTTAGGTATCACTTCGAAGTTCATATAATACGACTAAGGAAGGTAATGACCCATCCAAGCATAAAGCAGAGGAAAGGAAAACTCTACGAGTTACTTGACCAAGTTCAATGCAACATCCGATGTAGTATAGAAATCAAACATGTTTATAGTTCTGATGGCGATGGTTCTCATAGTCGCTAATAAGACTGAATTTAAAAAGGCTTTGGAAAGGGATCCACTAGTGGATCTGGTAGATTTTTACTATCAAGTTGAGAAATATTTGCGATGGGAGGATGTGAAAGCAGAAAATAGTTAGGTTAACTATATGGTAGATAAAGGACCATCTTAGGTAGGATTTGGAAAGGACAAGGGAAAGAGAAAAACTGATGATGGCTTCGGAGCAACAAAGCGATGGAGGTGGGAACATAAATTTTCCTCTTTTACAAATTAGATGTAGACCCTAGAGAGGATCTATCTTGATACTGGAGGGCACATTCCTATAGGAAACCTGCTAAGAGAGAGCCCACGGAATGGGAAATGAAATTAGGAAAGTATTGCATATTCCATGAGCTGGATGGGCACAAAACCAATGAATGCAGACACCTATAAGATTTGATTGAAGAATACGATCATGGTAAATGGTTGCAAAAAGAAATGGGAAATCATATAAAAGTCGCACAAACCGTAGTTGTGTAGTAGAAGAGGCCATCAAATGTGGCGGATACACCTGATAGCAGCAGAGGATCTAGACTAGGCATGGTTATACCATGATCTGAATGGATCGAAGTTAGGATTATTTTATGCACTTTACTTTTACTTTAAAGTAAATTACGAAGAATTACTACTGGGCTACTTATACATGAAAAGGATCCAGAAAAGCCACATGAGCATGCTTTGAGTTAAAGTCTAAGAGTAATCCTTGATTATATTAGTTTTGAATTTTGTTTGATGCATTTTGATTTTAATAAGGATATTTGAAAAATTGATGATATATATTGAATGAAATTGGATTTGATATTGTTATAAGATACTAACGAAACTTACTCATCCCTTACATTTGATAAGATAAACCTATAAATTGTGATATCCCCAACCGAAGAGATGGGGTTGTGAACCAAGAAATGAAATTTCCCTTGCTAGTGAGCGAGTGGATGGACTTGTATGGGATAGAAAGTCCCCTCATTGAAAGTGAGCGAATGGACTTGGTATTTATATTGGGTCCCCTCGCCTGTGAGTGCTGATGGGCCCAATCTAGATTTAGGTATATACGATCCGAAGAGGTCGAAATTTAACTTCGAGGTCCGAACAATTTTTGATTTAAAAAGATTTGATAGTCATTACTAAATGATTGATAAATGTCTCTACCTCGATTCGGTTGGACTTGCTTTTGATTGGATGCTAGGCGATATTATATGACTTATAAGTAATGTTCCAATCAGGGGCAATGTGACACTATGATTTACAATACATGATAGCATGATATACAATTTACCTATGATAATTTGATCCTGGGAGAACGTGGGATGATATTAACTCATGATATGTTAAAACCCGAGTGAAATACGGTTTATGATCAACATTTAAGCAAGGATTTGAGTCTTTAGCTATAACGCGTCTAAAATGACCTTAATTTCTAGGTGAATCCAAAGGAACCGGATGATCCATTACAATTGGTCCAATAGGTAGCTAGAGAGCACAAATGATGAAAATTTTCTAGCCTCGATTCATGTTCTTGATTAAAGCACCCTTGTATTCATAAAAGCATACTTTACCAGGCAAGTGTTTTCGATATATTTTCCAAAATCTTAGAACATCTTAAATAGATAAATTGGATTGCAAAATGATGAAGGAATGTGTCAAGAAGCTTGGAAGATGCCAAGATTGAAGAAATCAAAGTTTTGACCAAGTTTCATAAATGGAAAACAGTTGGTGCCGACATAACTGGTACCAACATTATTTGTACTGACATAATTGGAACTGACATGATTTGTGCTACATGATTTGTACCGATGTGATTTAGAAAACATCAAGAACGAAAAAGGGAAGAATTATGCCAAAATTGACTAAGTTTTGGATAACAAAATCTTGTCTGTATCGACATGATTTGGTCGATACTGACATGATTTTAGATCTTGATTTGACTACTTTGAAGGCCTAGGACTTGGGCTATGAACACAAAATCATGTCGACGCCAACTTAATTGACCATATCGGCACCAACGTGATTGGTTGCTTCGAAAAACATGCCTGATAACCTATTCTTATTGCTAATACTTCAAATCTCGGAATATTAACTCATTCGAACCCATAATAGTCAAATTTGGGTTGTATCTCCCTTATAAATAGTAACCTGCCTTCAACTAAGAAAGAACTCTTGGATCTTCCTCTTCTTCCCTTAACCCATTGAGGAAAAACCAAGATCTATCTTGTTGTAACAAGAAATTGATTGTAAATCCAGAGAGAATAAATCAATAAAGATAACTAAGTGGAGACAGGCCAGAGATTTTGTAAAATCACCGTAAAAAGATTGTGCTTTTCCTTCTTTTATGTTTGATTTCTTCATTTTTATAAAAAAGATTAATTCGCTGTTGAGTAATATGGGGTTACGCCAATTTTTGGCATAACAAGAAGGCTGGATAGGAACACTAGAGGGAGTGGAGGACTAAAATCCATAGTTATTTAAGTGTCCAACCTTATCCCCGAATCATTTACCTCACGAGATAGATTCCCATGTTGTTTAAGCCTTGAGCACACTTCGCCACATTTCATTGCTAAGTCCAGGGATAGGACAAGTGGAGTTGGTGACGGTGTTACCGTTAGTTTCATGATCACTAGAGTTGATAACCTCGTTCTCACCACTAGGATTTGACATAGTGAAATGTGAAAAGAGTGTATAGGGAAGAAAAAGTTCAGAAAAGTGAGTTTTTTAGGGTAGCACTCATTCTAGCACCAAAATGTTGACTAAATTTTTTTCCATCCTTGATATTAGACTAATGCGTTAGTATTAGTGAAGGTTACCCACCAATACTAGACTCACCAATACTAGGATTAAAATGTAAATGAGGTTATAGCAAGCAAATAACCTAAATGATATATGATGTAGAGTGGTTCGATGAAAGCTTACTTAGGTCTGCTATGAAGATCTCTTATTATCTCTTACAATTTTAAGGAATTAGAAGAGAATAATAAGAAATTTAGTATTGAAGCTTAGAATGGAACTAAACTTAAGGGCTTATGAAGTGTTACTTGTGGTAACTGAATTATGAACTTAGAGATCAGCTAAAATCAAACCCCTTTTGATGTTAAATGGCTAGGGGTATTTATTGTAGTAGATATAGGCAGTGGATGACTGAGAGTGCACTCTAAATAGACAGGAATCACTTGTGGCCATTGATCTTGTCGCCTGGATGGATGGAAGATGGCTGAAAAGGTAGTTGGAGTATGTGTTGAGAGCTAGCCAAGTGTAATTCTGTATCGAGCACATGCTTTCTGCTAAGAAAGGAGCATGCTATAATAATTGGTATATTTTTAACAGGAAGGTTGCAGTAATAGGTAGTGTACTTTTTGGCATCTAGCACATTCCTCTAGGCAACATGGCTAGAGAGAAGCTTTTTACATAGTGATGATGGGTTGCTTATTGGCAAAGTTTGCTGAGCATAAAGCTGAAAATGTAAAGGCTAAAGCATAGAGGACCAGGCCGAGATATAGTGACAAGATGGGTTGCTTGGGATCGGTCGTACGTGGGCTGAGAGGCGAGCCATAGATGGATTGCTTTGATTCGGGTCAAGTCATTTGAGAAATTCATGTCAATTTGTGCTAAGCGAGGCTAGGCAAAGGAGTCCAGGAAGGCTTACATGTGCCTTGTGAAAGGGAGTGCGAATTAAGGATCTTAAGGCTTATTTAACACTAAAGGGGGTGAATAGTGTTTAATGGATTCTAAGGCTTATATGAACTAACTTAAAATTATGATACAAACAAATGCAAAACTTAATCACAGAACAATTATAGAAGTAAACACAGATGTAGAAAGTAAATAAAAAACAGTAAAGGAAAAGAACACACCAGATCTTATATTGGTTCGGAGTTACCCTACATCCAGTCCGGTACCAAGGCAAATCACCTCATATAGATTTTTATTGTACCAATGTCGAGATTACATTCTTCAATTTATAAAGGCCTTGAGGTACCCTTCTACCTCACGAGTCCGAGGCAAACTCTCTTGATTTACAGGCCACAAGATTACTCAATTCATTTCCAAGCACAACCACACTTTATAAGAGACTCGATAAACTATTGATTACAAATTGATCCTATAACTCTGAATAGCACTTTGATCTTTAAGAGAGGGCAGAGAATCAAACAAAAATGAGATTCTAATTTGATGCATTTAAGAATTCGGTAGAATTTCGGCACGATCTTAAAAATATGAATATTATAAAATATGGATTTGTGGAGAAGAAGAAGTGAAGAAAATATGAACATAGATGATTAAAAAATTCATTTGTGAAGCCTATTTATAAAGCACCAACGGTCATAACCATTCGTGAAGATATTTAAACAAACAGATACTTCTTTTGAAAATTGAAACTTTTGAATTCAACGACCACCATGTCGACATAGGGTATCCCATGATGTCGACTTCTCTACGTAAAATACAATGTAAAATTTGTTTTTGAAAATGAAGTTTAAAGCAAGAGTTTATTTTAAAACAAAAACAAATAATATTTTAAGGTTAAAACATCTTTTTGAAAAATCATTTGAAAAGATAATTTTAAGGCTAAAGTATTTTGAAAACCAGATCTGAAAAACCATTTTGAAGTAATTTTGGAAGCTTCTTCCTGTAGAATATCTCATCACAATAGGACTTGAGAACTTGTACAAAACCAGGATGTTCATGGGTTTGTAAGTGTGACGACCCTGAATTTTGGACAATTGAAATTGAAATATTTAATTGACTTTTTTTAATATTTGAATAATGATTTAGCTTGAATTTCAAATATAACTATGGATTTGGCAATTAAATTATTAGATTTAATTATAGAAAAATGGGTAAAAATATGAATCTTCAGTTTTAAGCTGATTAAAAATAATTCAAAGGCTTAGAAAATCTATATTGACAATATTGAAGATAATGGAAGTGTTAAAATCTAAAATTCGAAATGTTTGTTCAGTTTTGAGATTAAATCGTTTAAATCGATATTTAAAAATAGCCTTTCGAGGCATAGTCTTGGGATTTGACGAAACCAGTTCCATTGGATCCGTAATATGGTATTATTATCGGACTTCAATTTTCGTAATGTTTGGAGTCATCGTGTGGCCGTACGATAAGCAAACACGCTGAAATTAAATCGAAAATTTAATATAAAAGTTGGGTTTAAAAAGCTATCTTCTCCATACAATCGAATTTGGACTCGAAACCTTATCCATTGCGTTCGGAATAGGCATATAACATTATAAACGCCTGGCGGCACGCCTCGATTGGAGATCAAGATTTTTGGCTTCGTTTTCTCAACAATTAAATTTTTAAATTTAAATTTTGAATATAATATGTACGAGGTAATGATTTCATGGGTTATGCACGTATCTCCCTTTCATACACTTGGCTTTTTATTTCTTTCTCCTCTTGACACGCGTTGCTTTCAAAAATAAATGCCGAACTTTGAATTTAATAATCCCTAAACAAATTCGTTCGTTTCCCCTTTCTTGTTCAGAAGAAAAAAACTTTCCTCTCGTTCGATTCAAAAACTTTTAATGGCCGATGCTGCAAATAAAATTAAAGCGGCAATCCTAAATCAAATCTCGAGCTCGTTCGAAATTCAAAAAAAGGGTGGCACGTTGAACGAAAGTCAAATTCGTTCAAAATCGATTCAAAGCTGAGTGATTCATGGCCGTGTAGGGGGGTCGATCGCTCGTGATCGAGGGCGAGTTCGACTTTGTTAGAGTGGCAATTTGATACTGGCGCACGCGTTGCCAGAGGAAGGGGGCGCACGCTCACATATGGATAAAGGCATAGCTAGGTCCGAAGTTTTGCTGCAGCGAATCTGATGAGAGGCTCATGAGCGCGAGCCACGATGGTAGGGAGTCGCAATGACCGGACATTGGCTGGAGCTCGAGCGGCAATTCGTGGGCACGTGAAGTCGCGAATCGGGGCCGTGGGTATGGGTTCGTCTTCGTACAGTAAGGTATAATTTATTTTATTAAATTTTAAGCATTTTTATTTGAAATGATTACAGTAAGGTTAATTACTGTTTAATTTGCAAAAAATAAAATCTTTACAGTAAAAGAATTTTTTTTTGTATTACCATTTTAAAATTTCAACAGTGAAAATATATATACAGGAAGCTGAAATATTTACAGTGAAGTCTAAACCTGTCTAGTCTAATTCTATATATATGTGAATAAGCTTTTGGAAAACAAAGGAAAAGAAAAATTAGTCTAAATTTATTAGTTGGATTAGAAACAAAAAAAAGGGCAACTGGATTATTCGATTTATTTCGAATATTAATAAATTGTATAATTATTTATAAAAGGTCTAGAAATCGTGACAACAAGTTGGAACGGAAATGAATTTGCATGCATAGGCAAAGGTGAGATCTTCTCACTCAAACAAATTGTTTTGTTTAATTTTAAATGGTTAAATTTAAAATTGTTGATTGAGTGCTTGAATGATAAATTATTATCGGTTGTATTGGAATAGACCCTATGCGCCGCATGATAGCAGATGATATTATATTCAATTATATTGAACCCATACACCGCGATATTCAACCTCGAAGTGGGATCGGTATTTAATTATTGTGCTAACATCTGTGGATGCAAGGAAACAGGTTGGAGGGATCCAACTGAATTTCTTAAAACATTTGAATTTGTTTCAAATGTTGTGCGTTGATAATCTATGTGTGATTATATTGTAATTGAAATCATTATAGGCTAAAATTTAGCCGAATATATTTTTGGTATAGTAGGGTACCAAAAATAGATAAAATTGAATTTTTGAAATTTAAGTAGAAAATTTATAATAAAATTTATCTTTCAGAATGGGATAAATTTAAAAGAAGGAATTTTAAAAAGATAAAGTTTTATTTTTGAATCCTATTGAATAAATTCCAAATTATGGGAAAAGATTCTAATAAATGGATTTTGAGAAATATTGCTAAATAGTTGAAGAATTTATTTAAAATTCGGATTTTTAAATAGCTTTGAAGAAATAAAGAGATTTATTTTAAAAGAAAATAAATTTAGAAAATTGATTGGAAAATTTGATTTGCTATTTGAAAATCTTTGGAAAATCAATTTAGAAATTGATTTGGTGTTCGAAAATAAATATGGAAATCAATTTGGGATTTGATTTGGTGTTTGAAATGATTTTGGTAAATCAATTAGAAAACTGATTTGGTGTTTGAAAGTGAATATTTGGGAATCGATTTGAAAATCGTATATCAGTTTATATTTGGAAATCTAAATTCACAATGGGAATTTGTAAAGGAAAGGTAGTTTTGTTTTAAAAATAAACATTGGGTTATTTTCAAAAGTGTGGAAAGGAATTTACGGATTTGGAACGTAAATTTAAAATAAATCGAGAAGGGTTTATTAATTGGTTTAAATGGACCATTTTGAAATGGAAAGCGTATTTTCCCTGGAAAGCCAGTATGTTTTTAAAGTAGCTTTCAAGTATAAATTAAAGTCTAGAGATGGTTTTAAAATGAATATTTTGGAGAAATTATTCTTTTAAGTTATTTTGAAAATCTGTAAAGTAAAGAATTATTTGATTAATTATAGAAGTGATTATTTAAAGATTTTAGTAATATTTGTTTTTAGAAAATGGTTATTTAAATATTTATACCCTATCTACTAATTTTATTTTTAAAATTAGTTTGGACTTGAAGTTTTATATAAGATATTAGTATACTATTTTCATAACAAATATCTAAGCAAGTGTTTTAAAATAGTTTTTATTCTGAATATTTCCAAGTACATTTTGGATAAGTGATTTGAATTATTTTAAAGTATTTAAGCTCGGCAGACTTTCAGTGGAAATAAATGACATCGGCAATCTTATTCCACGAGTAAGGAAAGTGATTTGAAATTTGTTTTCAAAGGATTGAAGTGTGAAAAGCGATTTGATTTTTTTTTTTCAAAAGATCGAAAGGTGAAAATTAATTTGAAAATTGTTTTCAAATAGTTGGAGTGTTAAAATTATATCTTGCGAAGATATTTTGAAAATAAATAATTGGGGAGGATTATTTAAATCTTGGTGATTGTTGTGAATGTTGATTGATAGTTAAATAACCGACTATCGATATTAACCTTTTAATGGCATTTGAATTTCGATGCGACCGGGGGTCGAATTCCAGGTGGATATTCGAAAACCACACTGAATCTTTGTGATTATGATGGATCTTTTGTTTAAAAGATCAAAGTGGAAATTTGTTGTGATTTGTTTGAATCTGAATGTAACACTTATTTTTAAAATAAGCGCTCGTGGGTGAGGACCTTGTGTCAAAAAACCCATTTCGAATAATGATACAACGAAATGGGATTACATTTGAAGACAGTGTTGAAGACCGGGTATTTTCGAAAGCGAAAGGATTACCCGTCGATCTCTGCACCTAGGTGCTACGGTATAGAGATTTTATCACCCTTTGTGATGGGGATTCCGGACGTGATCAATGAATATCCGGATTGCAAGGTCTTCTTTTGAAGTGCCTTCGGTTTCGTTCGATTCCGGAACGGAGTTGTATGGATGTGTGTCTGACGTTACACATTGAGATGTAAAGCTGGTTTCTACCAAATACATTTCTGTTGGTGGCGAAGAATTTATTCTCTTAGCTTAACACTCTTCTCTGAGACGTATGAGCTCAGAGGTTATATAATTGATTGCTACTAGTGATACATTCCCTATTTGGTAATGTGGCATACGAAGTGCTGATGATCATTTGTTGATCGAAGCATAGCTTTTGTGAAAAGCGTAGCTTTGTGGACGAGACTTCGTCGAACCTCACAACCCGGAAATGGTCGAAACATGAATGTTGCAGCAAGACAATTTAAGGGTAGTGCCTTCAGGGTATGTCCATTTCCTTCTGAAAAAGGGTGGTATCATGGTATGGAGCCCAGATACTTAACTTACGTGGTTACTGCAAATTTATTGCTTTGTGGTTGTTGCTCTGTGATTGAGGATCCTCGGATAAAGGTCGGTAACGACCTTTGATGGCACACTTGTGGTAGTTACTCATGTTATAGCTGTATTACAACGTGGAGTAACTCGGCCTTGTGTTGGCAGAGATCCGGTTAGGTTCTTGGGGACGTCCCTCCAAAGGCGTTCCATTTTGGTGTAGGAAGTTCCTTTGCCTGCCCATTGTTGGAAATCCAAAGAAACAATACTAGCCCTGTACGGTTTTAGTTGCATAACCTGCCATGGAATGTGGCGGTAACCTGCTATTGAACATGGTAGCTATAATAGGCATGGAATAATGGTTATATGCTGGCTAAGATTAATATTATACTTTCGAAATTTTTTCCACACTTTACACTAATAATAATAATATCAAAGGATTTTGCGTATCAAGCATGTTTGACTATCATAAGGAGAAATCTCCTCCAATTCTGCGTTTGCATTGTGTGTGTGGCGGGAGGCCTTATGGTAGTTTCATTTTCCAAAAAGCATAGCGGATTTCTTTTTCTTTCTTTGTGAAAATAGCTGTTTTTAAGATCTCACACCAGTCCCATGATTGACCTGAAGTTATTGTTCCCTTTCTAAACTCTGGGTGTCCATAATTTTCCATATGGGCAGCCTAGAGTCAGGTTATCACTATTGCGGAGCGAAGTCAGAAAAGTTACTGTGGAGATTTGGATTTCAAGCTGGATGGTGAGTCGTACCACTTATAATATGTAGTGTCCGTTGCCTTTGGGTTAGTGCAAGTCAAAATTTCTTGTACACAAGTTATTATAATTATCGGCTGTGTGTAGTTGTTGTACACTCTGATGATGTGTGTATAAACTGATATAGTGTTTTTGTTTTAAAGATATTCATTTATCTATTGTATATTGTTCCGCTGTAAAATATGAGATTTTGTTTATTGTTTTTGTTCTTCTTTTACCTTCTTCTTCTTAAATCCTAAAGGTTTTGTTTTTCGGCATTCGACTGTGCGACATTGGATACCGTGGATGTATCGATGTCGACTCCCGGGCATCGAAAAACTTAGACTGTTACAAAGTGGTATCAGAGCATTTGGTTAAGCGACAACCTTGGCTCTGTTGGGAAATACTCGTTAGAGATAGAGTCAGTAGTACTCTAGAATGAGTTTGAGTGTAATAATAGATATGAGCGCGTATTTGTTAGTGAATATAAAATTGTTTTGTATTGTGTTGACTTATCGGTTGATTGTTTATAGATTCTGGTCGGGGCAGTTTGGCCAACTGTATCGATGGGTGTTTCTAAACTCTTAAACAAGATAAACCGACACAGTATTGTTTTAAAATCGAGTAAACGAAATAATTTTTCCCAAACTATTTTTGTATATAAAAAGGAAATGATTTCCATAAATTATTATATTATATGGTTGCTTGACTTTTAGGAAGTGATAATAATTATTACCATTAAATGATTGAATAAGAAATTGAATCATAATCTAAAGCTGAGAAATAAAAAAAATCCATATAAAAATGAAGATTTATAAATATAAATCGTAAATGTGATTGTTATCCCGCTTTTTGGCAAAGCCGTGATACCAAAAGATCGATCGAAAACAAGGACAATTCGTCCCAGAGATTGGTCATACTATGCTTCACTATGGATATCGTTGAATTTTGTCCGAGTCCAGATTGAGCTACAATTGTTAGGACATGACAAGACAAATCATAAAAGTCAGCATCTCAAATTTCAAGTCAATTCGAGTTCATACACTTAAGTTATGATCGATTCGATTTAAGGGAAAAGGCCTCAGTTTCGTATCCATCCTTAAGCTCCAATTCGAATAGATCTTGTTCGTATCGATTGAGTTCGAATCCATCGGGATGCCTCAGTTCGACTCGATTACGTTCGAATCCATCGGCTTCCCCTGCTTCATATCCATCATGGAAGTCCCTCTGCGAAACCATCTTGGCAGAGCATTTCGTAACCATCGATTGTCATTGGTTCGTATCCACTGGTGCAACTACTGTTCGAATCCATAAGCATGGACTCACTTCGAACCCATTGTCCTCGTATCGATTAGAGGCGTAAGTCCATCGCATCCATCTGTCTCGGGTCCATCAGAAGTCTTTGTTCGAATCCATGAACAATCACTTGTTCGTATCCATCGAGTCAACTAGCCTTAGTGATGTGTCATCCATCGATGCGAATGCGCCCAGATACATGGAGTCGAAGCGGTCAACTTGGATAAAAATCCGGATCGAGGCGAAGTGTGCGCTCCACGTCAACACGAAGGCGCGTGCCACCATCGGTTCGAAGCGATCAGTTCGAACGAATCGATTCGAACCAAACAGCCACTCGAAGAATCCCATTTCGTATCGATCATATCTCTCAATCTACTTATCCAAATGCCACGAAATTTTCACAGAAGCTTGCATACATGTTGAAGAATGTCCACACCAAATTTCACCTCGATTGGATGATTTTCTGATCGATTCGAATGGAGTTCGAATCGATCCAAAAGTAGGCCCAAATTTCCTGAGGCCGGGCGTGTGGGCCCCCTCACGCACCAGAAATGGTCTTCCGAATTTTCAGCGCAATATCAGCATCCTAGCCTATAAATAGAGCCCCAGAGCCAACAGAAAAAGGACTTTTGGATTCTGAAACGCTTAGACTCTTCCGGATCGAGATCTCCATCATCCTACATCATATTTTTGCTGTTGATTTCGAATTTCCAGTTGTAACTTGCTGATTGAATGCTGTAACAACTTGTAATCTTTGAAAGAGAATCAATAAAACTGCAAAAAACTTCACAGTGGACGTAGGCAACACGCCGAACCAGTATAAATCGCTTGTCTATGCATCTACTTTACTGTTGATTGAAGTTTTTGTTAGATAATACTTGTTTTGAATTTATATTCTTCATTATTATCTCTTCAACGACTCCCGAAGAGTGTTGTGACCAATTTTGGTGCAAACACTTTGGTGCTTTCACTGAGAAAACCCAGATTTTCTCCTGCCCTTTGGATCTGTCATCGATACCGGATTGAATAAATCTAAGAGAGAGATCCAGATCATCAAACCCAAGTTCCTTCCCCTCTATTCAGATTTTCATAATGTCTAGGAAAGGAATCCAACTTTCAAGATGGTTAGCACAAGGACCACCTCTAACGCTATCAATCAAGAAGAACAGGATAGACAGAATCCTGCGCCACTACCTCCATCTAATCAAGTTGCTACTGGACATTCGGAACCATCAGGTCCGGTTACCCGACAAGAGCTCCAGTTGCTACTCCAAGAGCTGACCCAGAGTCGGCAACAACTAGCAGAACAGCTACGTGCTAAAGCCGAGCTAATCAACAAGCTGGATCGCCAGAAGTGAAAGAGATCTGAGAGAGACCATGCTTCTCGCTCCTCCAGTGAAAGTTCTTCATCTTCTGATTATCATAATCGATCTCCATGACCCCGGCCAGATGGGAGTCACCTGCCAGCCACTGGAGATCAACCGACACTGACCGTGGACAACTGAGAGTTGGTACATCAGCCAGTTTCCAAACCGGACCCTCCTCCCGAGGAGGTGTCGTTCCTCACCACACCGCAGAATACCGCACCACTAACGTCGTGGCTGAACCAGGGGTCGATGCCCATGATCAGTCGAACATGGACCGTCGTCATAGTGGACGTACTCCTGAACCATACGTCCCAGAAGGCAAGATTTGGACCGTCAACAACATCCGTTCCAACCCCAAAGTATGGAATGTAATCATACTTCGGTGCAAGCCGCACAAAACGCGCAAATACCGGATCTTTCAACTATGATACGCCAGATGATCCGTGAGAACCAGGGATTCACTAATGACGATTGGGGAGTTTCCCGAAGTCACACTCCTTTTACGGACGATATTCTTATTGCTGAACCCCCACGGCGATTCAGAATGCCAACTCTACCCATGTACGAAGGAAACTCCGACCCCAACCAACATATTCTGAAATATGAATGATCGATGACCGCTGCCAGAGCCGACGATGCAGTGAATTATCGTAGTTTCCCCGTATCCTTGGGGGGCATTGCTACCATGTGGTTCACTCGATTGCCACCTTGATCCATCTCTTCATTCGACCAGTTGGCCACAAAATTCGTTGAACAATTCTGCATGCACGTTGCAAGGCCGAAAGATGTCAACACTCTATCTAGCGTCACTCAAGCTCTTGGAGAAACGCTCAGGCACTACTTAGAGAGATTCCATACTGCATGTGCAGAGATCAATAATCCGAATGATAACTCCATCCTTATGGCGTTAACTAAGGGGATCGACCCCGATTCTGAGTTTGGCAACTGGTTAGCTGGAAAACCACATGCATCATTGGACCGTTTCCACGCCAAGGCGGCTCAATTCCTGAGAAGGGAAGACACGAAACAGTCTAGGAAGCAAACTGATGTAGGGCCAATCACAGAAGGGATCTAGAGCAATGTTGCAATCAAACAGTCCGGTGAGAGCTCCAGAAAAGTTCAGTTGAACGTTAAAAACAAACAAGCTCGGCGAAGAGAGAGCGTAAATCAAACCAGGAAACGAGATCAAAATCGTGGCCCGTAGCGCAAGAATCCAATATTTGACAGTTACACTCCTCTGAATACATCATTGAGGACTTGTACTTACAAACCTGTAATACAATTCAGTACCAAAAACCTGCACCAAAACCGTCGTCAGAGAGGCAAATCCAAACGGGAAAGTTTTACAGGTTCCATGAAAGCTATGGACACAATACGAACGAGTGTCGTCACTTATAAGATCTCGTTGAAAAAGTGATCAGGTAAAGGAAGCTGGAACAGTTTGTGCGGGCACCGCAGCCCGGAGAAGCATGCCCATCAAATCAAAACAATGAACCCAGTCGACCGAGACAGGAGGACTCCACTTGTCTCCGCGGAATATTGGTGATAAACGCCATCAGCGGCGGACCAACTTTCTCAGGAGCCTGGAACGACGAAGATCTTCGTCACTGTCATACATAACAAGCTCATTCAATCTATGAATACTTTGCAATTTCCTTTACATTATGAAATTTGAATTTGTAATAAGGCACTGACTTCGCCATATTTTCTTATTTCAGCAATAAAATACTATCTCTTCAAGCTAGAGCTGTGATTCACCGAATGCAACATTCAACAATCACGACACATGAAGAGCTAAGTTCCATCAAATAATGGAATTTATTCAAATAGCGAGTGACTGCGATACGACCGGCCACTCACTAAGTGAAACCTCAGCTCGGGGGCAAGCCATCACATTAAAGGCTGAACTGGGCCAACACACGACAGTCCTACAACTAACTCCAAATTCCCAGAGTGTGAATTGGAGTATAAAGGTCCAATAACTCGTTCTCAGAGTGCGAACGGACTCCAAATTCCCAGAGTGCGAATTGGAGTATAAACATCCAACAACTCGTTCCCAGAGCGCGAACGGACTCCAAATTCCCAGAGTGCGAATTGGAGTGTAAACATCCAGCAACTCGTTCCCAAAGCGCGAACGGACTCCAAATTCCCAGAGTGCGAATTGGAGTATAAACATCCAGCAACTCATTCCCAGAGTGCGAACGGACTGCAAATTCCCAGAGTGCGAATTGGAGTATAAACATCCAATAACTCGTTCCCAGAGTGCGAACGGACTCCAAATTCCCAGAGTGCGAATTGGAGTATAAACATCCAATAACTCGTTCCCAGAGTGCGAATTGGAGTATAAATATCCAATAACTCATTCCCAGAGTGCGAATTGGAGTATAAACATCCAAAAACTCGTTCCCAGAGTGCAAACGGACTCCAATTTCCCTGAGTGCGAATTGGAGTATAAACATCCAATAAATCGTTCCCAGTGCGCGAACGGACTCCAACTTCCCAAAGTGTGAATTGGAGTATAAACATCAATTACAGGTTTCCGAAGCGCGAACCGAAGCATTCGTGTTAACTCCAACTTCTCAGAGCGTGAATGGAGTATAAACATAAATTACAGGTTCCCGGAGTGCGAACTCAAATATACATGCTATCTCCAAGTTCCCAGAGTGTGAATTGGAGCACAAATACCAAGTCAAAGTTCTCGGAGTGCGAACCGAAATATCATTACTAACTCCGAGTTCCCAGAGCATGAAGTGGAGTATAAACATCAATTCCAGGTTCCCGAAGCGCGAACCGTGTTGCAAACATCCATAACTCTCAAATTCCCGGAGTGCGAACCAGATTATCGATCTCAAATTATCCTAAATCCCCAGAATGTGGACATGTGCTTGAGATTTGCAATAAGTGCGATCAACCACCAAAATACAAATGTTGTTCCCCGAAGCCGGGGGGCAAAAAAGCTAAGTGTTAATCACTAACCAAAGTGATACAATGTCCGAAGTTCAACTTATTCATCGATCGCAACATGTGACCAAGATTTTCATACTTGGCAAATAAAACGAACTTTGCTTGACGGTAAAAACACCACAAGTACACCGGACTAAAAAACAAACACTGCAAACACTTAAGCACAAAAGAAATGAGAATTGAAACAAAGAAATTGAATTTTATTTCGACTAACTGTATGTGAAGATTCATGTACAAGTTCTTTCAAAAAATTCCTACTGGCAGGGGGCCAAGCCTACATCTATACATATCCTATGAAAGAAAAATAAAAGTGACTTCCTAGCTGCCAAAAATGCACTAGAGGGAATCGTCTACTTCTTCTTCTTTGGTTTGCTCTTCAGCGCGGAACCACTGGAACCGCTAGCAATCTTCCGCTTCGACCCCATACCCTTTGGCGGATCTTCCTCTGACGAAGGCATGATGTCGATATACTCCTCCGAACTTGAACTTAAAGGAATATTCTCTTCTCGAGAAGTCGGAGGAGTCGGGTCTACCACCGGGGGAGGAACGGGCACGCTGGTTCCGACTAGCATGTCCCCAGAAGATGTCAGCACAAGAGGAGTGGGATCAACCGCCGTCGTGGCACACTCAGAATTACCGCCGTGCGCTGCCGCTTCCATCTCTACTTTGATTTGAGCAAGTATCTCAGTCTCACAAGCAGCACGAGACTCACGATAGGTAGCGGTGGACTGTGACGATGCAATAGAAGCAGGTGGGAACGTGCCAAGAACAAAAGACATGTCAACAAAGGGGTCACTGTGCTAGCTCAAGAGCTCATTCATCATTTGTTCGTCAAAAGTAATTGAACCCCCTTGTGTCACCTCAGTCGGCGCGGCTGTCGTCGTGGCGATCGCCTCATTAATAATGGCCTCCTGTTCTTGATGTGGCTCTTGGACTGCAGGAGGCGCTGTCGACGTTGCTTTACTCACTGGACAAGAAAGAAAAGAAGTTGTCAGAACACACTTCAATATAAGTACTTCAGTTCAAACACATAGTAGATATTTGCGGAGTACCTTCCTCAACTTGACTCGTACCTAACTGAGCAGCTCCAGAAGAGTGTTCCCTGATGGGAGATAAGCGTGGCTACTCCGGGTCGGAGCCTGGGACCAACTGTGGCTCAGTCGCTGGCATCGGCTCCAATCCAGATGAAGTGATCATCTCTGAACTTGTGGATGGATGCGCAACGCCAGATCCCTCACCAACTTCCAAGTGTTGGGTGCCCAGTCTCTCTTTTACATGAGAGATCATGAAATCGTAGAGAACCTTCTTCTCTTCATCAGTCAGTATACGGTTCTCCAACTCGAATTCAGCAAAAACTTCGCCCAGATGTGATGCTTTCTCTTCTTCAACTAATAGATTCCAGGCGTTGAACAGATGCGTTGGATAGTCATCAAGCCATGTCAAATTTCTGTGCCTCAGCACATTAGCATTATAAGTGATGAGAAGTTCTACTATCTCTGTCTCTAGCTTGGTCTCTGCTTGACGAACTTTCTCATCGACTTTGGCTTCTGTCTCGCGGACCTTCTCCAAGGCCGCGTCTCTCTCTTTTCGAAATTCCACCGCCTGGTCACACGCTTCTTGTGCGAAAACGTTAGCGGTGTCTCTTTCCTTCACAATCTCTGCAACTTTGGCCTTGAGCTCATTTAGCCCTTTCAAGGCCGCATCTCGCTCGGCAGTCACGATGGTATTTCGGTGGCCCATGTCCTCCACCATAGCGTAATGTTCACGCTTCATCCTATCCATCGCTGCCTAAGCTTCATCCGCTCTTCTGAGAGCTTCAATCTCCGACTTTCGAGAAGACTCAGCCTCATTGCCGAGTGCCTAAATGATGCGGTCCTTTTGACCAAGTTCATTCTCCAACTTCTCGATCATAGCCGCTCGATCAAAGGCCACTTTTGATGCTTTCTTAGCGGTCTTCGACCACTCTTGATACTGGAAGAATACGTCCGAAAGGTAATCGTGCATCATAGGAGCAACTGTCGACGGTATCCTCTTCAGATGCGGGGGAAAAACAAACCCGTCGAAGCAAATTTCAGGAAACTCCTTCCTCAGTTGAGCAAGCCTAACCGCTCCTTCCCCCGAAGGCTCCGTCAATGTCTGCTCTGTTGACGGGGAGGCCGCAATTTCCGTTCTGCGGTGAGTATCAGACCTCGGTGGTTGGGAAGACGGCTCGGGCCGTGAAGTTTCTGGAGGCCTCGAGACCTGAACTGGAGGCGGTGCGTGAGTTCTAGGAGGTGGCGTGCGAGATCGAGACCGCCGCCTATAATCTTTTTCTCTATCAGAGTGCTCATGAATCGAGCGCCCATAGTCATAATCTCTGTCTCCTTCCCTCCTATAGGGCTCAGAGTATGAAGAAGACTGGCGTTTCTTACGGACACTGCCGAGCATCGAACCTCTGCCAGACATGATATTTGCGAAGCAAAAAACATAGAGCAAAATTAATGATCTCTCACAGTGAACGTATTACACTTAAAAATCATGTAGTGCCGTGAAGTGTGAATGTGGGTGCAACCCCCGACCAACCAGATGTGTCAACCGCACTAGTAGGCAGAGACTCGCTCAAAACTAAGGCTTCGGGAAATTCTTCCAATCCGGGATCGTGCTGCAAGGACACATCATCCGGAATTGGAATATCAGCAAGCCCTTCATAAAGATTCTCCGTTCTCGGAGAAGACATTTCCGAAATTCTAACTCCGGGAGCGGATCGAGCCGTAACAACTGATTTCCATCTTCTCTTTTTAGATGACTCAACAACGGCTGCCTTGCCTTTTCCTTGTTCTTCGATATCTTGGGCTATATCCGCAGATTCACCCAATGGCTCATCATCAGTATGAGTTCTCTCCGAATCAGCCTCCTCAATCACGATAACTTTAGGCTTTCTCCATTTGACTAGCTCTTTCGAGGCAGTCCTTAAGACACCATCGAGCATCATGCTTTGTCTTCTTTCAATCAGTCCGAGAATCCTAAGATTCCTATCTGTCAATAGCAACTCGATATCCCTCTCTTCATTCGGGATTTCCTGAAATACCCGAACTATCTCTTTGAAACGTTCACCTTCAGGTCGCTGAATTGCGGCTGAAAAAGAAAATAGATGTAAGTTCGACTTCAAATACATCAGTTCTATCAACTACCCGAAAAGATAGCAATACTTACGTCTAAATAGCCATCGTCGAGCGAACCCTTGGGGGCATCTGACATAAAACCATTCCGTTCTGAAGTAGCTCAATCTAATCCAAGCCCCCGTAATCACTTGGCAATTTCTTACCGCCTCCAAGAATGTGAAAGATGGACTCTTGGCCCGACTCTTGAAATTAAACAAGTATCTGATCTCAATCGGGAGTGGCGGTCGATGGAGATACTCCATAAATGCAATGAACAAGCTATTGAGCGACGCGTATCCGTTCGGGTGCAGTTGAGAGGGGGCGATCCTCAGAAACGACAACACTTCTCTTATGTACTAGTTAAACGGAGGGAGTGTCCCAGCTGCGCAAGCGTGGCGATTGAATGCGGTATATTCCTCCGGTGGATTGTGCGGTCTATCATTTGGCCCCGGCAGTAGCACGTCATCCATCGACAAACCATGCCTTAGACATATTCTTCCTAGCATGTCTTTCGAAATATTGGACGGAACAGAATCTGATGGGTTATTAATAAAGGATGCGTCCGGTAACTCGTCCGGAGCTGGACCGATAACTTCAACCTCAATCTATGGTACTTCGAGCACGGGAGGGACTGAACTCAGAGTTTCTTGCGGCTGTGAACTTGAAGTTTCCATAACTAGCTAACTCATGAGAAATCATCATTAGATGCTAAAAAGCCCGTGCATTCCTCGGTGTAAAGTGCATGTGACGTGCAGTGCAGTGCATTACTTGAACAAATTCTATGGAATAAACAGTAATGTACGAACGAAAAAACTCTGAAAATCAAACCGGAAATGACCGTCATCACTGACCGTCACAATCGCGCCATCCACTTGCAAACGATCGACCCAAGTTGAAGTTCATTATGTTTTTGTTAAGTTACAGTTCCATCGGCGAGCTTCGAAGGGTAGTCCAATATGCAGTTCTACGGTCAAGTTCAATCAAGCAAAGCAGAAGCTCGTCGGAGTCAAGTATTTTTTATGTGCAAAAAATTCTCTAAGTTCATTTAGTTTCAACTTGGAATCGGTCGCTGCAGTTCAAATTCGTATCGATTCAAAGAAATATCATCAACCATGTTCGAATCGATACGCTTCGTATTGACATTTTCGAATCGATACACTTCGTATCGATCGCGTTCGACTCGATACGTTTCGTATCGATCGGTTCGAAACGATGAGTTTCGTATCGATCAAAGGCACACCATTTCACATCGATCCGAGAACACCGGCTTCGCATCGATCGTCGTTCTCACTTTCGTATCGATACGAAATCACATGCTTTCCTTCGATTCGAAAGTGCCACAATTCCTCCTTCTCCAAAACAGGGCCTCGACTCCATGGCAATGCATCCATCCCCAACCTTGCACTCACTCCCCCAGATCTTCAATTCACCGAAACCAATCAAAACAGTAAGAGGGATGGTTTGGAACTTCGTGTTTCATCGTTCTAAACAAGATACTACCCGTAAAATTACCTGATTTTAATGTTTAACTTCGAAGGATTAAGGAATTGGATCGATTCGAAGACGTGACAAGCTGCTCTCGAAAGCTTCGAGCCGATGCAAGGACACAGAGAGTACAAGGTAACAGTAAAAGTGAAAAAGGTGAACATGGCTAAGTCCGCGGTATTTATACTGAGCTATATGAGAACCGGGTTGATTCGTCTCCCGGTCCATGTGACCAGTCACCACCGGTCACCCCCAACGTTCGAGTCGAACGATAGTTTCGAATCCATCACCAAAAACTTCCATCGACTCGAAATAAACGACAGACCCAACGATACAAACTGAAACTTCATATCCATCATTTCTCAACAATACGAACCGCAGTTTCGTATCCATCAAAACCTGTTAATACGAACAGCAATTTCGCATCCATCCTTTCTCATCGGTACGAATGGACGTTTCGTAGCCATCCAAGCTCATCGATACGAACTGTCATTTCGTATCCATCATTTTGACTCGCATCGGTGCGAAAATCTACTTTTTAACCTTTTGCATCGATTCAGGAGAGGATCGATACAAGAGGATAGTCAAAAACAACCATCAAGCGTTGTTCCAACTCAAATTTCCAAATCGGTTCAGGAGAGAATCGATACGAAGTTCAACAACAAACAAAACTGACAACGACTCGTGAACGCACGACGTTAACAAGGGTCAAACTAACATATGTGCATATATGTCGGACTAATATTCGATTTTAAACATTCACAGGGATCGAATACTCATCTTGTTACGATTGCAACAACCAACGGCCAAGCACTATTCTACAGCAATCAATCATATCAACGCAATGTTACAGCAATACAGAGTACGACTTTCAACAAAAGAGAGCAACGATTGTCCAAAGAGAAATTGCAGCTTTTCAAAGCACGTCATGTTTCCACAAGACATACTTTGGGGGGAAATGTTATCCCGCTTTTTGGCAAACCCGTGATACCAAAAGATCGATCGAAAAAAAAGGACAGTTCGTCCCAGAGATTTGTCATACTATGCTTCACTATGGATATCGCTGAATTTTGTCCGAGTCCAGATTGAGCTACAATTGTTAGGACATGACAAAACAGATCATAAAAGTCAGCATCTCAAATTTCAAGTCAATTCGAGTTCATACGCTTAAGTTATGATCGATTCGATTTAAGGGAAAAGGCCTCAATTTCGTATCCATCCTTACGCTCTATTTCGAATCGATCTTGTTCGTATCGATCGAGTTCGAATCCATCGGGATGCCTCAGTTCAACTCGATTACGTTCGAATCCATCGGCTTCCCCTGCTTCGTATCCATCATGGAAGTCCCTCTACGAAACCATCTTGGCAGAGCATTTCGTAACCATCGATTGTCATTGGTTCGTATCCACTGGTGCAACTACTGTTCGAATCCATAAGCATGGCCTCACTTCGAACCCATTGTCCTCGTATCGATCAGAGGCGTAAGTCCCTCGCATCCATCTATCTCGGGTCCATCAGAAGTCTTTGTTCGAATCCATGAACAATAACTTGTTCGTATCCATCGAGTCAACTAGCCTTGGTGATGTGTCATCCATCGATGCGAATGCGTCGAGATACATGGAGTCGAAGCGGTCAACTTGGAGCAAAATCCGGATCGAGGCGAAGTGTGCGCTCCATGTCAACACGAAGGCACGTGCCACCATCGGTTCAAAGCGATCGGTTCGAACGAATCGATTCGAACCAAACAGCCACTCGAAGAATCCCATTTCGTATCGATCATATCTCTCAATCTACTTATCCAAATGCCACAAAATTTTCACAAAAGCTTGCATACATGTTGAAGAATGTCCACACCAAATTTCACCTCGATTGGATGATTTTCTGATCGATTCGAATGGAGTTCGAATCGATCTCAAAGTAGGCCCAAATTTCCTGAGGTCGGGCGTGTGGGCCCCCTCACGCACCAGAAATGGTCTTCCGAATTTTCAGCGCAATATCAGCATCCTACGCCTATAAATAGAGCCCCAGAGCCAACAAAAAAAGGACTTTTGGATTCTGAAACGCCTAGACTCTGCCGGATCGAGATCTCCATCATCCTACATCATATTTTTGCTGTTGATTTCGAATTTCCAATTGTAACTTGCTGATTGAATGTTGTAACAACTTGTAATCTTTGAAAGAGAATCATTAAAACTTCAAAAAACTTCACAGTGGACGTAGGCAACATGCCGAACCACTATAAATCGCTTGTCTACGTATTTACTCTACTGTTGATTGGAGTTTTTGTTAGATAATACTCGTTTTGAATTTATATTCTCATTATTATCTCTTCAACAACTCCCGAAGAGTGTTGTGACCAATTTTGGTGCAAACAGTGATTAGTAATTTGAAAATAGAATTCCAGAAAATTATTTGGAAATGCTTTTGAAAGAATTTGAAATTTTGGAAATTAAATCCCTTTTGAGTTCAAAATGATTTTTTTCAAAGGTTTGGAAAAAAAATGTTTTGAAGGAATAAAAGCACTAAACTCTTTTCGGTCACTGGAAAATAACTTTGATGATGACTGCAGCATCATCAATGTTCATTTTCGAGTTTCCAAGAAAGGAATTGTTACCAAATTATTTTAAAAATGAAGTTGTTTGGAAAACTGGTCTGGGTTATGGAATTCAAAAGATAATTTGAATTGATTTTCAAAAATTATTTCGAAATGTTGGAAAGACTCTGGAATCTAATAAAAATAGCTATGGAATAAAATTTATTTAGGTGGAAAATAAAATTGTGAATGAACAAATAAATTTACAATTGCAAGTAAATGAACGTGAAATCGGTTATTGTTATTTATTTCGAATTTGTAAATAAATAGAACTGGAATTGGAATTGAATTGGATTTGTTATAAGAAAAACGAAGTATCGAAATGAAATTAGTAAGTAAAACTAATTCAAATGATGACAAATTAAACATGGTTTGAAATGAACTGAATTCAATATTTATAAATAAAAGGTAAATTAAATTCATATGGAATTTGAAATCCAGTTTAAATATAAGTTGTTATAAACCAAAATGGTGAGTTGAAAATAATTTTTTGAGAATGAACGAAAGAATAATTGAAACTGAATATTGAAAACCAATTTGAATTTTGTGAAATAAAATGAAGTTGTAAGATTAGTTCAAAGAGAACTAAAGGTAATGAAGGTGGAAAAAGAAATGGTTTGAGATAAAATGAATTGGAATTTGTAATGGATTAGTAAATGAAATTAATTTAAAATAGAGAGATGAATCAGTTGTGAATGAGAGATAGTTGATAAAATTCAATATTCGAAAGGAAGATTGAATCCAAATAGAATTGAAAGTGTAAATTGAATTCAAATGAAATTGAAAATGTAAGATTGAATGAAAATGGATATATAACTTCAATAGTAAAGTAAAAATGGTATAAGAAGTAAGTATTCAAACTTTTGTAATGAAATGTGCAAAATGACATTTGAATGGTTTAATTGGATATTATGGCTAGTAGAATATACAGGTGTGCTACAGGAAAAAGATAAATTGGGATTTGATTTTGAAGATAATTTAACAGCTCGACAAAAAGGTATATAATTGAATTTTAGTATGAAATTTGATGACTTTCTCATCTAGCCGCTTGGCTTTTCGTCTTCTTTTTGAATCTGGGGGCCCGTTGTGGCATTTTGTAGTCGTACCGAGCTAGCTGCGCAAAGGAGACGCTCGCAAAATTTTTTGAAAATTTAGGGAGTTAGAAAAAAATTTGAGAAAATTTTTGAAAATTTAAAATTTGAATTTAAATTTGAATTGTTAAAGGAAACAATACTATTTGAAACTTATGATTGATTTTAGAAAGATAGTTGAAGTGATAATGGGTCTTTAAATAAAAAGATTTGTTTGGCAAGTTGATAAAATTATTTGGTTTTGGGAAAATAGTTATCGGGTTAAAGATAATTCTTCTTAACTGGTAATTTCGGGACGAAATTCTTTTAAGGGGGAAGTCTGTGACGACCCTGAATTTTGGACAGTTGAAATTGAAATATATTTTTTTAATATTTGAATAATGGTTTAGCTTGAATTTCAAACATGACCATGGATTTGGCAATTAAATTATTAGATTTAATTACAGAAAAAGGGTAAAAATTTGAATCTTCAGTTTTAAGCTGATTAAAAATAATTCAGAGGCTTAGAAAATCTATATTAATAATATTGAAGATAATGAAAGTGTTAAAATATAAACTTCGAAATGTTTGTTCAGTTTTGAGATTATATCGTTTAAATCGATATTTAAAAATAGCCTTTCGAGGCACAGTCTCGGGATTCGCTGAAACCAGTTCCATTGGATCCGTAATATGGTATTATTATCGGACTTCAATTTTCATAATGTTTGGAGTCGTCGTGTGGCTGTACGATAAGCAAACGCGTTGAAATTAAATCTAAATTTTAATATAAAAGTTGGGTTCGAAAAGCTATCTTCTCCATACAATCGAATTTGGACTCGAAAGCTTTTCCATTACGTTCGAAATAGGCGTATAACATTATAAACGCCTGGCGGAATGCCTCGATTGGAGATCGAGATTTTTGGCTTCGTTTTCTCAACAATTTAAATTTTTAAATTTAAATTTTGAATATAATATGTACGTGGTAATGATTTCACAGGTTATGCACGTATCTCCCTTTCATACACCTGGCTTTTTATTTCTTTCTTCTCTTGACACGCGTTGCTTTTAAAAATAAATGCCGAACTTTGAATTTAATAATCCCCAAACAAATTCGTTTGTTTCCCCTTTCTCGTTCAAAAAGAAAAAAAAACTGTCCTCTCGTTCGATTCAGAAACTTTTAATGGCCGAAGCTGCAAATAAAATTAAATCGGCAATCCAAAATCAAATCTCAAGCTCGTTCTAAATTCAGAGAAATGGTGGCCCGTTGAACGAAAGTCAAATTCGTTCGAAATCGATTCAAAGCTGAGTCGATTCGTGGCTGTGTAGGGGGGTCGATGGCTCGTGATCGAGGGCGAGTTCGACTTTGTTAGAGCAGCGGTTTGATGCTGGCGCACGCGTGGCCAGAGGAAGGGGGCGAACGCTCGCGTGTGGATGTAGGCGTAGTTGGGTCCGAAGTTTTGCTGTGGTGAATCTGATGAGAGGCTCACGAGCGTGAGCTACGATGGTAGGGAGTCGCGACGATCGTACAGTGGTTGGAGCTCGAGCGGCGATTCATGGGCACGTGAAGTCGCGAATCGGGGCCATGGGTATGGGTTCGTCTTCGTACAGTAAGGTATAATTTATTTTATTAAATTTTAAGCATTTTATTTAAAATGAATACCTTAAGGTTAATTACTATTTAATTTGCAGAAAATAAAATCTTTACCATAAAAGAATTTTTTTTGTATTACCATTTTATAATTTCAACAGTGAAAATATATATACAGGAAGCTGAAATATTTACAGTGAAATCTAAACCTGTCTAGTCTAATTCTATATATATTTGAATAAGCTTTTGGAAAATAAAGGAAAAGAAAATTTAGTTTAAATTTATTAGTTGGATTAGGATTAAAAAAAAGGCAATTGGATTATTCGATTTATTTTGAATATTAATAAATTGTATAATTATTTATGCAAGGTCTAGAAATCGTGACAACAAGCTGGAACGTAAATGAATTTGCATGCATAGGCAAAGGTGAGATCTTCTCACTCAAACAAATTGTTTTGTTTAATTTTAAATAGTTAAATTTAAAATTGTTGATTGAGTGCTTGGATGATAAATTATTATCAGTTGTATTTAAATAGACCCTATGCGCCACATAATAGCGGATGATATTATATTAGACCCATATACCGTGATATTCCACCTCGAAGTGGAATTAGTATTTAATTGTTGTGCTAACATCTGTGGATGTAGGGAAATAGGTTGGAGGGATCCAACTAGATTCCTCAAAACATTTGAATTTGTTTCATATGTTGTGTGTTGATAATCTGTGTGTGATTATATTGTAATTGAAATCATTGTAGGCTAAAATTTAGCCGAATATATTTTTGGTATCGTAGGGTACCAAAAATAGATAAAATTGGATTTTTGAAATTTATGTAGAAAATTTATCTTTGAGAATGGGATAAATTTAAAAGAAGGAATTTTAAAAGGATAAAGTTTTATTTTTGAATCCTATTGAATAAATTCCAAATTATGGGAAAAGATTCTAATAAATGGATTTTGAGCAATATTGCTAAATAGTTGAAGAATTTATTTAAAATTCGGATTTTTAAATAGTTTGGAAGAAATAAAGAGATTTATTTAAAAATAAATAAACTTGGGAAATCGATTGGAAAATTTGATTTGGTATTTGAAAATCTTTGGGAAATCAATTTAGAAATTGATTTGGTGTTTGGAAATAAATTTGAAAATCAAATTGGGATTTGATTTGGTGTTTGAAATTATTTTGGGAAATCAATTAGAAAATTGATTTGGTGTTTGAAAGTGAATATTTGGGAATCGATTTGAAAATCGTATATCAATTGATATTTGGAAATCTAAATTCACAATGGGAATTTGTAAAGGAAAGGGAATTTTGTTTTAAAAATAAACATTGGGTTATTTTTAAAAGTGTGGAAAGGAATTTATGGATTTGGAACATAAATTTGAAATAAATCGAGAAGGGTTTATTAATTGGTTTAAATAGACCATTTTGAAATGGAAAGCGTATTTTCCCTGGAAAGCCAAGTATGTTTTCAAAGTAGCTTTCAAGTATAAATTAAAGTCTAGAGATGGTTTTAAAAAGAATATTTTGGAGAAATTATTTTCTTAAGTTATTTTGAAAATCTATAAAGTAATGATTTATTTGATAAATTATAGAAGTGATTATTTAAAGATTTAAATAATATATTTTTTAGAAAATGGTTATTTAAATATTTATACCCTATCTACTAATTTTTTTTTTAAAATTAGTTTGGACTTGAAGTTTTATATAAGAATTAGTATATTTTCGTAACAAATATTTAAGCAAGTGTTTAAAATAGTTTTTATTCTGAATATTTCCAAGTATATTTTGGATAAGTGATTTGAATTATTTTAAAGTATTTAAGATCGGCAGACTTTCAGTGGAAATAAATGATATCGGGAATCTTATTCCACGAGTGAGGCAAGTGATTTGAAATTTTTTTCCAAGGATTGAAGTGTGAAAAGTGATTTGAAATTTGTTTTCAAAAGATTGAAAGGTGAAAATTAATTCAAAATTTGTTTTCAAATGGTTGGAGCGTTAAAATTATATCTTGCGAAGATATTTTGAAAATAAATAATTGGGGGGGGGGTTATTTAAAGCTTGGTGATTGTTGTGAATGTTGATTGATAGTTAAATAACCGACTATCAATATTAACCTTTTAATGGCATTTGAATTTCGATGCGACCGGGGGTCGGATTCCAAGTGGATATTCGAAAACCACATCGAACCTTTGTGATTATGATGGATCTTTTGTTTAAAAGATCAAAGTGAAAATTTGTTGTGGTTTGTTTGAATCTGAATGTAACACTTATTTTTAAAATAAGCACTCGTTATTCGGATTAGCCGGGAGAGGACCTTTTGTCATAAAACCCATTCCGAATAATGATACGACGAAATGGGATTACATTTGAAGATGGTGTTGAAGACCAGGTATTTTCGAAAGTGAAAGGATTACCTGTCGAATGTCTCTGCACCTAGTTGCTCCGGTATAGAGATTTTATCACCCTTTGTGATGGGGATTCCGGATGTGATTAGTGAATATCCGGATTGCAAGGGCTTCTTTTAAAGTGCCTTTGGTTCCGTTCGATCCCGGAACGGACTTGTATGGATGTATGTCTGACGTTACACTTTGAGATATAAAGCTGGTTTCTATCAAATACATTTCTGTTGGTGGTTGAGAATTTATTCTCTAAGCTTAACACCCTTCTCTGAGACGTATGAGCTCAGAGGTTATGTAGTTGATTGTTACTAGTGATACATTCCCAAATTGGTAATGTGGCATACGAAGTGCTGATGATCATTTGTTGACCGAAGCATGACATTTGTGAAAAGCGTAGCTCTGTGGACGAGACTTCGTCGAACCTCACAACCCGGAAATGGTCGAAATAGGAATGTTGCAGCAAGACAATTTGAGGGTAGCGCCCTCAGGGTATGTCCATTTCCTTCTGGAAAAGGGTGGTATCATGGTATGGAGCCCAGATACTTAATTTATGTGGTTACTGCAAATTTATTGCTTTGTGGTTGTTACTTTGTGGTTGAGGATCCTTGGATAAAGGTCGGTAACGACCGGGGATGGCATACTTGTGGTAGTTACTCATGTTATAGTTGTATTACAGCGTGGGGTCACTTGGCCTTGTGTTGGTAGAGATCCAATTAGGTTCGCGGGGACGTCCCTCCAAAGGCGTTCCATTTCGGTGTAGGAAGTTCCTTTGCCTGACCATTGTTGGAAATCCAAAGAAACAATATGCGCCCTGTACGGTTTTAGTTATATAACCCGCCATGAAATATTGCGGTAACCTGCTATTGAACATGGTAGCTATAGTAGGCATACAATAATGGTTGCATGTTAGCTAAGATTAATATTATACTTTCGAAATGTTTTCCACACTATGCACTAATAATAATAATATCAAAGGATTTTGGCGTATCAAGCATGTTTGACTATCATAAGGAGAAATCTCCTCCAATTCTGCGTTTGCATTATATATGTGGCGGGAGGCCTGGTAGTTTCACTTTCCAAAAAGCATAGCGGATTTCTTTTCCTTTCTTTGTGAAAATAACTGTTTTTAAGATCGCACACCAGTCCTATGACTGACCTGGAGTTTATTTTTCCCTTTCTAAACTCTGGATGCCCATAATTTTCCACACGGGCAGCCTAGAGTCAGGTTATCACTATTGTGGACCGAAGTCAGAAAAGTTGCTATGGAGATCTGGAGTTCAAGCTGGATGGAAAGTCGTACCACTTATACTATGTAGTGTCCATTGCCTTTGGGTTAGTGCAAGTCAAAATTTCTTGTACACAAGTTATTATACTTGTCAGCTTTGTGTTGTTGTTGTACACTCTGATGATGTATGTATAAACTGATATACTATTTTTTTGAAAGATATTCATTTATCTATTGTATATTTTCCCGCTGCGAAATGTGAGATTCTGTTTATTGTTTTTGTTCTTCTTCTACCTTCTTCTTCTTAAACCCTAATGGTTCGGTTTTCTGGCATTCGACTTGCAGCATTGGTTACCGTGGATGTATCGATGTCGACTTTCGAGCGTCGAAAAACTTAGACCGTTACAGTAAGCCACTTGTCGTAGATTTGTAAGATATTTGTCGTGAGTTTGTAAGCCACTAAAAAGGTAGAAATAGGTTCCATCCCAAATGAAGTTCGAAATGAAAATTTCAATGCTATTATGAATTTTTAACAAAAACTAGATGCATATCTTGAAATCTTGATCTCGATACTCTAGAGTCTTCAATCTTGAGTCTTTATACTGACCAGTCTTTAGTAATCAATACCTGCATATATACATATCAATATATCCTGCATATACATATCTATCTAGACAATAATGTTAGTATATATTTTATAATAAGATAAGTTAAAAAGGTTGTTGTCATCAAAACCAACATCTCAGTTCCTAACAATCTCTCCCCCTTTGATGATGACAACCTGTATTTATAAAATATACTTATCATACCATAACTCCTATCATAACTCCCCCTTACTCCAAGCCAACTGTTATTTTATAACTTCTCCCCCTTTGTCGTCAACAAAAACTTCTTTAAAATCCCTGAACTTGTTATAAGATAATCAACCATAATAAAATAGGGTAAACCATATATAAGTGCAAAAAGTGCTAAGTGTGATCATAAGTGTAATCCAAAATGTAAATCAACCATCAACCAATCATATTTACAGTAATTATTCAATCCAAACATATATACAAAACATACCAAATAAGTTAAGTCAATCAAGTTAAAAACACACCAATTAAATCAAACAAATAACATACAGAATGACTAGACATTCCTTGGTACTTCCAACCATCCAGCTTCTCCAAAGATAGGGTCTGCTTTAATGGCATTCCATTCTTCTTTATCTTTGTCAAGAGTGACCGGTGGATTTAGTTCGAATTCGTCCTTGTTAAGGGCTGAGATCATCCAACGAAGGACGTCGAAATGTCACTCTTGCTCCTTGATCATCTGTATTTCACTCAATTCTAAGTGACGCTGATTACGAAGTATGAATGTGAGAATATTCTTGAAGGAAGTGAGATTTTCTTCAAGATTATCGCTTAGATTCTTAATCGAAGAAGCCATAATTCAAGAAATAGGAAGAAATATGAAAGAGAGTGATTAGAGATGAAGTTTGACAATTTATTCTGGAAGAAACATATATAAATAGGAGTAGAAAGTCGTTTGAAATGAATAGACACAAGTTAGTTACATGAAAATGAAATTTGAAAGCGTAACTATTTTATGCCCGTTGGATGTCGACATGGGGGATGGTGTATATCGACATGCCTCTGCTTAAAATGACATTTTGATTTGTTTTGTATATTATGAACAAATCTATTAAACTAAAATTTGTATAATATAAAAACTAGATTACAGAGACAAGTGAAGTTGAATAACAGGAAACGAAAGATTCCATTAATAATTCTGGTCAACATTACATAAAATAATATAATATTAACTAAAATAAAGGAAATACAAAGATAGAACTTAAGAAAACATGAACTAAAATTAGTTAGATGAAGATGAAGAAGATGATAGTCCAAGCTTTCTACTAATTTTCCCGGAGAACTTATCGATTTTAGTGGAAATCTTATCCATTTTCTTACTCATTGATCTTTTAAGTGCCTTTTGATTTTCCACTACAATTCTTTGATTATTGAGAATGGTCCTGTTGGAGGGATTAGCAGGATTAGTAGGATATTTAATACTTTCTAAGGAGGTTTCTTCATCTTCCTCCTCTTCAATTTCCATTCCTTCCTCTTCCTCTTCTTCTTCTTCCTCCATTTCTTCATGAGCAAGTCTTTCTTCCTTTTCCGTAAGTGTTTCATATAGTTAAAACACTAATGGAATTTGCATAAGGGAAATGTTTCCATTGTTGAACACTTTTCTAGTTATAAATTCTTCCCTTTTGAAATCAACTCTAAAATATTTAAAAATTCGGATAAGATAAATTCCATGATATAATGTGTTTTCACCCATATTAAAATTCTTGGGCCTTAGCTCATCCAAAATAACTTGAGCCCAATTAATATCATAATTTTCAAAAATTGCAAAAAGTGCTTTGTAAACTTTTAATGTCGGGTTGTTGTGGTTTTCCGATCTTGGTATAAGAGTGTGTTGGATAAAAAGATTAACAATTCTTGCTTTTGGACGAAAATAACGATTTTTGAATTCGAAATTGCCATCCCCTTCAAAGAGTGATGAAATGTCTCTCAATTATTTTCATTTATTTGAAATTCCGAGAGATTCATTCTGGTATACTTACATCCCAAAATATTTTCCAAAATTTCACAATCCAAAACAATTTGTGTTCCTTTAACACTACTCCAAATTTATCCTTCTTACCCATTATAAAAACCACGATTCGAATTTACATAGAACATCTTAATAAGATTTGGATAAGATACAAAATCGTTTTGTTTATTATCAACTAAACTAAGAATAGAACATTGTTGAAAAAGATTTTCAATTTCATAAGAAGGAAAATCTTCAAAAACAGCAAATTTTTCCGTATGAATTTTATCAAAGCTTACATAGTTGATGTAAGCTTTGATAGCTTCCGGATCATTAAAAAGAAAGTTTTTGACAGATTTTGGAAGCCTAATGGTGTTAGGAGTGCTTGAAGAGGCTTTGAAGAAGTTTGAAAGGAGTTGAAGATAACGAAGATAAGGTTGAAATTTGAAATAAAAGTGAAAAGTGATGATAAAGAGAGTGAGATAAATAGAAATTCTATAGACATCTTATCTGGTCAAGAGACATCTTTCCAAAGCATTGAAGTTGGTGAAAATGTGGAGGGAAATTCAAAAGTTTGAATTCGAATTTTGAAATCAAATTCTAAGGGGCATGTCGACATGGGGTATCCAGGTATGTCGACATGTGCATATTGAATCAATGGACAAGTTTATATTCCTGATTCCTAATATATATATATATATATATATATATATATATATATAATCTCCTATATTCTAATTATATAATTCTTATGATAACATTAAATATAATAATACTTAAATATTAATAATTTAATATTTAAAATATTATTAAATAATATATTTTTTTAATTTAAAATTCAAATTTCAAGGGATAAATTTGAATTTAATAATTCAAGGAATTTTAAAACAATCAAGCAAACAAAAAAGCATCCATTCAAACAAGAAAAATCAAAAATAATGTAAAAGCGTACCTATTTTTAGATCCATACTCCTATCGTCGTCTGATTCATGAATAACAATGAAACACGGGTTTGAATTATCCGTCTTCTTTTTATCGTCACTGGATGATGAGTCTGAGTCATCAAGAGTTGTGAATGCTTTCTTTCTTTTCCTTGACGAGTCATTGTTTGGAGGGAATAACTGTTTATCTAGATACGGACAATCTTTTCTATAATGCCCGACCTTATTGCAATTGTAGCATCTATCATTATTGACGTTCTCTCTATTATTTCTGGAATTCCTTTGATCATTTCTTTCGTAATTATTCATTTTTCTATATTTTTGAAAGTTTCTTGTCATAAAGCCAATCTCCTCATCACTGTCTGGTTCCAAATCTTCAGTTGTTGCACTGAATGCTAATGGCTTCTTTTCTGTAGCCTTATATTCTCTTCTTCCTTGTAGTTGAACTTCATAAGACATCAGATTCCCAATCAATTCTTCTATTTTCATGAGACTGATATCATTTGCTTCTTTGATTTCAAGTATCTTTTGATTCCATTCTTGAGTAAGTGAATTTAGAATTTTTCTGACTTGGTCTTCCTTCGAAAAGCTTTTTCCCAATGTAACTAGTAAATGAACAATATCTTGAATCGACAATACATGTCGGAAATGGACTCATTTGCATGCATTTTAAACAATTGAAACTGATTAGTTAATATGGAAATTTTAGTCTGCTTAACTTTGCTTGTTCCTTCATGAGTAACTTACAAAGTTTTCCATATTTCAAATGAATACTTACAAACAGACACTCTATTAAACTCATTCCTATCTAGTGAACAAAATAATATATTCTTGGCCTTTGAGTTATTTTGTGCAACACCCTTTTGCTCAGCAGTCCACTGGGAAAAATTGGTAGTTGGTTCAATATACTCAATTTGTTTTATATTCCAAGTGTCTAATCCTACAAATTGTAAATAAATTTTCACTCTACAAGCCCAATATGCATAATCACCGCTATTGAAAAATGGTGGTCTGATAGTAGACTGACCTTCTACAAATGAACTAGTGTTAGTGACAGCAGAACTAGTGCCAGAGTTGACATTACCAGTGTTAGTAGCCATTAATTTTTGTCAAGTTTCAGATTATGAAAACTATGAAAACCTATGCTCTGATACCATTTGAAAGGAAGTGTGGATTTAGGATCTTAAGGCTAATTTAACACTAGTGGGGGGTGAATAGTGTTTAATGGATTTTAAGGCTTATATGAACTAACTTAAAATTATGACACAAACAAATGCAAAACTCGATCACATAATAATTACAGAATCAAACACAGACGCAGAAAGTAAATAAAAAAATATTAAAGGGAAAGAACACACCGGGTTTTATACTGGTTCAAAGTTACCCTACATCTAGTCCTGTACCAAGCCAAACCATCACATACAGATTTTTATTATACCAATATCAAGATTACATTCCTTTATTTCTAACGGCTTTGAGTTACCCTCCTGCCTCACGAGTCCGGGGCAAACTCTCTTGCTTTACGGGCCACAAGATACCCAATTGATTTCCAAGCACAACCACATCTTATAGAGAGACTCGATAAACTTTTGATTAATAGTTGATCCTATAACTCTGAATAGCACTTTATCTTCGAGAGAAGGCAGAGAATCAAACAAGAATGAGATTCTAACTTGATTCACTTAAGAATTCGACAGAATTTCGGCACGATCTTAAAAATATGAAAATTATAGAATATGGATTTGTGAAGAAGTGAAGAAAATATGAAAATAGATGATTAAAAAATTCGTTTGCGAAGCTTATTTATAAAGCACCAATGGTCATAACCATTTGTGAAGAGATTTAAACGAATAGACACTTCTTTTGAAGATTGAAACTTTTGAATTCAACAGCCACCATGTCGACATGGGGTATCCTATGATGTCGACGTCCCTATGTAAAAAACAATGTAAAATTTGTTTTTGAAAATGAAGTTTAAAGCAAGAGTTTATTTTAAAACAAAAACAAATAATATTTTAAAGCTAAAACATCTTTTTGAAAAATCATTTGAAAGGATAATTTTAGGGCTAAAATATTTTGAAAAGCAGTTTTGAAAATCATTTTGAAAAACCATTTTGAAGTAGTTTTGCCAGCTTCTTCCTGCAGAATATCCCATCACATTAGGACTCGAGAACTTGTACAAAACAGGATGTTCGTGGGTTTGTAAGCCACTTGTCATAGGTTTGTAAGCTACTTGTCGTGGGTTTGTAAGCCACTAAAAAGGTAGAAATGGGTTCCATCCCAACTGAAATTCGAAATGAAGATTTTCATGCTATTATTAAGTTTTAACAAAAACTAGACATATATCTTGAAATCTTGATCTCGATACTCTATAGTCTTCAATCTTGAGTCTTGAGTCTTTATATTAATCAGTCTTCGGTAATCAATACCCGCATATATAGATATACATATAACAACAATGTTAGTATATATTTTATAATAAGATAAGTAAAAAAGGTTGTTGTCATCAAAACCAACATCTCGGTTCCTAACACCTTGCTTTTTGGATTTGCTGAGATGAAACTAGATAGAATATGTGCCGTCTTGAACTGGACAGTGTAGAAAAGTGCTCGCTGGCATGATTTGGGCCGCACTTAGAAGAGCTAACCGACTTAATTATACTTGCAAGAAAATTGAGTGATGCATATAATATAAATCATATGGTATTAGTGAATCGTATCTTAAATGATTCAGGGAAAAAAATTCATTCAATGGGAGCGACAAAAGAGTTGGTTTAATTTTTGAATTGGTAGGCATAGATGTAAGTACAAGAAGGTCTAATAATACAAAAATAGATCCACTTCATTGAATTCACTGCTGAGTTATCATAGAAATAAACATGTGTATTTGATATACAAGTAGTGTATCTATGATAAATTCGTGGAATATAAAGCAAAAGTACAACACATAACGTGCAAAGGAAATAAAACAATTCGAACTAATTGAATATATGAGTATATTTGAAGGACTTCTAAATGTACCTCAAAATAAATAGGATTCAATCTCAAAAGTAACTCCTCCATATGATGCACAATGATGTATCATAAAGAGCAATCCGACTTTGTTGGGCAAAATAGGACTGATGATAAATTTAAGTTAACTTGTCAATCCATCTAAAACATAATTTATGCGATCATACAGGACAAGAGTTGGTAAGAAAACCCTACATACCCTGGGTCAAAGAGTTGATAGGTTATGTGAGTCGAGAGGCTACATATCAAATTTCTTCGTGAGGTATCTTTAGAGGACCACCCCAAAGGAGTTTGGGACCTACCAATATTGATTGACCAATTTATGTTATGAACATAGGTTTTGTAAAATTTAAACTAAATCAGTTTTATATAAAGTTGGTTTATCAAATATTTCTAAATGTCTGATCCATGATATTAGTAAACAATTATTGTTTGAAGAAACATCACCTTCATGGTGAAGGAATTTCTTTTACAAAATAGTGGCAGTATGGTGGATTTTATCAAAAGAATATAACATAGAAATTGATCACGTAAGATGAAACAAATTTACCATGCTCAAAATGGACACAACACAATAGAATGTCTGCTAATAATTCTTGTGTAATAATGTGAAATTTTGATTTTCTTATCGATATCGAGAAAAGAATTTTCCTAGTTGACAATAAGTCAAGAAGAGTGTTGACTCTTCCATATGGCATGATGTGTAAATTTGGAATAGATTCTAAGTCCATTATCAAAATATGATAGTTGTACCCTAGAAAATATGATCCATTGGCCGTAAATGTTTCTTAAGGAAGAATATCAATGTAGTTAGGATATAGTAAGCAACATTGATTAAAATAATATTATAAATCTGAATTGTTGAAATTAATGTAACATAATCGTCATTCAATGTACTTAAGTTAAGTTGGATTTTACTAGCAAAAATATCGCCCTATATGATTTTGAATTTTAGGGCAATATGTTGAAACAAGAATTCTAAGTAATGATTTTGAATAAACTGTTTGCACATAACAAATAAATTATCTCGAAGTCAATGGGAGAAAACTGAGTTTGTGTGTTTCAGATAGGCTTTAAGAATTGATATGAAAGTATCATTTGACAAGCATCAAAATTGAGTAAATATTTCAAAAGAGAAATCAAACAGTTTGATTTTCAGCCAAAATTTAGAAAAAAGCATGTGTCTATAAGATATACTAAGATGTTTCTAAACTATAAATAAACAACATATTACTATTGGTTAACAATGGTGTACTTATGTCAAAATTAATTTTTAGTTTGGTTACTTAATTCTTGATACTGAATATGAAAATGGTCTCTTTTATAATTAGTATAAAAGGATGTTAGGATTATCCTACACGATATACACAAACACAATATTAAAATATTTGATATGGAGCATATAAGTTGAACTCCTTATGCATTGTTAATACGAATTATCATATATGACATATTATCTAATATATCACAATTCACTTATATAATTAGAACATTGAGCGAGTATCAAGTCCGAATTAAGATCCCTAAATGGTAGCTAAGGCTATTCTTGAGTATTTACAAAATACTAGTGATTTTTTACGAATAATGAACTCCATGTGATGGAGTATTCAGACTCGAACTTCATAAATGACATTGAGTATAGTATGTCAATCCTAAATCTATGATCAATCTTTGTTAAGGAACTTTAAGTTGGAACTATTACAAACGAAAGGTTATGGCCAGTTCAGCAAAAAGGCTAAGTACATCACCTTGAATAACATTGGAGCAAAAGTTATTTTGTGTATAAATGCACAAATTTATAAGCGAATGAGGAGTGATTAAAAATGTTGAGAATCTTTTATGACATTGTTTTATGAAAATAATGTCATGATATAGATCATGAATGAACCTAGGGCTCATAAGTAATCGAGACACATACTTCGAAAAGTTCCACATGATAAAGTCAATTTATCAGCGATCGAGGGAAGGTGATTAACATGGTAAATAATTAAAACAATACAACATACCTATTCACTATGGGACTAGCTCAGTTTTGAGAAAATAAATCGCAAAAATGAGATTATGATTCCATAATTAACCCTAAGTGCAAGTGGGAGATTGAGATAGTTAGAGGTATGCCCTATGGACAATTATGTAATTTGATACATATATCTAACTCTATAACCAATATTGTTCGTAACAAAGGCATTTAATTTCTATAGTATACTATTTTAAATTATGACATAATTGATTAAGTAATTAGTTTAAAGTATATTAATTAGAAAATTCTTAAACAATATGTTATGTGATAATGGTTACAAAGAGTTGAAATCATTAGAAAATTATCATAATACGGAATAACATATTTTTAAGTATTCATGATTAAGATGTTTTGAGAAAGGATATCGATACATCCATTGAGACTAGAGTATGTAACGCTCTCCAAATGACAAGCAGTGTATTACTCATGGCTGCTAGAGATACCAAAGGATTACATACTCATGGTTATTGGAAAACTATGAAATTATTCATCTAAGAGTTTCCTGTTGGTTAGTAACAACGAGGTCAAATGAAAAAATCTCGAAGTGACAATGCTACATACTTCTCTCGACTTAAGAATGTTGTTGAGCTTCAATGTGGACACTCCATTCTGATTATAGTTAAATTATGGCATAGCAACCATCGAGTAACTAAAGTTGGGTCTGAGTTGTAACGTTGGAGGTGAAATACTATTCAATAAAGAATTTGCCTCCTTGGTTGTATGAGATTAGTATCACGGTCAACTGTAGTCGACTCGAAGTCAACATCTCTAGCCAAGGCAGCATGGTTGATAATAAATGTTATTATTAAACTAAAGACTTTACTTACAGACTAACTAACATGAATGTGGATGAAACTGGAATTTCGACCAAAACTAAATTCCATTAATCCTAAGGTTATATAGTGTTGGCAAAGAGAAATGGTACAAATAATCATCTCTAAAATGTACCACTTAAATTGTAAAATTAGATTTTAGGGTTGAGATTTATAAGCGATGAATTCTATCAAACTGTAATACCGATGGCTAAGTTATATGTGAAATTTAATATTTGAATTTTTCAAATATTAATTTCTCACTAGGTTCACATCTGAGATCCAATAACCGAATTTATTCAGTCTTCGAAACACCATCCAATTTTATTGGTTTATAATATTTATAAATTAATCAAATGAATTAATATTTATGAAGTGTCGGTATTTTGTAATTCTCTTATGTAGTGTCTTTAGTAAATGGGGTAGCCTTTAGAAATGTTATAGCTGTTGTTAGTAATTAATTGGATGTGTATATAAAAGTTTTATATGTGCTTACCAATTATGATGTCGATGTACATTTGAATTTTATTTAAATAAGATTAATTACAAAAGGGCTTGAGTATTTAATTGGTCCACTATGAAACCAATAGGGGGTTGTCCAAAGAAGAGATCAAAGAGGGAGAGTGATGTGGATCTAAGTTGAGCTAGTGGAAGATATTTATGGAAGACTTGATCTCCAAATTCTTCTATAAATGTTAGGCCAAATCTCGTTGCTTTAGATGATGATTTTGCCAGCTCTCTTACTTCTTTCTTCCTTGTCATAGTTGAACATATAGTAATAGTTGACCTTATATATCATAAATATAAGGAACTAGAACTATATTCAATGGTGACGAATCAATTGCTAGCGTCAGTGGAACAAATCTTGGAAATATAGGAGACCGATAGATCGAGGTGTGAATCTAAGGCACGACCTGTTTAGGTAAATTATTTACTCACGGTATATACTAGCTATTTGCATTTATAACAGTTTTATATATGTATCGTATCTCCCTTTAATTTTAGATATATTAGATATCACTAAACAACAATGTTACATCAAACAACTTATTTAATAAAATGTTAGAAATCAAATATTTATGTAAAGATCATAATTATGCCGTATATATAAAAAAATTAATATGTATTATAATTTTATAAGATTATAAATAATTTTATTAATTTTTAATGATAATTTACTAGTTTTAAAAACCAAAATTCATCTAAAATCATATGTAAAAATATATCTAAATATAATAAATTATTTTAAAATAAATTTCGATTGATTAAATATTAAAAAATACTTCTCTGGTTGAACTTTAGTTGCATTATATATACATATACTAATTATTAATTAACATAATGTATACATTCGATGTTATAATATACACACACACTTGTGCAGCTAACGCGCTTAGTGGCTCCATAGCGTTAAAGGTGAAAAAATTTATAGCAGGGATATAGTGGTAAATAGTCGAGGTGCAAAAGTCTTCATTAGATATAAAACCAAATATTTAAAGCTAATTTATTTTCATTCTCACATCATTTGTTTATGAAAAAAATATATTATTTAATCTTATATAAAAAACCGAAGAGTACCTTGATCTATGCAGACTAGATTTGATGACTACAAAAGATTGCTAAGTTATATTAAGCACTTATGTCTTAAAATTAAGTCTTTAACCTGACTTTATGGATTTACTTTAAAAAAAACTAGACAAATCAACATTTTTATATTAGTAATGCTAAAGCAAGTGCTAAAAGCGCTGATTTAATTAGTGTAGTGTAAAATACCGAAGATTAAAGCGGATCTATTATTTAATAACGCTAAATTCAAATAGCATGGTGGTCGAAGAGTGCTATACGCTATAGCGGAGATTTTGCAGGTCTTTAGCAAGACTTTAACCGCACAAACACACATTTATTAAAGTGGATATTATGCATACATCCCCAAAACTAAACATAATCTAAAGCAGATCCCTATCTAAAAAATTATGCTTTCTAGGTCCCTATTTTGTTTTCGGCTATTTTATCCCAAATCACACATGCGCTTCAATGTCGAGCTGCAATTTTACTTCTTCGGTTTCCTTAGATCAAATTAAAAACCAAGTTGAGATTTCTTCTTCTATTAGTTGATTTTAATTGATTTCAAATGTTTATTTCTCGATTTCAATGGAAAAACTACAGCTGTTTGAAGACAAATCGATCTTTTTTACAAAATATGAATTGTTGTTGATTTTTTATGGATTGTTGAAGTTGTATTGATGTTTAAATTCGTTAATGATAACGAGAAATGATTGTAGTTTAATATTTGAAGTTTTTATCCAGATATTCATAATATGTGCATTAATACTACAAATATTACAATTTTTGCATTTTTCTGCAATTATTCTTAATATTTACAGAAAAATCTACAGATGTTGAGAATACTTACATAAAATACTGCAAATATTATCAATACTTGCAGTCAAACATCTAATTGTACAAACAAAAATGTAATTTTTTAGTAAATATTTGCTCATTTTTATGCAAACATTTCGAAAACTTGTAGTTATTGCCGCAATTATTCTTAATAATTACAGAAAACTCTATAAATGTCGAGAATATTTACTTAAAATAATGCAGATATGATCAATATTTGCAGTAAAAAATGTAATAATATATGTTGGAGCTATAAGGGTTTTTTGAATTGAAACGATTGCAGACATACGTTGATTTTAGGTGAATAATTACTAATAAATAAGCAATTATTCAGATTAATTGCAGACATACATTGAAATAAATTTATTTGAATAATTGTTGACAAGTAAATAAATATTCAGAAACTGCTGACATACATGCAATTATTCAGAATACTTTTATACATCTTCGCAACTATTATGAATGACTACAGAGAAAGATGTATATAATATTCTTTATTAATATAAAATGATTTTTATACTATTTACTGTTATAAATGCCTTTTTTGAATTGAAATGATTTTACTTGAATAATTACTGATAAATAAGTAATTATTCAAAATAATTGTCGGCATGCATGCAATTAATTATAATAATTGCATACATCTCTACAATTATTATGAATAATTGCAAAGGAAGATGAATATAAATGATTTTTAGTGAATAATTGCTAATAAGTAAGCAATTATTCTAAATAATTGTAGACATACATTGAAATGAATTTATTTGAATAATTTCTCGATTATTTGGTATAATGCTTTATTTTGTTATTTAGAGTTATAAATGTCATTTTTTGGATGGAAATAATTTTATATGAATAATTGGTGGTAAGAATGCAATTAATCAAAATAATTGCAGAAATAAATGCAAATATTGGGAGTAAATATTGATAACTATGCATTCATTATAAATAATTGCAAAGAAAGATGAATTTAAGCTTCATAATTGAACTAAAATGCTTTATTCTGTTATTTACAGTTATAAATACCTTTTTTGGATTGAAATGATTTTATATGAATAGCTTCTGATGAGTAAGCAATTAATCGGAATAATTGAAGATATACGTGCAATTATTGAGAATAATTGCAGATAATTGTGCAAATATTATGAATTGCATATTTTCTACTTTTGCTAGACTTAAATATGGTTGTAAGCAATGGAACATGATATGTTGTTTAGCAATTTTGTTAAGGAAGGATTCTTTATCTTTAATTTTATTTTTTACTATTTGATTTAATTGTTCGAATTTGTAGTTTGAATTTAGTACTAAAATGTCAAAATTGAATTTTTTATGCTTATTAAATCGATTTGTTGGAAATAAGATTATCTGTTATATGAACATGAATTTGTCATTGATTTTCTGCAAAAATCGACGGAGGTTAGGAAGAAAACTGTGTGGAAATAATTTACCATGGCTTGGGGTAGTTTCGAAAGAAAATTGAGCAGATTGAAAAATAGGGATGTAATTTTTTTTGGAGAGGATGTTTTGTCTATTTTGAAGCATAGCAGGGATGTAAGTCAAACGTTCCCTTTTAGCTTTCGAATTGAAAAAATTCTTACTGGCTTAATAATATTTTACATACATATATAGATACATATATGATATTTTTTTTGTATTATATATAAACACAAAGATATATAAATATATAAATTGTATATACATACTGAAACAGTGTTGTGCATTTTATGTAACGACCCGGAATTTTAGGCAATATCAATTTAATAATCTGTATTAATAATTAAATTGATTTGATAATTTTTCTTTATAATTTTAATTTAAATTGGTAAATTTAATCTTTTAAAGGATTAATAAATATTTAATCTAGCAATTGTGATCAATATCTTTTTTACATTTTAATATTGATAAGATTTATTTTTCAAAGCTAATAAATTTTATTCTATTTATAATATATATATTTGATATGTATTGCGAATAGAAGATCTTTTGTTTAAAATAAAAGATAAATTTTCAAATTGTAATATATATGTATGTATATGTTATAATTTGGAATTGTTTTGGAAATTTATTTAAATCTATTTATAATTTATATATGAATGAATACTGTAATTTAAAGCTTTGTTTTAATTTATATTTTTCAAAAAAAATTAACTTAGATTTATTTAAAATTGTTTCAAAAATATAAGATAAATATTTATTTTTAAATATGATAGTTTGAATTAAGCTTTATTTTGTTTTCTTTAAAGTGTTAAATTTAAAATGGTTATAAATGCATATATGTATAAATGTTTTAGATTTGTAAATACATGTATAAGAAATATATTTGTATTATAATTAGTTTTGTAATATTTTCTTTAAAGGGTAAATTTACATATTCATACACAAGTATTTATTTATAAAGTAAATTTATATTTACACATATAAGTATTTAGTAATGAAGTAACTTAAATATGTAAGTTTATATTTACATTTACATTTAAAATTAAATAAAAATTCAATTAAAAATATTTAATAACATGTGTAACTATGTTAATCACCTTAATAACACATGTAAGTCAATTAAAAGGTATAAGTGACAAGTGTCTTCATTTAATTTCTTTAATTTTAATAAATATAACATAAATTTAAACATATTAAGAAAATTTGTCTTCTCTTTCATTTTTCCAAACTTTCTTTTCTTCTCAAATTCTTTTTCCTTCATTCTTTTAAAAATAAATGGCAAATAGTAAACCTGAAATCTGCAAATTCAAGATCAAAATCTGAGAAGTAAAAATCTGCAACATCAATTAAAATCAGCAATTTCAAAAGCTGCAATTCAAATGGAGTTCAACCTACAATTCAAAGGGATTTTCAACAGCAAATCAAAGGCTTTTCAAATTTAAGAATCAAGAGCCTGGGAAAAAGAATTAAAAAAAACTGCTCTGTTCACTGCAAATTTAAAAAAGGTTAGTAGATTATTTTAAAACGGTTTAAATTGATTTGGACTCTAATGCATGTGTGATGATTTATAAAGTAGTTTAATTTCAATTGTTTTGTGAAGAAGATTGCATGTTTGTATACAAAGAATTGATGTATGTATGTGACTGCATATGTATGCTCTGTTAGATTACAGGCTATGATAATTCAAATTCATTCAAATCTCCCAAAACATTCATTATTTGTCCTTGATGATTGAATGAAAATTGTTTGTAAATGTTTAATGGTAATTTTAAAAATAGTTTGTGGGATTTTAGTTTAAAAATAATTTTTAAAATATGTATAACAGTAATGATACTGATACACATGAAAAACTAATAACTTCAATTGTTGTTTTGGATTGTATAACTGGATTAGATGTTAGAAATCATGAATTTTATCATGTAATTTATAATTTTTAAATTGATAATTTGTTGTGAATTTGGGTTTTGTTTGAATTGGGGATTTGGGAGTTTGCCATTGATCGGCATGGCGAAGCTGGCCATTTTTTGGTATGGAGGAGGTCTGATCTATGGTGAGCATAGGAAAATTGTTCAAGAATTTTTCAGGTGGCCGAGGAGTTTGAAATCGAGCAAACTAGGGTTTTAGCTCGTTTTTGTTTGGGTTGGACTATCGTGACTGTCGCGACTTGGATAGAGGACCAGAATTGTTCGCATTTGGGGGAGATGTAGTTCGTGGTCATTGCACTTCGATGGAGTGGTTGGCGAAGGTAGTACGGCGTCATGGCGTTGGCCGTGGAGGGGTTTTGGGTCGAGTGTTTTCTGTAGTTTCGAGATTTTAGGTCGAATTTCATTTTAGTGATGGATTGTTGGATCTGGGTATGTTGTTGGATTCGCACGCGATCGTGTGATGGTAGTTGAGGGTCGCGATGATCGTCGTTGGTCGGCGGCGTCGGTGCACGTGCACCGTGCACAGTCTTGGTCTAGTGTAGTTTCGAGTTGTGGAAGACAAATGGGACTCGGGTTTGTTATCGCGTTATCATCAGTGACGACTCGAAGTAAGGGAGTTTGGGAAGTAGGACTCGGGACTGACTCGAGTAGTTTAGGTGTTTTACTCGAGTTTAGGCGTTGTGTTTCTGGTAATATTGTATATTGATATAAGGTTTGCAAATGATACTTGTTCTTTGAAATAAAGTTGCAAAGTAACTCGGGTTTTAGGGTTGTTTGTGTTTTTTTGTTAGTGTTGTATTGATTAAGTTTTAAAATTTAACTCGAGTTTGAATAAATGATGGTAGGTTTTTAAAATTATAAACAAGTTTTATAAAACAAATTTTCAGAGTTAGAACTTGTGTTTTGAAATAAAGTTAATCAAACATTTAAAAATGTAAAATTAAATTTATATTTCAAATTTAAAATGTTTTAAATGATTTTTTGAAAATAATTATCTAATTGAATTTTGAATTTCAATTTAAAAGAGTGTTTGAATTTAAATATTAAATCAAAAGTTTATAGTATTTTTAAGTAATGATTTAAAAACCAAGTTTCAATTTATATTGAAATAAATAAGTTTAAAATTTGACAATTTAAAAAGTTTTAAATTTGGAAATGATTTCTAAATGCTTTATCTTTAAGTAAGGCTATTATTATGATTTTGTAAACCAAGTTTAATAATTTGTTTTTAAGTTATTAAAATTTTATTAAATTCAAATAATTTAATTATGAAGGTAAATAGGGTTAATTTATCTTTGTTATTAACTTAAGAATACTTGATTGAATATGATTTGTAATTAAATAAAGAATTAATTAAGATAAATGTTTTCTTAATTAATTAAGGATTTTTAAATATAAGAAGTTAATTAATTAATTATTTAAATAATTTTAAATAATTAGTTAATTGTTTATTTAATCTTTAATAATCACTTAATTATGGATTAATTAAGCGTAATTACTTAATGAAGTACTTAATGATTAATTATTGAATGTAATTAAGAATGGTAATTACTTATGGAAGTAATTAGTGGGAAATTACTCATGAGAGTAATTAGTTGAAGTGATTATTGATATTCACTTGAAGTTATTAATTAAGAGATTAATTAATATAATTGTTTTGAGTTAATTAATTACGGAGTAATTAATTATTTAAAGAGTTAAAGATTATTTAATGATGGGATTAATTACTTGTTAAGTAATTAATTAAAAGGTAATCATCTATGAAGGTAATTAGAAGACAATTACTTATGTAAGTAATTAAGAGTTAATTACTTAGTTAATTTTAATTAATTAATTAATGAGACTAATTAAAGATGTAATTAATAAGTAATTAATTAAGGATTATTAGTTAATAATTACTTAATGAAGTTATTAAAGATTAATTAATTAGATTAATAAATCAAAAGATTAATATAATTAATTAAGAAGTTAATTAAGATAAGTAATTACAAGTTGTTAATTACTTATTATGATTAATTAAGACTAATCAATAAGATGATTAATTACAAGTTAATTATTTAATTAATTAAAGGGATTATTAATTAATAAGGATTATTAGTAATATAATTAATGAAATTAATCAAGGTTGATTAATAAAAGTAATTAATTTAAGTATGATTAATTAATTTTAATTAATTGAGGTTTAATGTAATTAATTGTAATTGAATAATTAATAAAAGTAAATGAATGATCATTAATTATTGTAATTAATGATAGTAATTAAAGGTTAATTACTGATTATGGTTAAGGATAATTACTTGAATGTAATTAGAAATAATTAATCAAGGGAGATTAATTTAAGAAGATCATTAAGAGATGATTAATTTATTTATTTGGGATAAATTAATGATGAAGGATTTAGGTAATCCAATTGATTAAGAGTTAATCAATTCTGCTTTGGATGATTGATTAATATTGGTTGATTGATTGATATTGGATGATCAATATTGGGTGATTGATATTGGGTGATTGATATTGGTTGATACCGGATGATTTGGATATCTATGATATGTGATATGCTACTTTGTGAGATGAATGGTTGTTATAAATTATCTGTTGTGATAATGTGATTCATCTATCTGTTTATATCATCCTGAATATAAGATAAATGTTTAAACCCTTAAACAACTTGGACATTAAAATGGCGTTTGGTTTCGGTGAGACCGAGATTGGGTTTCCATATTTGGATATCCGAAAACCACATCGATTCCAATTAAACGTTAGGTCGTGAATCCAAGTGGTGCTTAGTGAAGACTCGAGGTGTAAGAACTATTCGTCAATATAACCCTGAGGGTGATTCCATGATGAGTTTGACGGAAATAGTACTTATAAGTTCAAGATGGTGATTTAGAGTGCAAGGGCTATGGTCGTTGACTCTAAGGGTGATTCCAAAATGAGTGCAACGAGATAGTGCCTTCGGTTTCGTTCGAACCCGGAACGAACTTGCATGGATTGAATGCTTTCGGAACATCGTCAGGTGGACGATGAGCATTCGAAGATAAATGTGTCCTATAAAGGTAATCGCAGCCTCAAGCCTCATCAACCGGGAATGGCTAAAACATGGGAGGTGCAGCAAGGTTAAGTGGGTCATGCCCAAGTAGGACGAGATTTACCCCTGTCTAGAAGTCCCTTTATATTCGTACTGTGTGGGGCGGTCAATTGCAACAACTGCCGGGGTGGTCTTGTTCGAGACTATTCAGTAAGGAATGGTCCCGGCCTTGTGTTGCAGGGGAGTTAGGGTGGCTCCTTGGTACGGTGATCTAGGCCACGTACCGTGATGGGCAGTACCCTAGTAGCCCTGCCATTGATGGAAACCCATTCTTCCTACGAGACCCTACGGTTTTGTTTGTATTACCCACTTTTGTGGCTAGTAGCTGGAATTTAATCATGTAACAATTTCGGCTATTTCTTATTTACTTGAAATCCCTAGACACAATTATAATATCACTGGATTTCCTATCAAATGTTTTGTTTAGCATAAGGTAAAAAAAATTCCATGTTTATGTGTGGGAAGTCTTACGTTGTAACGACCTGTAAGATTTTAATAAATTTTAATGGTTTTATTAACGTATTTAATTGGATTTTGGTGAAATTTTAAATAAATTAATTTGCAAATAAAAAGTTAATATTTGGATTACGTATAATTAAATATAGAAAATGGTGAATTTTCAATTAATTTTATGAAAGTTTATTTATTTGTAATTCTAGTAAATCCAAGCTAGCTAATAATTGTTGACAATAAATTTATTTTTCCAAACCGGAATATTTTTGCATAGGAAAATTCTGAATCATCTTCTGACTAAGACGTTATTTTTCGTTTCATCATCTTCTGAATCATCTTATTTTCTGTGTTTTTGCTGCACTTTCCCTCAGCAGAAAATTCGTAATTTTATAATTCAATCGTACCACTGATATCTGTATACCATTTTTATCGTCTCGTCGTGCTAATCTCTACGGTATATTTAATTCTGTGTTTTGAGGTCCGGTACGTGAGTTATAGATCTCCTTATTTTTGTATCGGTACTTATTTTTGTGCGTTTTGTGTCCGTTGCCTTTTCGTATTTCAGCCGTGTGATCCAAGCAATCGTTTGCTTTAGTGTGACGTGTGACCTTTCCATCATTCCAATTTATTTTCTCTTCTCCCAATGCATATTACTGGTTCTTACGTTATTAAAAATAAATAGCTCACATAAAGAATCTAGCTAGCTTGTACATCTTCCAGATCTATTTCATCTTGCTCGAAAACTATTGCATTTCTTCCCCTATTACAACCCAAAAACACAGCACCCACCTTCTATGTCCGCCTCCTCCCTTCCTCTCTCGTGCATCTCCTCACCCATCACCGCCCTGTCGTGTGCCGCCTCTCACCGTTTTCTCCACGTTCCCCTTGCTCCGCCCGCTATAGATCTCCTCCGTGCATGCTACCAACCTCCGCGCTTGACCTGCTCCTTCCGCGCTCTATGCCATCACTCACGACCATTCGCCCTCCACCCATGAGCTGATCCCCTTGCTGACCATACCCAAACAAAATCTGAGCATACCTGTTCCCCTCTCCCTTCTCCTTATTCGGCCTGAGCTCGGCCACCCTTTCTTTCACCTAGAGGTATGTGAGTTATATATGTACTATATATATTGTTTCATAAGTTGAGTTATATATTTGTTTACTGTATATGTTATTCATTAAGCATAGTTTTCAATATTGTATATATATATAGGTAATTTATTTATTATAATATACTGTTTTGTTTTTTCCCAAAGCTGTTATATATATGCCTAAGTACGTATATTTTATATGACTCTGTTGTAGAAACTGGTTAGTGCTTGCTTTATATTTTATGAAAGTATATATATTTCATATTTAATTAAAGCGTTTTATATGTAGTACTTTATAAAAGAATCTATATTTATAGTGTAAGATTATATTGATTTCTATTTATATGACAAGTATGAAAATCTATTTATGTTCAGTGTATAACCTATTATGTATATAGTCTCAACAGTTACAAAGGTAAGTTTTATATATATATATACACACTATGTTTAAAAGTATTACTATAAATCTTATATATACAGTATACAGTACATTTTTATATGCTAGTATATTATATATTGTGTGTTACTTTTCGTGTATTGATATGAAGTTCTGCATCGATTGAAATTATATACATATATGAAGAAGATATATAATATACTTTGTTATCCTGTAGGTATAACCCGGTTTGTTTGTGTGTGTGTGTGTGTGTATAGTATATATCTTATATATATAATATATAAATAAAGAGATGTAGCAAAGTATTATATATTGTTACTTCTCTTGTCTGTTTTATACTATATATATAGATTTAAACCTATACCGTGTTTCATATAAAGATTTTTCAATAATATGTTAAGATATACGCATACACTTTATTATATATATAGTTGTTTCCAATGAATATTTATATAAGTATGACTTGTAGTTATAAAGTTAATTTATATATAATTTTAACTGAAGCCTATGGTATAATATAACTACATGTCTATAGCTTATATTTTCTGTTCTGAACCTGTCTAGTTTGAAAGTGAATGTATAAATTTGATATGTCATTTGGTTTACTGTGAGAAAATTTAGTATAAATATAGATTTTGAATTGTATGTCTGTATAAGAATTGTAAGATGTATGTATAAACTTGTTATGTGATACAAGCTTTATATGCATTTATATGAAATATGTTTTGTAATATCCTAAGAGGTGTATGCATATAATATATGTTAAAGTAGGTTATATATATAATGTTTTACATTAATTTATATGTAAATATATGTGAACTTATTTTTTCATATATATAGATATTTTACGTGATGGTATTAAATATTGATTTGGAGATAAATATATATTTTTTATTTTAAATATACGTTTTAAATTGATTTTTAGAAAATTTATATATTTGCTTTATTCTCATCGATTCTCATTTATCAGCTTTGTTCGTCGATTCGAGTTCAATCTTGCCTTGCTTCAAGATTCGTGCCTGAATTCGTAGCTCAATTCTTTGTCAAAACTATCTAGCCTCGAACGATGAGCAATCACTCACGATTAACATTCTTTTATTTATTAAATTTGATTTCAATTGAAACGACAATTGAAATATGCTGCTATAGTTATTTAAATTGTTATATTTATGCTATTATCTGTAACTGTTCACTTATGGGATATGACACCATATCCTATTGTTTATATTTATTTTGATAATATATGCCTGTTGTTATTATTATTTCCATATCTGTTATCACTCTGCAAGTTCCCTGTGAGTATAGAAATCACTATGGGTTGAAATGATACATACCCGAATAGACTTTAGAATAGGAGAATTTCGTTATGGGTTGAAATGATAGACCCAAGCGATTTTCATTTAATTAAATTTGGGATTACGGATTGGAATGATTTCCACCCATATATATTTAGTGTATGGATTTAAATGATAAATATCCGTAACACTTGACCAGATGATAAGGAATATATACAGACACCGTGGTTCATATATATATATTTTGGAAATAAATTCTTTGTTTGGAAAGAAATATATGGTCTTAATAAATGTTAATTCTTAAATTTCTATATATATATATATAAATTTAATAATATTTAATTTAATTAAGTTTGATTTAATACATAAACTATGTTAATATTTATGTAGATTTATTTTCAAATAGATTTTTGAAATAATTGGGATAAATTAAGATGGGGAGATAAATTTGAGTTTATTAAATGGTATCTAAATAAGGATTTATTTAATTAAATCGATCTAAAATTTTTAAATGGGAAATTTTAAAAAGGTAGGATTTTATAACTGTATTTTTGATTTAAGCGATTAAATGCATATTTCACGTTTAAGTAAATTAAAGAAAATATTTAGAAAAATGGAATTTAAGGTTAATTAAATAATCTTGAATCAAATGAGGAAGTATTTCAAGACTAAATAATAATGAGGTTAAATCGAGATCTATATGAAACGGTTAAATTGAACATTTAAAATTTTAAGCCTTAAACTATATTGGAATTTAAATGGTTTAAATTTGAGATTCGGGTCTGTATTTGAAATTAATATAGTTGAATTTGTTATTTAGAAACTAAATTGAATTAAAATGAAAATTTAGGTTGAACTAAATTTGAATTTATTTTTTAGAAAACTAAATTGAATAAAAATTTAGTTGAAACGTTGAATACTTAAAGGTAAAAATATTGAATATAAAGGGGTATTTTGTGATTACAAATCCGAAGTTGAGATCGAAAAATTGAAGTGGTTATTTCAGGAATTGAATTTAATTTAAATGGGAAGGTCGGGTTAATGTTGAAACAATTTGTTAAGTTGAGGGAATTGAAAATATTTTAAGGTATAAATTATTTAATATATCTAAATACTATTTTGGAAAATAGCTATATTTGAAGTGAAATGATATTTGATTTTGAGGTATAAATTAAGATGAAAGAACCACGGTGTTATAGTGTATATTTCTACCCTGTAGATAGTTCCATGGACTATTAGAGGATGGTTATTCCAAACATCCTTTAAGTTATTTGTATTTCAGTTGATATTTCACTTGAGTTGGATTTATTGATATAAGAATGTTAATCCTGACTCGAGTGTTTTGTGTTTTGCTTTACGCTCGGGTCAGACTGAGTGATACAACATTTGAGACTTACCTTCGAAGTTGGAGCTTTGCTTGAAGATCCAGCAATGTATCCTTTCAGTCATCCAGTTGATTGGTTCGGAGAAGTCATCTGCTCGTACTGGAGACTTCACTGTATCTGGGATATTCTGATGTATTTTATTTCTAACTCTGATGTATATAGTAGCTTCATGAACTACTATTCTTATCTATTCCGCTGCATTTTATTACTCTGTGTCCGTGTTCTGTGATTGATTTATTTACTGTATATTTTGAGTTTTGCCAAATTTTAATTAACAATTCGGTATTTTGAATTATTCAAGTCGGACATGTAGGGTTTTATTGTCGATTTGAATGGTCCAAAATAGGGTCGTTACAGTTGGTATCAGAGCTTTGGCTCTAGGCAAAACTTAGCATATATGGTAAATTTATTTACAGAATCACTTTCGTTCGAGTTGAATCTCTTCCTTTTGACTCGATTTCCTTTGAAGTTTGGAATGTCCCTCGGTTTCGAAATTCATTCTTGTCTCTTTCTATTTATATTCGTTTGATTCTGGAGTATCCCATAATTCCACTGAAAGTTTTGTAAATGGGGTGAAAATTCTTTTAAAATCGGCGTTGATTCACCAAAGATTTCTGTATCCTCGGTTTACGATGCTGATATATCTTGATATGCCGAATTCCATCTCTGTCGATCGAATGTCGATTTGCTTTGGAATTCCGCATCAATTATATTCCTGAAGTCACGGTTGACCCGGTTAAGGTCGCCCGCGATTTATAGAAGTATATCCATCTTCTATTTTGTAATTTAATTATCTCATCTTCGAACGAGTCTATTTTCGAACCAGAATTCTATTTGATTAGAGTCCCTCTAATTTATATCTCTATCTTTGTTTTAAAAATCCATTCTTTAAATTTTCCTTTGAAATCGGGTATGTTTGCATTTTTGAAATTGTTTTATATATCGAAATTATTATTTTGATAACTATGATTTTTTTTTCTATATATAAAGTGAAAATGTTTCGATAAGGATTATATACCTATATATAAAACAAATAAGAAATGTTATTCTATATATAAAAGTTTTGAAGGATTTGAAATTTTGAAAATTTATAAGAAATGGATTTACATAAAAATGATTTATAACTGTAGGGTTAAATTTGAAATTTGAGAATTGAATTCCGGTATTTTAAAATTGGTTTTAAGTTTTGGAAAATATATATAAATAATATGATTTAAAAGTATTTTTCCGAATAAGAAATGTTTCAAATGAGTTCAAATGAATTCCAATAATTTTGAAGAAATTTCAAAGAAGTTTTCAATAAAATAGAAGTCCAGAACTCACTTATGTCGCTGGAGAATGATTTCAGCGATGAGTGCACGCATCATCGACATTGATTTTCGAGTTTCAGAGTGGGGGAGAGGCCACTTTAGTAGCTTCGCTATGCGAGTGATTTTGTAAAACCGTTTTGATTTCAAATTCCGAAGTATAATTTGATTATTTTCGAAAGATATATGTATATATTTGAAATGATTTAAAGAATGCCGGTGTTCGATCCTCGAGTTTTCGATTTGACTTAGAATAACTCTATTATAAAAATTGATTTCCAACTCTTGGATTTGAAATTGATTTTCACCGACTATTTTGAAGGTTCGAGCACTTCCAAATCAAGGTTTAAAGGTTTAAAAACTAAGAAATTTCGAAAGGTATAAAATATTTGATAAAGTATATAAGTTTTGTTTGTATGAGTTTAAAACCTTTTGTTAAGTAAGTGAATATGACTATTTTAATTATACTAATATGGAATTTAGTTTTGAAATGTTTTTTTTTTGAAAACAAAATTTATTTTAAATGATGATTTTCAGAAAGGTATATTGGATATTTCAAATAGAAATAAATAGTTTAAGGGTTTTAAAGGGATAATTATAAATTTGGAAACCATTTTGAGTATAATTGGTTTTGAGAAAAATATTTGGTTTTGAAATTAGATTGGAATTAAAACCAGTACTTTTATGGTGATTTTGGAAATGAATTTTTGACTTGAATTATTTTAATTTAGAAACTGGGATAATTTTCTAAACCTATTATTTTGGGAACTTTGAAATTTAGATATTTAATTTGGAAGAAAATTAGGTGAAATCATATATGATTTTAAAACTGAATTGATATTGAAATGATTTGAAATTGAGAACCTTCTATTATTAAGCACTTGATTTGGGAGTGGTCGAACTTATATATAAAATGGATTGGTATAAGTATGAAGTTGATTTGAAATCAGTTGATTTGAAAGGTACTCAATTTGGAAACAGAATTATATATAATCGAAGTCTATATAAGTATGATTTGATATACTATTGATTTGGAAAGTATTCGATTTGAAAAGGAATCATATATATGGACTTTATATAAGTACGATATATGAAAGTGATTTGAAAAGGGTACTGTATGATATATATTTTCAAAATATAGATATGGAAAGTGCCTTCTGCTTGATATCCGCTTTGTGGCCACATCGTGGATTCATTCTATCGATATTATTCTCTTTGATTTTTGGTTTTCCGGATGTGATACTCAAGTGTTCCCACCGTGGCGTAACCCATGGTTTCTTTTTTTCCTCGTGACTGCATAGCGCAACTGCCTGGATGAGTCTTGCCTAGGGGTACAGATTGTTTCCTGGGGGATCCAGGCGTAACCATTGTGTATCCTGCAATCTGTGTAGGTCGCGAATAGTAGCGCAAGTGCCTGGCTGAGTCTTGCCTAGGGGTACGGATTGTTTCCTGGGGGATCCAGGCGTAACCATTGTGTATCCTGCACTCTACTAGTCATCATGGCGTAACTCGAAGGGCTGAAAAAGCTTACGTATATGGATTGTTTCCTGGGGGACCCAGGCGTAACCATTGTGTATCTGCGAACCATGATCGGACAAAGGTTTTGGTTTAGTTGTTTGTTTGGATTGTACTTTCCATATCTGTTTTTTTAAAACGGTTTTTCTAGTATTTTCACTGGGTGTTGAAACGGGTCTACCAAGTACTTGAAGAATTCTAGCTTTGCGCCTGATCAACGCATGGCCAGAGTCTGCAAGAACGAAGATAAACTTGTTGAAACATCGAGTTATAAAAGTATTTTCGAAAGGAAAATTTATTCCGGTATAATAGTATTTCATTATAAAAGTATTTTATTATAAGGGTATTTTATTTTAAAAGTATTTTTAACAAAGAATTTCTGTATTAATATTCGAAATTAAATTCTTATAGTTCTAGATTAATTATTCGTGCCCGATAATATTCTTTTGAATCTACCTTATTTGCTCAGCTTATTTATTCACATATATTCTGTTTCCTGAATCTACCTTTCTTTCCTTTCGAATATAATCTTTAAAATACTGTTTATTTGTATACTATTTGGTTCAATAGAAGACTTTAAATATTGTAAATATTTTTGAAGTTATTAATTAAATAAAACATGTTTAAAGAAAATGATTATTAATTTATTGATAATATTTGAAAGGTATCTTGAGTTAAATTAAAAATTTCATAAATTTTGGATTTAATATTTTCAATAGTCTTTATAAATATAAATAATAATGTAAATAATTGTTTCAAAGGAGTTTGAAGAGTATTAAATATTAAAGAAAATTAAATTGCAAGTGAAGTTTTCAAATGAATATTTCAAGTAAAATTTATATAGTTTTAAATTAATTATTTACCCTTGACTTTCAATTTACTTTTATTCCTGGTTGTTCTACTCTCCTACCTCCTTCCTTTTCGGGGACGAAAAGTTTTGAGTGGGGGAGAGTGTAACGACCTGTAAGATTTTAATTAATTTTAATGGTTTTATTAACGTATTTAATTGGATTTTGGTGAAATTTTAAATAAATAAATTTGCAAATAAAAAGTTAATATTTGGATTACGTATAATTAAATATAGCAAATGGTGAATTTTCAATTAATTTTATGAAACTTTATTTATTTGTAATTCTATTAAATTCAAGCTAGCTAATAATTGTTGACAATAAATTTATTTTTCCAAACCGGAATATTTTTGCATAGGAAAATTCTGAATCATCTTCTGATTGAGACGTTATTTTTCGTTTCATCATCTTCTGAATCATCTTATTTTCTGTGTTTTTGCTGCACTTTCCCTTAGCAGAAAATTCGTAATTTTATAATTCAATCGTACCACTGATATTTGTATATCATTTTGATCGTCTCGTCGTGCTAATCTCTACGGTATATTTAATTCTGCGTTTTGAGGTCCGGTACGTGTCGAAAACGATAAAACGGACAGCCGTATCGGTACTTATTTTTTTGCGTTTTGTGTCCGTTGCCTTTTCGTATTTCAGCCGTGTGATCCAAGCAATCGTTTGTTTAGTATGACGTGTGACCTTTCCATCATTCTAATTTATTTTCTCTTCTCCCAATGCATATTACCGGTTCTTACGTTATTAAAAATAAATAGCTCACATAAAGAATCTAGCTAGCTTGTACATCTTCCAGATCTATTTCATCTTGCTCGAAAACTATTGCATTTCTTCCCCTATTACAACCCAAAAACACAGCACCCACCTTCTATGTCCGCCTCCTCCCTTCCTCTCTCGTGCATCTCCTCACCCATCATCGACCTGTCGTGTGCCGCCTCTCACCGTTTTCTCCATGTTCCCCGTGCTCCGCCCGCTATAGATCTCCTCTGTGCATGCTACCAACCTCCGCGCTTGACCTGCTCCTTCCGCGCTCTATGCCATCACTCACGACCATTCGCCCTCCACCCATGAGCTGCTCCCCTTGCTGACCATACCCAAACAAAATCTGAGCATACCTGTTCCCCTCTCCCTTCTCCTTATTCGGCCTGAGCTCGGCCACCCTTTCTTTCACCTAGAGGTATGTGAGTTATATATGTACTATATATATTGTTTTATAAGTTGAGTTATATATTTGTTTACAGTATATGTTATTCATTAAGCATAGTTTTCAATATTGTATATATATAGGTAATTTATTTATTATAATATACTGTTTTGTTTTTTCCCAAAGTTGTTATATATATGCCTAAGTATGTATATTTTATATGACTCTGTTGTAGTCTATAACCGGTTAGTGCTTGCTTTATATTTTATGAAAGTATATATATTTCATATTTAATTAAAGCATTTTATATGTAGTACTTTATAAAAGAATCTATATTTATAGTGTAAGATTATATTGATTCGTATTTATATGACAAGTATGAAAATCTATTTATGTTCAGTGTATAACCTGTTATGTATATAGTCTCAACAGTTACAAAGGTAAGTTTTATACACACACACACACACACACACACACTCTGTTTAAAAGTATTACTATAAATCTTATATATATAGTATACAGTACATTTTTATATGCTAGTATATTATATATTGTGTGTTACTTTTCGTGTATTGATATGAAGTTCTGCATCGATTGAAATTATATACATATATGAAGAAGATATATAATATACTTTGTTATCCATGTAGGTATAACCTGGTTTGTTTATGTGTGTGTGTGTAGTATATATCTTATATATATAAAATATATAAATAAAGAGATGTAGCAAAGTATTATATATTGTTACTTCTCTTATCTGTTTTATACTATATATATAGATTTAAACCTATACCGTGTTTCATATAAAGATTTTGCAATAATATGTTAAGATATACGCATACACTTTATTATATATATAGTTGTTTCCAATGAATATTTATATAAGTAAGACTTGTAGTTATAAAGTTAATTTATATATAATTTTAACTGAAGCCTATGGTATAATATAACTACATGTCTATAGCTTATATTTTCTGTTCTGAACCTGTCTAGTTTGAAAGTGAATGTATAAATTTGATATGTCATTTGGTTTACTGTGAGAAAATTTAGTATAAATATAGATTTTGAATTGTATGTCTGTATAAGAATTGTAAGATGTATGTATAAACTTGTTATGTGATACAAGCTTTATATGCATTTATATGAAATATGTTTTGTAATATACTGAGAGGTGTATGCATATAATATATGTTAAAGTAGGTTATATATATATAATGTTTTACATTAATTTATATGTAAATATATGTGAACTTATTTTTTCATATATATAGATATTTTACGTGATGGTATTAAATATTGATTTGGAGATAAATATATATTTTTTATTTTAAATATACGTTTTAAATTGATTTTTAGAAAATTTATATATTTGCTTTATTCTCATCGATTCTCATTTATCAGCTTTGTTCGTCGATTCGAGTTCAATCTTGCCTTGCTTCGAGATTCATGCCTGAATTCGTAGCTCAATTCTTTGTCAAAACTATCTAGCCTCGAACGGTGAGCAATCACTCACGATTAACATTCTTTTATTTATTAAATTTGATTTCAATTGAAACGACAATTGAAGTATGCTGCTATAGTTATTTAAATTGTTATATTTATGCTATTATCTGTAATTGTTCACTTATGGGATATGACACCATATCATATTGTTTATATTTATTTTGATAATATATACCTGTTGTTATTATTATTTCCATATCTGTTATCACTCTGCAAGTTCCCTGTGAGTATAGAAATCACTATGGGTTGAAATGATACATACCCGAACAGACTTTAGAATAGGAGAATTTCGTTATGGGTTGAAATGATAGACCCAAGCGATTTTCATTTAATTAAATTTGGGATTACGGATTGGAATGATTTCCACCCATATATATTTAGTGTACGGATTTAAATGATAAATATCCGTAACACTTGACCAGATGATAAGGAATATATACAGACACCGTGGTTCATATATATATATTTTGGAAATAAATTCTTTGTTTGGAAAGAAATATATGGTCTTAATAAATGTTAATTCTTAAATTTCTATATATATAGATTTAATAATATTTAATTTAATTAAGTTTGATTTAATACATAAACTATGTTAATATTTATGTAGATTTATTTTCAAATAGATTTTTGAAATAATTGGTATAAATTAAGATGGGGAGATAAATTTGAGTTTATTAAATGGTATCTAAATAAGGATTTATTTAATTAAATCGATCTAAAATTTTTAAATGGGAAATTTTAAGAAGGTAGGATTTTATAACTGGATTTTTTATTTAAGCGATTAAATGCATATTTCACGTTTAAGTAAATTAAAGAAAATATTGAGAAAAATGGAATTTAAGGTTAATTAAATAATCTTGAATCAAATGAGGAAGTATTTTAAGACTAAATAATAATGAGGTTAAATCGAGATCTATATGAAACGGTTAAATTGAACATTTAAAATTTTAAGCCTTAAACTATATTGGAATTTAAATGGTTTAAATTTGAGATTCGGGTCTGTATTTGAAATTAATATAGTTGAATTTGTTATTTAGAAACTAAATTGAATTAGAATAAAAATTTAGGTTGAACTAAATTTGAATTTATTATTTAGAAAACTAAATTGAATAAAATTTAGTTGAAACGTTGAAGACTTAAAGGTAAAAATATTGAATATAAAGCGGTATTTTGTGATTACAAATCCGAATTTGAGATCGAAAAATTGAAGTGGTTATTTTAGGAATTGAATTTAATTTAAATGGGAAGGTCGGGTTGATGTTGAAACAATTTGTTAAGTTGAGGGAATTGAAAATATTTTAAGGTATAAATTATTTAATATATCTAAATACTATTTTGGAAAATAGCTATATTTGAAGTGAAATGATATTTGATTTTGAGGTATAAATTAAGATGAAAGAACCACGGTGTTATAGTGTATATTTCTACCCTGTAGATAGTTCCATGGACCATTAGAGGATGGTTATTCCAAACATCCTTTAAGTTATTTGTATTTCAGTTGATATTTCACTTGAGTTGGATTTATTGATATAAGAATGTTAATCCTGACTCGAGTGTTTTGTGTTTTGCTTTACGCTCGGGTCAGACTGAGTGATACAGCATTTGAGACTCACCTTCGAAGTTGGAGCTTTGCTTGAAGATCCAGCTATGTATCCTTTCAGTCATCCAGTTGATTGGTTCAGAGAAGTCATCTGCTCATACTGGAGACTTCACTGTATCTGGGATATTCTGATGTATTTTATTTCTAACTCCGATGTATATAGTAGCTTCATGAACTACTATTTTTATCTATTCCGCTGCATTTCATTACTCTGTGTCTGTGTTCTGTGATTGATTTATTTACTGTATATTTTGAGTTTTGCCAAATTTTAATTAACAATTCGGTATTTTGAATTATTCAAGTCGGACATGTAGGGTTTTATTGTCAATTTGAATGGTCCAAAATAGCGGGTCGTTACATACGTGATACCTTTTCTTTTCAAAGGTTTTTCTAAAGTTCAGCAATTTTAACCCGTTTACTCACACCAGACCCCTGCTTGACCCGAGTGTTTATTTTCTATTTTATTAATCTCTTGGGTACTCATATTATGTATGAGTACTCGAGGGATTCAGTTTTGCTTGACGAATTCTGGAGGAGATATGGAGCAGGAGGCTTCCACGTGTAGATATATTATGGTTCCGCTGTGCTTTGTATGGTATCTGTATCTTGTGTTCTTGAGGTGTGTAGTTAGACAGATGTTTATAACTGTTTAATTTGTGTTTTATAAGTTGTGTACTCTGATGTAATATGATACTATGTAATATTTATGTGATATATCATATTTCATTCGTTTTGCTGTGAGTTATCTGATGTTGTTGTGTTTCTTCTTTCTCTTTTTTTTCTTCTTCCATCCCTTTCTTTCTTAATTAGTGACGCGTCTTCCTGGACATAGGAAGTCAGGTCCCCACATTTTAAATAAAAAATTTACAATTATAAAACAAATATAAATATTTAATTTTAATTTAAGATATTTTTAAGATCAAATTTTGAATTTTAAAACATTTTACTAAGTCTTAATTAGATATATTAAATACAAATTTTGAATATAAATTCAATTACTTAGTTAAAAATAGATTAGATATTTTATATTTTATTATATACAGATAATTTCAAATTTTTATTTTTATTTATATATTTTATAAATATATTAAATAGTGCTTTGAGACAAATAACACATATATAAATGGCCAATGTTTACATAGTGGATTTAAATTCCAATACCTACTTCTGTACACTTTAACCATATACACCTTGCTATGTTGCACATTATTCTTATATATACACATGAGTATATATTGATATACTCAAAACATATAATTGTTAAATTAAATAATATACATTAATCAATTAAATCAAGATAATTAAATATAATATGATTTTATTTAAACTAGTTAGATTGGATATATTACAACCATTACACTTTATAGGCCCACTAAGATCGAACTAGGAAAAACGTTGTAAAATTCACCAAATCTGCCCATTAGTGACCGGTCCAAATCCAACAATATATATATGAGTAGGAAGATAATTAAAGTATAATAGTGATAATATATAGGTTTGGACAAAAGATGCCAAAATGGATAGATGGAAGCCTAATGTATAATGTTCATATTCCTGCATTTAAGTCCTTTAAAAAAAGTTGCTCAAAATATTGCATATTCCAAATGTCAAATATTTTTTCAGTATTACATGCTTTTTCTACTTTTCATATTCCATTCATGCTTGAGAACATGCTATTTATACATGCTAAGATAAGGAAACTAATAGTTTTACATTATTTATATATATATATGGGTCTGTTTACACATCCGTTCGGTGGACACAATGGCTATTTTCATTCATTAGTTTATCAAAAAAAATTATGCATTTGCTCAATTCAATATAATGACAATAACTATACATAATTTATTTTAATTTATCAACTTAAACTTTATGTCAAACGGGTCAGAAATGTTGAATGGAAAATTATCATATTTTAATAACAAAACTATCAATAAAATCTGATAAAATATGGTAAAAAGACGCATTGTTATAGCTGACCTTTCTCCAGGTAAAATGTGTCCAAGATCTGACTTCCTTTTTGAAAAATGACATTTTTAGAATCTATCTCTTAGCTGGTTCCTCCTTAGTGCTTCCATTACTTCCTTCTAATGATGTTTGTGCTCCTCTTCACTTTTGGAGAACATCAAGGTATCATCCATAAATACCATAATAAACTTGTTCAGTTGCTCCCTGAAAACACTACTCGTCGAACCTATGAAACATGCAAGAGCATAAGTCAAACTGAATGGCATGACTACCCATATAATTAATCCATATGGAGTTTGAAATGTAGTTTTTGATATATTGTCCTATGCTACTCTCAACTGATAGAATCCAGTAGCTAAATCAAGCTGAGAAAAGACCTTTGTCTTGCTAATTGATTGAAGAGGTCATCAATGCGAGGCAAAGGATATCAGTTATTCCTTATTGGCTTTTTAGCTCTCTATAACCAACGCATAGCCTAAGGGAACCATTTGCTTTAGTGGAAAAAACAACATGCGTTAGCCACTCTGAAATAATTTTCCTTATAAATCATTTCTCTAATAATTCCGAGACTTGCTACTCCTTTCTTTCAGAGCCATATGCCTAAGAGGCATCACTACAAGCCTGGCATCTTTCTCAAGATCGACTTTAAACTCGATCTCCCTTCGTAGAGAAAGGCTGAAAACTTCAGAAAAGTCATCTAGAAATTCTTACACTTTGGGAATTAAAGATAAATCATCCTCTGACATATATTGAGAGAATACCGGTAGGTAGACATCATGGAATCATCGAGCCTACAATAGACAATAAGGTCCTGCTCTATACTCTTGCTCAACCGTACTACTCTCATATCACAATCCAACATCACTCTATAACACATCATCTGATTCATTTCCAAAATCAATCCACGCCCTAAAAAATAAATACATATATGCAATATAAGAACGTCACACCACATACGATAAACTTCAGGTTTTGACAAATCATAAATAAACGGGTCGATTCCCGGTAGGATTCAAAATGGAAATAGAACCATAAATAATTTGGTATCTAAGGCATAACTTGTCTATTAATGCATAGCTCATGATTAAATGCTATGCCACCAGTATCAAATAGGTTTCTGATAGGAAATCCAAATAAAGATAACACAGCTTCTTTGACTATTAGTGTGACGACCCACCTTTTTGGATGATTTAAATCGAAAATAAACCATACATGTCTAACTCAAACCACTAAAAAGGTAGGATTATCAATATGGTAAATAAGAAAATAAGAGAAGAGAAGGAAAAACAAAACACAGAATCTTACAGCGGAATTGACAAAATATAATAATCAAATAAACAATTCATGAAGTCGTTTTACAATATACAATTGCTTACACAATTTTTACAACAAAATCAGAGTACAAGTAACAACCATACCAAAGTGACGCAGAGGAATAATACAAATAATATAATATACCAAAATCCATCTTCGTCCTCAAAAGATAATGTCTTCAACACTGAAAAGCTCAGGCTAACCCGAGCATAATGAAAAGACAAAACACTCGAGTTAGAACTAAAGGTTTTCATACAAGTTAAATCAACAACAAGTAAATATGAGTGTGATAGCTTCAGAGATGTTTATGGGATTTTACATCTCATATTCAGTGTATAACATGCATGTAATAACTTAAGAGATGTTATGGGATTTTCCATCTCCAAAAGATCCATTAAACTATCTATTGTAGTAAAATACGCTATATATGTAGTGTCTATCAGTGATATAAAGTATAAAAATTGCATTAAGGCTTTACATTGATCCGCCTTAAAACATTTTTAAGTAGGTAGTCTATGCAGGTCCTATAACACAACCAGTAACGTCGGTAGCCAATGAGTCCCCTATAGGTACCATACTAAAACAAAATTGTAGTGGTTGTAAATAAGGATAAAGAGTATGATAAGGCACGTAAGGCAATGTCCAAGGTAGGATACCGCTAGTTCGGGTTGCAAGGCTGGTGGTAATGCATCGTAGCCACAACCGCCCACCGCGTCCAACACACCACAAATCAAATCAAATCAAGGTGCACCGATCAAGCCAACATCAATATAGTAATACAAAGATGTGTGTCTGCTAGGGGTAACTAGCCCACTTGGTCCTGACAAGCCGTCCTGTTTTAGTCATTTCAAATTGGCAAATGTGTTGGGGTCTTCCATCATCGTTCTCTTTTTTCAAATCCAGCAAACGCCTCCAATTCAACCACTTCGTTCTAGATCATCCACCACATACACAGTTGTTAAAGTGGTTCCAATAATGACATAGAGTATGTCAATAAGAGGACCCGGTCTCTTTAACAACCAAACGTCATTTTTCACACCGATTAGTTCTTTTACATTTCAAAACTGATTCATATTTGATATCAAAATATCATATTCGCTTTAAAATATCAAAATCATCATATTTAATCAAAATATGTCATTTTCAGTTGAAAATATTATTTCAAATTCCAACTTAGGTTATAACCTCATTATTCACATTCGCATTTAAATCAACGATTTAAATAAAACATTCCAACTTTGCACTGTTTGAAAATTTAGAAAATAGTTTGAATATTTATAAATATTTTAAAACACTTTAAATAGTTTAGAGTTTTAAAATAGTTTAACATAAAATGATTTGAGTATTGAAATGGTTTATATAGTAAAATAGTTTGGAAAATCTAAATAATTAGAATATTAAAAATAATAGATTTTAAACAGTTTATATTAAAATAATTTATTTTTAAAATATTATCAAATCAAACTGTTTCCTTCCATTTCAACAAATCCGGGCCATGTCCAAATTTCAATTCAACAAGAGTCAATTTCCAATCTTTCAATTCAATCGACTCAATTTCAATTTAGCTCCAAATCAACTCGATTTCAGTTTCAATTCAAAATAAATTCGATTTCGAAACATTTATTTTTAACTTCAAATTTGATTCAACAATCCAATTCAATGATTTAAATTTCAATTCAATTCTTATTTTAAACAATTTTAATTTATATCAGTTTCATGTCCAATTTCAATTTACTGATTTAAATCGCTTAAATAAAATTAAACCTCATTGTTCAATTTTAAGGTCCAAATCCTAAAATAACTCAATTTCCATAATCAAATTCATACCTCGATTATAACTTAACATTTCCAGTTCAATGTGATGCTGGAGAAGAGGGACGGCTGGAGGCATGCGTGTAGGGCCTGGGTTGTGCGACTGGACGTGGCGGAGATGATGGCGTGGCTGGACCTTGGGGACATCATGTGTGGCAGTGGCGATCATGGGTTGAAGGCATCGGCTGTAGGATAGTAACGGTTGAAGTCGAATGCCGCTAGGGTTAGGGAGGAGGGAAATTACTATTTTTCCCTCTTCTCTTATTTCAATTTAAATTTGGATTTCAAAACTTCTAACAAATCAATAACCTTTGCATACAAACTCGGATATGGACGCGGTTTCTTTCTTTGGGTTCATATCGAAATTCTAGATAACGTGAAACTAGTTTGGTTGAATTTGGAGAATGTTCAAATTTTAGGCATTATTTGGATTTTTAATCGACTAAAAATTAAAGATGAGTGACTTAACCCACTCACGCAATACTAAACCTTCTTATATTAGTTGAATTAAATTTATGAAGTGATAAGAATTTTATTGGTTGTTGTTTGGTAGTTTAAATTGACATTTTAATTGAAATTGAATTTATTGAATTAAATTGCCATTTAAATAAATATTGGAATTAAATTGCTAGTTTAATGCCCGGTACTGATAACCAATTAATTGTTGTGATTTATTAGAAGATTTGGATATTGACTGTAACGAATTTCTATTTGTTGACATTTTGGATGATTGGATGTTTGTTTATTTATATATATCCATGTTATCACCCTGTTTATAAATTGTAAGCTATAGCGGTTATTTAAATTATTTCAAATAAATTAAGAAATAGGTTGAAATGATATATACCTATGACACTTTTATTTGGGTTTAAATTATATATATCCATCCCTATAATTAAAATTGAAATAACTAATCTCCTGGCCATAATGTAGAAAATTATATATAGACATCGGATTGGTTAAATTAAATGATTTTAAGAATCATGAATTTGGATTTTTGATTAAGTAATATTGTTTAAAAGAAATAAATTTTGGATTTGTATGAATTGAAATACTTTCTAATTCAAGCTTTGAAATGTTGAAACTGAAATTGGTAAAAAGGAAATTATTTTAAAGAATTGAATTGGAAATGTGAAGTTATAATTGATATTTGACTTTAATTCATAAAATTGAATTATTTTGAAGTTTGGATCATGAAATTGAACAATAAGGTTTAATTTGATTTAAGTGTTTTAAATCAGTAAATTGAAATTAGACTTGAAATTGATATAAATTGAAATGGTTTAGAATAAGAATCGAATTGGAATTTTAAAGCATTGAATTGAATTGTTAAATCGAATTTGAAGTAAAAAATGAATGTTTCGAAAACTAAAGTTAATTTGAATTGAAATTGAAATCGAGTTGATTTGAAACTAAATTGAAATTTAGTCAATTGAAATTTAGTCAATTGAAATGAAAGATTGGAAATTAAAGTTTTGATGATTTGAAATATGGACATGGGTCTAGATTCGTTGAAATGGAAAGAAACATTTTGATTTGATATTATTTTCAAAATATATTATTTTAATATAAACTGTTTAAAATCTATCTTTTTAATATTCAAACTATTTTGATTTTTTCGACTACATAAACCATTTTTAATACTTTAACCATTTTATATCAAACTATTTAAACTATTTAAAACTATTTCCAAAATTTCAAACTGTGCAAAATTGGAATGTTTATATTTAAATGGTTAATTTAAATATAAATGTGGTTAAATGAGGTTACAACCAGAGTTGGAATTTGAAATGATACTTTCGGGTGAAAATGACATATTTTGAGTAAATATGGTATTTTGAAATGAGGTGATATTTTGAATTGAATATGATGATTTGATATCAAATATGAATCTGTTTTGAAATGTAAAAGAACCAACCGGTGTTAAAAATGATGTTAAGTTGTTAAAGAGATCAGGTCCTCTTATTGGCATACTCTCTATCAATATTGGAACCACTTTAACAACTGTGTACGTGGTGAATGATCCAAAATGAAGTGGTTGAATTGGAGGCGTTTGCTAGATTTAAAGAAAGAGAACGACAGTGGATGACCCCGGCACTTGTGCCTATTTGAAATGACTAAAACAGGATGGCTTATCAGGGCCAAGTGAGCTAGCTACCCCTAACGGACACACCTCTTCATATTACTATTGATGTTGGTTTGATCGGTGCATCTTGATTTGAATTGATTTTGGGGGTGCCAAACTCATGAACGGTCGTAGCTACGATGCATTACCACCAGCCCTACGACCTGAATTGGTAGTATTCCACCTTGGGCACTGCCTCACATGCCTTGTCATACTCTTTATCCTTATTCACACCCACTACGATTTTGTTTTAGTATGATACCTGTAGAGGACTCACTAGCTACTAATGTTACTGGTTGTGTTATAGGACCTACATGGACTACCTGCTTAAAAATGTGTTAAGGGGGATCAATGTAAAGCCTTAACACTAAGAAAAATATTTATCTTACTGATTAGATATTACACATATAGTGTATCTTGCTACATATAAATGGTTTGATGGATCCTTAAGAGATGGAAAAATCATGTAACATCTCTTAAGTTATTGCACGCATGTTATACACCGGATAGGAATGTAAAATCCCATAAATATTTCGGAAGCTATTACACCCATATTTAATTGTTGTTGATTTAACTTAAATAAGAACATTTAGTTCTAACTCGAGTGTTTTGCCTTTTCATTATGCTCAGGTCAGCCTGAGCATTTCAGTGATCGAAGGCTTTATTTCTACAGGACGAAGGCGGAGTTTGGTATTTTATGTTATTAGTATTATTCCGCTGCATCATTATTGGTATTTTGTTGTTGTACTCTGACTTTGTTGTAAAAATTGTGTAATCAAATGTATATTGTAAAACAGCTTCATGAATTGTTTATTTGATTATTATATTTTTTCATTCCGTTGCTAGATTATGTATTTTATTTTCCTACTTTTCTCTTATTTTATTATTAAACCCCATTGATAATCTACCCTTTTGAATGGTTTAAGTTAGACCTGTGCGATTTTTTATCGATTTAAACCGTCCAAAAAGGTGGATCATCACAATTGGTATCAGAGCTTCGGTATAGAGATACCTTACCTTGTTGGGGTTAACTTATTAGAGATAGGGTTACTAATACCCTAGAATGAGTTTGAGTGTATATATATGAGAGAGCATATTTATTATTGCTATAAAAATTATTTTATATTGTGTTAACTTTTTCTGTTGAGTATTTACAAATTCTGATCGGTACATAGGACGCTATGGCTTCGATCGGGGTTTCTAAACACTTGAACAGGGTAGACGGACATAATATTGTTTTTGAAATAGGTATATAAAATAATTTTACTTAGTAATTATATTTTATGTGTGTGTATGTGTGTATGTGTGTATAATTTTTCATAAATTGATTTTGTTATTTGGTTGTGCTGGATGTTAGTAAATGATAATATTCAACTATTGTCATTTATCGTTTGGCTAGTCATGGTTCTTAGAACCATTAACTAATATATGTTAAAGAAAATGTAATTATATAAATATGGTATAAATTAAAATTTACAAATAAAATGAATTTACTAAGAAATTTGAGAACTTAAGTTCCGGTGTTTGAAATTGGTTTTCAAATATTTTTTGAAAGTAATATTAGTATTATTTGGAAGTATTTGCAAATAGAAATGTCTTCAAAAAAAATTTCAAAGGGAACTTGTAAAAAATGTTTTCAAAGAATTTTTGAAAGGAAACAAATTCCGTACACCCCTCTTCAGTCGTTGGAAAATAATTTTGGTGATGACCGCGCAGCATCATCAACATTCATTTTTGAGTTTCAAAGTGGGAGACTATTGTAGTAGCTTTGCTACACATTTATTTGATAAACAAATTTTGTTTTAAGTTTCCTAAGTATGGTTTAATATATTAAAAGATATAAGTATGTATTATTTTAAGATGATTTGAAATGAAATCTGGTATTTAATTCGTAAGTTTCTTTTAATCAATGATTGTTAATAATAGCAATAGATTGGAATCTTGACTATTTCAATAAGTTGGAAACTTCCAAATTAGAATCTGAATTTAATGAAATTTTTTTAATGAAAATATAAGAAATTGGAGATCCGTAACTTGTAAATTAAAAGATAATAAAAATTAAGAAGATGTAAGCTATTGAACATTTTTGTTAATTAAAATAAATAAGATAAATTTGTATAACACTCAATTACATTCTGAAAACATATATAAAACCTACCAGAAGTGTTTAAAAGGTTAAAATGTTAGTATGAATATGTAATAGAATATTATACAAGTAAATGCATAATAAAAAAATGCTTCAAAATGAATGTATGTTTATAAATAGAAGAATTAAGATGTTACAAGAATATTGTAAACTTAAGTTTATGTTTTGAAGTGATTTATAATTAGATTGAATAGTAAAAAGTGAATATTATCTAAGAAAATGATTATAAACGTAAGAAAATGACTGAAATGATTCATAAATAAGTTTATTATCAAATGATATTGCATATAAAGAAATGAATGTAAATTAAAAAAATTAAGAAACTTAAGTTGAAACGATTTATTAATGAATATTAATATTAAATTGAAATCAAGTTATATATAATAATTATAAATATGGATTAAACTGCAAACAAAAAAATGTAGCGCTGTAAGAATTAATTTATTGATGTTTCTAAATAATTGGATGGGAAAATTTATGTAAGTAATGAATGAAAAGAAAAAAAAGATAACCTTCTATGAATGAATGAAAATGAATAAAAGGTCAAATGTGAAAGGAAACCAATAGAATAAACAACAATAACAACAAAGCCATTATTCCCAAACTAAGTTGGTGCCGACTAGAGATGGAACCCAAAAATTAAATGACGGAGCTAATTTAAAAGTTATAATAATAACAATAGCAATAATAAAATAAAGTCAAATAAGTAAATTAATAATAATAGTAACTAAGTAAAGTAAATATAAAGATAAAAATCCATATATATATATATATATATAATAAATGATAATAGTATAAATAGTAATAGTGATGTTGATAGTAATATTGATCAAGGACCAAAAGCTATGGCTTAGGCTCCTTTTACCTAGTCGTATAATCTAAAATGTATAAAACTCAAAGCTCATGGATCTGGTACGTGAATCACTAACTTCCATGCGCTTCTATCTGTTACCAGTTCTTCGGATATATTCCAATCCTTCAAGTCCTTTTTTACTACTTCCTCCCATGTCAATCTTGGTCGACCTCTACCACTCTTTGAGCATATGATGCAGCCTCTAATTCCAATGCGCACGGGTGCTTCGGGCAGCCTTCGATGGAGACGTCCAAACCATCTTAAGTTACATTGAATTAGCTTCTCCTCAATTGGTGCTACTCCAATTTTTTCACGTATATCATCATTTTTTATTTTGCCTCTTCTTGTATGACCGCAACTCCAACGCAGCATACGCACCTCTGCTACGCTTATCTTTTGGACTTGTTAGTTTCTAGTAGCCAACATTCTGCACCTTACAACATCGCAGGCCTGATTGTCGTTTTGTAGAACTTTTCTTTAAGCTTCTATGGGACTTTCCTGTCACAGAGAATGTCAGATGCTTGTCGCCATTTCATCCATCCCACTCGAATTTTAAAACTAACATCTTCATCAATCTCACCATTACACTGCAAAATTGATCCTAATATCGAAAGGATTCCTTTTTAGGGTCTATTTGTCCGAACAAAGTGACATCTCCATCCTCTGACCTGACACCGCTGAACTCGCACTTAATATGCTTTATTTTAGTTCTGCTAAGCGTAAATCCCTTTAGTCTAAAGTTTGTCTCCATAGCTCAAGTTTTCTATCAACCCCAATGCTACTTTCATCAATTAGCACAACATCATCAGCAAATAGTATGCACCAAGCAATCTCCTATTGTATAACCTTCGCAACCTCATCCATCACTAGGGTAATAAAGTAGGGGCTCAAAGCCGACCCTTGATGTAATCCGATGTTAATGGGAAAGTCACCATGTAACGATCCAGAATTTCAGTTCTTTGATATAGTATATTTAATTGATTTAAATATTCGAAAGTCAATTTTATAAGCCGAATAAATTATATTCGAATATATTGATTTAATTGGGTAATTAAATTATTAATTTAATATTTGAAATTGTGTAAATAATTGAAATTTGAATTTAATGTGAATAAAAATGATTTAAAAAGTTGACTTAAATTCTATTTGAATTTGAATGATGATAGAGAACTTTTAAAATTGAATTAAAAGTTAAATTGTAGAAATTGAAAATTTTAGATTTGATTAACATGTAAAAATAATCATTTTTCAAACAGTCTTGGATTTCGACAAAACCAGTTTCATTAGATCTGTAATGTTATATTATTGTAGGATTTCAAATTTCGTCTCAATCGGATTTACGGTTTGTCCAGGGCAAGCTAAAATGGGTAGAAATTTGTTTAAGTAAATTTTAAATTTAAATTAGTCGATTTGAAATCCTATCTTCTAAATACGATCGAATTAGCTCCCGATATATATTCCATTGTGTTCGGAATAGGGGTAAAACATTATAAACGCTGGATGGCGCGCTCGTTTGGAGTTCGGAAAAATTTCGGGTGAATAGTGCGCGTAAATTTTATATAAAAGGACCTCAACACTTTCATTTTCCACAACCCTATTTTTATAACCCTAGCCGCCACTAATGGTTTGCATGGCCAAAATTCACCTCCTTCTTCCTTGTTTTTCTCCCAATCACTCAACTTTTACCAAAAACCTTCAACTAGAAGATTGTAGAGCTTCGCCAGGTTTACGTCTTCAACGGTGAAGATGGGTTTTAAAGCTTCGTCGTGGCGGTAATCTTTGTTCAAAGGCCGCACATTTGGGTTAAATTTTACCAGCCAAGGAAGAACCAAGCTTCACGCTGTCCAAGGTTGGGGCGCGGTGGCTAGGGCTACCACATGATTCGTGTTATAAGCAAGCATTTGTGTCGCGATAATTTGTGGAAAGACGGCGGCGTAGGTTTCGTTTGGAACTTATACGAGATGAAAAAGAAAAGCTACTCACGACCCAGATCGCGTTCGATCAAAATCAACAGCCCAATTTTATTTTAGGTTAAAATTAAAAAAGAAAACTGTGAAATTAATTTTATTAAAAATTGTATAAACTTCTAAATGCGTAACTTCTTCATACGACGTCCGTTTTTGATGAAACAAGTTGCATTGGGTCCGTATTGACAAGCACTACATTTTAGAGCTGGTTTGGAGTTGATTGGAGCTAGTGTAAATTTTAGGTAAAATTAAATGCCTTTTTAATTTTATTCGAAATAAAACACTACAATTGCTATTGGAAGCAATGTGAGTACAACTCACTCTTTCTAACTCACTGATATTTTTATATAAGTGAGAATAAATTTATTTAGGATGATTGATGATTGTTCGGATGATATATGACATATTATCTATATATTGATTGGTATTTGGACATATTTCTGCCTATTGGAGCAAATGAGACCCTATACGTTCCCGTGTATGAGCGGATGACCCTTTGTACATGCATCTGCCTTGAAGCAGACATTGCACACATATTCTAATATGTATATTTGTTGCAGGTGACAGGTTGGAGGGATCCAACTGGATTCCTAACTAGTATTGATTTGTTTATAGATATTGTGATATATGTTGTTATCATATGATATATGATGTTTTGTATGACGTGATTGATGTATATAATATTGTTGCAGCGGACCTATTTTGGAAATTTTAAAAATATTTAAAGTGATGATTTCAAATAACAAAGGATTTTCAAGTGATTTTGAAATATACGTTTTGTTGAATTTTGAAGTGTAAAGGAGATGAATTTATTTTGAATTAATAAATGTTATAATTTTATATTAAAAAATTATGATTTTTGTGAAATAATACTTAAGTATGATTTGTGCAGTTATATAAGCTTTAATAAGGATTTGTAAATTATTAAAAGTATAAGTTTATTTAAATTGAGATTTTTGATTTATTATAACGGAATATATATAAGATTTATAAAATTGATATTTTATAGATTAAAATATTGGAATTATAAAACGAATTTAAATAAGTGTTAAAATGAAGTAAAAATGAATCATATAAGTGAATAAGATTTATAGTTTGTGAAGTTATAAAAGAACGGATTTCAAAAATAAATGACTTATAAGTAATTAACTTATAAATTGGATTTTTGGCATATAAATGAGGTAAATGGAATTTGTTAATAAAGGAGATTTATAAATTGAAGTTTTTTTTAAAAATAAATGTGATTTATAAATATTGTTTTATAAATCCGAAATCAATTGAATTTGACAAGTTAAATATATAAGTTTATTAACAGAATTTCATCCATGATTTTAGACAGTGGATAATCTTTTAATTGCAATAGTAATGAATTTGATAAAGGGATTATATTCACAACTCTGGATAGTGAATTATCCTTTAATAAAATGTGTAGAAATATTGGATTTGGTAAATGGAGTATATTCACGATTTTGGATAGTGAATAAATCTTTTAAGTTAAAAAAATGTTTTGTGAAGTGGTATTTAAATTGAATTTAAATGATTTGACGATGTTTTAGAATGCGTTAAGTAACGAAACCCTAGATTTCAGCATTCATTGTTGAAATAGACATTTTCGAGATATAAGAAAATGATGGACTATAACACTGTTGTTATAGTAAATGATTTTCCAAAGGAGATGTTTTGTATAGTACATGGGATTTATATATCTATCTTATGTTCGAATCCCTATACTAGTGATTTTGGGTTGTCTTAACGATGTTTTACGCAACATTCATTTTGACTCAAATGAAAGATGTTTATGAGAATGTTTTCCTTAAAGGATAAAATATATACTTAATTCTGATTTAAGTATATGTAATAGTTTCTAAGTGTTGAAAATAAAGCGAATTGTGAATTACTTAATATTAAATAAGTATATGGAAATGTTTTCCAATATAGAAGTTGAAATAGTTTTGAGAGTATATCTTTTTAAAGATAATTTGAAGTGAATATGTGGCAAGTGATTTAATTAATAGAAGATTAATTAAATGGGCCCAGTGATTGTTATGGTGCTAAATATTTGTTCGACTATCAAATTTGACCATTTTAGTTCCTCGACTTGATGTGGGAACTATTTAGTCGTACACTTAGTACGTAGCCTTCTGTTTAGGCTTGATTATAGTTTGTGTTGAGGATGTTGATTCACATAATGCTGATTATTACTCCAATCTATCGAGCTTCCTTCTTGGCCCGAAGGATAGCAAGTTGAAAGTTGGAGACGTGATAAGTCTATGAGACTTAGTTTCTGTGTGAAGTTGAGAAATGTTTTTGCGTTGTTGGTGCGAAGAAATCGGGATCAGTTTATCCAAAAACCACTTCGTCCAACGTATATGCATTCGATTGTGCAGGTTATGGATGACATTGATATTCAGGATTTTCATAATGGGGGACTGCTTGTTGATCGTTTGGGGTTAAAATCCCAATATACATATAGTAGCAGTGGTCTTTTCATTATGAAATATCCAATGCATGGACTATTCGCTACTAATCCTAGGGATTTTTCCCACAGGATGTGGTAGGAAAGTACCTTCGATTTATCATGTTCCTGGACAACTTGTACGGATGTTTGTCTGACATTGCATTTCCAAAGATTACACACATTGGTTTTTAAAAACGTACATCAGTGGTGGCGGAGAAGGCAACTTCTCTTAGCTTAACACCCTCCTTTAGACGTATGAACTTAAGGGTTGTATTTTTGTGGAAGGAAATTAGTAGTCAATCGAAATGGTCATGTGGCATTATAAGTGATGTGATACGTAAATACCTCGGGCCTCGTCAATCGGAAATGACCAAAACAGGGTTGATACAGTAGGGCTAAGTGGGTCATTCCCAAGTAGGATATGATCATCCTCTTCTAGATATATCTTTACACGCTATGTCGTCATGTATCTGATTATTGTGGTTTGTATGCTTTGAGGGCCTTGGGTAAAGTTCGGTAATGACCGGAGGATGACATATTCGATATCATCTAGTTATAGAGGTGGGTCGCCTTTGTGTTGGTAAAGGGAAGATGTTACGTGCCTCAAGAAATCCATCTAGAGGTGTACACATTCGAAAGGTAGTCCCTTCACTTGGTCATTTGTATGGAAATCCAAATTCCACTACGAGCTGCGATTTTGTTTGTTAAGGCATAATGTGTAGCCTCGAAATGCTATACGGGTAACCATTTCGACTATGATTAATATTATTTGTATATACTAGACCCTAGTATAATATAAGAGGATTTGATATGAAATGTTTTAGTTATCGTAAGGTAAAAACATGTCCGTGTTTATGTGTGGGTGTATATTACGAGATACTTTTGTTTTGATAAAGGAAAAGTTTGGTAATTTAATAAATTCGGTTGAGTATGTTTCTCACGCTGGTTTACCAGACTGATCCAGGCGTTCTTCCCTTTTAATGCTCTTGGTCTGACCAAATATATTTACAGGTTTAGATTGGAGCTTTTGGAGCTTCAGCAGGAGAGCTAGAGATCTTTATTTCGTATACACGTATCTGTTTTGATTATTGATTATCCGTTGTATTGTTAAGTTGTTTATATTATCGGCAATTGTGAGGACAGGTTATTATAACTGTCCAGGCTGATAACTCTGATTAATGTATGTATGTATACAATTTCTATTTTGCAAAGATCATTGATATGATGTTATATGTTTTCGGCTGCGATGTGAGATTATGTATTGTTCTGTTTGGTTCTATCTTCTCTCTTTCTTCTCTTCTTTTCTTCTATCTTCTTTTCTTTCTCTTGACTTTCCATCGGTCTGTGATTTTGGGTCGGACATGTGTGGTTTATTATCGATTCAAAGGGTACAAATTTGTGGGCTGTCACACACAGGTTACACCATCACATGCTCTGACACTAGTTACGACATCATCGTATATATTCTTGATAAGGGTAATATACTTTGCTGGGACTCTCTACTTTTCCAAAGCCCACAACATCACCTTTTGCGGTACTTTGTCATAAGCTTTCTCCAAATCGATAAATACTATGTGTAGATCCTACTTTTGCTCCTTAAACCTCTCCATAAGTTGTCTTATCAAGAAAATCGCCTCTGTGCTCGATCTCCCAAGCATGAAGCCAAATTGGTTTTTTGAAATGCTTTTCATTCTTCTTAATCGATGTTCAATGTTTCTCTCCCAAAGCTTAATCATACGAATAATAAGCTTAATTCCTCTGTAGTTTGTGCAACTTTGGATATCTCCTTTGTTCTTAAAAAATGGAACTAATATGCTTCTCCTCCACTCATCCGGCATCTTGTTTGATTTGAAAATATTATTGAACAACTTAGTTAGCCCGGCTATCCCTGCATCTCCAAGGCATCTCCACACCTCAATGGGGATGCCATCAGTCCCCAATACCTTACCTGTTTTCATCCATTTTAGCGCTTAAACCAATAGAATAAACTTAAATAATGTTTAAATTCTATGTTGTTTGGCTTATGGGATGGTTGAGAAATGAAGCTCCAAATTTGTTTGAGGTTGTATGGATAACCCATTGAATAAATATCTAAGGCTATTGAACGTAAGGTACATTAGGTAGTCAAGTTTATTTATCACCCTTGTACGATCAAAAGTTTCTGAACCAAGGTAAACCATTAGTTTTGGTTGCTATGAATGTATGATTAATTCCTTTATTACATATGATGGTTGTACTACTTTTGTTTGAATATGATTATTATATGTTGTGTTGCTTGTACAACTAATTGAAACAACTAATATATTACTCTTTACATAATTTTAACTCTTTTGGATTATGTAAATGAAATACAGGTTTATAGAAGCAATAGCTGTTGCTTTTGGGTTCGTAAATAGAGTTTTGTTTGCTGACAATTAGGTACGTTTTGGGATTACGATTTTTGGAACAATAATTTATTATTTTTCCCATGGTTTGGGATGTTTATTATTGAAATATGATATGTATTGAAATTATTGATATTTTTATTTTTCGGACCGAACCACTCAAAGGAGACTCTGTCTAAATTTCCGTAAATTTAAGACTCAGAAATTTTTGTGAAAGTTGACTTATTTTCAAATTTCTACTAAACTTAAATATGTGTGTTAATTGTTTATAAATTGTCTATTTTGAATAAAATTATATCAAATCTCTTGATTCTTTCTTGTTCCTTTTTGAGTATGAAAAGATTTGAGTGGGGAAGATTATAAAGACCCGTATTCTTGATAATTAAAAATATTCAGTTTAATAAGATTTTTGGATTTAATATTGTGAAGAATTAAAATTTATGATTTATTAATGGAAAATATGGTTTATAAGATTGATTGAATGTAATTGACATCTATTTTAATGTAATTCCAATCAATTATAATTGCAACGGTTAATGAGGGTCAAAATAAATGTTGTATTAAAAAAAGAAATTATATATAATTAATTGAAATTGGTTTTGGTATAGAATATGAAATCAATTATTTAGTACGTAAATTTATTAGCTTTGTTTGTAAACAATAAATTTAGAAATGTGTTTGAAAACTAATATATAACAATTGTTTTATTTATTACCTTATAATCTAATCCGTTTGAAATTAATTTGAGAATCAATGGAATTAAGTGTAATTAAATATTGCAGTTAATGTAAGAAAAGTCATTTATTATACAAAATGAGTATAATAAGATGAAAACTTGTGTTAAATAAATTCATAAGGTATTGTTGATTTAGTAGTAAGAATGTGAATCAAAATAAAAGAAATTGTTGAAATTTAAAGTTATAATAAAATAGGATTTTATTACTGTTCTATTTTAATGTTGTAATTAACTCAATATTTAAATATTGGATTTCGACATGGAAATTTGAATTTCAAAAGATTATTAAATTTTGTCTAATCAGAGATGATGAAAATTGTTAGCTTTTAAATTTGAATTTAAAAGTGATTAAATTGATTTTTTAATAATAATTTATTTAATTGACGTGAAAATTTGCCTTTTTGAGCACTGTCTCGGATTTCGACGAAACCAGTTTTATCGGATCCATAATATTGAATTATGACATATTTCAAGTTTCGTAGCGATCGGACTTATCGTTTGATCGTGCGAGCTTGAAACGCATTGAAATCAACTAAAGGAATTTAAATGAATATAAATCGATTTTAAATGTTAACTTCTTTATACAATAGAAATAGGGTTTGAAACTAGTTTCATTGAGTTTAGAAATATTGAAAACCTATATTTCGATATATGGGATGACCTATTTTCGTTTCGTGGATGAAACGGGCTTTTCGGCTCCTTGTTATCCCTACGACCCATTCGATATGTTCCATCCATCTCTGTCCATATATATATATATATATATATATATATATATATATATATATATATATCTGTGTGTGTGTGTGTGTGTGTGTGTTGTTATAAACCTAGCAGTCTTTTATTTTCATTTTTTGTGCGTACAAAACCCCAATTACAATTCCAATTCCAAATCAAACTCCAAAATTCAAACTGCTCAAACCTTATCATATAACATATCATCACAAAGCTCTTGATGAACGTAACATATATCCGCAGCTCGTTTTTGCAATCAAGTTTTGGTTTTCTAGAAATCACCAAAACATTCTCGGTTGTCCACATTAGGGTTTGATTTCAATGGTGGATTTGCAACGGTTCGTTGATCGGGAGGTACTGGAGTGTAGCGGGTGATGAATGGAGTTGCTCTATGGTCTTTGTTCATCTCCAGCATACTTAAGATCGCAAGAAAATGGCAAATAAGCATGGCGTCGGAGAAGATGGGACGGCCGTTGGTGTGGGCGTGGGGCCTGGGTGGGTGGTGCGCCTGGACGCAGCGGAGATGATTGGCATGGATAGATCTTAGGGACATTGCATATGGCAGCGGCGACATAGCTTAAAGACAACGGCTGTAGGATGCTAACGGTCGAAGCCAAAAGCAGCTAGGGTTAGAGAGGAAGGTAATTGCTATTTTTCCCACTTATGTTATTTTAATTTAAATTTGGATTTCAAAACTTCTAACCTCAATAACTTTTGCATACGAACTCGGATTTGGACGCAGTTTCTTCCATTGGGATCATATTGAAATTCCGGATAGCGTGGAACTAGTTTGAATTTCAAGACTATTCAAATTTTTGGCTTTATTTGGATTTTTAATCGACTAAAAATCAAAGGTGAGTGATTTAATCCACTCACGCAATACTAACCTTCTTAGGTTAGTTGAATTAAATTCATGAAGTGATAAGAATTTTATTGGTTATTGTTTGGTATTTTAGATAGAAATTTTGATTGAAATTGAATTTGTTGAATTAAATTGCCATTAAATTAATATTGTTGTTAAGTTTCTATTTAAATGTCTGGTATTAATAAACAGTTAATTGTTGTGATTTATTAGCTGATTCGGATGTTGACTGTGACAGATGTCTATTTATTGACATTTTGGATGATTGGATGTTTATTTATTTATATATATCCCTGTTATCACCCGGTATATTGATTGTAAGCATATAATGGTTATTCAAATTAATTCGAATAAATTAAGAAATAGGTTGAAATGATATATACCTATGACATTTTGATTTGGATTGAAATGATATATATCCATCCCTATAATTAAAATTGAAATAACTGATCGTTTGGCCATAGGGTAGAAAATTATATACGGACACCGGGTTGGTTAAATTAATGATTTTAAAATCTTTAATTTGGATTTTTGATTAATTAATATTGTTTGAAAGACATAAATTTCGTATCTATATGAATTGAATTATTTTCTAATTCAAGCTTTGAAATGTTGAAACTGAAATTGGTAAAAGGGAATTTTTATAAAGAATTGAATTGGAAATGTGAAGTTATAATTGATATTTGAGTTTAATTCGGAAAATTAAACTATTTAAAGTTTGGATCTTGAAATTGAACAATGAGGTTTAATTTGATTTGACTGTTTTAAATCAGTAAATTGAAATTGGACTTGAAATTAATATAAATTGAAATGGTTTAAAATAAGAATCGATATAGAATTTTAATTCATTGAATTCAATTGTTGGATCGAATTTGAAGTAAAAAATGAATGTTTCGAAAATTGAAGTTAATTCGAATTGAAATCAATGATTTGAAACTAAATCGAAATTTATTCAATTAAATTGAAAGACTGGAAATTAAAGTTTAGTTGATTTGAAATCTGGACCTGGGTCTGTATTTGTTGAAATGGAAAGAAACGGTGTGATTTGATATTATTATCGAAATAAATTATTTTAATATAAACTGTTTAAAATATATCTTTTAATATTCAAATTATTTTGATTTTTTCGACTATTTTACTATATAAATCGTTTTTAATACTAAAACCATTTTCTATCAAACTATTCAAACTATTTCTAAAATTTAAAACTACGCAAAATTGGAATGTTTATATTTAAATCGTTGATTTAAATACGAATGTGGTTAAATGAGGTTACAACCTAAGTTGGAATTTGAAATGATACTTTCAAGTGAAAATGACATATTTTGAGTGAATATGGTATTTTTGAAATGAGGTGATGTTTTGAATTGAAAATGATAATTTGATATCAACTATGAATCAATTTTGAAATGTAAAAGAACCAACCGATGTGAAAAATGACATTTGGTTGTTAAAGAGATAGGATCCTCATATTGGCATACTCTATGTCAATATTGGAACCACTTTAACAACTATATACGTGGTGGATGATCCAGAATGAAGTGGTTGAATTGGAGGCGTTTGTTGGATTTAAAGAAAGAGAACGATGGTGGATGACCCCGACTTATGCCAATTTGAAATGACTAAAACAGGATGGCTTTTCAGGGCCAAGTGGGCTAGCTACCCCTAGCGGCACACCTCTTCATATTACTACTGATGTTGGCTTGATCGGTGCACCTTGATTTGATTTAATTTTGGGAATGTTGGATGCGGTGGACGGTCATAGCTACGATGCACTACCACCAGCCCTGCGACCTGAACTGGTAGTATCCTGCCTTAGGCATTACCTCACATGTCTTTTCATACTCTTTATCCTTATTAGCGCCCACTACGATTTTGTTTTAGTATGGTACCTATAGGAGACTCACTGGCTACCGAAGTTACTGGTTGTGTTACAGGACCTACATAGACTACTTGCTTGAAGATGTGTTAAGGGAGATCAGTGTAATGCCTTAATGATAAGAAAAATATTTATTTTACTGATTAGACATTACATATATAGTGTATCTTACTACATATAGATAGTTTGACGGATCCTTAGGAGATAGAAAATCCCATAACATTTCTTAAGTTGTTGCACGTTAAACACCGGATAGGAGATCTAAAATCCCATAAACATCTGTGAAGCTATTACATCCAAATTTACTTGACTTTTAACTCTGACATGAGTGTTTTTCCTTTTCATTAATCTCAGGTCAGCCTGACCATTTTAGTGATTGAAGGCTTTATTTTCAGAGGACGAAGATGGAGTTTGGTATATTATCTTATTAGTATTATTCTGTTGAATCATTATTGGTATGTTGTTGTTGTACTCTGACTATGTAGTAAAAATTGTGCAATCAAATGTATATTGTAAACAACTTCATGAATTGTTTATTTGATTATTATATTTTGTCATTCCACTACGAGATTTGTATTTTGTTTTCCTTTTTTCTCTTATTTTCTTATTAAACCCCATTGATAATCTACCCTTTTGAATGGTTTGAGTTAGACATGTGCAGTTTATTATCGATTTAAGCCATTCAAAAAGGTGGGTCGTCACATACGACCAATATATGTAACAAAAGAATCCATCACACAGACATAGCAACTAAGACTATTGGTTTGTCCAAATTCAGAGACTTCCCATCATACAAGGGTGATGAATAAACTGTCAAGTTATCTTATGCTCAACTGCCTTTGGAAATTACCTAATAGATTATTCATACAACCTTAAAAAATTTGAAGTGTCATTTTCCAAACATCCCGTAAGCCAAATGACAAATTTTTTAAATATTATTTAAGTTTATTCTATTGGTTTTTTTACATATCATTTACTTTTCATTTATTTCCATCCATTCATACAAAGTCATCTTTTATTAGTTTACATTCATTTATTTACGTAAATATATTTTTTCCATTCATTATTCAAAAGCATCAATAAATAAAATTTTAAACTATTACATAAGTTTCACTGCAGTTTAATTCACATTTATTATTATATGGCTTGATTTCCATTTAATATTAATATTCATTAATGAATCATTTCACACTAAAGTTTCTCTATTCATTGATTCACATTTTCATATATCGTATCATTTAATATTATATCTATTTATGAATCATTTTTGTTACTTAAGCTTTTAATTGTATAATATTCTATTACATATTAATATTTAACATTTCAACTTTTTAAACATTTCTGGTAAGTTTTATGTATGTTTTTAGAATGTAATTGAGCGTTATACAAATTTATCTTATTCATTCTAGTTTAAAAAAATGTTCAATTGTTTACATCTTCCAAATTTTCATTACCTTCTAATTTTCATTACCTTCTAATTTACCTTCTAATTTCTTTACAGTTTCATTATAACCCTTAGCTTCTAATTTCTTATTTCTTATTTTATAAGTTTCCAACTAGTAAAGTTTCACTTTATTTCTACAACTGAAAATCATTAATTAACAGGAACTTAAGAATTCAAATACGGGTTCATTTCAAATCATTTTGAAATAATATATATACTCATATATCTTACATATTGTTTGTACCAAATTGGGCACAACACTCTTCGGAAGTATTTGAAGAGATAAAAATGAAGAATAGAAATGTAAAAAGAGGATTATCTAACAAATACTTCAAAAACAAATATGAAAACACGCAGAAACACAACGATTTAGAGTGGTTCGGCGTATGGCCTGTTAGTCCTTGAGATGATGGTTTTGATGACAACAACCTTAGAATAAGATTATAAAATATAAATACTAACATTATAGTTTAGATATATATGTACATGCAGGATTTAACCATACAGGTACCAAGAATAAAGACTGTACAGTATAGAGATTCAAGACTGAAGATATCAAGGTTGAAGACTTATGAGTATCAAGATTATCAAGAGTTCAAGACTTTAATAATAAGTAATTTAATTAGGAATTTTGTTAAAACTCCTAGAAAAGCAATGACATCTTAAAATCCAATTTATTCGTGGAATGAAATCTACTTCGAGCCTATTAAAGAGACGAAACCCTAAGTAGGATGGAATCTACGAAAAATCTAGTGGCATATTGTTTTGTATCCACTAACTTTTTATTCAAATGTTTTACCAAATTATATCTTGTTTTCAAAATGATTTCAAAATCTTCCTTTTAAAAGAATTAAAAACATCTATCCTGGTTTTAAAATACTTTTAGCCTCAAAATGATCTTTATCTTCAAAATCAAATTATCCTTGTTTTTAAACTACCTTTTAATATATTTAACTTTTAATATTTATACTTAGATTTAAATATAAAATTATAGTAAAATTTTATATATACCAAAATATTATTCTCTATACTTATTTATGTATTTGAACTATAGTTAAGTATATTTATAAAGTTTAAAATAGTTTTAATACAAGGTAGAAGTTAATTTCAAAGAAAAACAAATTATCAAAAATCACTTAGGCCTGTCGACAACCCCTAGGGACCCTTGCCGACAAGGTGGCAGTTTATTTCAAAATTTTGAATTTCAAAGGAAGTGTCTATTCGTCATATCCTTTCACGAATGGATATGGCTGTTGTTCTACTATAAATAGAGGTAGTTTTAAACGAATTTATATTCATATTTTCTCTGATTTCACTCCTCTTCTTCTTCCACATTTCTTTACATGCATTTTTACCATTACTCTGCCGAAATCGCCATTGAATCTAACAGATCAATTCTGTTTGATTCTCTATCACTATCTCAATAAGATCTCAGTGCTGTTCAGAGTTATAGGCTTCTTTGTAATTAATTAAGCGAGAAAAGGTGTGATTGTAGCCTATGAAATCAATCAAGTGAGAAAAGGTGTGATTGTAGCCTGTGAATTCAATTGGGTGAACTTGTTTCCTATAAAATCAAGTATCTCTACCCAGAGGATTTTAAATCTGGAGTGGTGCACCCCGTGGCCTTGAAATCTAGGGTGTAATTGTAAGAATTGATTTTGAAAGGAAATCCGTACTTTTTTGTGGGACTGGATGTAGGGTAACTCTGAACCAGTATAAAATCCGGTGTGATCTTTCCTTTATTGCTTTTACTTTATTTTTACATCTGTGTTTGATTCTGTGATCATATCTTTGTCTGAATATTGCATACATTTGTGTTCAAATTAATATACACTCAAAAAGATTTAGTAATTCCTTAAAACACTATTCACCCTCCCCCCCTCTAGTGTTAATTTTAGCCTTAAGATCCGTAATCCGCATTTCTCACATTTGGCATCGGGGCAAGGTTTTCAAAGTTTCATAATATGATTTTGAAAAAGCTTTTAAAATGGCTATGTTTAAAAAACTTGTTAATACTAGTTTAGAAATATTCAAATCATCATTGTCTCTTTAGTCTATATATAATCAATATTCAAATTCAAGTTGTCTACCAAAATTATATGATGTGTAGGAAACATGTTTTATGGGTGTTGAGGAATCAATCCACAATGGACAAAATGTGCAGACCAAAAAGAATAAATGGATACTCGATAGTGGATGCTCAAGACACATGATTGGTAAACCAGATATGCTGAATGATATAATATACAAAGACGGAGGACTGGTTAACTTTGGAGACAACTCAAAAGGATATGTGATTGGCATCAGCAAATTCAGCAACTCTGAAACTCCTATTATTACTATTTTTGCTAGTTAAGAATCTGAAACATAATCTGCTAAGTATTAGTCAACTTTGCGAAAAAGGACATAAAATTAAATTTGAAAAAGGTAAGTGTCACATTGAAGATAATAATTCAACCATAATATTTAAGGGAATTAGGTAAAAGAATATTTATATTCTTAGTATGAAAGTTTCAAATGATAACCTGTGTCTTTTGGCAAATACAAGTGACCCTTGGATTTGGCATAAGAGATTTGGGCATTTGAATTTCAAACTCTTATCTAGACTGTCAAAACATGATCTCGTAAGAGGTCTCCCTAAAATGAATTTTAGAGTAGATAGTTTATGTGATGCGTGTCAAATAGGAAAACTTATAAAAAGTCACTTTAAATTAAAAGATATAATTTCAACTTCAAAACCTCTTGAATTACTTCATCTTGATTTATTTGGTCCATCTAAAATTCTGTCAATAAATCATAGTAAATATGTTCTTGTAATTATAGATGATTATTCTTGATTTACATGGACAATATTTTTGAAACATAAAAGTGATACTTTTGAATGTTTTAAGAACTTTACAAAAAGGATTCAAAATCAACTTTCACTAAAAATTATAACCATCCGTAGTGATCACGGTGGTGAATTTGAAAATGAAAAGTTTGAGGAATTCTGCAATAAAAAGGGAATAAATCACAAATTTTCATTTCCAAGAACTCCACAACAAAACGGAGTAGTATAACGTAAAAATAGGACGATTCAAGAGTGTGCGAGAACTATGCTTTCAGATAGTAAATTACCAAAATATTTTTGGGTAGAAGCAGTTGCTACCGCCTGTTATATTTTAAATAGAATTTTAATTAGACCTTTAACTGGTAAGACATCTTATGAACTTCTTCACTCAAAGAAACCTAAGGTATCTTATTTTAGAATTTTTGGAAGTAAATGTTTTATTTTAAATACAAAAGATAACCTAGATAAATTTGATCATAAATGCAACAAAGGTATCTTTATCGAATATTCTAATAGAAGTAAAGCATACAGAATGTTTAATTTAAGAAATAACACTATTGAAGAAACAATGCATGTTTCATTCGATGAAAGTCTCAAAAATTTTGAAGATACAAATGATGAAGAGGATTTAATCACTCAAAATCAAGAGTCAACTGAAATTAATAATGAAATTAATCATCCCAATAAAAATATTAAACTATTAAAAGATCATCCTATAGAAAATATACTAGGAGATATGCAACCTGTTGTTACAACTAGAAATCAAGTGAGTAAAATGAGCAATGTAGCCTTTATATCAACGATTGAACCCAAAAATCCAAAAGAAGCATCAATATACAGGATACCTATTTTAGTAAATATATACATTTAGATACCTATTTTAGTGTTAAAAATATAAAATTCAACTTTAAATAAATCTTCGAAAATTTTATACATACATACATATATATATATATATAGAATCGGGTTATAAGTATATAAAATGAGACTTAATAAAAAGATTTAAAACTCTTTTCTTTATATATACTTGAAAATAAACATAGTAGTAAATATAAATATAAATATAAATATAAATATAAATATAATCCATATTTAAGGATGATACATGAACTTATGATATAAATATAAAATTATTATTTACAAAGTGAATTTGTGTTTGTTTAAATTATATATATATATATATATATATATATATATATATATATATATATATATATATATATATTTAAATTGATTTTTAATTGGATTTGAATTTGGAGTTTCAAAGGAAGGATATATATCTTGGATATATATGTTTTGGATTTCAAATATATTATATATGATTTTTATTTATGATTATAATTTGTTTTAAATTGTTTTCCTCAAAATAAAATTTTATTTATATAGATTTGGAAAGTGTTTATTAATTAGTAAATTAAATACAAATGTCTTATAAAAGCATTTTTAAATAAATAAATGCAAAATACATATGTTAGCTTATAACCCTCTTTAATAACAAGTGTAAATGAATTAAGTATAATAAAAGACAAGTGTTCATAATTTTTACAAATGTCACCATTCTTATTTTATTTTCTTTATTTTTTTTATAAATCCTAAATTAAATCTATATAAACATATCTTTCCCCCATCTCTCATTTTCCTTGATCGGTAAAGAAATTTTGTTCCTAAAACCTGTATAACAAAACACAAGATCAAACTTAGAACCCTGTAAGTCATTTTTCACAAGCCTGTGATCAAATTTTCAAACCAGATGAGTTAAAGCAGCAGTTTCAAAACTAGAGATTAATCAAGCAAACCTGAAATCGAAAGCATCATCATCTCAACATCAAAAGTTCCAGTCAATCAAGCTTCAGATCATTTCAATCAAAACATAAAGTTCCAGGAATGATCTGTTTTCTGTTTTTCTAAACAAGGTGAGTAAACTCTTGTTAAATTGAGTCTGTTTTATGCTTTGATGAATATGATGAATTTTAGTAATGATGTCATAAAATTTGTTTGCCTGAATTCATAAATGTGCCAATCTGACATATATGGATGGAAATACTACATACACGATTGAGTGAATGCATGCAACCTCTGTTCTTAAATGAATATGAGTAAACTTAATTTTTAAATTTGAAAACTTATCTTAACCTGTGAGGAAGTCAAGATTTTAAATAACAAAAGATTATTCAGTATCCACCTGTACAAGTTGATCTACTCTGAACTATATTAAAACATGGTTAAAGTAAGTAGATAACCCTATCAAATAGCCCAAATCTGTTCTATCTTGATGTTTATGAATATTGCTGAAATTTCTTAGAATGAAGTATGGTAAGTGTAGCATGTTGTTTAATATGGATTGATGTATATGTTCATAACTGTATGGATGCTCATACATGCACCCAGAAGATACTCCGTTAATATTCCAGATTTCAAAATAAGGTTTTCCTGTTTAACCCACTATGAGTAAAAAAAATCAATTTAAAGGTTTTAAATCTGTGTTCAATAAAGATGCATGCTTTAAATGAGTTATGATAAGTGATTTCTTGATCTGTTAATAGAAATGCATGTATATTTATGTTTGCATAAAGGCTTGGAAATGATATATACTCTGTGCTTAATCTACTGTTTTAAAATATGTTCAAACTAAATCTCTTACCCTCTAATCTTCTTTAAGATTTGATCTCTGGACAAAGTTTGTTAGCAATAACAAGATAATGAGATTAAGAATGTTTACAGTAAGAATATGTTGATCATGGTGATATAAAGGATGAAGAACAGTAGATTTTAAACATATCATAAATCTCGATTATAATAGTTGGTTGATTCAGGTGTATTATCAGTTTTGTCATAGAAGATTAGGATTTTTAAAAATATAACCAAGATTTTTAGGCTGTTAGATCATGAGAAATTGAGGGTTGATCGTATTTTTGATTTCGAGCAATTTCTCATTATCGGAAAAAATTTGTGCCGCGAGACTTTGGGTAAAGCAAGTCTGGAGTCTGGTGATATTGATAAAAATGTTAGGTGAATTATTAGTTCACCGTGGCGGCAACAGATCTACGTTGTAGGGTTGTAGCCCTTGACTGGACATGACTGGAAATTTGCCTACTGCATCGCCGTTAAGGCTTCGGGGTTGACCGGTCAAGGAGGAAATGCAGCGTGGGGTAGTGGCGAACCTTAGGACGGAGTTTAGTGATTTCAGGAGATCGGCGTCATTGGAACGAGACGATTTTGGTCGATGGTCGGTTTCCAGTGGGGTTCTGAAGAGTTCGATTTTGATTTTGAGATCGATCGGGAAAGCGGGTTGTGCAAAAGGCTTGAGGTGATTTTAGGCAACTTGTCGGCGATGCTTTTGGAGGCCGAAAGTTCATCGGCGATCAGTGCATGTGGACGGGATAATTTCATGCATCAGTATTTTGTTTTGGGAATAAAAGGTTTTTACTCGAGATAAGTCTCGGGTAAATGAATGGGTTGTCTCGGGTTTACGTCAAGTTGTTCGCGTGTTATTCCTCGTAGCAGTTTAAAATTTATACAAGTTTTAAAAAAATAAATGGAATGATGGAAGCTCGGGTTTGGCCAGGGAAAACGTGGTATGGCTCGAGCAAGATAAATTGGAATTTAAGTATCTAAGTTATCATAAATTAAGTTATTTTTTTTGTAATAATACATTTAAGATAAAAGTGTTATTTAAATGTTGATTAATTTAGATTGTAAAACTTATTTAATGTAGTAAGTTGATTCCAAAAAATTTATTTAAAACTTAATTTATAATGTAATTAAACTAAGAAGATAAAATGAGTTCAATCATTAATTAAAATCAAGGATTGAAGGTAAGTTATAGGTTAATAATAAAAAATTTCCAAGTTGTTAAATAGGATTTTCATGTTAATTAGGAAAATTGAATTAAGATAATGGTTAATATTTTAGTTAATAAAGGCCTTGAGCAATTAAGATTCATTAACTAAATTATGAGTAATAAAAAGATTAAAGAATGGAGTAAGTAAAGATTACTTTTTATTTATGATAAAGGGTTAATTTATTTAATTTATTTAATAACTAAAGAATAATTAATTATTATGATTACTTAATAATTAATTAGGGTTAATTAATCAAGGTAATTAGTTAACTGGTTAGGACTTATTAAGTATAACTAATTAATTATGAAATAAGGGAAGATTAATTAATGAAGTAATTAAGGATCATTAATTAATATAATAAATAAATTGACAAGAGTAACTAAAGGTTAATTAATATGGTTAAGGCTAATTAATCTATGTGATTAATTGAAAGACAATTATTTAATGTAATTATGGAATAATTAATCAGGAATGATTAATTAAGATGGGTAATTAGTTGATTTGTAATTAATTAATGTTGAGAAAACAGGATTTAAAGATGATCGAAGTAATTAGTTTAATCTATTTAAATTAATTAAAATGGTATGGCTAATTTGTCTTGCTTATGAATGAATAAATGATATTTGAATGCCTTGGATTTATTTGTTATCCCTGATATGTGAGTGAAATGCCTTGTGAAATGAAATGTTTCTGTAATATGATATGTAGGGTTGAACAGTAATAATGTGGTTATTTATGATGAAATGCTGTGTAAAGTGACATCCAGTATTTGAAAGTAAACTGTGTTTACTTTGGTCAAGATGACAATGACTTCGAAGAGACCGGAGTTGGATATTAGTTAATACCTGAAACCACTTCGATTCTAAAATTGATATGTGGAATCAATAGGCTGAAATGGAATGATTTAAGTGAATAGGACCATTTAATCTAAGTATTGATACTTAGAAATTGATGTGTGAAATAAGTGATGTCTATAACATCTTGTGAACTTGTAAATTGATATAAGTTACCCCGGGTTTATATAAGTTGTATGCTTTTGTATTCCATGTTAGATGAGTTTACTCATGCTGCTTTCCAGCCTGACCCGGGTGTTACTTTAATGTAATGCTCGGGTCAGACCGAGAATTACAGATTTTCAGGTAAGGACGTTCCTTAGGAGGCGAGCTGGATGGCAGGAACGTTTAGAGTGTTTCCGCTGTATTATATAGTTGTATATCTATGACATATTGTTTTAGACCATCCAATGTTGTGTAAATGTTGTAACTCTGATGTATTAAAGTGAAATTTGACAAGCACGGTTTTTCTTGTATAACTGTTATTATTTGTTATTATATTTTATCTGTTGCGAATGTGAGATGTTGGTGTTTCTGTTCTTCTGTTTGTTCTATCCCTTTCTTCTTTTCCTTTAACTATCTGGAATTTTCGGTATCGAAAATTCCGGGTCGTTACATTTGGTATCAGAGCTGAAGGTTAAGCAAGAACCTTGGCTATGTTGGGATTACTCATTATTAATAGGGTCAATGGTACCCTAGAATGAGTTGACTGTGTGTGTGTGTGTGTGTCTATGAGCATGTACTTGTTATTTTCTTATATAAAGATTTTAAATGATTTTATATAAAAATATATTTTGATATATAAAGCAATATTTCTTTCTAACAAATATTAAGGTAATTAGTTGTTAAGTTATTGGAATTAAATTAAATGGTAATAGAAATACAACCAAATTGAAATTAAATAAAGATAAATTTGAGATGGATTCAAACTAAAATTAAAATCTTGAATTTGGAGAAGAATTTTCAGAATAAGATAATAGTGAATTGATTTCCAGTGGTAATAACCTTGGTTATCATCCTAAAATGATAAAATGTCTGTTAATGATTAAGCAAAAATGAAATGTTTTAAGGGGGTAACCTTTAAATAAGTATGACATGTAAATTGAAGTGGGTTTCAAACTGTGAAGTTCTAAATTATAAATTTAAACATTTGAAAATTGTTTTCAAAATTTTAATTGGAAATAATATTATTCAAACTATTTTGAATATAATCTTATTTTAGAATAAGAAGTTGTTTGTAAACTTTAAAAGAATTTGTTTGGAAATAAAACCAAAGGTGGTTTAAATTTTAAAATTCGGATTGGTGGGCCAAGAAGAAAATATGTACTTATGTGAGGAATATACATAATATCAAAGATGGTCTGAAATAAACTCTAAGGTTGAGTTTTGAATTTTCCTTGGAATGTGATGTGAAAACCCAAGGTGATAAAAGTTTTGAACCTATAAGTAAGAAAGAATATTACTAGAAATTTGAAAATTTGAAGTGGGAATTCAAATTTGAGTAAGGTTGACTAAATGAATGAATTGAATTTAACTGTAGGATAGTTAAGTAAATTAACAAGCAACCTGAATTGGAAATTTCAAGAATAAATTAAGATTTAACTTGGGAAGTTAAATGGTTAATGTGAATTGGGAGTTTGTGTGATCTCAAAATGGTTTTGAGATCTGGAAATTGGAAATGAATGTATGTTTTAAAATAATTTGGATAATATTATCGTATTGATATCAATAATCTTTAAATTGAGAATTGGATTTGTTTAAATGAATGAAGTATGGGGTATGGTAATATATCCATTATTAAGATAAAATGGAATTTGGATTCAGAAATAAATGGTTTAAAGTTGATTTGATTTAAAGGATTAAATCAACATCTAAAAATTTAACTCGAATTTATATAATTCGGGATGGTTTAAATTTGAAATTTTAATTGAATTGAATTAGTTCAAATTGAATTTGATTTGAATTAATTGAAATTGTTCTTGAAGATGGATAAGTTTAGGAATTCAAATGGAAATTTTGAATTGGATTAATTTGAAATGAAATTGAAGTTGAATGAGTTCAAATTCAAATGGGAGTTGGGATTAATTCAAATTGGAATTGATTCGAAATTGAAATAGGTTCAATTTGAAATTAGTCCAAATTGATTTGAATAATTTGGAATTGTGATTAAAGTTGAATAGATTTAAAATTCAACTGGAATTTGATTTGAAAATTTGAAAGAAATTGAGGATTAATTCAACTTGAATTAGGGATAAATCAATTTCAATAGAAATTGAAGTTATTTAAATTGGAATTGAGTCAATTTAAATGGAAGTAGAAACTTAAATTGAGTTGATGAAAATGGAGGTTGGGAATTGAACAGTTTGACTCTGGACTATTTTCAAAATAAATTGTTTTAGTACAAATCTATTTTTTTCAAGCTATTTATTATATATACAACCTTTCTCATTTAACCCAAAACTATCTTTTACTTATTTTATAACTAATTTTGGAATTATTTAACTATTTTGCAACTGTTTTATAAACTAGTTACTATTTTTCAACTACTTTATAACTAATTACTATTTTTGCAACTATTTTACAATTATCTAACTATTTTATAACTATTTGACTATTTTTCAATTATTTTACAATTACTCAACTATTTTATAGCTATTTTACAAACTAATAGTTATTTTTCAACTATTTATCTATTTTTAACCTTTCAAGCTATTTTCTAAATATAAGCTGGTCAGAGTGCAAACTGTTTATGATTAAATTTCCATTTGAGATAAGGATTAAAGTGATAATCCAATGGAATTGAAAGAATTGTGATTATGTGGATAGAAATTAAAGAAAATGTGAATAGAAAGAGAAATTGATTTAGTTGATAATCAATGAAGATAAATACGTAGGATGTACGTATGTTATTCTATTCGCATAGCGATTTGATCCAGATTCGGACACAGAATTTCGAGATAGTTTATCGATCCGATTTGGGATTTTTCGCTCGATTTTCGACGGCAAAACTTGATATGGATTGTTGATTGGTTCTGGATATTCTCTATTAGTTATGGCTATGTAAGAAGAATGACGGTTTCTGATCAAGAAACCAGATCTGAGTCTGCACTAGGAAGTCGGGTGAACGATATTAGTTCGGAAGTGAAATTGTGTGATCGAGTGAGCGATCAGATTGGTATAGCGTACGGATGATGTGTACATCGTACGGGTTTGAATGAAATTGATACTGGGAATTGGTGGATAAGAAATGTGAAATGATTTTTGAAATGAAAGTATATTTTGTGAAATATACAATGAATAAAAGTGGAAATTGGATATTTCTATGGTAAAAATTTACTTTATGGAAATAAGTAATTTGGTAAGTGACTTTATAGAGTAATCAAATTTGAATGTTTGATTTTAATAAACAAAGACATATATATCTTTGTTATGTAAGATAAATCTCCCCTTGTTGAATCTTTTGCCGAAAGGAAAGGATTTTTTCGAAAAGTATTTGAAGTACAAAAAGGGAATTTATACAAGTTTGAAGTAATCTAAAGATTTTCAAAATTACATATATATCTATGTATATATATATAAAGGATTTCATAAGGATGATTTTGAGAAAAGGTTTTTGGAACCTATGGATTTGGAAAGGCTTTTGATTTTTGGAGAAAAATCAATTTTGGAATTTGGAAAGCCTTATTGAGAATTATCGATTTTGGGATAATCGATTTTGAGAAAAGAGATTTATATGGATTCATACTAGGTGTATGATTTGGAAGATACTATATGTGTATAGTATAAAGTGTTTTGAAAACGGCTCTAGAGAAAAAGGCGCTCCTTTGAAATGAACTTCTCAGGAGTACCATGGGTTGGTACTTCCTTGAGTCTCAAAGAGGGAGAGGCTCTAAAGTTGATCCTATGAGGAGTCCGGACAAACTAGTTCCTGAGGATAATTGGGTAGCGAAAGTCGAGGGCGCTGATGCCTATAGAGGCATTTGGGTTATGCTGTGACGACAGTGTAAATCGATGTCGCTGCGATCTACTGTGTGGACCATAGCGGAAATCGTGTGGAGGTGAGTGTCAATAGTCTACGCTTGATTTCGTCGGAAGGAAACGTAACATCGGTAGGCTGCGATCTATGGTCAAGTGGACTGGAGAAGTTTCATTCTTTTGGCAGCGGAATTCGAGGGCGCTGAGGCCTACAGTTATGTTGGTTTTTGCTGTGATAGCAACGTAACCCTAGTTGTAGCTGCGATCTGTAGCGGGTTCCATGGTGTAATCGAGGGGCGTGGAGGCCTACAGTTATCTATGGATTTTGTCGGGATGGCAACGTAACCATTAGGTTAACTGCGACCATGGATGGGGGTGATGATTTCCAGAGCATTCTCACCAAAGATATTTCCTCTATTTTCAAAAATGCTTTCGATATTTTCCATAAAATTATTTTCCAAATATTTTCACTGGGTGTTAAAAATAGGTCTGTTAAGTACTTATAGATTTTCAGTCCTACGCCTGATCAACGTATGATCGAATTTCTGTAGGAACGAGGGCGGACTTATTGAAACATCGAGTTATAAAAAGTATTTTTATAAAAATATTTTAGCAGTATTACAGATTTTAAAAGTATTTTAAAATAATCAAAGAATATTTTAAATGGTTTTAAAATATTTAATAAATTCTGGCTTCGTTCCTTTTCGAGGACGAAAAGATTCAAAGAGTGGAGGAATGTGATAACCCGGATTTTTGGACAATGTTATTTTGTAATTAATAGGATTAAATTTATTAAACACTGATTTATTAATTGAACAAATAAACCTGATAATAAATATATATGATAATGAATATATACATTTAGATACCTATTTTAGTGTTAAAATATAAAATTCAACTTTAAATAAATCTTTGAAAATTTTATACATATATAGATATATATATATATATATATAGAATCGGGTTGTGAGTATATAAAATGAGACCTAATAAAAAGATTTAAAACTCTTTTCTTCATATATATACTTGAAAATAAAGATAGTAGTAAATATAAATAAAAATATAATACATATTTAAGGATGATACATGAACTTATGATATAAATATAAAATTATTATTTACAAAGTGAATTTGTGTTTGTTTAAATTATATATATATATATATATATATAATTAAATTGATTTTTAATTGGATTTGAATTTTGAATTTAAAAGGGAGGATATATATCTTGGATATATATGTTTTGGATTTAAAATATATTATATATGATTTTTATTTATGATTATAATTTGTTTTATATTATTTTCCTCAAAAGAAAATTTTATTTATATAGATTTGGAAAGTGCTTATTAATTAGTAAATTAAATACAAAAGTCTTATAAAAGCATTTTTAAATAAATAAATGCAAAATACATATGTTAGCTTATAACCCTCTTTAATAACAAGTGTAAATGAATTAAGTATAATAAAAGACAAGTGTTCATAATTTTTACAAATGTCACCACTCTTATTTTATTTTCCTTATTTTTTTTTATAAATCCTAAATTAAATCTATATAAACATATCTTTTCCCCTATCTCTCATTTTGCTTGATCAGTAAAGAAATTTTATTCCTAAAACCTGTATAACAAAACACAAGATCAAACTCAGAGCCCTGTAAGTCATTTTTCACAAGCCTGTGATCAAAATTTCAAACTAGATGAGTTAAAGCAGCAGTTTCAAAACTAGAGATTAATCAAGCAAACCTGAAATCAAAAGCATCATCATCTTAACATCAAAAGTTCCAGTAAATCTAGCTTCAGATCATTTCAATCAAAACATAAAGTTCTAGGAATGATCTGTTTTCTGTTTTTCTAAACAAGGTGAGTAAACTCTTGTTAAATTGAGTCTGTTTTATGCTTTGATGAATGTGATGAATTTTAGTAATGATGTCATAAAATTTGTTTGCCTGAATTCATAAATGTGCTAATTTGACATATATGGATGGAAATACTACATATATGATTGAATGAATGCATGCTACCTCTGTTCTTAAATGAATATGAGTAAACTTCATTTTTAAATATGAAAACTTATCTAAACCTGTGAGGAAGTCAAGATTTTAAATAACAAAAATTATTCAGTATCCACCTATACAAGTTGATCTACTCTGAACTCTGTTAAAACATGGTCATAGTAATTAGATAACCCTATCAAATAGCCCAAATCTATTCTATCTCGATGTTTATGAATATCGTTGAAATTCCTTAGAATGAAGTATGGCAAGTGTAGCATGTTGTTTAATATGGATTGATGTATATGTTCATAACTGTATGGATGCTCATACCTGCACCCAGAAGATACTCTGTTAATATTCCAGATTTCAGAATAAGGCTTTCCTGTTTAACCCACTATGAGTAAAAAAATCAATTTAAAGGTTTTAAATCTGTGTTCAATATAGATGCATGCTGTAAATGAGTTATGATAAGTGATTTCTTGATCTGTTAAATAGAAATGCATGTATATTTATGTTTGCATAAAGGCTTGGAAATGAATATACTCTGTGCTTAATCTACTGTTTTAAAATAGGTTTAAACTAAATCTCTCACCCTCTAATCTTCTTTAAGCTTTGATCTCTGGACAAAGTTTGTTAGCAATGACAAGATAATGAGATTAAGAATGTTTACAGTAAGAATCTGTTGATCATGGTGATATAAAGGATGAAGAACAGTAGATTTTAAACATATCATAAATCTCGATTATAATAGTTGGTTGATTCAGGTGTATTATCAGTTTCGTCATAGAAGATTTGGTTTTCTAAAAATATAACCAAGATTTTTAGGCTGTAAGATCATGAGAAACTGAGAGTTGATCGTATTTTTGATTTCGAGCAATTTCTCATGATTGGAAAAATTTTGTGTCGCGAGACTTTGGGTAAAGCAAGTCTGGAGTCTAGTGATATTGGTAAAAATGTTAGGTGAATTATTAGTTCACCGTGGCGGCAGCAGATCTACGTTGTAGGGTTGTAGCCCTTGACTGGACGTGACTGGAAATTTGCCTACTGCATCGCCGTTGAGGCTTCGGGGTTGATCGGTCAAGGGGAAATGCAGCGTGGGGTAGTGGAGAACCTTAGGACGGAGTTTAGTGATTTCAGGAGATCGGCGTCATTAGAGCGAGACGATTTTGGTCGATGGTCAGTTTCCACTGGGATTCTGAAGAGTTCGATTTCGATTTTGAGATCGATCGGGAAAGCAGGTTATGCAAAAGGCTTGAGGTGATTTTAGGCAATTTCTCGGCGTTGCTTTTGGAGGCCGAAAGTTCATCGGCGATTAGTGCATGTGCACGGGATAATTTCGTGCATCGGTATTTTGTTTTGGGAATGAAGGGTTTTTACTCGAGATAAGTCTCGGGTAAATGAATGGGTTGTCTCGGGTTTATGTCAAGTTGTTCGCGTGTTATTCCTCGTAGCAGTTTAAAATTTATACAATTTTTAAAAAAATAGATGGAATGATGGAAGCTCGGGTTTGGTCCAGGGAAAACGTGGTATGACTCGAGCATGATAAATTGGAATTCAAGTATCTAAGTTATCATAATTTAAGTTTTTTTGTAATAATACATTTAAGATAAAAGTGTTATTTAAATGTTGATTAATTTAGATTGTAAAACTTATCTGTAAGTTGATTCCTAAAAATTTATTTAAAACTTAATTTATAATGTAATTAAATTATGAAGATAAAATGAGTTCAATCATTAATTATACTCAAGGATTGAAGATAAGTTATAGGTTAATAATAAAAAATTTCCAAGTTGTTAAATAGGATTTTCATGTTAATTAAGAAAATTGAATCAAGATAATGGTTAATCTTTTAGTTAATAAAGGCCTTGAGCAATTAAGATTCATTAATTAAATTATGAGTAATAAAAAGACTAAAGAATGGAGTAAGTAAAGATTACTTTTTATTTGTGATAAAGGGTTAATTTATTTGATTTATTTAATAACTAAATAAATAATTAATTAGTATGATTACTTAATAATTAATTAGGGTTAATTAATCAGGGTAATTAATTAACTGATTAGGACTTATTAAGTATAACTAATTAATTATTAAATAAGGGAAGATTAATTAATGAAGTAATTAAGGATCATTAATTAATATAATAAATAAATTAACAAGAGTAACTAAAGGTTAATTAATATGGTTAAGGCTAATTAATCTATGTGATTAATTGAAAGACAATTATTTAATGTAATTATGGAATAATTAATCAAGAATGACTAATTAAGATGGGTAATTAGTTGATTTGTAATTAATTAATGTTGAGAAAACAGGATTTAAATATGATGGAAGTAATTAATTTAATCTATTTAAATTAATTAAAATGGTATGGCTAATTTATCTTGCTTATGAATGAATAAATGATATTTGAATGCCTTGGATTTATTTGTTATCCCTGATATGTGAGTGAGATGCCTTGTGAAATGAAATGTTTCTGTAATATGATATGTAGGGTTGAACAGTAATAATGTGGTTATTTATGATGAAATGCTGTGTAAAGTGACATCCAGTATTTAAAAGTAAACTGTATTCACTTGAATAACTTTGGGTCAATATGACATTGAATTCGAAGAGACTGGAGTCGGATATTAGTTAATACTTGAAACCACTTCGATTCTATTTAAATTGATATGTGGAATCAATAGGTTGAAATGGAATGATTTAAGTGAATAGGACCATTTAGTCTATGTATTGATACTTAGAAATTGATGTGTGAAATAAGTGATGTCTATAACATCTTGTGAACTTGTAAATTGATATAAGTTACCCCGGGTTTGTATAAGTTGTATGCTTTTGTATTCCATGTTAGATGGGTTTACTCATGCTGGTTTCCAGCCTGACCCGGGTGTTACTTTAATGTAATGCTCGGGTGAGTATTATAGATTTTCAGGTAAGGACGTTTTGGAGCTCAGGAGGCGAGCTGGATGGCAGGAACGTTTGGAGTGTTTCCGTTGTATTATATAGTTGTATATCTAGGACATATTGTTTCAAAACTGTCCAATGTTGTGTAAATGTTGTAACTCTGATGTATTAAAGTGAAATTTGACAAGCACGGTTTTCCTTGTATAACTGTTATTATTCGTTATTATATTTTATCCGCTGCGAATGTGAGATGTTGGTGTTTCTGTTCTTCTATCTCTTTCTTCTTTTCCTTTAATTATCATGAATTTTCGGGATCGAAAATTCTCGGTCGTTACAGATTTTGATGAAACCTTTGCTCCCGTAGCAAGATTAGAAGCCATTAGGATTCTACTTGCTTTCGCAAATCATAATAATTTCAAATTATATCAAATGGATGTTAAAAGTGTCTTTTTAAATGAATTTGTAAAAGAGGAAGTATAAGTTGAACAACCACCACTTTTTGAAAATGAAAAATTACAAATCATGTTTACAAACTTAAGAAAGCTCTATATGGTCTAAAACAAGCTCCTAGAGCCTAGTATGATAGACTAAGATCTTACTTATTACAATCAAACTTTGAAATTGGTAAAGTAGATAATACTCCTTTTATTAAAAGAAATAAAAATGATATTCAATTAATACAAGTTTACGTAGATGATATCATTTTTGGATCAACTAATTTTGAATGAATAAAGAATTTTCTGAAATAATGACAAAAGAGTTTGAGATGAGTCATATGGGTGAATTAAACTTCTTTCTAGGATTGCAAATAAACAATTAGATAATGGTATATTTATTAGTCAAGAAAAATATACCAAAGACCTAGTTAGTAAATTTGGTTTGACTGCTACAAGTGGAAAACCCGCTCCCATGGCAACCAATGAGTACCTAAGTAAAGAAGATCTCTCGAAAGATGTAGATCAAAAATTATATAGAGGAATGATTGGATCACTCCTCTATATCACTGCTAGTAGACCTGATATCATGCATAGTGTTTGTCTCTGTGCAAGATATCAATCCCAACCTAAGGAGACCCTCTTAAAAGCTATAAAACGTATCACAAGATATGTTAAACACACCCTTGATTATGGCTTATTTTATCCTAAAAATGATTCTTTTGAATTAATATCTTACTGTGATGCTGATTATTCTGGTTGTAAATCAGACCGAAAAAGTACAAGTGGAACTTGTCACTTTTTGGGGCATTCTCTGATTTTCTGGTTTAGTAAAAAGTAAAACACAGTTTCTTTATCAACAACTGAAGCAGAGTATATTTCTGCTACTTTGGCTTGTTCTCAAGTTATATATATATATGCAACAAACTTTAAAAGATTTTGGTTTAAATATCTCAAAATCACCAATTTATTGTGATAATACTAGTGCAATAAATTTATCCAAAAATACTACTCACCATGCCTGAACTAAACATATTGATATCAGACATCATTTTCTCAAAGATAATATAAGTAAGGAAGTAATTACTCTCGATTATATCAATTCCGAGAACCAAATTACTGGTATCTTAATAAAACCCTTAAATGAATCTATATTTACTAAATTAAAAAGAGAATTAGGTATTTGTTCAATAGCTGAAATATAGAATATAAATAACAAAGTATAATTAAAAATTAAATTAAAATAAATAAAATAGTAAAAATATAGGTACCATGTTGACAACCCCCTTGCCCCTGTCGACATGTAACAATTTTTTTACTTTTGAAATTTTCCCACCAAAATTCAAATAAGTGGTTATATATTCTTCTTATTTCGAAATATTGTTCATTCTTTCTGTCCTTTCTCTGATCTATTTTCTAAAAACAATAAAATAATGGCCTCCTCTTCCAAATCAAATAAAAATTCAACATTTTCGTTCCCTTCTCCTTCTAATGTACCACTTCAATGAACTACGCTTGCACGAGTGATGAAAATGGAAGAGTCCTTGAAGGATGCACTGCAAGTAATGACTTAAATTCAAATAGCACAACTTAGAACGGCCAAAGAACAAGAACGGCAAGGCAAAATCCTTAGAAACTAACAAAAGTTCCTAATGGACAATCACGCTAATCCGATCTTGATTGATGAAGAATCTTTAGGAGATCAAGTGCAAGAGGACATCGAGAAAGAAGAAGAAGAAGCCCTCGTGGAAGAAGAGCACGCTAAAGATGGCAACAAAGTTGTTTGCGTTGGCGAAGTGTGCTTGACAACGATGGAAATCTAGTCGAACAACGTGGAAATTTCTGTTTCCACAGATCTCCCATTTTCAAAGACACACATTAGTTTCTTTTCCCTCTTTCTTATTGTTATATGATCTTACTTTCATATTCTATGCAAATGTAAATATAACAATAAATAATTAATAAATGATTTGCATTCTTATATTTGAATTATCACTAATATAAGTATTATCATATATGGATTGTTAGTTAGGATAGTTAGTAATTAAGGACTGACTTTTAGTTTTAGAATTAAGTGATGATTATTTATGATAACACTCTCATTATAATCACATGTCATATAGTATTAGATTAAGGGGGAGTTATATAGTTTAGTTAGTTTTTGTTGATGACAAAGGGGGAGAAGTATAAAATAGGATAGTTAAGCATAGATTAAGGGGGAGTTATTAGTTTTAGGAGGAGTTATTAGGATAGAAGTAATATTTATAAACAAAGGTTGTTATCATCAAAAAGGGGGAGATTGTTAGTCCTTGAGATGATGGTTTTGATGACAACAACCTTAGAATAAGATTATAAAATATAAATACTAACATTATAGTTTAGATGTATATGTATATGCAGGATTTAACCATGCAGGTACCAAGAATGAAGACTGTACAGTATAGAGATTCAAGACTGAAGATATCAAGATTGAAGACTCATGAATATCAAGATTATCAAGAGTTCAACATTTCAATAATAAGTAATTTAATTAGGAATTTTGTTAAAACTCCTAGAAAAGTACTGACATCTTAAAATCCAATTTAATCATGGAATGGAATCCACATCGAGCCAGTTAAAGGGATGGAATGCTAAATAGGATGGAACTTGTGAAAAATCTAGTGGAATATTGTTTAGTATCCACTAAATTTTTATTCAAATGTTTTACAAAATTATATCTTATTTTCAAAATGATTTCAAAATCTTCCTTTTAAAAGAATCAAAAACATCTATCCTGGTTTTAAAATACTTTATCCTCAAAATGATCTTTATCTTCAAAATCAAATTATCCTTATTTTTAAACTATCTTTTAATATATTTAACTTTTAATATTTATACTTAGGTTTAAATATAAAATTATAGTAAAATTTTATATATACCAAAATATTATTCTCTATACTTATTTATGTATTTTAACTATAGTTAATTATATTTATAAAGTTTAAAATAGTTTTAATACAAGATAGAAGTTTTTTTCAAAGAAAAACAAATTATCAAAAATCACTTAGGCCTGTCGACAACCCCTAGGGACCCTTGTCGACAAGGTGGCAGTTTATTTCAAAATTTTGAATTTCAAAGGAAGTGTATATTCGTCATATCTTTTCACGAATGGACATGGCTGTTGTTCTACTATAAATAGGGGCAGTTTTAAGCAAATTTATATTCATATTTTCTTTGATTTCACTCCTCTTCTTCTTCTTCCACATTTCTTTACATACATTTTTATTATTACTCTGCCGAAATCACCATTGAATCTAACTAAATCAATTCTGGTTCCCCTGCTTCCTTCTTCACCTGGGGCCCTTGTAGTTAGGAGGATATTCTCGATCACTATCTCAACAAGATCTCAGTGCTATTCAGAGTTATGGGCTTCTTTGTAATTAATTAAGCGAGAAAAGGTGTGATTGTAGCCTGTGAAATCAATTGGGTGAACTTATTGCCCGTAAAATCAAGTATCTCTACCCAAAGGATTGTGAATCTAGAGTGGTGTACCTCATGGCCTTGAAATCAAGGGTGTAACTGTAAGAATTGGTTTTGAAAGGAAATTCGTACTTGTGTGCGGGACTGGATGTAGGGTAACTCTGAACCAGTATAAAATCTAGTGTATTCTTTCCTTTATTGCTTTTACTTTATTTCTACATCTGTGTTTGATTCTCTGATCATATCTGTGTCTGAATATTGCATACATTTGTGTTCAAATTAATATACACTCAAAAAGATTTAGTATTTCCTTAATACACTATTCACCCCCCCCCCCTCCCGCCCTCACCCTCTAGTGTTAATTCTAGCTTTAAGATCCGTAATCCGCAGTTCTCACATGGCCTACGTCTACTATGACGTTGATGACTTTATTGATATTTAGTTGCTGATTACAACTAATTACAGCGGATTACAGTGGTAAAATTCGAGTATAATAGCAGCCTTGGAGTATGAAAATGGTTTCGGCAGATACTGGACGTCAAAGAGCTAAATGATCCTTTTATGTAAGCTCTGGGGTGCTATTTATAGGCGTAAGATGCAAATATCTCGCTCAAATCTCGAGAGACCTCTTGTGGCACGTGGATGGGCCCACGCGATCAATCCTAGGTGATTTTGACTCGATCCGTGCCTGATACGAACGAATTTCATGTCGATCAAGATTTGACCCAAACAAGTCGAAACTTGGCATGAGCATTCTTTAGGTCGTATGCAAGCTCCTGTGAAAATTCCATAGCATTTGGACTTGTGGATTGCAAGTTATGATCGATGCAAATTTGTGTTTTCTCAATGATGTCGAATTCAAATCCATATGTTCGTATTGATTGCTTCGAATCGATACTGAGCAGCGCTCGCGAGTTAACGTGGAGCTTGATTTTTGGATCGCTCCACTTTCGATGCCGAATTGACTGCTTCCTTATTCGCATTCAATATCGATGCCTTGTACGTATCGATCAATTTTGGTCTTGTTCGTATCGATCAACTTCGGCCTTGTTGGTATCGATGTTAGTTAATCTATTGGCATCGATCGTACTTGGCCCTGTTCATATCGATCGGTTGCTCGATTATATTCGTACAACATCAAGTGCTTGGTTTTGTTCGTATCATTAGGAAATGGCTATTTCGTATCGATCTGTGGTGGATCGATACAGAATACCCATGATGTTTTGCCGATACAAACTAAGCTTTCATATCGCAGTCGATGGATACGAAATAGGCAATAGCCGATCGGTTGGAAGTGAGCTCATGATGGATACGAAGAAGGCTTTCTTTGATGGATACAAACGAAATAGTTGTTGATCGATACAAAGCGAAGTCGTTTGCTGATGGAGTCGAATAGATGGATGCGAATAAAGTCTCTTCCTCTAATGGATACGAAGTAGTGTATTTCGATGGATACGAACAAACACCCGTCGATGGATTCGAACATGCCGAACCTTTGATGGATACGAACAGATGGTTGCGAAGTGATGGACATGGTTGTGTTGATTTCCTTGATTTGTATCGATCATATCTTGAGCATATGAATTTGGATTGACCTAAAATTTGGGATGCTGGCTTTTATAGCCTTGCCTGTCATGTCTTGCCAATTGGAGCTTGATCTAAACTCGGATAAAATTTATCGACATGCATAGTGAACCTATGCATACTCGATATTCGGGATGAGCGATCCTTGGTTTTCAGTCAATTTCATGATATCTCGGCCTTAAAAAAAGGCGGGATAACATTTCCCCCCCAAAGTACGTCTTGTGTGAACCTGACGTGCTTTGAAAAACTACAATATTCACTCTGAATAGTTCCATTTAACTTGTTAAATATTTATCGTCTTCCCGTTGGAAGTTGTAATCCTTGACTGATTTTTCAGTAATATGAACCCCTGACAGCCAACTGTTGTGACGTGTACTGTTGCGACCGATTGTTGTATGATAGCGATTAGCTATTTGTTATTGTAATCGTCATCAGATGGGCATTCGACCTGTGAATTTTTAAAATTGAAAACTAGTCTGATAAACATGCATATGTATTAATCTGACTCTTGTTAACGTTCGCATGTTTACAAGTCATTGTCAGTTTTCCAATATAGAATCCCATATCGATCCTCTCCTAAATCGATGTGAAATTCAAGTTGTAACAACGCTAGATGGTTGTTTTGGAATGCCCTTCGTATTGTTCCTCTCCGGGATCGATGTAAAAGGTCGAAAGATGGTTTTCGTATCGATGTAATTCGCATTGATGGATACGAAGTAAACATTTGCATCGATAGATACGAGTTTCGGTGGACTCCAAAGTAGTGGATATGAAGTTGTGACTGCGACTTGATGGACTTATGAGGGATACTAATAGAGCAGTTGGTTCTTCATGCATTATTCGTATCGATAGATACGAACTTTCATGGGCCGTGTGCTGATGGATACGAACAGTGCAGTTCGTATCGATGTGTCTCGAATCCCTATGGTCTTCAAAGTGACGTAAGAAAAATTGCCATTTCAAATCAATAATATGAAGCTTAGGCCTCCAAGCCTATAGATATGAAATAATGATTCACTCCGATGAAATTACATGGCTTAAGTGTAGCTTGGTTGCTCCTTTTACATCGATGGATTGATAGATTCGAACAGTTTCATTCACAATCGACCGTAGATGGATACGAAGGAAGCTTTTCTCGAGTCGTCTTATTCCTAACTGCTTCAACCGGTTTATTATCATCAAGATACGAATCGTTTCCCTTTCACATTCAAGTCCATATAAATACGTTTAGGACTTAGCTAAACTTTCTACTCGTCACTTTTTTCTTCTGATATTCGTATCGCTTCAGGCTTCATAAAATAGAGAAACTGTTTCTGCCTTCGAATCGAATCGAACTCTAAACTTTCCAACCATTTACCAAAACTAGGTAATAAAGCATGAATCTGTATTGAAAAAACATTGAGACAAGGACTTCTGTGCCGCCCTGCTTGCCTCTATAATCGATTCTGATGAAGTGGTGGCCGGAGGCGACTTTTATAAGGTCTAGGAGGAAGAGGGTGGCACCCAAGTGGTTTTGAAGAAGCTAAAGCATGGAGGGTTACGAGAAATTTTGGTAGATGGTGGTTCGGCATTCATTTCGTATCGATGGATTGGAGAAGGTGTTTAATAACGCGTCGGTTGTAACGTGAGGTTTCATATCGATCTGCACACTCTGACTTCGCATCAATAGCGGGTTCTTAAACTTTGCATCGAAAGTTTCTACACACGGACCGATATTATATTAACGGTTCCAGATCGATACGGAGTTTATGGACATGGATCGATATGAAGTTAACGATCCCAGATCGATACGAAGTTTTTGCAAACCGATGGGCGTTGGAAGTTAATGAATCCAAATCGATACGAAATCATGGCTTTTATGAAATGATCCAAATCAGAATTTTGATGGATTTAAAATCTTTAAACACTCGAACATTTGACTCCGACGAGCTTCTGCCTCACATAGTTGGACTTAACATTTCACTACATATATGACTGCCTTTCGAAGCTCGTCGATGGTATTGTAACTTAATTTTTTTTTAACGAACTTTAACTCGGATCGGCTTCTATAGTATGGATGGCATGATTATGACGGTCAGTGATGACGTCAATCCAGTTGAATTTCAAAGTCTCGTCGTTTGAATGTTTTCTTATACTCTGTTGAATTTTTCATGTAACAGCACTGCACTTGCATATTCACAAACTACACATTAGGGGATACACGGGATTATTATCGTCTAATGATAGTTTTTCATAAGTTAGTTAGTTATGGAGTCCACATGCTCACAACTGCAGGAAGTTCAAAGTGAACTTCCCCTAACAATCGAGATACCGGCCATAGCGGCCGAAGTTATAGATCCAACTTCGGATGAGCTACCGGGCGCTACTTTTATTGGTAATCCACCAGATTCTGTACCGTCTAATGTTTCCGAAGACATGCTGGGATGGATATGCTTAAGGCATGACTTGTCATTGGAAGATGTGCAACTACCATGACCAAACGATAGACCGCATTATCCACCAAAGGGGTTTGCTGCTTCCAATCGCCATGCATGTGCAGCAGGAACACTTTCGCCATTTAACTAATACATTAGGGAAGTGTTATCTTTCTTTGGAATCACTCTATCTCAACTACACCCCAATGGATATGCTCTGTTAAATAGCCTACTCATTATATTTATGGAGCATCTCTTCAGGCCACCGACCCTACTTGAAATTTGGTACCTATTCAATGTCAAGAGCAGGGGAGATAGCCCTACTTTTACATTTCTGGAAGCAGATAGAAATTGTTAAGTTGTCATCGGCTCCTGGACCAGGCTGAGTTACTTTAAAACAGAATGGTTTTATGTCCGATGCCCCCAGGATTCGCCAGCCGATGGTTATTCTACAGCTGTAATTCCACGACCCGAAGGTGCGCATTTTAAAGAGATATTACGGGTTGTCCAAGAAGTTCCAAGTGAAATGAGAGACATCGATTTGGTTCTGATAGACAGAAATTTGAGAATTGTCGGGTCGATCGAGCATAGCCAAAGTGTAAGGCTAGAGGGAACACTAAGGGATGTCTCGAAGAAATGAGCTAAACGTAAGACGCCCGTAGTTGTTATAACTAAAGGGGTTGATTCAGAAAGAACACCCACCGATGATGAACACGTAGTCGAGCCTTCTAATGCCTTTCAGGATTCCAAAGGAAAAATAAAAGGCAAGGCAGCTACTTTCAAACGCCCTAAATTCTTGAGACGGAAGTCCATGGTCGTGTCTTTTCTTATTCGCGGGATTAGAATTTCGGAGGCTCCTCCTTCGCAAGTGGAAAACCTTTTCGAAGGGCTCGTCGACATTCCCATTTCGGATTATGTGTCACTTCAACATGATGCTGGATTGGAGGAGCTTTAGCATGCTTTAGACTTAAGCGAGTCTCTTTCCACTAGTGTGGCCGACATTTTCGGTTGGTCGGGGGGTTGCACATACATACAAACTTCACGGCACCACACGATTCCTGACCATAAGTCGTTTACTTTGGGAGATCACTAACTCTGTTCTTCTTTTACTTCGCAGGTACAATGACTAGGCGAGATCCTATGCTTGGTAGCCTCCATTCAGCACGCCATTCATCGAGTTCATATTATGAGTCCCGTAAAAAGGAAGATGATAGAAACTGCAACCATGGTTATTCCAGTCAGGAATATTACGATAGAGATAGGAATAGGGATAGGGGCCTAGAGCAGAGCTACCTATCCTGATCGTGCTCTCCATCTCCTCAAATCCCTACACAACCTTCCTCTTATGCTACACATCCTTCGGAGCCTCCACGTCACAAACCGCCTTCCATGCTCAGAGGCCCGATTCTCACTACCGCAGACATAAGACCGAAATTCCTGTTGCCATTGAATAGGCTATTACTGAGCCCTCCAGGGAAGGGGATATCAAAATTGCACAGCTAAAAAGGGATTTTTCGAACATCTACTTTGATGGCTACATTTTTCCTCCGCACTTAAAGAGAATCCCAGCGGAAGCGGAGAATACGATGCACGATTATATTCATGACTTCTATGCTCGGTATAAAGAATGGTCGAAAGCCGCAAAGAGAGCGTCGAAGCTGGCATTTGAGCGGGCGGCCACCATAGAGAATTAGAGAATGAGCTTGCTCAGAAGGATCGTATTATCCAAGTGCTTAACACTAAAGCTGAATCCTCCTGAAAGTCTGAAATATAGGCCACTCAAAAGGCCGACGAGGCTAACTAGGCCATGGAGAGGATGAGGCAGAAACAATGTGCCTTGGTGGAAGAGATAGGCCATCGGAACACCACCGTTACCATCGAACGGGATGCGGCCCTCGAAGAACTTAACGAGCTTAAGGCCATTCTTGAAATCATTAAAGAAAGGGATGATGTCAATACCGTGGCATAGGAGGCGTGTGAGCAAGCGGTAGTGCTCCGGGGTGAACGAGATGCGGCAGCGGCTAAAGTCCGTGTGGTGGAGACCGAGGTCAAGGAGAGGATTCGTGCAGCGGAGTCTAGGCTAGAGGCTGATATCGAAGATCTCCTCATCACTTATAACACTAATGTGCTGAAACATAGGAACCTAGCCTGGTTCGAAAATTATCTAATAGATATTCACAACGCTTGGGGCCGATTGGTTGAGGAGGAGAAGGCGGGGCATCCAGGTGAATCAATCGATGAGTTTGAGCTTGAGAATCGTATGCTGAATGAAGATGAAAGAAAGATTCTTCATGTGTCAATGATTTCACATGAAAAGGAGAAGCTCGGCACCCAACACTCGAAGGTTGGAGAAGGTTCAGGTGTCGAGCATCGTGATACAAGTCTTGAGATTCCTATGCCAACCCAACCTGAACCTGTACCAGCGGTTGAACCCCAATCCATCCCTGCTTATAATCCAGAACAACCGTAGTTATCTCCGGCTAGATAGCACGCTTCTGAAGCCGTTCACGTCCACGAGCCTGACTGAGGAAGGTACTCTAAACATTTCTCATGTGTGTTCAAAATAAGGAGCTCGATTTGAAGCGTTTACTAATAGTCTTTCTTTTTCTCTGTCCAATGACTGGAGTTACATTGACTGCGCCTCCTAAAACTCAAGAATCGCATCAACCGCAGAAGGCTATCATTACTGAGGTGACCACCACAACAACGACTACACTGATTGATGGAACACAGGGGTGCCCACTCTCTTTTGACGAGCAGATGATGTAGGAACTCCTCAGTCGCCACAGTGACCCTTTTGCGGACCTACCATTTGTTGTGGGTAGAATCACACCTGCTACTGGCTCTTCAATGCCGAGTACTGATGTTCCCAGCGAGGCTCAAGCAACTCATGAGGAAGAAATATTGGCCGAAATCAATGCCGAAATGGAGGCAACGGCTCGTCGCGGTAGTTCTGGAGGTGGAATGGCGGCGCCTGGTGGTACAATTATTGATACCAGCATGCCTATCCCGCCTCCTGTAGTAGATCTGACCCTTCTGACTATGCCTACAAGAAGCATCCCCGTACACTTGAGTTTGGAGGAGGACGTTGAGATCATGCCCCGCCTAGATATCGGCCGCCGAAAGGAAAGAGCTCAAAGAGAAAACTAAGCAGCAGCTCGGGTAGGCCTTCACCGAAGAAGAAGCCGAGGAATCAGAAAGAGTAGATAGGCCTCTTTGTAATATTTTTGAGTAGATATGAATTTGCTTTTAGCTTTTGTAGGCCGTGTATAGATGCGGGTTCAGCCCCTGCTAGTAGGAATTTTGGAAATAACTTTCACATGAATTTCTTCCATAGATAGTTGAAATGAAACTCTTTTTTGGCTTCAACTTTGTTATTGTTTTTATGCTTAAGTGTTCCAGTATTAGAATTCTAGTTCAGTGCACTTGCAAAGTTCCAACTTTTGAGTCGAGTTTATTTTTTACTTGTCAAATCCGAAAATCACATAAACAAGTCATGACCAAGGATCAAGTTGAACTTTGATGTTGACTGCTTCAGTTAATGGTTGACACTTAAGTTCTACCCCTAGTTTTGGGGATGAGTTGTAAAGATTGGCCAACGATTGCATTTCACCTTTATTTCTTCAAGCTTAACATCGTTGAATCGATACTAAAACAAGTGAGAGTCGAGTGATCGAATCACACTCGCTCACTTACCAATTATGGTGTCCACACTCCGGGGACCTGCATTTGTATGTTGGCAGTCGATCATGCCTATTTAAGTTTTAAGTATGTGTCCATGCTCCGGGGACTTTAGTTAGTTTACGAGTGGTCTTCCACACCCGAGTTATGTTTATACTCTGACCACACTCTGGGGACTCAGGGTTATTCGCGGTCGATAATCTGGTTCACACTCTAGGAATCCTGATATGGCCGACATTTGTACTCCAGCCTACGCTCTGGGAAATTGAAGTTGATTAATGTCTATACTCCAACTCGAACTCTGGGAATTTAGAGTCGATGATTATACTCCGACTCGCACACTAGGAGCTCGGAGTTGATGTTTATACTCCGACTCGCACTATGGGAATTCGGAGTTGATGTTTATACTCCAATTCGCACTCTACGAATTTAGAGTTGATGTTTATACTCCGAATCGCACTTTGGGAATTCGAATTTGATGTTTATACTCCAATATGCACTCTGGGAATTTGGAATCGACCGACAGATGGTCAGTCACATCTGTTTAGGCTTTCAATATTTCGTTCACACTTCGGGAACAATGGATTTATCAGGATCGTAGATGATCGATTTACATCCGTCCCGAGTTAACAAGTGAAGTTGTTAGATGGACGGGTCCATCTTCCTCGAACTTTGGTTAGGATACGGTCGAAGTCGTTAGGTGGACGGGTCCACCCTCTTCGAAATTGCACTTATAAGTTTGTACTCCGGCTCGCACTCTGGGTGACTGGAGTCAGCTAAACGATTGTCATGTGTCAATCCTTCTTTGGCTTCAGTGTGATGGCTTGCCCCCGAGCTCGGGTTTCACTTAGTGAGTGGTCGGTCATATCATAGTCACTCCCTATTAGAATAAATTCCACTATATGATGGAACTTAGCTCTTCGTGCATCATGATGGTTGCATGTCACATTCAGTAAATAACAGCTCTGGCTCGAAGAGATGGTATTTTATTGCTGAAATGAGAAATACGGCAAAGTGAGTTTCCTTATTACAAATTAAAATTTCAAATTGCAGAAACAAATTGCAGACGAAAAATAGACTAAAATAAGTAAAGCCTGTCATGTGTAGTAGCGATGGAGACTCTCACTGTTCCAGGATCTTGGCATAATAAGAACGTCAACGGTCGATAACTTGAATGTGCCATCTTCGAGCTTTCTTTCAATCACATACAGTCCTTCCCACATAGGTTTCATGTGCGAAGGAATCAGATAGATTCTCTTGAGGATGAGATCGCCAAGTTCAAAGGGTCGGGGTTGGACCTTGGCATTGTATGATCAGGCGACTCGACTTCGGTTTTTTTTCTACCCTCAAATCAGCCTCTTCACGCTTCTCATCCAACAAATCCAAGGATTCATCGAGTAGTATGGCATTTGTCTTTGGATCATAATAAGTCACATGTTGAGAAGGTACTTCCATCTCAACTGGAATAATGGCTTCTGAACCATAGGATAGAGAGAATGGAGTATGTCTGGTCGTGGACTTGTGGGTTGTCTGGTAAGCCTATAAATCCATAGGAAGTTCATCAACCCACTTGCCCTCGACCTTTTCCAATCGTTTCTTCAGGATAGTCTTGATAACCTTACTAACAGCTTCAACCTGGCCATTCGCTTGAGGGTGTGCAACTGTAGAGAATTTCTTTTGAATGTGAAATCGTTGGCGGAAATCCTTGAATTCACCGTTGTCGAACTGGGTTACTTTATCAGTCATGATGGTATGTGGGAGACCAAATTGGTAGATAATGTTGCGGATTGCAAAGTTGATCACTTTCTTTGTCATAATGGTAGAAGAGGTTCAGCTTCAGCCCATTTGGTAAAGTAATCAACTGTGACGATGGCATACTTCGCACCACCTTTGGCCATAGGTAGAGGGCCAATGATATCGATGCCCCATACTGCAAACGACCATGGACTGACCATTTGCGTTATCTCGGTAGGTGGAGCTCTAGGAATTCGAGCATGTTTTTGACATTTATCACATTTTCTGGCATAATCTGCTGCATCGCGGTTTACAGTCGGCCAATAATATCCGTATCGGAGTACTTTCTTAGAGAGTGATCGCCACCAGGTGTGATCGCCACATTCTCCTTTATGAACTTCATGCAACACTCGCTTAACTTCATCGTGGGCAATACATCGGAATAGAGGAACGGAGAACCCCCTTCTATACATGACTCCATTCTGAATAGTGAATTCTGCAGCTTTATGAAGAATCTGTCTCTTCTCACTCCTACGCTCAGGCAGCGTCCCATGCTCGAGGTAATTTCGAAACGAAGAAATCCACGACTCCTTATCGGGCGTGATTTCAAATATCCAGTCTGTCTCCATCTAATCAATGCTTGGGAAGATAACGTATCTACAGGAAAAAGTCTCATTTGTTGTGCTTCGCCCATACTTGCTAACTCTGCCAATAAATGGCTTTTTGATTGCGATCATGGGTATGTAGAAGATGGCATAATAATCAAACTGATTAAGTATCTCCTAGACTCGAGATAGATAAGCAGCCAGTCTTCGATCCTTTGCCTGATATACACCTAAAATCTGATATACAACAAGTGGTGAATCACGATAAATTTCCATAGCAATAATTCTCAAATCTCGAGCGAGTTTCAATCCACCAAGCAAGGATTCATATTCTGCTTCATTATTGGCCATATGAAAATCAAACTTTAGAGCAAAACATATGGACCGTCCTTCGGGGATTTCAAGTACTATTCCAGCGCCCGAGCACCGGTCGTTCGATGCACCATTAGTATGCAGTTTCCAGATATACTTGGAAGATTTTTTGGTTTCAGGAAAGTCCTCTAGGATGGGGAATTCGGTTATGAAATCTACTAGGACTTTTCCTTGTATAGCTCGTCTCGGAGTGTAAGTGATATCAAACTGGCTCGGTTCGATATTCCATTTGAGTAACCAAACAGACGTCACAGACCGTGTAAGGACCTGTTGTAATGGCTGATTGGTGTAAACAGTGATAGGATGAGCTTGGAAATACGGACGGAGCTTCCTTGATGCAATAACGAGACAATAAGCCAACTTTTATAGCTTCGAATAATTCCTCTCAGCTCCAATTAGTCATTTAGTGATATAGTACACTGGTTTCTGCACTCGGTCTTCCTCTCGAATTAGAGCAACACTGATTGCATTTTCTGATACCGCTAAGTAAAGGTACAATTGCTCGTGATCGATAGGCTTCGACAAAGTAGGCGATGTGGAGAGATGCTGAATTAGTGCTCGAAATGCGCCCTCACATTCCGTGGTCCATTCAAAATTCCGTTTCCCTTTACGAATCAAATTAAAGAAAGGAATACATTTATCGGTGGACTTTGAAATGAACCTGCTCAATGCTGCTACCATCCCTGTTGAGGCTCTAGACTTGCTTTATGGTTCTAGGAGTCTCAAGATTTCTGATTGCCTAGATCTTTTCGGGATTTGCTTCGATTCCTCGAGCACTGACGATAAACCCAAGGAATTTTTCAGATGCGACCCCAAAGTGACATTTTAGTGGATTGAGCTTCATTCTATATTCTTGAAGGATGCTTAATATTGATTCTAAGTCTTTAATATGATCAGTGGAGAACCGTGATTTCACTAGCATGTCATTTACATATACTTCCATGGTCTTTCCAATCTGGTTAGCGAACTTTCGATTGACTAATCATTGGTATGTTGACCCAGCATTCTTGAGTCCAAAAGGCGCGACTTTGTAGCAGTAGAGTCCTAGATCGGTCATGAAGCTGGTATATTCTTGGTCAGGTAAGTGCATGGGTATTTGGTTGTAACTGGAATAAGCATCCATAAAAGATAATAACTCGTGCCCAGCCGTTCAATCTACAAGCTGATCAATTCGGGGTAGTGGAAAACTATCTTTCAGGCAAGCTTTGTTTAGGTCTAAGTAATCAACATACGTTCTTCATTTTCCATTTGGTCAGACAAGTATGGGATTGGGTACCCACTCCGGGTATAAGGCATCTTAGATAAACCCATTCGATTTCAACTTGTCGACCTCTTCTTTGAGTGGTAGATCTCTCTGGATCCATACCACGCCTTTCCTGTTTGACCGGGATATATCGTGCGTCAATATTCAAAGTGTGGCTCACGATGTCTGACGAGATCCCACACACATTAGAGTGCGTCCAAGCAAATACGTCGAGGTTCGCCCGGAGAAATTCAACCAATTCCTTCTGTGTCTGTTGGCTTAACTGGGACCCAATCTTTATCATCTTTGAATCGTCATCATCATCGATGGGACATCGATTGTCAGTTCAGTCGGAGGAGCTTGACTATCTTTAGTTTCATCTTCACTTTCAGTATCTCTCAGGTCAAGATCCCTCTGGAATTGGTTAGGGTAGCCGAGCCTGGGTCCAGGCATCAACAGTTAATTGTCAACAAAACAGACGCAGAAAGATTCCTCTATGCCCTTCCCTTTCTCCTTTCGATGCGCCCCACGCAGGCAACATAGCAGGCTCATCCAGCAGCCTAATCTCCCTGAACGACTCCGATCCCATGATCGGTTGGGAATTTCAGAGTCAAGTACCATGGGGCAATGGCTGCCCCTAAATTCAGAAAGGTCTGGTCGGCCTAAGAAATCATTGTAAGGGGAGTCTATGTCCAACACAACAAACTGCAGTATCCAGACTCTTCGGCGTTCTCCAACTCCCAATTCCATTGGTAATTCCACCACTCCAGTAAGTATAGTAGTACTCTCATTGAAGCCATGAGTGCGAGATTGACAAGGCTTCAAGTCTTTAGCTTCCATTTTCACTTGATCGTATGCCCGTTTAAACAAGATATTCACAGAGCTTCCACTGTCAACCAAGATCCTCTTCATCCAAGCAGGACCTAACTGAGCTGATATGATCGGTGGATTGATAATAGGGCTTCGACCTTATCAGCATCTCTATTTTGGAACATGATGCCATCGGTCATCGTCTTCTATTGCTTGGCCGGAGCCCCATCATCACAACTACTACAACATTCGAAGTCTGCATGCCTAATAGAGCTGGCACACGACTCCATTTCCCTCTAGCTTCGGTCTGCTGGATGAGGACCACCACTTATTGTATTTATCACCAACCTCCCACTAGTACGAGCGGGTTCCCCCTGTCTTACCTAGATGGGTATATTATTCTAATTCGATGCGTCCGCATCTCTAGACTGTGGTGCCCGCACAAACTGTTCCAACTTACTTTCTCTAATCAGCTTCTCAATGGGATCTTGCAAATGGCGACACTCATTTGTATTGTGGCCATAACTCTCGTGAAACCTAAAAAAAATTCCTGTTTGGATCTGCCTCTCCGATAATGGCTTTGGAGCAGGCTTCTTGTACCGGATAGTGTTGCAGTTTTATAGATATACATTCTCCAGCGTAGTATTTAGAGGAGTGTAATTATCAAACATAGGAGCTCTGCGCCATGGACCACGGTTTTGACCTTGTTTTTTTGTTTTGATTTCCGTTATCCCTCTGCTAATTTTTCTTCTTTTGAATGTTTAATTGAACTTTTCCGGAACACTCCCCAGCTGCTTGACTACAACATTACATTGAATTCCTTCACCACTAGGCCCCACGTCATCCTTCTTCCTAGACTGTTTCGCACCCTCCCTTCTCAATATTTGGACTGCTTGGGAATAGAAACTGTGCAGTGATGCGGGTGGCTTGCCAGCCAACCAATTTCCAAACTCGGAATCAGGATCAATCCCCTTATCAATGCCATCGAGGTAGAATTGTCATTGGGATTGCTTATCTCTTCACATGCAACATGAAATATCTCTAAATAGAGTCTGAGTGTCTCTCCAGGAGCTTGAGTGACACTAGACAAAGTATTAACATCCTTTGGCCTTGCGACATGCATCCGAAACTACTCAAAGAACTTGGTTGCCAGTTGATAAAACAAGAAATAGATCGGGGTGGCAAACGAGTGAACCACGTAGTAGTTATGCCTCCAGAGAGATCAGGAAGCTTCGACATTTAACTGTATCATCATCCCGTGCAGCATTCATCAACCACTCATGCTTCAGAATATGTTGGTTTGGATCAGAACTTCCTTCATAGACTGGTAAAGCTGGCATTCTAAATTGCTGAGGTGGTTCAACATATAGTATGTCATCAATGGAAGGGGTATGACTCGGGAGATTCCTCGGTCGTCATTAGTGAGACTCTGACTCTCACAGATCATCTAAGGAATCATATTTGGTATATCTGGCATTTGGACATTCTATGCACGTTGAGCCAAGCTATGGTCGGGTACCACAATGCGAGCCTAGAATAGACAACAGTCCATGTCTCGCCTTCCTGGTTCCAAGTCTTCGGGGATGTAGCGTTCAGGAGTACGTCCATGCTGACGATGGTTCAGATCTTACTGATTCCGGCATTAACCCCTGGTTCAACAGCGGTGGTGGCAGCGCGGTTGTCTGTGGTATAGTGAGGAACAGTACTTCCCTGGAAGGAGGGTCCTATCTGGTAGCCGATTGATGGGTCAACTCTTGGTTGTACAACGTTCAAAGTAGGTTGATGCCCCGTGGCTTGGGTGTAGCTTACGTCCAATCATGGGCATGTAGATCTATGATGGTAGTAGGATGAGGCTGAACTTTCGGTGGATGTGTAGAAGACCTGATCCCTTCTGGATCTCCAACGCCGTTGGCAATTTAGCTGATTAGTCAACTCTGTGTTGGCACACAGTTGTTCGGTAATTTGCTGACGACTCTGAGTCAGCTCTTGAATAAGCATTTGAAACTCTTGTCGGTGACAGGACCTCTCGAATCTGACGGTCCGGCAGCATTCTGGTTGGATGAAGGCAATTGTACGGGATTCTGTCTGTCCCATCCTTCCTGATCTGCAGTTGTGGAGGCAGTCCTTGTGCTAACCATAGCGGATGACGAAGTCCTTTACTAGATTTGATGCAAATCTGAACAGGTTGGAAGGATTCTGAACTTGAGATCTGGATCTTCTTCTTAGATTTGTGCAATCCAGTATTGACAGTAGATCCAAAGAGCAGGAGATAAACTGTGTTGTTCTCAATGAAAGCACCAAAGTGTTTGTACCAAAATTGGGTACAACACTCTTCAGGAGTATTTGAAGAGATAAAAATGAAGAATAGAAATGTAAAAAGAGGATTATCTAACAAACACTTCAAAAAAATATGAAAACATGTAGAAACTCAACGATTTAGAGTGGTTCAGCGTATGGCCTACGTCCACTATGAAGTTGATGACTTTATTGATATTCAATTGCTGATTGCAACTGATTAAAGTGGATTATAGTGGTAAAATTCGAGTACAACAACAGCCTTGGAGTATGAAAATGGTTTTGGCAGAGTCTGGACGTCAAAGAGCCAAAAGATCCTTTTTCTGTAGGCTCTAGGGTGCTATTTATAAGCGTAGGATGCAAATATCTCGCTCGGATCTCGGAGACCTCTTCTGGCACGTGGGTGGGCCTACGCGATCGATCCCAGGCAATTTCGACTCGATCCGTGACCGATACAAACAAATTTCATATCGATCAAGATTTGACCAACCGAGTCGAAACTTGGCATGAGCATTCTTTAGGTCGTACGCAATCTCCTGTGAAAATTCCACAGCATTTGGACTTGTGGTTTGCAAGTTATGATCGATGCAAATTTGTGTTTTCTCAATGCTGTCGAATTCGAATCCATCTGTTCGTGTCGATTGCTTCGAATCGATACTGAACACGTGCTCGCGAGTTGACGTGGAGCTTGATTTTTGGATCACTCCACTTTCGATGCCGAGTTGACTGCTTCCTTATTCGCATCCAATATCGATGCCTTATTCGTATCAATCAATTTCGGTCTTGTTCGTATCGATCAACTTCGGCCTCGTTCGCATCGGCGTTAGCTATTCCATTGGCATCGGTCGTACTTGGTCCTGTTCGTATCGATTGATTGCTCGATTATATTCGTGCAACATCAAGTGCTTGGTTCTGTTCGTTTCGATGGGAAATGGCTATTTCGTATCGATCTGTAGTGGATCGATATGGAATACCCATGTTTCACCGATACGAACTAAGCTTTTGTATCACAGTCGATGAATATGAAATAGGCAATAGCCGATTGGTTGGAAGTGAGCTTCTGATGGATACGAAGAAGGCTTTCTGTGATGGATACGAACGAAAAAGTTGTCGATTGAAACAAAGCGGAGTCGTTTGCTGATGGATTCGAATAGATAGATGCGAACAAAGTCTCTTCCTCTGATGGATATGAAGTAGTGTATTTCGATGGATATGAATAGACATTCGTCAATGGATTCAAACATGTCGAACATTTGATGGATACGAACAGATGGTTGCAAAGTGATGGACATGGTTATGTTGATTTTCTTGATTTGTATCGATCATATCTTGAGCATACGAACTCGGATTGACCTGAAATTTGGGATGCTGGATTTTATAGCCTTGCCTATCATGTCTTGCCAATTGTAGCATGATCCAAACTCGAAAAAAAATTATCGACATCCATAGTGAACCTGTGCATACTCGATATTCAGGATGAGCGATCCTTGGTTTTCAGTCAATTCCTTAATATCTCGACCTTGCCAAAAGGCGGGATAACACATATATCAAATCATATTTAGAAATTTTAAATCAAAATTTGTTTATCAAACCAAATGCGTGGCAAAGTTATTAAATGACCTCCCCCACTTTAAGACTCGAAAATGAATGTCGATGATGTGGCCGCATCACCGAAATTATTTTTCAATGATAGAAGAGAGGGGTACAGAACTTACTTCCTTTTTAAAATTCTTTTAGAAACATTTCTTTCAATCTTATTGAAAATATTTTTATTCTAAAATACTTCCAAATAATACTATTATTATTTTTCTAGAATCTTTGGAAACCAAATGCAAACACCGGATTTAAAGTTCTCAAATTTCCAATTTATATTCCTTTTATTTGCAAATCATAATTTATAAACCATATGTATAAAATTACATTTTCTAAAACAAACATATCACATACAACTATATCCACTTATGAAAAATTATTCTATTACATACAAAATATAATACTAGGTAAAATTATATCATTTACCTAATTAAAACAATGTTGTGTTAGTTTGCCCTATTCAAGTGTTTAGAAATCCCTATCGATGTCATAGCATCCTATGTACCGACCAGAATTCATAAATACTCAACAGAACAAATTAACACAATACAAAACAATTTTATAGCACTAACAAATACACTCTCTCGTATATATACACTCAGACTCTTTCAAGGTATTGTTAACTCTATCTCCAATAAGTTAACCGCCAAATCAGGCTAAGGTATCTCTAAAACAAAGTTGTGATACCAACTGTGATGAGCCACCTTTTGGAGGTTTAAATCGACAATAAACCACACTTATCTAACTCAAACCATTAAAATGGGAAGATTGTCAATAGGGTAAAAAAAAATAAGAGAAGAGAAGGAAAAACAAAACATAGAATCTCACAGCGAAATTGACAAAATATAATAATCAAATAAACAATTTATGAGGCTATTTTACAATACAAAATTGATTACACATTTTTTACAACAAAATCAGAGTACAATCAAAAAATATACCAAAATGATGCATCAGAATAATACTAATAATAAAACTCCGTCTTCGTCCTCCATAGATAATGTCTTCAACGCTGAAAAGCCCAAGCTGACCCGAGCATATGAAAAGACAAAACACTCGAGTCAGAACTAAAAAAAATTATGTAAGTTAAACCAATAACAAGTAAATATGAGTGAGATAGCTTCAGAGATGTTTACAAGATTTTACATCTTCTTTCCAGTGACTAATGTGCGTGGATGTAGGTTAAGAGATGTTACGAGGTTTTACGTCTCCTAAGGATCCGTTAAACTATCTATATGTAGTAAAATATGCTATATATGCAGTGTCTATCAGTAATGTAAAGTATTAAAATAGCGTTAAGGCTTTACATTGATCCCCTTTAACACATTTTCATGCAAGTAGTGTATGCGGATCCTATAACACAACCAGTAACGTCAGTAGCCAGTGACTCCCCTATAAGTACCATACTAAAACAAAATCGTTGTGTTCGCGAACAAGAATAAAGAGTATGACAAGGTACATGAGGAAATACCTAAGGTAGGATACTAACAGTTCGCGTTGCAGGCCTGGTGGTAAGCACCGATCAAACCAATATCAACATGGTAATACGAAGAGGTGTGTCCGCTAGGGGTAGCAAGCCCACATGGCCCTGACATCGTTCTATTTTAGTCATTTCAAATTGGCACAAGTGCCAAGGTCATCCATCATCATTCTTCTTCTTCAAATCCAGTAAACGCCTAAGATCCAACCACTTCGTTCTAGATCATCCACCATGTACACAGTTGTTAAAGTGGTTCCAATATTGACAGAGAGTATGCCAATAAGAGGACCCAGTCTCTTTAACAACCAAATGTCATTTTTCATACCGGTTGGTTTTTTACATTCCAAAATCGATTCATATTTAATATCAAAATACTATATTCACTTCAAAATATCAAAATCATCATATTTACTTAAAATATGTCATTTTCATTTGAAAATATCGTTTCAAATTCCAACTTAGGTTATAACCTCATTTATTCACATTCGCATTTAAATCAACGATTTAAATATAAACATTCCAACTTTGCACAGTTTGAAAATTTAGAAAATAGTTTGAATAGTTATAAATAGTTTAAAACATTTTAAATAGTTTAGAGGTTTGAAACAATTTATATAAAATGGTTTGAGTATTGAAAATGGTTTATATAGTAAAATAGTTTGGAAAATCTAAACAATTTGAATAATAAAAAGGATAGATTTAATAAAGTTTATATTAAAATAATTTCTTTTCAAAATATTATCAAATTAAACTGTTTTTTTCCATTTCGACAAATCTAGGCCATGTCCAAATTTCAAATCAACAAGACTCAATTTCCAATCTTTCAATTCAATCGACTCAATTTCAATTCAGCTTCAAATCAACTTGATTTCAATTTCACTTCAAAATAACTTTGATTTCTAAACATTCATTTTTAACTTCAAATTTGATTCAACAATCCAATTCAATGATTTAAATTTCAATTCAATTCTTGCTTTAAACCATTTCAATTTATATCAATTTCATGTCCAATTTTAATTTACTGAATTAAACCTCATTATTCAATTTTAAGGTCCGGATCCTAAAATAATTCAATTTCCAAAATCAAAGTCATACCTTGATTATAACTTCACATTTCCAGTTTAATTCTTTAAAACAATTTCTTTTAGCTAGTTTCAGTTTCAACGTTTCAAAGCTTTAATTAGAAAATAATTCAATTTATATAAATCCAAAATTTATTTCTTTTAAGCAATATTATTTAATTAAAATCCAAATTCAAGATTTTTAAAACCATTTAATTTAACCAATCCGATGTCCGTATATAATTTTCTACCCTATGGCCAAGTGAATAGTTATTTCAATTTTAATTACAAGGATGAATATATATCATTTCAATTCAAATCAAAGTGTCATAGGTATATATCATTTCAACTTATTTCTTAACTTATTTGAAATATTTAAATAGCAGTTATATGCTTTCAATTAATATACAGGGTGATAACAGAGATATATATATATAAATAAATAGACATCCAATCATCCAAAATGTCAACAAATAGACATCCATCACAATCAACATCCAAGTCAGCTGATAAATCACAACAATTTACTGGTTATCAATATCACGTATTTAACAAGCAATTAAATCAAATATTACTTTTACTGTCAATTTAATCCAATATAAAATTCAAACTAAATTTAAATGACAATTAAAATTACCAAACAACAATCAATATAATTCTTATCACGCTATAAATTCAATTTAACTAACATAAGAAGATTTAGTATTGCGTGAGTGGGTTAAATAACTCGCCTTTGATTTATAGTCGATTAAAAATCCAATAAAAGCCCAAAATTTGAAAAGTCTCAAAATTCAACGAAACCAGTTACTTATTGTCCGAAATTTTGATACGATCCCAAAAGAAGAAACCGTGTCCAAATCCTACTTCGTATGCAAAGTTATGCTAGTTAGAAGTTGAAAATATAAATTAAAATTAAATGAAAGAGGGGCAAAAATGTAAAAATCTTTACCTCCTTCAACACTAGAACAAACACCGAACCCAACCACGCTATAGTGCCACCACCTTCTCGTTGGTGCCACGCCGCCTACGACCTACCTTCCACCGATCAGACCTCACCGCCATCACCACCTCAACAAGCCGCGCCAGATACGGCCTCGAGATCGCCTCTGGTTGCCTCACAAGGCTCAGCGCTGCCATTACTCAAAGCCAATTTCTGGCAAATTCAAGCACTTTGGAGACGATCGGTGACCATGGATCACGACTGCTCTTCCACTTCTACAAGCATGTACCTTCCGATCGTAGTATAGTCGACGATCCACCGTCGAATCGACAACGCAGAACGAATGACCATGACTATTTCACTGATTTCTGGACAAACTAAAACTCGTTTGTAAAATTGAACTGCGATGCAAATTATGTTTGTCGAGAGCTTCGCGATGATATATTATGTGACATGATTTGAGCAGTTTGAATTTTCGATTCGATTTGGACTCAGTGATTAGGGTTTTGAGATGTCTTCCATTGAGAAGGAACAGATGAGATAGAAATTGTACGTATAGACAATAGAATAAAAGACTGCTATGGTTTATAACAGTTTATATATAGGTAGAGATAGATAAGAATGGATGGAGCAGATCAAGCGAGATCAAGAGATAACAAAGGCCTGAAAAGCCCGTTTCGTCCCGTAACGTAAATAGGTCATCCCATATATCAAAACGTTTTCAATATTTTTAAACTCAATGAAACTAGTTTCGAACCCTAATTCCATCGTATATAGAAGTAAGGTTTTAAAATCAAATTATATTAATTAAATTCCATTAATTGATTCTATACGATTCGAGCTCGCACAGTCGAATGGTAAGTCTGATCGCTATGAAACTTGAAATCCTATAATAATTCATAATTACAGACCCAATGAAACTGGTTTCGTCGAAATCTAAGACGGTGCCCAAAAAGACAAATTTTACACGTTAATTAAAGTAATCTATTTTATAAAATCAATTTAATCACTTCTAAATTCTAAATTAAAAGTTTTCTATCATCATTTTGATTAAAGTGAAATTAATAATCTTTTAAAAAATAAATTTTCCATGTTAATTTCAAGATTTAAATATTAAATTATTTTCAACATTAAATTACAACAGAAATAAAATCTTAATCCATTATAATTTAAATTTCAACAATTTGTTTTTCTTAGCGCCAAAATTGGTCACTGCCACCCAAATGTTAATGAAAGCACCAACTAACAGCCACAGATAACGGATAGAATGTATGTAGAGAATAATAAAATTAAAAACAGTCAAAATTAAAATGAAAGCAGTAGAGAACAACAGATTTTATAGTGGTTCGGCTAACTATGGCATACGTCCACTCCAGAAGTTTACTTTTTAATGATGTAGGAATCAGTTACAGTTACAAGATGGCAGAGTAACGTTAACCATAAGAAATAGACAGTCAGAGAGCCAGAAGAAGAAGATCCTTTATCTGAACGCCCATACGCTGTATTTATAGACAAATCCTGAGTTGTCAAGCTTTCTGAATGGTATAGGCCCATCAAGGCCTTCCACCGAGCCACATACCTCTACCATGCCGAGCCACACCGGTCTCACCGTAATGCCGAGCCACCGACATCTACCATGCCGAGCCACACCGGTCTCACCGCAATGCCGAGTCACACTGGCATCACCATAATGCCGAGCCACACCATCACCACTATGCCGAGCCGTCCCACTAATGTCGAGCGAGGTGCGATGCTGAGCGAGGTACGATGCCGGTCGAGGTACGATGCTGAGCGGCTTCTGCCGAACCACTGCCGATTTCACCCTAGAGGGGGGTCAATAGTGTGATGCTATCAATTATAAAAATTTATCGTGGAAGTTTGTATAAAATTATTTCAATGCATATATATTAGAATAATAACATCACAGATAATAGTAGAATAATAAATGCAAAAATAGAACGACCCATAATTTACCTAGCTTCGGCAAAACCCTGCCTACTTGCTGCCCCCAAGGTTTCTACTAGAAACTAAGTAGTCAGCCGCTTACACACTTAAACTCGCGACACCCGCTATCGACTAGCCTTAAATCTATGCTCAAAACCCTACCATAACTCAGCCACTGAGTTGCGAATTCTCAAACTATACCACGTAATTTGTCCCCTGGTCACACGATTAGAAATTACACAAATTAAAAAGGAAAAATACAACTTAAACACAATTTAAAAGACAAAACAAAACCCTAATTAAAAATTATAAGCCTTACATGATTATAAACCCAAACAAATACAAAGGCCGGCCCAAAATATTCTTCCTCTTTTTCTTTTATCTCTATGTTGGCCCGTTCCTTTGTGTTTGTGATAATGGCGGCGCTTTTTGCTCGTTTGTTCATTCCTCTGAAATTAGGGCTTCATGGAATTGGTGAAGCTGGCTGTTTGTTTGTAGATTTACAATGTTATTCCTCTGATTTGCTTCGGCAATCGACTTTTCCTTGATTCGAACATGGCTTCACCTCCTTGATCGAGTTCGGTGATTTAGTATGTGATTTTTGCTTTTCTGTTTTTCTTGTTAGCTTACTTGAACTCGATGATTCGAGTTATTGATTTAATTTTTCTCCGTTTCTACTTGAACTCGAATGCATTTGTTTGCCGATGATGTTCATTGCTTATATAGGGTTCGAACCCCTGTATTTTCGTTTGTATATAATCATTTGAATTCGTCTATTGATTTATCTCGGCCACTTGATTTTGCTTGAATGATTATGATGATTTCTGACTTCTTCAATTTGAATATTTTTGCCTTGGTCATCACGATTTTGTGAATTTGCTGATTTCTTGATTTCCAAGTCTTTGACTTCGGCCTTCGTGGTTGAACTTGTTTCTGACTTGTTCCAATTTTTGTTTTTTTCTTCATCTAATTTTTCAACATCACCTGACTTCGTCTTGTACCTTATTTGCTTGTGTCCTTGATATTAGATGCATTGTGGTATTGTGCATTTCATCTTGTAACTGTGTCACAATGATGCATCAAGTTGTTGTGTTTGAAACTTGAACTCTGTTGGTTCATCATTGTTGTTGCTCTATTCACTACAGAAGATTTTGTTTCATCTTCATGCGTTGTTTGTTTACCACTTAGTCAAGCTTTTCTTGTGTGGTCAGTTCCACTTGTTGTTCTGGTTTGATGTACTTCATTGAGTTGCTTTGAGTCTGTGCATTTGTTTTCATTTGCTTCGAGACAGTTTCAGTTGCATTGTGTCGGGTTCGGTCTTGTACCACTTGAGTTTGCACTTTCATTTCTCTGACCTTTTGGCACACAGTCTTCATTTCTATTTGGTTTGTATCAAGTCAGTTGTGTTCCTGGATTTCTGTAGTTCACTATACTATGGTTCAATACACTTGTAGTCCGAGTACAGTTGTATATTAATCCATTAATAATAATGTCTGTTGCACTATGTAGTTGATAGCCTCGAGCCTGTTGATAATCTGTAGTGTTGTATTGGTCTAGTTCACCTTGAACTTCATGTAGAGGCTGCACTTAGTCTGACCACTGTTTCAATCTTGCACTGTCCATTGTTGCATTGTATGCACTTGCATAGTTTTTGGTTTACTGTTTATTTTTCTTGGCCATTCGCTTGTTTGCAACAGCAGTTTCATTGTGCATTTCTTGTTGCTTGCATTGGGTTGGTTCATGTTGAACTGTTCTGTACATTCAAGTTATCATCTTACTCTTCACTGGTCTAGTTGCACTTTGACATATAAGCTTGTCTTGGTTTGTCGAAACCACAGTGGCATTTGCATACGCATTCATCCTTTATAGTTGTTTTTCCACTGCCTGTTTCAGTTTGTATATGGTTTTGTACATTTGGATTTGTTCAAGGCTTTTTTTAGTGGTCTTGACCATTTTCATGAACTTGCACCTGTGTTGAATCCAGCTTGGAACTCGGTTTTAACGTTGTGCTGATATTGTGACATTATTTTTATTGCACTTGAGTTGAACCCGGCTTTTCATTTGGGTTTGACTTGTGCTCACATGTCCCTATAATTTTATCAAATGTATATATTGGTGTGCACGGCCTTGCGGCACGTACAGTTATACACTATGCATGTCACAAGCTGTTCGTGTATGATGAATTCAAATTTAAATGATGATGAACAACCCAAATAACTGAGGCAAAAATTATTTTCAAAATCCACATTTTATTTTATGCTGCAAAAATATTTCCTTTTCAATTTTACTGCGTCGGTATTTATTTTTTATAGATTGCTCAGATGCTGGATTCAATTTGGAATAAAGTTGACGATAAATACGAGTGAATGAGCGATATGTAGTGAGGTGTATTTGTAAATTAGAAATTGTGATGTAATCAAAATTGTATTGAATTTGTATATAAATTGCGAGAATACAAATTTGTACTATTCAAAATTGTAATAAATATTTGTTTGAATAAAATATCTGTTTGAATTTAAATACCACGTTATTTATTTTATTCTGCAAATATTTATTTAATTATGTGAAACATAAAATAGTACATTAACAAATACATTTAAATGAATATATATATTTATGTTTATTATCATCAAACAAAAATCATCTACTCGCATAATCAACAATCTCACCTTTTTGATGATAACAAACATATATTTAAGATTTTGAATTTCTTAAATGTATTTGATTATTCAATTTTCTCCCCCTATTTGAATGCTTCCTCTCTAGACAAAGATCCCGCTTCATATATGCATACAATTAAAAATATGCAAATGAGCCTAGATGCAAATAGAAAATATTTGACCTTTACTTGCTTTTATTTGACAAAATCTTAACTTTTCTCTTCCCCTTTTGTTATCAGCAAAAGAGTATTAGTATTAGAAAAATAGAGATAAAGTGATAAATATTAATATAACATTAAAACTCAATCGGATATAAATATTAAATTTCAAAAAAATCAAACAAAAATCATAAATACTCTATTAGGCGCATATTCCACTTTTAGAATGATGGGAATGATGTCATCATACAAAACCATACAGTTGTGTCTATTTGTGGTATATTTATATCGAGAATTTGAATATCTACTAACCATGCGTAACCGTTAGGACTTTTAAATGAGATTAGTAGTATTCCAATTTTATTTTATTTTAAAAATGAATTCAAGTATCTTCTAACCACGCATAACCGTGAGGACTTTTAAATGGGATTAGAATCAACTTGTTTATTTAATAAATCAATTTTGATATGCACTCCATACATGCTTAACCGTGAGGACTTTTAAATGAGCATGGAAACACATAATCAAAAATTCCAAGTAGTTCACGCATGCATAACCGTGAGGACTTTTAAATGAGAGTAAATACTTTGGATATTATTATTTTCTTTAATTATTATTATTTTTTATTTAAAAATATAATGAAAAACGAATGATTCCTGTTTAAATCACCACATATTGACGTACTATATATTGGATTATGATGAGTGATGGTCGATAGAAAATGTTAGAAATAGAAATGATCATGGAATTTTTACCAACAAAAAGTGTTTATAACCCTTGTTTAAATTTCTAAAGGAATTTACTAATTATACCGTCTCAAGTTATAATATATGATTAATATCAACACTCGTCACTTTTTCAATCACTATTTATCTTTTCGATAATTAGTAGGGAGTCAGATTAGTCAATATAGTCATTTAAAATCGTATTCAAAAATAATTTTCAAATTTTCTAAAGTTGACTAATCTGAAACAAGGTCAAAAATGATTTTCTAGAAGGGATTTCGTAAGATAAATGTCTTCTTTTTGAAAAAATTTTGAAATGAAAAATATGCAGATATTTTCTTTGAAAAACGATGTTGTTACTAAATGTCTCAACATAAATCACTCTCCACTAGTATTTTTTTCTATCAACAAGATTACCAGTGTAATCTGCATCTGAATTTTTCTTTCACTTGAGATTATCATTAATTGAATGTTATAGACCAGATTGTGAAATTTTCAACAATTTCTTGAAATCCTTTTTTCAACTTTTTAAATGAAATTCTTTTGGATTTTAATTGAAGCCTGCCAACAAATAAAATCGTGAATATTGTGTCAGCGGTAAATAATCAAATGTATTCTCATACGTCATCATTAATTATTAAAACATTATCAATAATCCACACAAATTGTTCAAAGATGATTGGTTAACAATTTTGAATAAGTTAGATTAATCATCAACATTCATTTCTTTATTACATAACTGGCTGAATTAATTCAAATTAGACATGGTGCAGATTATCACATTAATATATTGTTCAAGATGAATATACCATTACCTCTTTTACCTTTACGATATATATATATATATATATATATATATATATATATATTCGTTGTTGTCCATTGTGATTCTGTCACATTTGTACTAGGCTAAGGAACTTTGCTTTGCTGCCCGTTTTTATGCTTAGAAAAGCCAGAATCCAAGTAACACAGTTGTTGTTCCTTAGCCTACCACGACACCTACACGATGAAAGATTTTTGTGACCTATTTGTTTTTATAGGCCCATGGTTATTAGTGGCAAAATATTTTGGAAAATATGTTTGTGAAAACCTAAAACTATTTATATATGTTCCTTTCGGCACCCAAATTTGTTTAACTTTGAGTGATTTTATATTTGTAACTTTTGGAACCAAAATTGGTATAGTTTTCACGTGTTTGGGTCTATACCAACAATTATTTTGATTGTGTCCAAATTTTCTACAAATTGTGCACATTGAATTGACTTGATTAATTTCATTTCTAACATTTTTAGATTGATTATATCCAAGTCCTTGTCTAACTGTATTAACAGTTTATTTCCTTAATAATATATTCAACGATCTTTCACTTTTGGAAAATTTTCCTAAAGTCGTTGACAATTGTTGGACTTGTTTTTTGAGAGATTCATTTGCGTTCAATAATTATGTGCACTTTTTAATAGAATTTTCTTTTTGTGTATTTTCACTTTCTTTCAAAATCAGAATTTCATTTTCAAGCGATTTAATTTTGATTTCTGATTTTCTAATCTCTTCTTCGAATGTTGGACACTTATCATACTTAGGGATCCTACTTTGGTAGTTTTTAACTAATTAGTCAAGTTGTTTATTTAAATCTATCAAAGTATCTTTTTGTGATTCAAGTTTGGCATATTTCTCCCAAGTTGTTCAAAACAGCCATTTACCTCGTGGAAATATATAAGTAATTCTGAGTGAGTGAGCTTTGATACCTCGCTTGGCTCGTTATTGTCGTTATCAGTTATATTACCTGAAGGCACATATCTACTTTCTCACTCTCACTGCTAGTACTTTTATTATCTTCATCACTTGTATTCCATGTGGCTGCAAAATTTCTCCTTCTTGATCTCTTTTCTAAGTCGTATCAATTTTAAGGACAATTGGGATTGATGTGTCCGGGTTGGTTGCACTTATGACAGATGATTTCTTGTTGTTCTGGGTTATCTAGAACTTTGATTATTCTGCTTTTTAATTTTTGATTTAGAGCTGGATTTCCATATTTGCGGTTCCACTTTTTGAATCTCTTTATTACCATTTCCAGCTCTGTTGTTCCATCATCGTCGTCATTATCATAACTTTCAGTTGTTCCTTTGAGAGCTATTGATTTTTTTCGAGTATCTCCTCCTTCACGCTCTTCCTTGAATTTCATTTCTAGCTCATAAGTGCTAGGTTGAGTGAATATCTAGGCTTTGGAGTGATTTCTTTCTTGAGAGAGCGTACTTGTAATTTTTATATAGCACGCTACGAAAAGTGCAGCAAGGCTAAGTGGGTAGCACCCAAGTAGGACGAGATTTTCCCCTGTCTAGAGGTCCCTTTTTATTCTGCTGTATGGGCAGTTGTAAGCTCCAACTGCCGGGGTTGTCTTGTTCGGGACTATCCAGTAAGGGATGGTTCCGGCCTTGTGTTGCAGGGGATTTAGGGTGGATCCTCGGTACGTTGATCTAGGCCACGTACTGTGACGGGCGGTGCCCTAGTTGCCCCGCCATTGATGGAAACCCATTCTTCCTACGTGCTCTTACGGTTTTGATTGTGTTACCCACTTTTGTGGCTAGTAGCTGGAATTTAATGAATGTAACAATTTCGGCTATTTTCTATTTACTTGAAACCCTAGACCCTATTATAATATCACTAGATTTCCTATCAAATGGTTTGATTAGCATAAGGTAAAAACTTACAAATGTTTATGTGTGGAAAGTCTTACGTGATACCTTTTATTTTCAAAGGTTTCAAAGTTAAGCAACCTTAACATGTTACTCACACCAGACCCATGTATAGGATCGATTTCACCCTAGAGGGGGGGTGAATAGGGTGATAGTGTAAATTATTAAAAATTAATCGCGGAAGTTTATAAATTAATTTCAATTCAGATCACAGAATAGCAGCACAGATATCGCAGAATATAAATAACAGAATAAAACAGAACAACACAGAATTTACCCAGCTTCGGCAAAACCCTGCCTACGTGCTGCCCCCAAGGTTTCTACTAGAAATTAGATAGTCCCTCGCTTACACACGTAAACTCGCTATACACCGCTATTGACTAATCTAACTCTACGCTCAAAACCCTGCCACAACTCAATTACCGAGTTGCGAATTCTCAAGCTACACACCGTAGCTTGTCCCCTAGTCACACGACTAGAAAATTAAACGGTTTAAAGAGGAAAATACAAATTAAAAACAAATTAAAAACAAATTAAAATAAAATAGCCCTAATATAAACAAAACCCTTAATTCCTATTATTATTATTTAGCCGGCCCTATTATTCCTTTTATTTTAGCCCGGTCTTCTTCTAGCTTGTGAAAAATAAATGGCGGCCTCGTTTTTGTTTGTTCCTCTTAACCAAATTAGGGTTTTGTCTTTGCGTTCGCTCCTGTGAAATTGGCTATGTCTTTGGACTCGCGTTCGCTCCTGTGAGATATGCTAGTGCTTCGGCTTTTTGCAAATTAGGGCTTCGTTGATCGAACTCCGGTATGTAATTATGTGCTTTTTCTTTTCTGATTTATGCTTTCTGGAATTCGATACCGATGATGATAACTGGGTTTGGTATTTATATAGATTCGTCCCCCTTGAATTTCGTTCGTATATGTTGATTTGAATTTGTCTACTGAAATGCTCTGGCCGTATGATTTTGATCGAATGTTTTAGATTGTATTGACTTGTTCATAAAACTATATACTTCGATTGCTTGAATCCCACGGCATTGATTACAACTCCTTGGTCATCACGTTGTTGACTATAGCTTCTTGATTGCAACTGCTTCGGCCTTGACTTGTTCATAATCGTATATTTTTGGCTACGGCTACGATTTTGACTTGTTCAACATTGACTTCGGTCATGATTTGTTTTTGTGAATTTCTGATGACATTATTTGAACTTTGGCATTTTGACTTGACTGCATCTCTCGGCCGTTACTGTGTTCATCCCTGTGAGCTTCGTCTCTGGCCATCTTTACTGCTCATGTAGTTGCACTGCTTTATGTTGTTACTGATATTGTGTTGCACTTGTGAACTTTTGCTCTGGCCATCTTTGTTTAAGTGCTTGTGTACTTCATTCTGGTTTGCACTTGCATCAGTACTGTGTCTTGTTTCATTGTTGCATTTGTGTATTTCAGTTTGCCTTGGCTTCATTGACTTCAGCCATATCTGTTCATCTGCACTTGTGTATATTTGGTTTCACCTTGATATTGTGTAGCCTGGTCTTTGTTCATTACTGAAACACTTTTCATACAGTTGAGTTTCAATTCATTGGAATTGATATTGTACTTCACTGTTGCCTTGTTCATCATTGTGCATTAACTTGACTGTTTGCATTAAAGTTGTATTTGTTGTTGTTGGTCTGGACATTTGGGTTTGTTGATATTGTGGTATACTTGAGCTTCAGTAGTCGTACTCTGGTTGGTCTTGACATTTGCATATTGCATTGCCTTGCTGAACCACTTGAATTTAATGTGGTGTTTATACTGCTGCATATCACCGATGCTTCTGTGCATTTCGTATACTGTCATGTTTGCTGTGATGTCATATCTTTGTGCTACCATCTTTTGATTGTTGCATTATGATGTTGTCTGGACATTTGGTCTTCATGTGAGGTTGTAGCTTTGGTCTTTGTTTGTTTGATCACCTTGCTGTTCCTGTAGTTGGTCACTGATGCAGTTTGAAGCTTTGAACTGTTTGCTTTTGCATTCATTCATTTGTTTATTTAATCATTTGACTGGCTGTTGTAGTCGAGCTGTATTCATGTACAGATGCATTTGGAATTTGAGTTGTCTGCTATCATGAATTCGAATTGGACTTGCTTGATCATTGACTTTCTTTTTGCACTTGCACACTTGCTCTTGTTGGCCATGCACATGAGTTGGCGAGGCAGTGCACACGTGTATGAATGTACACGTGTGTATTGCAGCCACTTATGGTTACCTGTCCCTGTAATATCTATGTGCACGACTTTGTGATGAATTCAAGTGCGAATGATGACGAACAACCCAAATAACTGAGGCAAACCATATTTTCAAAAGTCATATTTAATTTTATATTGCAAAAATATTTCTTTTTCAATTTTACTGCGTTAGTGGATATTTTTGCAGATTTCTCAGATGCTGGATTCAAACTGGAATGCAGTTGAAGATAAAAATACGAGTGTGAGTGATATGTAGTGAGGTTGTGATGTAAATGTGAAATGTCATGTATTGTAGTCAAAATTGTATGTGTATAGTGAGAGCTTGAAATTGTACTATCAAAGTCGTAATAAATATTTGTTTGAATAAAATATTCGTTTGAATTCAAATTCTGTGTTATTTATTTTATTCAGCAAATATTTATTTAATCTGTGAAAATAAATAGTATATTATCAAATACATTTAAACGAATGTATATATGTTTATTATCATCAAACAAAAATCATATAAGCGCATATTCAACAATCTCCCCCTTTTGATGATAACAAACATATATTTAAGATTTTGAATATATTAAATGTATTTGATAATTTCAATTGCTCCCCATATTTGAATGCTTCCTTTCTATATGATACTCCCCCTACATATATGACTCCCCCTACATATATGCATACAAATAAAATGTGTGAATGAGCCTATATGCAAATGAAAAATTGTTTGGCCTTTGATTGATTCTATTTGACAAAATCTTAACTTTTCTCTCCCCCTTTTGTTATCAGCAAAAGAATAATAGAGTTAGAGAAAATAGAGATAAAGTGATCGATATTAATCCAACATTAAAACCCAATTGAATATAAATATTAAATTTCAATAGAAAATCAAACAAAAATCATAAAAATATTGTTAGGCGCATATTCCACTTTTAGAATGATGGAGATGATGTCATCATATAAAACCATACAATTGTGTCTATTTGTGGTATTTTTATATCAGGAATTTGAATATCTACTAATCATGCATAACCGTTAGGACTTTTAAATGAGATTAGTAGTATTCCAATTTTATTTTTAAAAAAAAATGAATTCAAGTATCTTCTAACCACGCATAACCGTGAGGACTTTTAAATGGGATTAGAATCAACTTGTTTATTTTAAAAGAAAGAAAAAAAAATCAACTTTTGATATGCGTTCCATACATGCATAACCGTGAGGACTTTTAAATGAGCATGGAAGCACATAACAAATTCCATGTAATTCACCCATGCATAACCGTGAGGACTTTTAAATGAGAGTGAATACTTTGGTATTTATTTATTTTTATTTTTATTTATTTATTTTTAGTTTTTTTTTTTTTTTTTAAATGTGAAAATGAAAAACGAACGATTCCTGTTTAAAATACCACATATCGACAAACTATATAGAATTTTGATGAATGATGGTTGATAGAAATATGATAGGTATAGAGATGGTCATGGAATTTTTACCAACAAAAAGTTTTATAACTCTTGTTTACATTTCTAAAGAAATTTTCTAATTATACTTTCTCGAGTTATAATATATAATCAATATCAACACTCATCATTTTTTTTTCAATCACTATTTTTCTTTTCGATAATTTGTAGGGAGAAAAAAAATGTTAAATATTCAGCAAATTTCTAAAACACCTAGACTGAGTCGTAGTTTACAAAAACTATTTTCTGGTAGGGGTTTTGTAAAGATGTCTGCCAATTGAGAATCAGTTGAAATAAAATTTATGCAGATATTTTCTTTGGAAATATGATTTCTAATAAAATGATGTCTTACATCTATATGTTTTGTTCGCGAATGATGTACAGGATTATTTGTGAGATCAATTGCGCTTTTGCTATCACACATTAGTGGTACACGTTTAAAATTTAGGCCATAGTCATGCAAAGTTTGTATCATCCATAAGATTTGAGCAGAGCAACCGCTCAAATCAATATACTCTGCTTCTGTTGTGGATAATGCAATACAATTTTGTTTTCTACTCGACCATGCAACTAATGAATGTCCTAACATAAAACATGCTCCACTAGTACTTTTTCTATCAACCAAATTTCCAGCATAATCAGCATCTGAAAAACCTTTCAATTCAAAATTATCATTTGATGGATACCAAAGACCAAACCGTGGGGTGTGCAATAAATATCTTATAATTCTTTTAACAGCTTTTAAATGAGATTCTTTTGGGTTAGATTGAAAACGCGCACATAAGCAGACAGAAAACATGATGTCAGGTCTAGAGGCGGTAAGATAAAGGAGTGATCCAATCATACCTCTGTACAGCTTTTGATCAACTGTCTTACCCTTTTCATCTTTGTCAAGTTTAAGTGTTGTACTCATGGGAGTTCTTGCAGGTTTAGCATCTTTCAATCCAAATTTGTTGACAAGTTCCCTAATATATTTTGTTTGAGAAATGAATGTGCCTTTATTGCTTTGTTGGATTTGAAATCCTAAAAAGAATTTTAACTCTCCAACCAAGCTCATTTCAAACTTTTCCTGCATGACTTTTTCAAATTTCTCATACAATAACTTGTTAGTAGCACCATAAATGATGTCATCAACATATATTTGAACAATCAAAATATCATTGTTTTCATGCAACAGAAATAGTGTGGTATCTACACATCCCTTTTTGAACCCATTTTCAAGGAGATAAGAAGTAAGACATTCATACCAAGCTCTGGGAGCTTGTTTTAATCCATATAATGCCTTCTTTAGTTTGTATACATGGTTTGGATATTCATGACTTTCAAAACCTTCTGGTTGTTCAACAAACACATCTTCTTTTAAAACTCCGTTAAGAAAAGCACTCTTAATATCCATTTGTCTTAGTTTAAATCCTTTGTAGCAAGCAAAATCTAACAATATTCTAATTGATTCTAGTCTAGCTACTGGCGCAAAGGTTTCATCAAAGTCAACTCCTTCAATTTGATTGTATCCTTTAGCAACTAGTCTAGCTTTATTTCTAATTATATTTCCAGATTCATCATATTTATTTTTAAAAATCCATTTTGTTCCTATAACTGGATAATCCTTAGGTCTGGGTGCTAGACTCCAAACATTATTTCGTTCAAACTGATTTAGTTCTTCTTGCATGGCCATGAACCAGTTTTCATCATTAAGGGCTGAATCTATGCTATTTGGTTCTATTTCTGAAATAAATCCACTATACAAGCACAGATCACATAGATTTTTAAAGGATGAACGAGTTTGTATACCTGCTATAGGGTTTCCAATTACCAATTCTGGTGGATGGTCTGTTTTGTATTTCAGCTTTTCTGGATCCAGATTTCTTCTGACTTCTTGAGTTGTGGTAGTTTCTCTAGCAGTTTCTTTTGGTTTTTCAAATTCATCTTTTTCTTTCTCCTCTTCAACGTTGCTTTTGGATGTATTCTGTTCGTCAATGCCTTCATCAAATTTCACATTGATTGACTCTACGATTGTTTTAGTCTTTTTGTTGTAGACTCTATAAGCTTTGCTTCTCGAAGAGTAACCCATGAAGATACCATCATCAGCCTTTGCTTCAAATTTTCCTAACTGATCACCTGTATTAAGAATATAGCAAGGACATCCAAACACTTTGAAGTAAGCGATGTTTGGTTTTTTGTTGAACCATAACTCATAGGGGGTTTTGTTAAGAATCGGTCTGATGATAACTCTATTCATTACATAACATGCTGTATTTACAGCTTCTGCCCAGAGATGCAGAGGTAGTTCATATTCATTTAACATAGACCTAGCCAATTCTTGTAAAGTACGATTCTTTCTCTCAACTACCCCATTTTGTTGTGGAGTACGTGGTGCAGAGAACTCATGTTTGATTCCGTTTTCATCACAGAAAGTTTCAAATTCATAATTTTCAAATTCTCCACCATGATCACTTCTTAACGAAACAATAGAGACTTCTTTTTCATTTTGCACGAATTTTGCGAATCTTGTGAAGTATGAAAAAGTTTCTGATTTTTTAGCTAAGAAGTATACCCATGTATATCTTGAGTAATCATCAACTAACACAAAGCAATATTTCTTGCCTCCTAAGCTAGCAATGTCATTAGGTCCAAATAGATCCATATGAATTAGTTCAAGAACTCTAGAAGTGCTTACATTGTTTTTGGCATGAAACGATGATTTTCTAAGTTTTCCCAAAGTACATGCTTTACAGATGTTTTCAGTTTCAAACTCATGTGATGGCAACCCTCTTACCAAACTTTTCCTTTTTAATTTGTTTAATAAGTTCATACTAGCATGCCCTAAACGTCTATGCCATAAATTCACTTCTATATCCTTAGCTACCAAGCATTTAGAGAGGATGAGATCATCAAAAGATAGAGAATATATATTACCTTTCCTTTTTCCTGAAAATAAGATTTCTTTTGATGATTTGTCAACAATTTTGCACATGTCAGAATCAAAGATAACATTCATACCTTTATCACATAGCTGGCTGATTGATATCAAATTGTGGTGCAGATTTTCAACATATAAAACGTCATTTAAGGTAAATGTATTGTTACCTACTTTACCTTTACCGACAATTTTACACTTGTCATTGTTCCCCATTGTGACTCTGCCACCTTTGTACTTTTGTAGGCTAAGGAACTTCGATTTATCGCCTGTCATGTGCCTGGAACAGCCAGAATCCAAGTACCATTGCTGTTGTTCCTTAGCCTGCCAGCATACCTACACGAGAAGAGAGTTTAGTGACCTATTTGTTTTTATAGGTCCATGGTTGTTAGTGGCAGAAAATTTTGAAAAATGATTTTGTGTAGACCCAAAACTATTTATAATTGTTCCCTTTGGCACCCAAATTTGTTTAACTTTGAGAGATTTTATATTTGTGCCTTTTGAAACCCAAATCGGTATAGTTTTCACATGTTTGGGTCTATACCAACAATTATTGTGACCGTGTCCAAATTTTCTACAAATTGTGCACATAGAATTAACTTGATTAATCTTGTTTTCAACAATTTTTGAATTATTATATCCAAGTCCTTGTCTAACCGTATTAACAGTTTGCTTTCCTAATAGCATATTCAACGATTTTTCACTTTTTGAAAATTTTTCTAAAGTCGTTGACAATTGTTGAACTTGTGATTTGAGAGATTCATTTTCGTTTAACAACTGTGTGCACTTTTTAATAGAATTCTCTCTCCTAGTATTTTCATTCTCTTTTAAAATCAGAATTTCATTTTCAAGTGATTTTATATTGATTTCCGATTTTTTAATTTCTTCTTCAAATGTTGGACACTTATCACACTTAGGAATTCTACATTGATAGTTCTTAACTAATTGATCAAGTTGTTTATTGCATTCTATCAAAGTATCCTTTTGAGATTCAAGTTTAGCATATTTTTCCCTAAGTCGTTCATAACAGCCATTTACTTCATGGAAATAAATTAGTAATTCAGAATGAGTGAGTTTTGATACCTAGCTTGGCTCGTCGTCATCACTGTCTGTAACTTCACCATGAAGACACATATTTGCTTTTTCACTCTCACTCTCGGTGTTATCACTTTCATCTTCGTCAGTTTCATCCCAAGTAGCCGCAAAGCTTTTCTTCTTTAGTTTCTTTCCTTGATTTGATCGTTTTTGAGGACATTGTGGCTTGATATGGCCGGGTTTGTTGCATTTGTAACAGATGATTTTCTGATCTTCTGGGTTGTCTAGTGCTTTGCCTATTCTGCTTTTCAATTCATGATTTCGAGCTGGATTTCCGTATTTGCGATTCCACCTTTTGAATTTCTTTATTAGTAGCGCCAGCTTTGCTTCTCCATCATCATCATCATCGTTATCATCATCACTTTCGGTTGTTCCTTTGAGCGCTATTGATTTCTTTCGAGTATCTCCTCCTTCACGCTCTTCCTTGAATTTCATTTCTAGCTCATAAGTGGTGAGATTTCCAATGAGTTCTTCGACTTTGAGTTGTTTTAAATCTTTCGATTCTTGAATGGCAGTTACTTTTGCTTCAAAGCTTCGTGGAAGAACTCTGAGAATTTTCCGGACTATTTCCAATTCGGTGTATGTTTTTCCGAGAGCTTTTGATTTGTATACGATATTGGAAAGTCGACCGTACATCTCTTTGACATTTTCTTCCTTTGCCATTGTAAAGTTCTCGTATTCGCTGCTTAGCATGGCAAGGCGAGATTCTTTGACTTGAGATGTTCCTTCGTGAGTTACTTCTAATATGTGCCATATTTCCTGCGCAGTTAGACAATGTGAGACACGATTAAATTCAAATTGATCTAATGAACAGATAATAGAATTCATAGCTTTGGCATTAGTATTCTGTAATTTATTTTCTAGTTCTGTCCATTGTTCCTTTGGTTTCTCTATTTTTTGATCATCTACAGTTATAGTTGGTATTCTATAACCTGTCTCAACAATATCCCAAGCGTCAATGGTTTTCAAAAAAAATTTCATCCTATTTTTCCAAAAAGCATATTCACCATTGAACATTGGTGGTCTAACTATGGATTGACCTTCTGCAAAAGCATTATTAAAAGAAGCCATTTTAAAAATTCGAATTTTTAAACAAAAAACTGATTTTTTTCAAAAAAAATAGAATTTTTAAAACAAATGTTGACTTCTATTCCTAGCTCTGATACCACTTGTAGGATTGATTTCACCCTAGAGGGGGGGTGAATAGGGTGATAGTGTAAATTATTAAAAATTAATCGCGGAAGTTTATAAATTAATTTCAATTCAGATCACAGAATAGCAGCACAGATATCGCAGAATATAAATAACAGAATAAAACAGAACAACACAGAATTTACCCAGCTTCGGCAAAACCCTGCCTACGTGCTGCCCCCAAGGTTTCTACTAGAAATTAGATAGTCCCTCGCTTACACACGTAAACTCGCTATACACCGCTATTGACTAATCTAACTCTACGCTCAAAACCCTGCCACAACTCAATTACCGAGTTGCGAATTCTCAAGCTACACACCGTAGCTTGTCCCCTAGTCACACGACTAGAAAATTAAACGGTTTAAAGAGGAAAATACAAATTAAAAACAAATTAAAAACAAATTAAAATAAAATAGCCCTAATATAAACAAAACCCTTAATTCCTATTATTATTATTTAGCCGGCCCTATTCTTCCTTTTATTTTAGCCCGGTCTTCTTCTAGCTTGTGAAAAATAAATGGCGGCCTCGTTTTTGTTTGTTCCTCTTAACCAAATTAGGGTTTTGTCTTTGCGTTCGCTCCTGTGAAATTGGCTATGTCTTTGGACTCGCGTTCGCTCCTGTGAGATATGCTAGTGCTTCGGCTTTTTGCAAATTAGGGCTTCGTTGATCGAACTCCGGTATGTAATTATGTGCTTTTTCTTTTCTGATTTATGCTTTCTGGAATTCGATACCGATGATGATAACTGGGTTTGGTATTTATATAGATTCGTCCCCCTTGAATTTCGTTCGTATATGTTGATTTGAATTTGTCTACTGAAATGCTCTGGCCGTATGATTTTGATCGAATGTTTTAGATTGTATTGACTTGTTCATAAAACTATATACTTCGATTGCTTGAATCCCACGGCATTGATTACAACTCCTTGGTCATCACGTTGTTGACTATAGCTTCTTGATTGCAACTGCTTCGGCCTTGACTTGTTCATAATCGTATATTTTTGGCTACGGCTACGATTTTGACTTGTTCAACATTGACTTCGGTCATGATTTGTTTTTGTGAATTTCTGATGACATTATTTGAACTTTGGCATTTTGACTTGATTGCATCTCTCGGCCGTTACTGTGTTCATCCCTGTGAGCTTCGTCTCTGGCCATCTTTACTGCTCATGTAGTTGCACTGCTTTATGTTGTTACTGATATTGTGTTGCACTTGTGAACTTTTGCTCTGGCCATCTTTGTTTAAGTGCTTGTGTACTTCATTCTGATTTGCACTTGCATCAGTACTGTGTCTTGTTTCATTGTTGCATTTGTGTATTTCAGTTTGCCTTGGCTTCATTGACTTCAGCCATATCTGTTCATCTGCACTTGTGTATATTTGGTTTCACCTTGATATTGTGTAGCCTGGTCTTTGTTCATTACTGAAACACTTTTCATACAGTTGAGTTTCAATTCATTGGAATTGATATTGTACTTCACTGTTGCCTTGTTCATCATTGTGCATTAACTTGACTGTTTGCATTAAAGTTGTATTTGTTGTTGTTGGTCTGGACATTTGGGTTTGTTGATATTGTGGTATACTTGAGCTTCAGTAGTTGTACTCTGGTTGGTCTTGACATTTGCATATTGCATTGCCTTGCTGAACCACTTGAATTTAATGTGGTGTTTATACTGCTGCATATCACCGATGCTTCTGTGCATTTCGTATACTGTCATGTTTGCTGTGATGTCATATCTTTGTGCTACCATCTTTTGATTGTTGCATTATGATGTTGTCTGGACATTTGGTCTTCATGTGAGGTTGTAGCTTTGGTCTTTGTTTGTTTGATCACCTTGCTGTTCCTGTAGTTGGTCACTGATGCAGTTTGAAGCTTTGAACTGTTTACTTTTGCATTCATTCATTTGTTTATTTAATCATTTGACTGGCTGTTGTAGTCGAGCTGTATTCATGTACAGATGCATTTGGAATTTGAGTTGTCTGCTATCATGAATTCGAATTGGACTTGCTTGATCATTGACTTTCTTTTTGCACTTGCACACTTGCTCTTGTTGGCCATGCACATGAGTTGGCGAGGCAGTGCACACGTGTATGAATGTACACGTGTGTATTGCAGCCACTTATGGTTACCTGTCCCTGTAATATCTATGTGCACGACTTTGTGATGAATTCAAGTGCGAATGATGACGAACAACCCAAATAACTGAGGCAAACCATATTTTCAAAAGTCATATTTAATTTTATATTGCAAAAATATTTCTTTTTCAATTTTACTGCGTTAGTGGATATTTTTGCAGATTTCTCAGATGCTGGATTCAAACTGGAATGCAGTTGAAGATAAAAATACGAGTGTGAGTGATATGTAGTGAGGTTGTGATGTAAATGTGAAATGTCATGTATTGTAGTCAAAATTGTATGTGTATAGTGAGAGCTTGAAATTGTACTATCAAAGTCGTAATAAATATTTGTTTGAATAAAATATTCGTTTGAATTCAAATTCTGTGTTATTTATTTTATTCAGCAAATATTTATTTAATCTGTGAAAATAAATAGTATATTATCAAATACATTTAAACGAATGTATATATGTTTATTATCATCAAACAAAAATCATATAAGCGCATATTCAACACCATGTTTGACCCAGAGTTTATTTCTGTTTTCTTAAACTCTTGGGTACTCAAATTTTTAGGAGTAGCCAAGGGATTCAGGTTAGCTTTGACGAATTGTGGAGGAGCAATGGAGCAGGAGGCTTCAACGTTGTAGATATATATAGTGTTTCGCTATGTTGGTTTCTCTGAGTTATATTTGATTTAATAACTAGACAGGTGATTATAACTGGCTAGAATGTGATGTATAATCTATGTAACTCTGATTGATGTTGTAAACTATGTAATACTTATGTTATTAATATAATTTATTCGTTTCGCTGTTGAGATTCTGATGTTGTTTCTTCTTTCTTCTCTATCTTTTCTCTTTTCTATCCCTTTCTTTCTTCAAGATGATGCGACTTTTAGTGGAGTGAAAGTCGGGTCATCACATTTGGTATCAAAGCGGTAGTTTGAGTGAATACCTAGGCTTTGGAGTGATTTCTTTCTTGAGAGAGCGTACTTGTAATTTTTTTATATATATTTATTTCTACCTATCTATTGGGTTACCTGTTCGGGTTTTCCAATATAAGTTATAGAGGTAGGAAGAGTAATGGTGTGTGTAACACAACTACTAATGGAAGAAGTCTGAGTACTGAGGTTGGAAGTGTATCTGTCGAGACTGTAGACCTAATACTGTCTCGAGTAAGTTTTGCTATGGTGAAAGGATTTCATCGATCCCTGAAGGAAACCTTTTAAAGGTTCGGAGTCCATCTTTGAAGTGCAAGTTGAGTTTGGATCTGTCGGTTAGGCAGAAGCAAGTGATGGTATCTCGGCAACCTCAGGAAGTAGTAGCTGTGTAATGAGATGCAGTGATTATGGATTGTTTCCAAAGATGTTTTCTTTGAGGCAAGTCTAAGGGAGTCTGTCTACATCGGTGAGGTGGCTAGATTCAGCAGGATGATTTGGTTTTGAGGCTCGAGTTTCTCAAAGAGCTTTGGATTAGGAAGTCTTTGGCATCAGTGTCAGCATTGCAGCTTGGAGTGCTCTGTGTGTCGGTAGAAGGTCTTCTGGCTTAGCAGTTCTAGAGGCCAAGTTCAGAAGCAGTTGAGCGGATCCATTTCTTCGATGGACTGGCTAGATAAGCATAAGTTATTCAGATTGGTAAAGAAAGAACAGTTTTCTTTGGAATTAGGCTAGGTTGATCGCAAAAATGACTTGCGATAGCTGAGTGTTCTCTTGGGTTATCAGATATTTTCCGGATGTCTTTAGGGAGGTTAGAGGTTTTTTCGCATCTGAAGATTGAGTATTCTTATTGAAGAGGATTCCAGGAGTGGTACCAGTGATTCAGCTTAGTAGAAGGATAGTTCCTAGAGAGAGGTTTTGGTGAAGCAGCTCAGGTTTTGATGGAGCTTCAGAGTTTTCTTTTTTTGGATCTGTTGAACCTTATTTCCGAGATGTGATGTCCTGTTTGTGCTCGTGTTCTTCATCAGCATTTTCATCTACTCCAGATCGGAGTTGTGCAGCGGAAGCAGTTTGGGAGTGCATCTGTTTTGTCTTTTCCGGATAGGAGATGTAAGTTCAGTCTTCTGATATTTGAGGAGTAGAGTTTGTGTTCTTGGTTTTGGTTGATCGTGAGGATCATTTTGTGGGTTGTTTTTGGTCCAGTTTGTTTCTAGAAGCATCAGAGTAGGTTTAGCTGATCGGGAAGGATGTAGGCAGCCCAGGATCGTTAAAAGATTTTGTGGATAAGATACGGAGGAATTTGGATTTCGAAGTCAGAGATTTGATTTTGAATAAGTTTTCTCTGATCAAAGGGAGCTATAAAGTTTTGGCAAGACTGAGAAGCTAGCTCCGAGGTATTGGATCTTTTCTGTGTTAGATAAGGATAAGTGTTGTGGCCTGCAGGGTTGAATTGCCAGTTTGGATAACTGGGATTCGATATGTTTCACATATCTTTGAGGGAGTACATGTATGATCCATCTCTGGTAGTAGAACCAACAGTTCAGGAGGGTTTGGTTGTTGAGTCAGACTTGTCTGTCGTCTGATATCCTGTTTAGATTGTAGACCTAGAAGAGTAGGAGCTCTATAGCTTAGTAGTATAGCTAGTTTGGATTCAGTAGAGCGAGTATCCTGGTATTTATACCTGGGAAACTCTAGAAAGTTCTATCCGAAATTTTGTCTGGATAGTTAGATTTGTTTGATTTGGTGAATTGGTTGCTATGGTTGTTAGCATATGGTTGATAATATATGCTTGTAATTTAAAATTAAAATCTTAGATGGATTATTAAATTACCTTTGCTTTTAAATTTCGGGAACGAAATTCTTTTAAGGGGGAGGAATGTGATGACCCGGAATTTTGGGCAATATAAATTTAATAATCTATATTAAAAATTAAATTGATTTAATAATTTTTGTTAATAAAATTTGAATTGATTTAATAATGTTCTTTTAATAAATATTTAATTGGTGAATTTTATCCTTTAAAAGCTAATAAATTGTTTTCTATTTATAATGTAAATATATTTGTATATATTGTAAATAGATAAGCTTTGTTTTAAATTTAACAAATAAAGCATATTTTCTAATTCTAATATTTTTAGTAATTTGGAAATTACAATTTATTTAATATTAAGCTTTTCAAAGCTATTTAAATTACTACATGGTTTTAAATACTTAAGGTAAATGTTTAATTGTTTAAATTTATTTTAGCTCAAGTTAAATTTAAATTAATTAACAAAAAGGTTTGTTTTATTTTATTTTAAATATAGCTTGATAACTATGATTTGAAATATATATAAGTTTAAAATACCATTTTACAAATGAAACATTAATTCATTTGTGTAAAATAAGTAATTTATAATATAGAGATAATCTCTTTTATAAATTATTTAAAATTAATAATTTTTTATTTTAAAACAATATTGATAATGTATTGTTTTTACAAATAGATTTTAATAAAAATAGAATTGTTAATTCAAATTGGATTTATGTAGTTATATATGTATATATATAACTTGATTTTTAAATTGGACTTTTGAATTTGATTCAAATTTGAATTTAAAAGTTTTAAAATTTAAAGGATAGATATTTAAATTGTTTTGGATATTAGAATATATGTATAAACTTTTATTCATGAATATAATTTTTTTATTTCTTTAAAATTATCTGCACATAAATAAGTACTTATTAACAAATTAATTAAGTATGAGTTTATATTAACATTTAAAATAAATACTAATTACTTAAAGAGACAAATGTTATTTTCCTAAGGCCTCATTTCTACAAGTGTTAGATAGTTAATATGATATAGGACAAGTGTCATGTTTTATTATCATTTTCTTTGATTTTTAATAAACCTTAAAATTATGTTTATATAAGCATACATCTCCATTTTCTTTTTCTTTTTCCCATCTCATTTCTAAACAAAGGAAGTAAAGCAAATCTGAAATAAAAACTTCAGCTGAAACCACTTCAAAACAAAATCAGTAATCATCTCCAAACCAGAAAACAAATATGTAAATCACTCCTCATAAAACAAGACCTGTAAATCATTTTCCAAATCAAAAGATCAACCCTGTAACTTATTTCTCAAATCAAAGTAAGCAAACCTGTAGTTCATTTTCTTCAATATGTTCAAGCCTGCATTCATCTTCAACATGAGAGAAGCAGCCTGCATGCAACTGCAGTTTTAAATCAAGCATTTTTTTTCAAGCACTAAAGTTTTCAAAGGCATTCAAGTTTAAAGTTTTCAAGGGCAAATAGGCATTTCAGCAAAACATGTTTAAAAGTTTCCAAAGCTATTTCAAAAATGTGCTATGTTCATCATCTATCTGGTGAGTAACATTTTTATTAAAAATAATTTAAGTAAATATGGTTGCATGTTAATTTCTGTGGAAATTTTGTTTTTTGTGAATACATGTAGATGGTTCTGTATATATATATGGATGTATAGTTGTGTGCATACGGTTGTGTATCAGTACATCTCTGTTTTGAATTCTAGGCTCCAGTTTTAATTCAAAATCATTTTCCCTTAATCCAGTCTTTGTTTGGATTTAAGTTTTAAATAAAATTTGTTAGTTTTGTCATAGAGAAGGTTTTAAAATTTTGTTTAAGTTAAACTAAATTTGAAATACCTCTGGAAATCAAAATCAATAGTATAATCTTAAGACAAGTAAAAATTCAGTTTCCCTGATTCATGTATTCAGGAACATAAATCGAATTCTTAAACAAAAACATGATTTTTAAGAATAAAATCATATTTTTTTGGTAAAGGAATGAAGGAGCAGTTCTTGGTTGATCATTTTGGATATTTTGGGTCGCTTCTGGTGATCAAGTGGATCGGGATGATTGGGGTCTTTCTTGATAGTGGAGGAATGATCGGAGAATCATAGAAAAATATTGGATGGGTGTACAGATGACCATGGCCATGGTGGTTGATCTGGGAAGCCTATAAACCTAGTTTTGATGTGCTCTTGTTTGATTGGCTTTATTTCTCTGGGTGATCGAGTTCTAAGGAATTCAAGGAGTTGATGGCTGGAGTGTGGACGAAGTCGTAGCCGAAGGTGTAGGCATTCTGGTGGTCGGAGATGCGAGGATGCACTACACCACAGATAGGATTTTGACGCAACCTTAGGCGGTACATTTGATACGGCTATAAGCGTATCAAATTTTAATACGGCTTATAGCCGTATCTATATTATTTATTACGGCTTTAAGCCATATTAACATTTGATATGGCTTATAGCCGTATCAAAATCTGTGCCTCTTTTCGTGGGAAAATTTTCCCCAAAACGCACACCATTCCTCCTTTTTTTTATTTCCAGCTTTTATTTTTTTTCCCGTGCTTATTTAGGGTTTAATCGCCAGCTGAAAGCCTTCCACCTCGATCGATTGAACGTTGCTTTGACGTCGTCCATCAGAGCCTTCCACGTCTTCTCGAATTCGATCACTGCTCTCAGGTAATTTTGTTATGAAATTGCATGCTTAATTCCGTTGTTTTTGTTATGAAATTGCGTGCTTAATCTATGCTCGCAAGGAGGTTTGATTGAGTTGGTCTGTGCGATGGTATGGTAAGTGTTGTGTGGTGAAGGAAGGTTGATGTTTTGTGAGAAATGTTTGCAGGGGAGTGAGTGAAATGTTTGCAACTGAAAGCAGTTTGATGGGGAGCTGTTGTTGTGGGTTTGTGAAGAGGGTGATATGGACTGATTTGATGTTGTAGCAGGAATGAATGTAGTGTTTGTGTACTGGTTTGATCAGGCAAACAGAGGGAGGTTTTGTGAAATGCAAGCAGGCAGTTGAATGAGGGAAGACGAAGTTATTTGTTGGTTGAAATGATGGTGAAGTTTTATTGAGGTATTTGATGTTGTTAATGGTGTTCTGTGTGTCAGTGTGAAGTTAGTATGACAGGTTATAACTTGCAAGGGAGGGGGTCTGAAGGATTATGGTATAGGCAATTGTGGTATGAAGTTGTGTGCCGGAGGGGTTTGTAATGCTTGATGCAAGGCAGAGGGTAGTTGTTGGTTGTATTGGTGGATGTTGGGCAGTTGCTTGGTTTACGAAGAGAATGGCAGTGGCTATTGGCAAGGCAGAAATGATGATAGAGGGGCAAGGGGGCAACTGGGTGGTTGAGTGACAGTGAAGTGTGGTTTGTATAGCTGAAGTGATAATAATATGTAGTTTGACTGGGTGATGATGTGTGGCAGGGATGTGGTGTGTTGCTAAATCCAAAAAAATTTGGAAACAATTTGGTGCTAATGTTGTATATTGTTCTGACATTGTTTTATAAGTGGATAAAATTGTTGTTAATGGCGCAAGCCAAGTATCAGGAGGGGGGTAATGCATAGACATTACTCCGGTGCTACAAAATGGTGCCGTTGTAATGGCAAATTTTTTGGAAACAGTTTGGTGCTAATGTTTAAAATAAACCCTATATTTTGAGTTCCATTTATTGAAATTTAAATAGTCCTTATATTTTAACTGTTTAAAATTAATTAAATGTTTAAAATCATACTACAAAATTATAGGTCGTACAAGAAACAAAAAATGATCATGAAAAAGGCATGCGTATAAATCTTACAAGGAAGTTAATTGTTTACTAAATTATACTGTTCTTTACTAAACAATTTATATTATGAACGATCAAGTAGCTTGAATCATGTAAAATTACTAACTTAGAAAATGAAGTTACATCTGTTTCCCCATAAATCTTTTTTTAAAACAATGATGATATCAAGTTTAGATATGTCCTCACAATTTGATGATGGTGAATTATCATGTGGATTAAATCATGTTCTAATTTGGAAAGGAAAGTTACAGACTTATTTATTTTCTAGAAAAGATGCTTTTATGATAGTGATTTTTAATTTGTTGATATTGATGTTCACTTTAAATACATTATGCTTGGGACATCTTGAAAATAGAGGTTATATGGAATTTGTACATACAAGAATAGAGATATTTCGATGTACAAATGAATGGCAGATTGTTATAGTTTAAAAGCATAATGAGAATTAGAAAATGAATATGTGTTGTATATAGAAAAGAAGTAATTTACTATAGTAAAGTTAAATATATAATTTAGTAAAGTTAAATATAATTTAGTAAAGTCACGCTAAAATAGAACAAGAAATGGTAATTTATATTCATTTTCATTCAAATGATTTACACATTGTGATTGGATATTCATGTCGTTGCATCAACTTGTATTGCAGATCGTTGCTAGTCCATCAACAAATATCAGTCGTCGTCAAGTATGGGAGAAGACATACAGGAAAAAAGATGGTAGCATATCAGATGCCGCTTCTTCATACTTTGTAAGTTAAACAAATATTAACTTACATATTTTTTTAAAATTCCTTATTCATGTAAGTATTATCATATTACAGGATCAAAATGCGAAAGCGAAGGAAAAGATCACTGATAATGATGAAGAAAAATTGACAGTGGATGAAGACATCTTATCACAAGTGCTTGGTAAGGATGCAAGGGGTAGGAGCCGCGGTGTTGGGACCGTTATACCAAAGACTAAAGTTAAGGCTTGTGCCATTGCACAGAAACAACTCCGACATGTTCATGGCGAGCAGGATGAGTTGAAAATGAGGGTGGGAAGTTTGGAGGGTACAGTGGGAAATTTGTCTGGGCAAATGGAGGTTTTGATCAACATGGTGGGAAATATTGAACAGGGAATTCATGCACCGGTCAATTCTTCTGATGGAGGACGCGCCACGCAATTCAATGCTTCTGAATTCATTGCTTCGCAGTTCCAGGATTCGACCAATGTTACGAACAATCAAAAATGTGAAATGCTAAACTCTGATTTAGAAGTAATAGGAACCGGTATTTTTAACATTTAAACATTTATGACATAATAAGTAGAAAACTTAAATAATAATAAACATTCCATTTTATTGCAACATGTACTATATGCCGAAATTCTACATTGTCCAACATCCATGGGAAATCTGTACCATCCACACATGAAAAAGTGGTGTTGGACAGTATACTGCTACCAGATGAGAGAACCATCAAAATGAATCATCAATTTGCAGAGACCTTTGCTGATGTTGGAGTGGGTGGATATGTGTGCCATCCGAAGTGTCTTATTCAATATCTCGAGATGATGGAGCAGGTATATTTACTGTTGTGACCATACGTTTATGTACAACTTTGTTTGCATTGACATGATTCATACTATAATATCAGCAAAATTGAAAAATATTTTATGCACATTTATCGTTTGCTCATGTGCTCATCAAATATGAGAATAATTAGTATAGTTCAAGTAGTTAGGAATAGGATTTTATGATTAAATTACACGTGCATTTTAACACTTTGATTTAAAATGATATTTGATTATTTTGCAATGTTAGAGTTGATATTTGCTTCAGTTAACAACACAGTCAATTGCAGTTTTTGTTTTTTTGTTAAATATGCTGATCTATTATCAATGGTTGTACAATCTTATAATGTATTGATGATCATATCCGTATGTACATAGCTGCAATGCTATAAAAAATGTTTGAACTGCTTGAAATTGATAGCCTGTGTGGATGATAGTCTTTACTTATGTCATGTCTCGCACAATGTACCACAGCTGATTAATAAGCATTCGTAATACACTTCATATATGCAATGCTGCACATGAAATATTGGGCACACCTAATTCAGTATCAGTCATCCAACACTTTATTGGTTGTTATAAGGCTCAATATTGATAGTTTTTCTGTATTCAAATTAGATTTCTTATTCACTACAGTCAATGTAAAAATATATGCATGTATATATAATATTTAATTTGTATAAATCAAGTTTTAGCGATTATATCTTTTGAAAGTGAAATGTTATATTTTCCCAGTAATCCTTTTGTCAGGAAAGAAAGGTTTTTTCTTCAATTTTTTAGAGTAGACAACGAAATATATTGTTTAAAAGCAAGTTAAATATAAATATATAAACAAGAATTAAACCAAAAACAATTCCAACACACTTGTAAAAGAACTACAAAAACAAAATTCTTAAATTCGACTAACTAACCACTGCCCAACCCAACTTGAAGCAAACTTGCCTTTACACACTTCAACATAGAAATCTCGTTTTAAAATATTCCAAAATCCATAAATTGGAGAATACTCAAATCAATAATTACACATGTAAACTGTTCGAGTTGCTTGTTTCGATTGTGATTGATTACAGGCGATTGGGGATTCGATGAAAGTTTGCGATTGGTGGCTACGATTTAGTTCGACGATAGGTGAACTTCAGGCGTTTTGGTTCGACAATGGGTTTTTGGTTATGGAGCTGGTTGATGATTGGAGATAAGGATTAAGTAGCGGATAGGGTATGGTGTTCAGGTTAAAGTAAAGTGTGTAAATTTGCAAATTCACTACAAGCTATGATGGTTGTATTTGGTATAGGAGATAATGATGTTGAACTGGAGAACGTGGAAGAAGGCGATTGAAGGTCAGTGAAGCGCTTTGGTTATTTGGCGATGAAGTTTGTATGGGGTTGCTGTAGAGGGGATGGAGAGGAGGAGAAATTTGCTGCAGATGAGGAGAAGTTTGCTGCTTTATTGAAGTGGGCGGAGGAAGTTGGGTGCAGAGATGAAGGTTGATGTAGGAGTAGTAATGTAAGATGTCCACAGAAGTTGTATGTTGTATGCAGAGGGAGATGTTGGTAAGGGGTGAAGGAGATGAGGTAGTGTTATGTCTGTGGATGTTGGATGGTGAAGGTTGTGTAGAATTCTGATCGATGAGATGGTATGAGGAAGGACTGATGGTTGATGAAGGAGGGTAGTGAAGGATGCTGGAGAAGTGATGAGAAAGGTAGTGTTTTGGAGTTGTAGGTGGATGTTTGGGTGTATGCAGAGGTTGGATATGGAGTGAATGTCTGTAAGCAGCAGGCGAATATGGTGAGGCTGTAGTGGGCATAACAGAGTATTTTTGTAGTTGATCTATGTAGTGAGGAAGTTGCTATGGTAGTAGATAGATAGTGGAACGGTTATGTGATGTATGGGCAGGTGAGAAGGTTGTAGATGAGGATGTAGCTGCACTGGAGATGGATGTGTGCAAGCAGTGTTGATGATGTAGTAGGTTGTTAGTTTGTTGGAATCTAAAGTTATGTGAAGTAACACATTGCAACTTTAGTTCAAAAATATGATAAAATAATTCTGCATGTTTATGAAATACAATATATATATAGAGTTAACTCCTAAAACTAAAGATGTACTAATATTTTGTAATGCTTGTGTAGATGTTTTGGGCTGGAGGAGTTAGCTCTTTGGCTTTGCATTGTGCAGTGGCTGCCATAACAACACAGTATAACAGAGGCTTGTTGTGTATTTGTATTATGTAGTAATGCGATACATTTGTGTTATTGTTGTGTATTTGGATCTTGGTACTGGAGCGATAGTATATTCTAGTATCCGCTACTGCGATATATTAATGTGCTAAATGCTAGTATGTAGTATTTTTCGTATTATGTAATGATATTATTAAGTTATTACGCACTGCAATGCGGATTATTGAATCATTTGAATGTGCATTGTCTATAATATTATTTGTTTTGATGTCTCGGAATGATTATTGATTATATGTTGGATATGAATAGGTCTATAATATTATGTATTGGATATTGATTACATATCTATATCTAATTGACTAATTAGATATGGCTTTTAGCCGTATCTAATTGGTTCATTAGACGCTGCCTATTTGTCAATTAGATACGGCTTCTGGCCGTATCTAATGTGTCAATTAGATACACCTAATGGCCGTATCTAATTGATACATTAGATACGGCTAATAGCCGTATCAAAATATTAAGCTCGGCATATTTTGATACGGCTTTTAGCCGTATCTACTAAGATTAGATGCGGCTTTTAGCCGTATCAAAATATCGTTTATGGTGCAGTGATGAGGCGGTTTCAGGTTTGGTTGAGGTGGTTCTAGGCTTGTTCCAAGTTTAGGCTATTAAATTCGAATTCGATTTCGAGTTAGCGACGATTTGATGGTCGGAATCGAGTTCATGTATGATCGTCGGCTTGCTAAGGGTTTTGGTAATGACCAGAAGGGGTCGGAGCCACCGTGCATGTGCACGGTGCATCTTTGGTGAAGATTGAATTGGAAGGGGATGGGGTACTTGAGTTTCTCGAGTCAGTGAAGTGTTTTGTTCAGAGTTTTGGGAAGTTTGACTCGAAACTTTTTGAGGGTGGCTCGAGTCACTTGGCGGTTTTAGGTTTTAAACTGGCAGCTTTTTTAAATTTGAATTTAATTTTAAAAATTGAAGCAAGATTAAAGCTAGTTTTAAAATCCAGTTTAAAATATGGATTCAAATTTACTTTTGCATCCTAGTTTTAAAATAATTAAAGTTTAAGGAAATTTAAAATGATTTTAAATTTTGAAAAGCAAAGATTTAAATAAGTTTTAAACCAAGTTTAAATCTGGATTCAAGTTTAGTTTGAATCTTAGTTTGGGAATAAATAATTTTTTTAAATTCAAATTGTTTTAAGAACTTTAAAGTGTTTAAAGTGTATTTCAAATGGTTTGATTTAAAAATGAATTTGGTTTAAATTCTTTTAAGTTTCTTATATAAATCAAGTATTTCTTTAACATATGATTTAAAAGGTTTTTGAATTGTTCTAAACTTTGTTAAAGTTAAATTAGTATTCATTTCAAATCTTAAATTTAAAATGAAATTTAAAAGTAAAATTTAAAAGTAAATTGTTTTTAAATGATATGTTAATGATAATTTAATCATTAATAAAAATAATGTTTTATCTTAAAGTAAATTAAGATATAACTATTTGTGATTCATTAAATTATTAAGGTATTTAAAATGGATAATTAATTAATTTAATTAATTAATGATTTGGATTAATTAATTAATTTAATAATTGAGGGTTTAAATTAATTAATTAAGGTTTTAGATTAATTGAGGTTTAAGATTAATTAATTAAGGAATAATTAATTTGTAATTAAGGATCATTAATTAGATTAGATTTTTATTTAATGATTAGGAATTAATTAATTAATTAAGGATTAATTAAATTACAGTTAAGCACTTAATTAATTAAATAATTAGAGATTTATTTATTGGTTATTAAAGATTAATTAATTTATAATTAATTATGATTAATGTAATTTTAATTACTTAAGAGAAGTAATTAAAGAACTTTTAATAGTTAATGAAGGTCAATAACTAAGGATTATTAAATAATTAATTAATGTGATTAATTTTAATAATTAATTAGACTAATTAATTAAAGATAATCAATTGTGAAATTGTTTAAGTGTAATTACTTAATGAAAGTAATCAAAAAAATTAATTACTCAATATAATTAATTAAGTTTAATGTGATTAGTTTAAGTAATTAATTAAGTTTAATTAATTTAATTACTGGTTGATTTGTTAAGTAATTACTTAATGTAATTAATGAAGGATAATTACTTAGTGAAGTAATTTAGATGGGTAATTACTGGATGTAATTAATTGAAGTATGGAAGAGATATGGGATTAATTACTTTGTGTATTTAACATGAAGAATAATTACTTAATGAAAGTGATTAATAATTAATTACTTAGTGTAATTAAATTAAGAATTGATTAATAAAGTTATTTGAAGATAATTAGGTGATGTAATTAACTAAGGGTAATTAATTACTGAATGAGATTAATCAAGGATGATTAATAAATGTGGTTTAATTAAAGATTAATTACTTAATGTAATCCATTTAAATAGGATAATTAATTAAAATGTAATTAGGAATCATTGATTTATATAATTAATGATGTAATTAAGGGTTGATTAATTAAGATTAATTAACCAACAATAAGTGATTAAAGAGTAATTAATTAATTGCAATTAACTAAGGATTAATGTAATTGATTATAACTAATTAGTTAATTAAGTAATTAAAGGTTAATTACTGAAATTGGTTAAGAATAATTAATTTATGAAATTAATTAAAGCATAATTACTTGAATGTAATTAAAGGATGATTAATTAAGGTGGATAATTAGAGATTTCCGTGGCACGGCTCACCAAAGCAGTCGCACCGTCCTACCTATTTAAAGTTTAAGAATAGGTCAAGGGTGTTACGCCCTTGATGCCTCTAATCATTTGCTTTACCCGATAGAACTCTCACGCGAGCTCCAGCTATCCTAAGGGAAACTTCAGAGGGAACCAGCTACTAGATGGTTCGATTAGTCTTTCGCCCCTATACCCAAGTCAAAAGAACGATTTGCATGTCAGTATCGCTACGAGCCTCCACCAGAGTTTCCTTTGGCTTCGCCCCACTCAAGCATAGTTCACCATCTTTCGGGTCCCGACAGGCATGCTCCCACTCGAACCCTTCACAAAAGATCAAGGTCGGTCGGCGGTGCACCCCACAAAGGAGATCCCACCCATCAGCTTCCTTACACCTTCCGATTTTTCACACCCCATCGACTTGCATGCATGTCAGACTCCTTGGTCCGTATTTCAAGACGGGTCGAATGGGGAGCCCACTAGACAATGCTAGGAGCGCACAAGTGCGCCTCAAATAATGCGCCATTGAAGCGTGCACTGTATCTTCGACTGCACCAACGACATTACCTTGATCAAATCAAATGCCTAAGGCTTGGACCGCAATCACAGCCTGCAATAATCCACGTGCTGAGCCAAGTGGCTAACCTACCGTATATGTGAGTAGTTCAACATCAAACCAGCACGCATCGTCGACCCCCATTCATTTCCCTCCTGAAAATTTCAAGCACTCTTTGACTCTCTTTTCAAAGTCCTTTTCATCTTTCCCTCATGGTACTTGTTAGCTATCGGTCTCTCGTCGCTATTTAGCCTTTGACAAAATTTACCACCCAATTGGGGCTGCATTCCCAAACAACCCGACTCATCGACAACGCCTCATGTTGCAGCATGGTTCAAGCCGGACGGGGCTGTCACCCTCCCTGGCACCCCTTTCCAAAGGACCTAGGCCTGATCCGCCGCTGATGACGCTTCTCCAGACTATAATTTAGGTGGCACAACCACCTAATTCTCAAGCTGGGCTTTTCCCGATTCGCTCGCTGTTACTAAGGGAATCTCAGTAAGTTTCTTCTCCTCCGCTTATTGACATGCTTAAACTTAGCGGGTTGACCCACCTTATCTGAGGTCATGTTCCGAGCTTGCAACTAAGGCAAATGTTGAAAATGGTTTCAATTATTATTACATCGTTCGTAGGACTCCTGGACGCAGTTAGAGACATCGCGTGTTAACTCGATACACCATTCACCGCGCGTAGACCTAACGACAACATTCACTAAAACCAACCGCACAATTAAGGCACGGAGGATCAATCTCCACATCCGCCATCACTCACAGTATGTTTATAGTAGGTGGATGGTTAGAATGGCGTAAGGCATGACGCCGAAACAGACGTGCTCTCAACCTAATGGCCTTGAGCGCAACTTGCATTCAAAGACTCGATGGTTCACGGGATTCTGCAATTCACACCAAGTGTCGCATTTCGCTATGTTCTTCATCGACACGAGAGCGAAGATATCCATTGCCAGGAGCCATTCAGACGCTCACTGGAAAAACACGAAGCACGTCAAAATGATGGCAAGCTCTCCAACAACAACCGTCCTTGGCACAAACCGTGCCAGTTTCTTAGTTCTACCCTACATCTTACTTCCGTTGTGATTAATTAATTGATTTGAAATTAATTAATGGTTATGTAAGCAAGATTTATGTGATGAAAGTAATTAATTTAATTTACTTTAAATTAGTTAGAAATGAAGTCATTAATTTAATTCATTTTAAATTAATTTTAGTGCGATTAAAAGGTCATTGCTTATGTATGGATGGATGATATTGATTGCCTTGAATGGTTTGAGATCTCAGATATGAGATAAGTGATGTTGTGCGATATGGATGCTTTGGTTGAAGTATGATAATAATGTGAATTATCTATTGTGATGATAATGTGGATTATCTGTTTGCGATGATAATGTTGATTATCTATTGTGATATGTGAACTATCTAACTGTGTGTATATAGATAATAGAATTGAATTGTTTTAACTTTAAAATAACTTGGCCTTAAAAGATACGTTTTGGATTTCGATGAGACTGGGATCGGGTTTCCATATTTGGATATCCGAAAACCACATCGATACAAATTAACGATAGGTCGTGAATCTCAAGTGAAGATGAAAATTCAGAGTGTAAGGGTTATTGTCGTTAACTCTGAGGGTGATTCCAAAATGAGTGTAACGAGATAATGCCTTCGGTTTCCTTCGAACCCGGAACGAACTTGTATGGATTGAATGCTTTCAGAACATGGTCAGGTGGACGATGACCAATCTAAGTGATGTGTTCTGATAAAGGTAATCGTAGCCTCAAGCCTCATCAACAGGGAATGGCTAAAACAGTGGAGGTGCAGCAAGGCTAAGTGGGTAGCACCCATGTAGGACGAGATTTTCCTCTGTCTAGAGGTCCCTTTTTATTCGGCTGTGTGGGTAGTTGTGAGCTCCAATTGCCGGGGTTGTCTTATTTGGGACTGTCCAGTAAGGGATGGTTTCGTCCTTGTGCTGTAAGGGATTTAGGGTGGATCCTCGGTACGTTGATCTAGGCCACGTACTGTGACAGGAGGTACCCCAGTAGCCCTGCCATTGATAGAAACCCATTCTTCCTACGTGCCCTTACGGTTTTGATTGTATTACCCACTTTTGTGGCTAGTAGCTCGAATTTAATGAATGTAACAATTTCAGTTATTTTCTATTTACTTGAAAACCCTAGACCCTATTATAATATCACTGGATTTACTATCAAATGTTTTGGTTAGCGTAAGTTAAAAACTTAACCATGTTTATGTGTGGGAAGTCTTACGTGATGCCTTTTGTTTTCAAAGGTTTTCAAAGTTAAGCAACCTTAACATGTTACTCACACCAGACCCATGTCTGACCCGGAGTTTATTTCTATTTTCTTAAACTCTTGGATACTCAAATTATTACGAGTAGCCAAGGGATTTAAGTTAGCTTTGACGAATTGTGGAGGAGGAATGGAGCAGGAGGCTTCAGCGTTGTAGATATATATAGTGTTTCGCCATGTTGGTTTCTCTGAGTTGTATTTGAGTTGCAATAACTAGACAGGTGATTATAACTGTCTAGTATGTGATGTATAATCTTTGTAACTCTGATTGATGTTGTAAACTATGTAATACTTATGTTATTAATATAATTTATTCGTTCCACTGTTGAGATTCTGATGTCATTTCTTCTTTCTTCTCTATCTTTTCTCTTTTCTATCCCTTTCTTTCTTCAAGATGATGCGACTTTTAGTGGAGTGAAAGTCGGGTCGTCACATTTGTATATTTACTTAAATTATTTTTAATAAAAATGTTACTCTACTTGAATGTAATTAAAGGATAATTAATCAAGGTTGATTAATTAAGGTGGATAATTAGATATTGATTAATTGATTGATTTGAAACTAATTAATGGTTATGTAAGCAAGATTTATGTGATGAAAGTAATTAATTTAATTTACTTTAAATTAATTAGAGATAAAGTAATTAATTTAATTCATTTTAAATTAATTTTAGTGTGATTAATAGATCATTGCTTATGTATGGATGGATGATATTGATTGCGTTGAATGGTTTGAGATCTCAGATATGAGATAAGTGATGTTGTGCGATATGGATGCTTTGGTTGAAGTACAATGATAATGTGCATTATCTATTGTGATGATAATGTGGATTATCTGTTTGTGATGATAATGTTGATTATCTATAGTGATATGTGAATTATCTATCTGTGTGTATATAGATAATTGAATTGAATTGTTTTAACTTTAAAACAACTTGGCCTCAAAAGATACGTTTTGGATTTCGATAAGATTGGGTTTCCAGATTTGGATATTTGAGAACCACATCGATCCAAATTAATGATAGGTCGTGAATCTCAAGTGAAGATGAAGATTCAAGTGCAAGGGTTATTGTCGTTAATACTGAGGGTGATTCTAAAATGAGTGTAACGAGATAATGCCTTCAGTTTCGTGTGAACCCAGAATGAACTTGTATGGATTGAATGATTTCAGAACATCGCCAGGTGGATGATGAGCATTCTAAGTGATGTGTTCTGATAAAGGTAATCGTAGCCTCAAGCCTCATCAACCGGGAATGGCTAAAACAGGGGAGGTGCAGCAAGGCTAAGTGGGTAGCACCCAAGTAGGACGAGATTTTCCCCTGTCTAGAGGTCCTTTTTATTGGGTGTGTGGGCAGTTGTAGGGGTGAGCATTGTTTGGTTCAAAACGAATTAACCGACCGAACCAAATTGGTTTGGTCGGTTTGGTTCGGTCGTCTTTGCTGTTTGGTTGGATTTGGTTTTTATTTTTAGTTTAGTTTGGTTTATTGGTTGGTTTTGGATTTTAACAAGAAAACTTTGGTTCAACTAATATAACCGAAGAAAATCAAGAGGCATTTCAGTTTTCACGTTTCTTTCCCATTAATACACCGACCCAGCTTTTTATTGTTTGCACCAAAATTGGGCACAACACTCTTCGGATGTGTTTGAAGAGATAAAATGAAGAGAATAAATATAAAATGAAGCAGATCTAACAAACACACCAATAAACATATAAGAAAGTTTGCAGAAACACAGAGTTTTAGAGTGGTTCGGCGTGTTGCCTACGTCCACTATGAAGTTTTATCACTTTATTGCTTGATACTTGAAGATTACAAGTTTTTGATAGCGAAGTACAGCATATAATAAGCTTAAATTCGAGATCAATGGCAGTAATGGCGTTCTGCAGTGAACGTGGCAGAGTCCGGGCGTTCTTTTACTCTCAAAATTCTCTCATCCCCTTTCCGAATGACCAGAGGCTCTATTTATAGGTGTCGGAGGCTAATATTTCGCCTAAAATTCGGGGAGACCGCTTCTGGCACGTGAGGGGGCCCACACGCCTGGATTCTGGAGGTCCGGGCCCACTTTGGGATCGATTCGACCCTTGGTTCGAATCGATCAAGAATTCATCCGATTGAGCTGAAATTTGGCATGAACATTCCTCATGTTGGCAGTAAGCTACTGTGAAAATTTCATATCATTTGGACTTGTAGATCACGAGTTATGATGGATGCAAGTTGGATTTTTTTCTGTCCGGGATCGATTCGAACTCAACTTCGAATCGATCAAGAATTCATCCGATTGAGCTGAAATTTGGCATGAACATTCCTCATGTTGGCAGTAAGCTACTGTGAAAATTTCATAGCATTTGGACTTATAGATCCCGAGATATGATCGATGCAAGTTGGTCCGTGATCGATATGGCGCAACTTCGAATCGATCAAGAATTCATCCGATGGAGCTGAAATTTGGCGTGAACATTCTTTAGGTAGCCAGTCGGCTCCTGTCCAAATTTGGTGGCATTTGGACTTATAGATCTCGAGATATGATCGATGCAAGTTGGTCCGTGATCGATACGATGCAACTTCGAATCGATCAAGAATTCATCCGATGGAGCTGAAATTTGGCGTGAACATTCTTTAGGTTGCCAGTCGGCTCCTGTCCAATTTTGGTGGCATTTGGACTTATAAATCTCGAGATATGATCGATGCAATACCGTGATCCATCAATATCTTGAGCATACGAACTCCGATTGACTTGAAATTTGGAACATTGGCTTTCTCAGCTTTGCTTTTCATGTCCTATAAATTGTAGCTCGATCCGGATTCGAAAAAATTTACCGACATCCATAGTAGACCTATGTATAACTGATCTCCAGGACGAACCATCCTTGGTTTCTAGTCAAGTTCTTGGTGTCACGGCCTTGCCAAAAGGCGGGATAACATTTATGTTTTCCAATTTTCAAAACTACTGAAGAATACGAAGCAATCTCCATGGATTCAAAGGAAACAACGTTTCCTGTTCTCTCATTTGTCTTATATTTACTCATCTTCTGCCCAAATTCAACAACCCAAATCCAATTTTTAGATCTCCCAATTTTGATTTACTCTTCGTATCCAACTTCCAAGACTGCGACAGGCGATAGCGGCTACGACTGCGACTTGTCGAGTGGGGTTGCGTTACTCTTCGCATTGGATCTCCTATTTTTTTGGTTCGAACAACGTTAATTTAGGGATGCTATTAACATAGGTAAGAAATTTTGATTTATTGTTGTATGATTTGATTTGGAATCAATAAGTTATCAATTTGGTTTTTTGAATTTTTTAAGTAACAGAACGGTTAATTTGGCAAACGTGAATAATCAGTCTTTGCAAAATTAGTCTTTGCTACAAATAAAGATTTCCCTACAAACGTGAATAATTAGTCTTTGGCAAACATGAATAATAATTTATGAAATCTCGTTATTATATATGCAATTAGTCTTTGCTGTTTTGATCTTTGATGTGAATAGCAATTAGTCTTTGCAAGCTTTGACTTTGCTGTAAATAAAAGATTTCCCTGCAAATTGAGGTCCAAATAGCAATCAGTCTTTGTTGTTTTGAAATGTTTGGTTAACTGATTGCTTGAAGGTGTCCTTAATATTAAACAGATGTACAAGCTACGTTACTGAGTACTTCATCTTTAATAGTTTATGAACTAGTGATTGTATGTGAAATACTTATTACTTTTTATTGTATTTTCAGAGAGGAAATATATTATCACGTCAACACAAGAAATGTCATATCCAGCATCTGATCAAACTACAAGTGTTCATGCAGCTTCAACTCCAAATCCAACAAATGTACAAGTAAGTCTCTGTTAGCACTTAATTTATTAAGCTAGTATAGATTTAAAGCACAAAAGATGCTGCTCATTTTGTTCATACTTCCCTTTATTACATTTGTACTAATATTGCATATGTCATTTTAATAGGTCAACAATGAAGTTACTCCAGCAAACAATTTAGCTACTGGTTCTCAAAATAAACCCGGAACAAGGAGAAAACCTCTTAGGAAAAGATCATAAATATGGGATCACTTCACTTCATTCGTAGACGATGATGGAAAATCTAAAGCTCGTTGCAATTACTGCAAAACAGAGTACTGTTCTGATACAAATAAAAATGGTACGTCAGCTTTAAATACTCATATGTCTATTTGTAAGGATTTTGCATGTAACAAAGATGCAACACAAGCACAAATAAATTTTGCTGTGGGAGAAAATGGTAGTGGCGGATCTTTAAAACCATGGAAATTTGATGTGACTGGGATTAGAAAAGCTATATCATATTATTTTGTTCTAGAGAGCTTCCATTTAAATCGATTGAAGGTATTGGTTTCAAAAATCTTTATCTGTTTCATTTGGACCTCAGTTTCATCGACCATGTAGATTTACCATTCAAAGAGATTACCATGAGATATTTCTTGAAGAAAAAGCAAAATTAAAATCAATATTGCATAACTCGTGTCAATCTATATGTCTTACTACTGATACATGGACTTCAATACAAAGAGTCAATTATATGTGCCTAACTGCTCGCTGGATTGATGACAATTGGAAACTAAAAAAAAAGAGTTTTAAATTTTTGCCATGTATCTAGTCATAGAGGTGAAGATTTGGGTAAAGCTATGGAAAGTTGTTTAACGGATTGGGGTATTGATAAGATATTTACTATTGTTGTTGATAATGCTAGCTCAAACGATGTCATGATTGGTTACTTGAAACGTAGATTCAATAATATGAAAGGAACCATTTTAGAAGGAAAATATTTACAAATGCGTTATACTACTCACATTATAAATTTAATTGTGAATGATAGGCTTAAAGAGGTTGGAGAATCTATCTCGCGTATAAGAGCAGCAATTAGATATGTTAGACAATCTCCATCTAGGTTTGAGAAATTCAAATATTGTGTTTTGCTTGAAAAACTAGGATATAAAAGTGGTCTATGTTTAGATGTACCAACTAGGTGTAATTCCATATATTTAATGCTTAATGCAGCACAACAATATGAACAAGCTTTTGAAAGGTTTGATATTGAGGATCGATTTTATAGGAGTGAGCTAGAAAAAGGAGGAGGGGTGCCTACGGAGTTTGATTGGGAAAATGCTCGAAAACTATGTGGATTTAATGCAAGTTTGATGAACTCACATTACGTGTATCTGGCTCTTCATATATTACCAGTAATCTTCATTTGAAAGAAATTAGTAAAGTACTTGAAGGTTTGAATAAGATGCAATTGAGTGATGATATTCAATTACAAAACATGGCAACAAGGATGCAAGAGAAATATGATAAGTATTGGAGTTGTTGGGAGAAAATGAATATATTAACCTATATAGTTGTTGTGCTTGATCCTCGCTGGAAATTTGGTTTTATAGAGTTTTGTTTAGAAACATTTTATCTTGCAACTTACCATGAAAAAATACAAGTTATTAAAAATGCTACTTTTCAATTATTCAGTGAGTATAAATTAAAATATGGATGTCTTAATCAAACCACTGAGATAGAAAATATTGAGAATGATGATGATGTTCTAGATTTGAAAGCATGTTTTAAAAGGTTAAAAGCATTAGATAACTTTGGAGTAAACAGGTCAGAATAGGAGAAATATCTCAATGAAGATAATGAAAATGATTCTAAGGAGTTTGATATATTAGCATACTTGAAGGTTAATAGTTTAAGATTCCTATCCTTTCAAGAATGGCTCATGATCTTTTAGCTGTTCCATTATTAACAGTGGCCTCTGAGTCTATATTCAGCACTGGTGGACGTGTTCTTAATCCGTTTAGAAGTTCACTTACACCTAAAATAGTTCAGTCACTTATTTCTACAGAAGATTGGTTGCGTAATTCTTTTTCTGCGAGTAAAATTGATCTAGAAGAAGATTTAAGTAATATGGAGCAGTTAGAGGCAGGTAAATAATTATAATATTTTTCTGTAATTTTATTTACTTATGCATGTCTTCTATTTATAACTATCATGTTTACTTTATATGCAGATGTGAGCAAACTAGCCTTGGATCCCATTAATAACATGTGAAAAGGTTGATATACAGAATGCTTGTTTTGTCGGAAAATAATGGTAAGTTCACTGTATGTTCATCTCCGTTTAACTGTTTTTCATTTGCTATATGTACGATGTTCTACTGCTTGAAAAAATAGAATATAAAATTTCAGCATATCTTAATTTCACTGAGTGTTTCTGTTGCTTGAAAAACTAGGATATGAAAGTTTTATTGAGCCATGCTATATGAGCAGCAAGGCGCGTTTTCTATACAATTGTAATGATTTATTGTTTTGATATTGCGTGTGATAAGCAAAATATGACTTCTCCTATTTTGTTGTAACAAGTCAGATACCACTTATTGATGCTACTGCATGTTGACAAGGATTTGAAGGCCGCCAGCATATGATTTTTAGTAGTTTAGTTTCATTTGTATGATGTATCATTTTGACAATTGCTTACTTAGAAAAATGAATGTGTTTTGGGTCAGTTTCACTGTGACAGTGATTTGGGTTATTTTGGCTTGCAAAACTTTTATTGCTGTTTATAATTGTGTTCGGGTTTAGTGCTGTTTGTAAAATGTAACTTGGTCTAACCAACTGAATGTTGCATTAAATTAGTATTTTCAGTTAATACCGAGGCACATACCATCATTTCTTTCAACTATATATTTCATGTGTAAGATGATTTATATTTAACTTAGTTAAACCACAATAACCGAACTAACCGACCGGACTGAGCCAATTTAATTTGGTTTGGTTCGAGTTTGGTTTTAATTCAAATTGGTTTGGTTTAAGTATTATTCGATTTTGAATTGGTTTCAGTATTTGTACATAAGACCAAACCGAACCGACCGTTTGCGCACCCCTAGGCAGTTGTGAGCTCCAGCTGCCGGGGTTGTCTTGTTCGGGACTGTCCAGTAAGGGATGGTTTCGGCCTTGTGTTGTAGGGGATTTAGCATGGATCCTAGGTATGTTGATCTAGGCCACGTACTGTAACGGGCGTACCGCAGTAGCCCTGCCATTGATGGAAACCCATTATTCCTACGTGCCCTTACCGTTTTGATTATATTACCCACTTTTGTCGCTAGTAGATGGAATTTAATGAATGTAACAATTTCGGCTATTTTCTATTTGCTTGAAAACCCTAGACCCTATTATAATATCACTGGATTTCCTATCAAATGTTTTGGTTAGCATAAGGTAAAAACTTACCCATGTTTATGTATGGGAAGTCTTACGTGATACCTTTTGTTTTCAAAGTTTTTCAAAGTTAAGCAACCTTAACCTGTTACTCACACGAGACCCATGTCTGACCCAAAGTTTATTTCTGTTTTCTTAAACTCTTGGGTACTCAAATTTTTACGAGTAGCCAAGGGATTCAGGTTAGCTTTGACGAATTGAGGAGGAGTAATGGAGCGGGAGGCTTTAGCGTTGTAGATATATATAGTTTTGTTGGTTTCTCTGAGTTGTATTTGAGTTGCAATAACTAGACAGGTGATTATAACTGTCTAGTATGTGATGTATAATCTTTGTAACTCTGATTGATGTTGTGAACTATGTAATACTTATGTTACTAATATAATTTATTCATTTCGCTGTTGATATTCTGATGTTGTTTCTTCTTTCTTCTCTATCTTTTTTCTTTTCTATCCCTTTCTTTCTTCAAGATGATGCGACTTTTATTGGAGTGAAAGTCGAGTCGTCACATTTGGTATCAGAGCGCTAGGTTGAGTGAATACCTAGGCTTTGGTGTGATTTCTTTCTTAAGAGAGCGTACTTGTAATTTATATATATATATATATATATATATATATATATATATATATATATTTTTCTACCTATCTGTTGGGTTACCTGTTCGAGTTTTCCAATATAAGTTATAGAGGTAGGAAGAGTAGTGGTGTGTGTAACACGACTACCAACGGAAGAAGTCAGAGTATTGAGGTTGGAAGTGTATCTGTCGAGACTGTAGACCTAATACCATCATGAGAAAGTTTTCCAATGGTGAAAGGATTTCATCGATCTCTGAAGGAAACCATTTAAAGGTTCGGAGTCCATCTTTGAAGTGCAAGTTGGATGAGTAGAGTTAGGATCTGTCTGTTAGGCAGAAGCGAGTGATGGTATCTTGGCAACCTCAGAAAGTAGTAGCTGCGTTGTAACGACCCAGGATTTTAAGTAATTAAAATTTGAATATTTAATTAATTTTAAATATTAATAAGTGAATTTATAAGTCGAATAAATTTTATTTCGAATAATTGGATTTAATTGAATAATTAAATCGATAATTTAATATGTGAAATTATGGAAATAATTGAAAATTGAGTTAAATATGATTGAAAATGATTTGTAAAATTTTATTTTATCATGTTGAAGTTAGAAAGATGTTTTAGAACTTTTAAAATCGAATTAAAAGTTAATTTGTGAAAATTGAATATTTTAATATTTAAATCGACTAGTGAAATTAGTCAATTTTTGAACAGTCTTAGAATTGAACGAGACCAGTTCCATTGAATCTGTAATAGTTAGTTATTACCGGATTTCAATTTTCATAGCAATCGGAGTTATCGTTTGATCGTAGCAGCTCGAAACGCATCGAATTATTTTTAATATTAATTTGGCGAGTTAAAATAGCCATTTTTCAAACAGTCTCGGATTTCGACGAAACCAGTTTCATCGGATCCGTAATGTGATATTATTGTAAGGTTTCAAATTTCGTGTCAATCGGATTTACCGTTTGTCCGGTATAAATTAAAACGCCCAGAAAATCGTTTAAATCGGTTTAATTCAAATTGAACGTTTATTGCCATAACTCGCACAGATGTCCAAATTAGCTTCCGAAACCTATTCTATTGTGTCCGGAACGCGGGGTAAACCCTAGAAACGCTAGTTACGGCGCGTAAATCGGAGTTTGGAAATCCCGGATGAATAGTGTTCAATAATTTCCTATAAATACACCTTAAATTCACAAAAATAAAAATAAAAAAAATAACCTAAACCTAAAAACTGCAGCCGCCTCCATAGAAACCCACGGCCAGAAATCTCCCACGTTCTTCCCCTTCGATCTCCTCATCCATCCACTTTCATCGAAAACTTCCAAATAGAAACTTATAGTGGACACCAAGATCCATCTATCCAACGGTCAAGATCGTCATCGGAGCATCATGGTCGCCAGAATCTGGCCGTGAAGTGCACACGTTCACATGCAAATTTGGAGGGATAGGGGAGGCCGAGTTCACCCTAGTCGCAGCCGAGTGTAGAGCATATGGAGGCGCATCTATAGGTGGTTGTTGATCAAGCTAGAAGGAAGTGTGGTCGTTGCAAAGTCAAACCCTAGTATGTGTATTTGGGTTCATGTATCGGCCTGGGAATAGAACGTGGGGAAGAGGAAGGAGAAGGGGGAGGGGTATGCACGGCCCTGATTGCATGAAGCTGTTTGAACGGCCATGATCTATCATAGGTTTAAATATAAAAATAAATTGTAAATAAATTATAGTTTAAATCGTGTAAACTTCATAAATGCCTATCTTTTTCATACGAGGTCGAAAACGCGCGAAACCAGTTGCGTTGGAATCATATGGACGAGCACTACGCGATGGAATTGGATTGGAGTCGTTTGGAGTTAGTGAAAATTTCGTGTAAAATTAAACGTCCGTTTAATTTTATTCGAAATAAATCGCTAAAACGAAATTGAAATCAAGGTGAGAACTTCTCACTCAATCGAATCAGTTTCGATTTTATTTTAAATAGTTAGATTTAAAATATTTGAATGCATGTTTGAATGATGATTGTTATCTATTGATTGTTAAAATAGACATTATGCGCCGTTAGTAAGCGGATGTTATTTAGTAAAAACATATACCGCGAATTTTTCATAAACAGTGAAATTGGTATTATATGTAATAGCAATATATATATATTGGCATATGTATATATTGCAGTTGTTGATTTCCCGCATTTGTATAGCGGATGAGACCCTATTGCGCCGTCTATTAAGCGAATAATATTTTAAATCCCATATACCGCAATAATTTCGTACTGGAGCGAAATTGGTATTGTGCTAATGTTTGTGGATGCAGGAAAACAAGTTGGAGGGATCCAACTGGATTCCTCAACAGTATTTATTTGATTTCAGATATTTTGATATTTGATAGACTATCATATCGATATATGATGTCGTTGTTTGTCGTGATTGACTATTTGGTGTGTAGCATCACTAGCCCAAGTTTTGGAACTTTAAAATGATTTTTAAAGTGATTTTTTGAAAATATACTATATGTTTGGAATTGATCCATTTTAAATAAATAAACGATATAATTTTTAATGTTATAAAAATTAAGATTTTTGAGAAATGTAGTTAAAGGTTGATTTTTGAAAATATGAGGCTAATGATTTTAAAAAAATAGTTAAATTGGGATTTTTGAATTTATTATGAAAAGTTGAAATATAGGATTTATAAAATTTGACTATTTTATAAATCAAAATGGTGAAATTATAAAGGACTTTGAAGACGTTTTAAAATATTAATATAAATTGACTTATATAAAAGATTTATAAATTGTTAATTTATAAATTAAAATATTAGAATTATAAAACGAGTTTTTATAAGTGTTAGAATGAATTGTGAATGAATTTCATAAATGAATGAAATTCATAGAATTATAAACGGTGAAGTTATAAATGGAATTTTATAAGCAGTAGGTTTATAAAATTTGAAAAGTTATTTGAAGAATGGATTTTTGATAAATAAATGAATCTTATAAGTTATAAGATTTATAAATTGGGATGTTTAAAAGAACGATTCTTGTAAACAAATAAATTATAAGTGTTTAACTTATAATATGAATCTTTAGTATATCATTGAGATATGAATTTAGATAGGTTAATAAAGGAATTTATAAAAGGAAGTAGTTATAAAGCAAATAGAAATAGAATTTATAAACGTTGTTTTATAAACTCGCAACGACTTATTTTGATAAGTAAATTGTTATAACTTATTTATGGAGCTATATTCACGTTTTAGACAGTGAATAATCCTTTAAAATAAAATGAATAAAAGGATGAAATTTGTTAACGTAGTATATTCACGTTTTTGAATAGTGAATAATATGTTAAAGAAAATGTTTAGATTTGATGTTTTAAATAGAATTAAAACGATCTAACGATGTCTTAAAATGTGTTGACATTCGAAACCATAGATTTCAACATTCATTGTTGAAATAGATGTTTTCGAGAAATAAAAGGAAATGGTGGACTATAACACTGTTGTTATAGTAAATGATTTCCGAAAGGAAATGTTTTGTATAGTATTGGGATTTATATATCTATTTTAATTTCGAATCCCTATACTAGTGATTTTGGGACGTCGTAACGATGTTTTACGCAACATTCGTTTTGGCCCAAATAAATATGTTTAAGAGAATGATTTCCTTAAAGAATGAAATATATGCTTAATTTCGATTTAAGTATATTGAATATTTTCCAAAGATTGAAAATAAATAAATTTTGTGAATTACTTATGAATAAATAAGTATGGAAATGTTTTCCAATATAAAGTGAATATTTTGAGAATTTATCTTTTTGAAGATAAATTGGAATGAATAATTGAAATCGTTTATTCATAAATATTGTGAAATATAAATTCACTATGGAATTTATGAATAGAAAGGGAAGTTGTTTAAAAATAAATATTGATTTATTTTTGAAGTGTGAAAATTATATATCTAGTAAAGATATTTTGGAAAATAAATAATTTGGAAAATTATTTGGAATCTGGTGATGTTGTGCATATCCATTGATAGTTCAATAACCGACTATCAATATTTCCCTTTGAATGGGTATTTATTGTGATTTGCTTGAATTCGAATGCCACACTTATTTTTGAATAAACGCTCACTATTCGGGTTAACCGGGAAAGGACCATGGGGTCGTATAACCCATTCCGAATATGTGATACGTCGTTATGAATTGCATTTGAAGATCGGTGTTGAAGACCGGATATTTGCGAGAGCGATAGGATGACCTGTCGATTGACTCTGCACCGAGTTGCTCCGGTATAGAGTTCTCCATATGTGATGGTGAATCCGATCAGGATTGTGGATATCCGGATTGCAAGGACTTCTTTGTAAGTGCCTTCGGTTCTGTTCGAGCCCGGACCAGACTTGCTTATGCTAGGTGATATGTGATGGGGGGTTCTCGCTTCGCGGTTTGGTGGCGAACGGGAGACTCTTACCCCCACACGTCCTCTTTACGGGGTTGGTTAGGCGAAGCCGTGACATTCGAAAGGGTGGACGTAAAAGCAAGTTTGGGATATCAGTGTAAGCCACGGTGGGGCTGGGATGGTTGAAAAGCCTACCGGTTGTGACCGCTGACGGTACGTTCTTCACAGGTGGTATCAGAGCTTATGGTTAAGCGACAACCATGGTTCTGTTGGGTATTACTCATTAGAGATAGAGTCAGTAGTACTCTAGAATGAGTTTGAGTGTAATAATAGCTATGAGAGCGTATTTGTTAGTGAATATAAAATTGTTTTATATTGTGATGATTGATTTATTGAGTGGCATATGAACCTTCGTCAGCACGGTCTCGACAACTATGCCGAAGGGGTTTCTAAACACTTGAATAGAACAATTCGACATAATATTGTTTTAAATTGGGTAAATGAAATAATTTTACCTTGATTATATTTTATATATGTAAAGGAATAATTTTTCAGAATTATTAAAGTGTATATAAGTTGATTGTTTAGTTGTTTGAATAATCTAAATTAAAGAATTATTGTATAAGCAAAAGAATTATAAGAGTTGAATTATAATTAATGTGATTAACAATTGTGAAATAAACTTATATATATGAGAAGTGAAACTATATGAATATATTTATGAATATGAGTTGTAAATAAAAAATGAATTTAAAGTTAAATGGAAATTTACTTTAGAATTGGAATTTGAATTGATTTATAAGTGGGAATTTAAGTTATGTAAAACAAAGTGATGTTGAATGAAGTTGATATTGGTATCAAAGTAAATTAATAAAGTTAAGTGGTGAATGTGAACTTGAGTTATATAAATGAAATTCAACTTTAGAAATTGAATTGGATTGAATGTAAATCAATTGAATGTAAATTAAGTTGATATGAAATAATGAATATAAGTGTTAATTCATTAAAATCTTATGTTATTGGAAGTTGAATAATTGAATGAATATAAGCAAAGGAATTTGGTTGCAATTAATATACATTGATTGTTATATGGTTGTTAGTTGATTGTATATAATTCATTAAGTGTTAACGAAATTGGAAGCTAAAGTAATTGGAATCCAATTGGAAGTTAAATGAATCTTAAATAGATTTGAATTTGATTTGGAAGTGAACCAACTTGAATATGAATTAGTGAATATGAACTAATTGAAAATGAATGTTAGTAAAAACATCCACTGTTAATAAATCAAATGTGATTAAATTGAAAACCTATTTCATTAAATATTAATGAGAATATGAGAATATTTATTGGTTATGAATTAGTTGGATGATAGTTGGTTGATGGTTGAATATATTGCTTTTGTTTCATTTGCTATGTTGGCATATATAGTTATTATGTTGCTATATGTTGTATATTGATACTATTGTCTATATACATGATTATCATGTTGTTTGTTGAGTGTTTAGTAGGTGCGGATCGCGTTTGCTTCGCATTTGGAGCTCGCTTTCGCGCTATATTAGCCGTATATGCTTGCTAATAAAATATAAGGTACATATCTCGGATTACATACCGTACTTTTATACTTTTTTCCCTGCGGGATGCCTCATTACTTGATGAGATGTATATTTGTGATATATATACTGTCATTTTCTTTTCGGATCGAGCCGCGCAAAGGAGACTATGGCGAATTTTTCCGAAAATTTAAGGCGTTAGAAAAAATTTGAGAAAATTGAAAAGTTTTGAAAACTTTAACTTTGTTTTGGAATTGAAAGTTAAACAATAGTAGTTGTTTTTGAAAAGATAACTAAGTATGATTTGAAACTTAGTAAAGTATTATAAGAAGTTTAAATATGGATTTTGGGAAAGTTAATAAATTCTGTAACTTTTCTTACTTGTTAATTTCGAGGACGAAATTCTTTTAAGGGGGGAAGATTGTAACGACCCGGGATTTTAAGTAATTAAAATTTGAATATTTAATTAATTTTAAATATTAATAAGTGAATTTATAAGTCGAATAAATTTTATTTCGAATAATTGGATTTAATTGAATAATTAAATCGATAATTTAATATGTGAAATTATGGAAATAATTGAAAATTGAGTTAAATATGATTGAAAATGATTTGTAAAATTTTATTTTATCATGTTGAAGTTAGAAAGATGTTTTAGAACTTTTAAAATCGAATTAAAAGTTAATTTGTGAAAATTGAATATTTTAATATTTAAATCGACTAGTGAAATTAGTCAATTTTTGAACAGTCTCAGAATTGAACGAGACCAGTTCCATTGGATCCGTAATAGTTAGTTTTTATCGGATTTCAAATTTCATAGCAATCGGAGTTATCGTTTGATCGTAGCAGCTCGAAACGCATCGAATTATTTTTAATATTAATTTGGCGAGTTAAAATAGCCATTTTTCAAACAGTCTCGGATTTCGACGAAACCAGTTTCATCGGATCCGTAATGTGATATTATTGTAAGGTTTCAAATTTCGTGTCAATCGGATTTACCGTTTGTCCGGTATAAATTAAAACGCCCAGAAAATCGTTTAAATCGGTTTAATTCAAATTGAACGTTTATTGCCATAACTCGCACAGATGTCCGAATTAGCTTCCGAAACCTATTCCATTGTGTCCGGAACGCGGGGTAAACCCTAGAAATGCTGGTTACGGCGCGTAAATCGGAGTTTGGGAATCCCGGATGAATAGTGTTCAACAATTTCCTATAAATACACCTTAAATTCACAAAAATAAAAATAAAAAAAATAACCTAAACCTAAAAACTGCAGCCGCCTCCATAGAAACCCACGGCCAGAAATCTCCCACGTTCTTCCCCTTCGATCTCCTCATCCATCCACTTTCATTGAAAACTTCCAACTAGAAACTTATAGTGGACACCAAGATCCATCTATCCAACGGTCAAGATCGTCATCGGAGCATCATGGTCGCCAGAATCTGGCCGTGAAGTGCACACGTTCACATGCAAATTTGGAGGGATAGGGGAGGCCGAGTTCACCCTAGTCGCAGCCGAGTGTAGAGCATATGGAGGCGCATCTATAGGTGGTTGTTGATCAAGCTAGAAGGAAGTGTGGTCGTTGCAAAGTCAAACCCTAGTATGTGTATTTGGGTTCATGTATCGGCTTGGGAATAGAACGTGGGGAAGAGGAAGGAGAAGGGGGAGGGGTATGCACGGCCCTGATTGCATGAAGCTGTTTGAACGGCCATGATCTATCATAGGTTTAAATATAAAAATAAATTGTAAATAAATTATAGTTTAAATCGTGTAAACTTCATAAATGCATATCTTTTTCATACGAGGTCGAAAACGCGCGAAACCAGTTGCGTTGGAATCGTATGGACGAGCACTACGTGATGGAATTGGATTGGAGTCGTTTGGAGTTAGTGAAAATTTCGTGTAAAATTAAACGTCCGTTTAATTTTATTCGAAATAAATCGCTAAAACGAAATTGAAATCAAGGTAAGAACTTCTCACTCAATCGAATCAGTTTCGATTTTATTTTAAATAGTTAGATTTAAAATATTTGAATGCATGTTTGAATGATGATTGTTATCTATTGATTGTTAAAATAGACATTATGCGCCATTAGTAAGCGGATGTTATTTAGTAAAAACATATACCGCGAATATTTCATAAACAGTGAAATTGGTATTATATGTAATAGCAATATATATATATAGGCATATGTATATATTGCAGTTGTTGATTTCCCGCATTTGTATAGCGGATGAGACCCTATTGCGCCGTCTATTAAGCGGATAATATTTTAATTCCCATATACCGCGATAATTTCGTACTTGAGCGAAATTGGTATTGTGCTAATGTTTGTGGATGCAGGAAAACAGGTTGGAGAGATCCAACTGGATTCCTCAACAGTATTTATTTGATTTCAGATATTTTGATATTTGATAGACTATCATATCGATATATGATGTCGTTGTTTGTCGTGATTGACTATTTGGTGTGTAGCATCACTAGCCCAAGTTTTGGAACTTTAAAATGATTTTTAAAGTGATTTTTTGAAAATATACTATATGTTTGGAATTGATCCATTTTAAATAAATAAACGATATAATTTTTAATGTTATAAAAATTAAGATTTTTGAGAAATGTAGTTAAAGGTTGAATTTTGAAAATATGAGGCTAATGATTTTAAAAAAATAGTTAAATTGGGATTTTTGAATTTATTATGAAAAGTTGAAATATAGGATTTATAAAATTTGACTATTTTATAAATCAAAATGGTGAAATTATAAAGGACTTTGAAGACGTTTTAAAATATTAATATAAATTGACTTATATAAAAGATTTATAAATTGTTAATTTATAAATTAAAATATTAGAATTATAAAACGAGTTTTTATAAGTGTTAGAATGAATTGTGAATGAATTTCATAAATGAATGAAATCCATAGAATTATAAACGGTGAAGTTATAAATGGAATTTTATAAGCAGTAGGTTTATAAAATTTGAAAAGTTATTTGAAGAATGGATTTTTGATAAATAAATGAATCTTATAAGTTATAAGATTTATAAATTGGGATGTTTAAAAGAACGATTCTTGTAAACAAATAAATTATAAGTGTTTAACTTATAATATGAATCTTTAGTATATCATTGAGATATGAATTTAGATAGGTTAATAAAGGAATTTATAAAAGGAAGTAGTTATAAAACAAATAGAAATAGAATTTATAAACGTTGTTTTATAAACTCGCAACGACTTATTTTGATAAGTAAATTGTTATAACTTATTTATGGAGCTATATTCACGTTTTAGACAGTGAATAATCCTTTAAAATAAAATGAATAAAAGGATGAAATTTGTTAACGTAGTATATTCACGTTTTTGAATAGTGAATAATATGTTAAAGAAAATGTTTAGATTTGATGTTTTAAATAGAATTAAAACGATCTAACGATGTTTTAAAATGTGTTGACATTCGAAACCATAGATTTCAACATTCATTGTTGAAATAGATGTTTTCGAGAAATAAAAGGAAATGGTGGACTATAACACTGTTGTTATAGTAAATGATTTCCGAAAGGAAATGTTTTGTATAGTATTGGGATTTATATATCTATTTTAATTTCGAATCCCTATACTAGTGATTTTGGGACGTCGTAACGATGTTTTACGCAACATTCGTTTTGGCCCAAATAAATATGTTTAAGAGAATGATTTCCTTAAAGAATGAAATATATGCTTAATTTCGATTTAAGTATATTGAATATTTTCCAAAGATTGAAAATAAATAAATTTTGTGAATTACTTATGAATAAATAAGTATGGAAATGTTTTCCAATATAAAGTGAATATTTTGAGAATTTATCTTTTTGAAGATAAATTGGAATGAATAATTGAAATCGTTTATTCATAAATATTGTGAAATATAAATTCACTATGGAATTTATGAATAGAAAGGGAAGTTGTTTAAAAATAAATATTGATTTATTTTTGAAGTGTGAAAATTATATATCTAGTTAAGATATTTTGGAAAATAAATAATTTGGAAAATTATTTGAAATCTGGTGATGTTGTGCATATCCATTGATAGTTCAATAACCGACTATCAATATTTCCCTTTGAATGGGTATTTATTGTGATTTTCTTGAATTCGAATGCCACACTTATTTTTGAATACGCGCTCACTATTCGGGTTAATCGGGAAAGGACCATGGGGTCGTATAACCCATTCCGAATATGTGATACGTCGTTATGAATTGCATTTGAAGATCGGTGTTGAAGACCGGATATTTGCGAGAGCGATAGGATGACCTGTCGATTGACTCTGCACCGAGTTGCTCCGGTATAGAGTTCTCCATATGTGATGGTGAATCCGATCAGGATTGTGGATATCCGGATTGCAAGGACTTCTTTGTAAGTGCATTCGGTTCTGTTCGAGCCCGGAACAGACTTGTATGGATTGTATGTCTGACATTGCAATTTGAGATGTAAAGCCGATTTCTTTCAAATATATTTCTGTTGGTGGCGGAGAATTTATTCTCTTAGCTTAACACCCTTCTCTGAGACGTACGAGCTCAGAGATTATGTAGTTGAAGGTTATCAGCGATATATTCCCAATTTGGTAATGTGACATGCTGAGTGTTGCTGTTAAATGATCATTGTGTTGATTATTTGTGATAGGATCATTTATTTGATCGTCTATCCTGGTGATCATTTCTATGATCATTTGTTGACCCAAAGCACGGCTTTTGTATAAAGTGTGTTTTTGTGGACGTGACTTCATCGAGCCTCACACCCCGGAATGGTCAAAACAGGAAAGATGCGGCAAGGTTATGAGGGATAGCGCCCTTTAGGGTATGTGCATTTCCTTCTGGAAAAGGGTGGTATCATGGTATGGAGCCCAGATACTTACTCATGTTGAAAACACTTTATGATTGTGTGAATTGATTACGAGCGCTTGGTTAAAGGTCCCAAAGGACCGGGGGATGGCATATTCGGTCAGTTGTTACTCAGTTAGGGGTAACCCGGCCTTGTGTTGGCAGAGATCCGGTTTGGTTCTCGGGGATGTCCATCCAGAGGCATTCTCATGTGGCAATGGGAAGTTCCTTGGCCTGATCATTCGTTGGAAATCTAAAGAAACAATACGAAACTTGTACGGTTTTAGTTGTATAACCTGCTATGGAATGTGGCGGTAACCTGCTATTGAACATAGTTAGCTATAGTAGGCATACGATAATGGTCGTATGTTGGCTAAGATTTATATTCTACTTTCGAAATGAATTTTTCTTACACTATACACTAGTAATAATATCAAATGTTCTTTTAAATGCGTATCAAGCATCTTTGACTATCATAAGGAGAAATCTCCTCCGATTCTGCGTTTGCATTGTGTGTGTGTGCGGGAGGCCTTATGGTAGTCTCATTTTTAAAAGCATTGCGAATTGACTTTAAAAATATTCCTCTATTTTGATTTTAAAGACAAATAAACTGTTTTGAGTTCTCACACCAGTCACATGACTAACTCGGAGTTTATTGTTTTCCTTCCTAAACTCTGGGTGCCCACAAATTTCCACACGGGCAGTCAAGAGTTAAGGTTTATCAGGATATTTTGGAGTTGCTGGAGGCAAGATGGATGGCATGGCGTATTACTAGTATATAGTATTTCTTTTTCCGTTGCACTGTTTGTTGTTGTATGTTGTTGTACACTCTGATGATGATGTAATGTAATGTATAAAATGTAATAACTGATATAGTTCTTTGTTTAAAGATTATTCATTTACTTATTATATGTTGTTCCGCTGCGATTGTGAGATTCTGATGTTGTTCTGTTTTCTTTCCGTTCCGTTCTATTTTCTGTTTTCTTTTCCCTCTATTATCTTCTTTCCTCTCTTCTTTTCTACGTTTTCTTTTTCTTAAACATTGATAATTCGTATTTCTGTTCATCTTGAGTTAATCTATGGAGATTAGTGTATATTCAAGGAGTACGGATTTGCGGGTCTTCACATGCGTAATGAGATGCAATGACTATGGATTGTTTCCAAAGATGTTTTCTTTGAGGCAAGTCTAAGGGAGTGTGTCTGTATCGGCAAGGTGACTAGATTTAGCAGGATGATTTGGCTTTGAGGCCCGAGTTTCTCGAAGAGCTTTGGATTAGGAAGCCTTTGGCATTAGTGTCGGCATTGTAGCTCGGAGTGTTCTGTGCTTCGGTAGAAGATCTTCTGGCTTAGCAGTTCTAGAGTTGAAGTTCAAAAGTAGCAGAGTGGATCCATTTCTTCGATGGATTGGCTAGATAAGCATGAGTTGTTCTGATTGGTAAAGAGAGAACAGTTTTCATTGAAATTAGGCTGGGTTGATCGCAAAAGTGACTTGCGATAGCTGAGTGTTCTCTTGGGATATCAAGGATTTTACGGATGTCTTCAGGGAGGTCAGAGGTTTGTTCGCATCTGAAGATTGAGTTTTCTTATAGAATAGGATTCCAGGAGTGGTACCGGGTATTCATCTTAGTAGAAGGATGGTTCCTAGAGAGAGGATTTGGTAAAGCAGCTTAGGTTTTGATGGAGCTTCTGAGTTTTCTTTTTATGGATCTGTTGAACCTTATTTCCGGGATGTGATGTCCTGTTTGTGCTCGTGTTCTTCATCAGCATTTTCATCTACTCCAGATCGGAGTTGTGCAGCGGAAGCAGTTTGGCAGTGCATCTGTTTTGTCTTTTCTAGATAGGAGATGTAAGTTTAGTCTTCAGATATTTGAGGAGTGGATTTTGTGTTCTTGGTTTTGGTTGATCGTGAGAGGATCATTTTTTTTGGTCCAGTTTGTTTCTAGAAGCATTAGAGTAGGTTGAGCTTATCGGGAAGGTTATAGGCAGCCCAGGATAGTCAAAAGACTTTATGGATAAGAGACGGAGGAATTTGGATTTTGAAGTCGGAGATTTGATTTTGGATAAGTTTTCTCTGATCAAAGGGAGCTATAAAGTTTTGGTAAGACTAAGAAGCTAGCTCCGAGGTATTGGATCTTTTCTGTGTTCAAATAACGATAAGTGTTGTGGCCTGTAGGGTTGAATTGCCAGTTTGGATAACTAGGATTCGATGTGTTTCACGTATCTCTGAGGAAGTACGTGTATGATCCATCCCTGGTAGTAGAACCAGCAGTTCATGAGGGTTTGAATGTTGAGTCAGACTTGTCTGTCGTCTAATATCCTATTTAGATTGTACATCTAGATGAGTATGAGCTCTGTAGCTTAGTAGTATAGTTAGTTTGGATTCAGTAGAGCGAGTATCTCGGTATTTATACCTAGGAAACTCTAGAAAGTTCTATCAGAAATTTTTTCTAGATAGTTAGATTTGTTTGATTTGGTGAATTGGTTGCTATGGTTGTTAGCATATGGTTGATAATATATGCTTATAATTTAAAATTAAAATCTTAGATAGATTATTAAATTACCTTTACTTTTAAATTTCGGGGATGAAATTCTTTTAAGGGGTAAGGAATGTGATGACCAGGAATTTCGGGCAATATAAATTTAATAATCTATATTAAAAATTAAGTTGATCTAATAATTTTTGTTAATATAATTTGAGTTGATTTAATAATCTTCTTTTAATAAATATTTAATTGGTGAATTTTAACTTTTAAAAGCTAATAAATTGTTTTCTATTTATAATGTAAATATATTTGTATATATTGTAAATAGGTAAGCTTTGTTTTAAATTTAACAAATATAGCATATTTTCTAATTCTAATATTTTTGGTAATTTGGAAATTATAATTTATTTAATATTAAGCTTTTCAAAGCTATTTAATAAATAACTATATGTTTTTAAATACTTAAGGTAAATTTTTAATTGTTTAAATTTATTTTAGCTTAAGTTTAAATTTAAATTAATTAACAAAAAGGTTTGTTTTGTTTGATTTTAAATATAGCTTGATAAATTTGATTTGAAATATATATAAGTTTAAAATACCATTTTACAAATGAAACATTAATTCATTTAAGTAAAATAAGTAATTTATAATACAAAGATAATCTCTTTTATAGATTATTTAAAATTGGCAAATTTTTATTTTAAAACAGTAATGATAATGTATTGTTTTTACAAATAGATTTTAATAAAAATAGAATTGTTAATTCAAATTGGATTTATGTAGTTATATATGTATATATAGAACTTGATTTTTAAATTGGACTTTTGAATTTGATTTGAATTTGAATTTAAAAGTTTTAAAATTCAAAGGATAGATATTTAAATTGTTTTGGATTTTAGAATATATGTATAAACTTTTATTTATGAATATAATTGTTTTATTTCTTTAAAATTATCTATATATAAATAAGTACTTATTAAAAAATTAATTAAGTATGAGTTTATATTAACCTTTATTAACATTTAAAATAAATACTAATTACTTAAAGAGACAAATGTTATTTTCCTAAGGCCTCATTTCTACAAGTGTTAGATTGTTAATATGATATAGGACAAGTGTCATGTTTTATTATCATTTTCTTTGATTTTTAATGTACCTTAAACTTATGTTTATGTAAGCATACATCTCCATTTTCTTTTTCCTATCTCATTTCTAAACAATGGAAGTAAAGCAAATCTGCAATAAAAACTTCAGCTGAAACCACTTCAAAAACAAAATCAGTAATCATCTCCAAACCATAAAACAAATCCGTAAATCACTCCTCATAAAACAAGACCTGTAAATCATTTTCCAAATCAAAAAATAAACACTGTAACTCATTTCTCAAATCAAAGTAGGCAAACCTGTAGTTCATTTTCTTCAATCTGTTCAAACCTGCATTCATCTTCAACCTGAGATGGACCAGCCTGCATGCAACTGCAGTTTTAAATCAAGCATTTTTTTTCAAGCACTAAAGTTTTCAAAGGTATTCAAGTTTAAAGTTTTCAAGGGCAAATAGGCATTTCGGCAACACAAGTTTAAAAGTTTCCAAAGCGATTTCAAAAATGTGCTATGTTCATCATCTATCTGGTGAGTAACATTTTTATTAAAATAATTTAAGTAAATGTGGTTGCATGTTAATTTCTATGGAAATTTTGTTTCGTGTGAATATATGTAGATGGTCCTGTATATATATGAATGTATATAGTCGTGTGCGTGTGGCTATGTATCGGTACATTCTGTTTTGAATTCCAGGCTCCAGTTTTGATTCAGAATCATTTTCCCTTAATCCAATTTTTGTTTGGATTTAAGTTTTAAATAAAATTTGTTTGTTTTGTCATAGAGAAGGTTTTCAAATTTTGTTTAAGTTAAATTAAATCTGAAATACCTCTGGAAATCAAAAACAACGGTACAAGCTTAAGATAAGTAAAAATTCAGTTTCCCTGATTCATGTATTCAGGAACATAAATCGAATTCTTAAACTAAAACATGATTTTTAAGAATAAAATCATAATTTTTAGCTAAGGAATGAAGGAGCAGTTCTTGGTTGATCAGTTTGGATATTTTGGGTTGCTTCTGGTGATCTAGTGGATCGGGATGATTGGGTTCTTTCTTGATGGTGGAGGAATGATCGGAGAATCGTGGAAAAATATTGGATGGTTGTACAGATGATCGTGGCGATGGTGGTTGATCTGGGAAGCCTGTAAACCTAGTTTTGGTGTGCTCTTGAATTATTGATTGGCATTGTTTCTCTGGGTGATCGAGTTCTACGGGATTCAAAGAGATGATGGCTGGAGTATGGACGAAGTCGTAGCTAGAGGTATGGGCATTCTGGTGGTCGAAGATGCGAGGACGAGGCAGTTTCAGGTTTGGTTGAGGTGGTTCCACGCTTGTTCCAGGTTTGGGTTATTAAACTCGAATTCGATTTCGAGTTTGTAACGACAATTTGATGGTCGGAATCGAGTTCGTGGATGATTGCTGGCTTGCTAAGGGTTTTGGTGATGACCAGAAGGGGTCGGAGCCACCGTGCATGTGCACAGTGCATCTCTGGTGAAGATTGAATTGGAAGGAGATGGCGTACTCGAGTTTCTCGAGTTAGTGAAGTGTTTTGCTCGGAGTTTTGGAAAGTTTGACTCGAAGCTTTTTGAGGGTGGTCTCGAGTCACTTGGTGGTTGAAGTATGATGATAATGTGAATTATCTATTGTGATGATAATGTGGATTATCTTTTTGTGATGATAATGTTGATTATCAATTGTGATATGTGAATTATCTATTTGTGTGTATATAGATAATAGAATTGAATTGTTTTAACTTTAAAACAACTTAGCCTTAAAAGATATGTTTTGGATTTCGATGAGACCGGGATCGGGTTTCTAGATTTGGATATCCGAAAACCACATCGATCCAAATTAACGATAGGTTGTGAATCTCAAGTGAAGATGAAGATTCAGAGTGCAAGGGTTATTGTCGTTAACTCTAAGGGTTATTCCAAAATGAGTGTAACGAGATAATGCCTTCGGTTTCGTTCAAACTCGAAACGAACTTGTATGGATTGAATGCTTTCAGAACATCGTCAGGTGGACGATGAGCATTCTTAGTGATGTGTTCTGATAAAGGTAATCGTAGCCTCAAGCCTCATCAACCGGGAATGGCTAAAACAGGGGAGGTGCAGCAAGGCTAAGTGGGTAGCACCCAAGTAGGACAAGATTTTCCCATGTCTAGAGGTCCCTTTTTATTTGGCTGTGTGGTCAGTTGTGATCTCCAACTGTCGGGGTTGTCTTGTTCGGGACTGTCCAGTAAGGGATGGTTCCAGTTTTGTGTTGCAGGGGATTTAGGGTGGATCCTCGATACGTTGATTTAGGCCACGTACTGTGACGGACGGTATCCCAGTAGCCCTGCCATTGATGGAAACCCATTCTCCCTACGTGCCCTTACGGTTTTGATTGTATTACCTACTTTTGTGGCAAGTAGCTGGAATTTAATGAATGTAACAATTTCGGCTATTCTCTATTTACTTGAAAACCATAGACCCTATTATAATATCATTGGATTTCCTATCGAATGTTTTGGTTAGCATAAGTTAAAAACTTACCCATGTTATGTGTGGTAAGTCTTACGTGATACCTTTTGTTTTCAAAGATTTTCAAAGTTAAGCAACCTTAACCTGTTACTCACACCAGACCCAAGTCTGACCCGGAGTTTATTTCTGTTTTCTTAAACTCTTGGGTACTTAAATTTTTACGAGTAGCCAAGGGATTCAGGTTAGCTTTGACGAATTGTGGAGGAGCAATAGAGCAGGAGGCTTCAACGTTGTAGATATATATAGTGTTTCGCCATGTTGGTTTCTCTGAGTTGTATTTGAGTTGTAATAACTGGACTAGTGATTATAGCTGCCTAGTATGTGATGTATAATCTATGTAACTCTGATTGATGTTGTAAACTATGTAATACTTATGTTATTAATATAATTTATTCGTTTGGTTGTTGAGATTCTGATGTTGTTTCTTCTTTCTTCTATATCCTTTCTCTTTTCTATCATTTTCTTTCTTCAAGATGATGCGACTTTTGGTAGAGTGAAAGTCTGGTCGTCACATCTTCTTTTCACTCATGAAAATTATCCTACAATGGCCTAGGACCGAAGCACTGCATCATATAGGTATATTTGGTGTCGGAAGTGTAGAGCGATCGTCACAAAACGCTGTTGAAATACTAGTTTACAAAAATAGTTTTCAAAAATAAAAATATAACTTTTTACCATAAAAACATCAAAATACCATTAAAATCTTATTAAATTTGAAATAAAATTATATTATCATTGTACATATAATAATAAATAATTTAAACATTTTTACATAATTTCATATACATTGATAGCTTATATTTATGTTTCTAAGTATATATCAAATATTGCATGATAAACCATTTTAAACTTATTTCAATTCAAAATTATTCTGTAAAATGTATAAGCATACCTCTAAAAATGTTTTATAGAGTTTTTATATGATTTATATTGTAACTTATCTATGTCGTGCACTATCATATCTCAAAAGTTCACTTTTATGTACTCCCTTCTTCTTATATTAATATATACACAATATGTTTATTCTTTCATTTTCAAAATAAATTCTAATGCATATGAAATAACATATACACTTTAATTCATATATATATATATATATATATACACACACACATTTTAATATTCACCTTAGCCTCGTATAATCAATATTTAATCTCATTATTCATTTTTTGGCTAAACATTGACAGTATTTCAATTTCATTTACCTTAATACTAAAATCAATATTTATTTCAGATTTTCTCAAATATCAATTACTGTCCAAACTCGGTAATTATCCTATTTAACCCAAATAAACTTTTAACCTACAGGTTATCAAAGAACTACACGAGCTTGGCTAGTTATATAATAGTGAAGACGAAAACCACTCACAAAAACTCAATTTGTTCTCAAATGCTCGCTATTTGGATTTAAGATTTCCTCTGAATCAAATATTTGTGCCTCTAACAGGAATTAGAATGTAGGAATCGACTTGCTCTTCGATTAGGTATTTGAATTATTAAATTTAGTGGAGATCGGAGTGAGAATTTGATGTTTGAAAGTGAAAACATATTTCAAATTTTTGAGCCGAGAGGAAGAGGAAGAATGCATACAAAGAAAATGAATTTAAAATTTCAAATGGAAGGGATTGGTATGCTATTTATAGCCTAAGTAAAGTGCCCGTTCAATTGGACTTATGCCCAGCCATTTAAAATTTGAATTTTCGAATTATTAAAGCAGTGATATCTCCACCGTCCAAACTCTATTCTAGACTCAAAAAAATATAGTATGGATCATAAAAATGAGATGATCATAATTACTGAATGTTTGAAAAATGAAAATTTTGCTCCTAAGGTTAAAATTACTGAATTCGTCTGATTTTAAATTATTAAAATATATGGGTTATTACACTTAGTAGAAATGAGTTCTTTGCTTACAAATTACCTAGATTAAATCCTATTTTCAAATTCAATTTTCAGTTTATTTTGATACGGACAAACGTTTGTCTAAGAGAAAAAAATTCTGCTTTAGAAGTATTTTTTTTAGATTTTGATGATAAATCTCAAACAAAGTTGTGATTTGTTACCATTTTTTCCTTTACAAATGTTGAAACTCTTTTCTCAAACAACCGTATTTATTTTTTCAATGCTGAGATTTTTTATATTTTGATGATAAATAGAATATTAACTCTCAAAATTTAATAAACTGTTGTACTTAATAAAATAATTTTTTGTCTCTGATATACTGAAATATAATCTCATAACATTTTCGTTTGTATGGATTATCATTACAGACTGGATAGCTCTGGAAAGGAAACCAAAGTATAAAAGAAGTAGATGGATTATGAAAAAACAATGGACATGGTTTGAGATGCCTAAATTTTCTACTGAAAATACTATTTATCATTCACTGTTCTGATGAGAGTGGGCTATATGTTGTTGGATTTTTATTTCTAACATATTCATATAATTTTCTTCCATAAATTAAGATTTCTTCTACCGTAATGATGCTATTCAAATTTTGTGTAGTACTTTAACAGAGTATAAGTTGTCTCATCTATTAATTTTATTTTCCATCAACTTGGCCTAATCTAATTTTAAAAAAGAGAGTTATCAACTATGGCTCCATATGTAAGATAAAAATTCCATAACCTATACCAATCAAATAATTTTTGCATGATAGATGCTTATTAGTGTATGACACAAAGTTGGAAAAAATATAGTTGTCTATTATATTCTTCTATCCTTACAGAAATGGAAAAGGTTTCTCAGGGAACCAAAGTTGTTTGTTTGAACATAACATTTCTTGCATTTTGATGAAGATATTTTTATTTTTTTTCGAAACCCGGTCGGACGGCGGCGGCGCACGTGTGGTGTTGCATGACTTCTCTCCTCACAACAAAGCAAACATGTGGGAGCCCCAAGGCACCTTGATGAAGATAGTTTGTTGCTTAATTTTGAGTAGTTTTGATTTTGCTTAAATTTTTTATACCAAGATAATATTTTAGCATTATGAAATGTTACATTTTCTTACATTTACAAACACAAAAATATTTTTTTATTCAATGACAATATTCCTTACAATTTGATTTGTTAACTCTTAATTTTAGCAGTTTGGGTTTTGCTTAAATTTGATATTAAACAATTAGGTTAAAGGGCTTCTCAACACATGGTAATAAATTTTTAAGACACTAATTCAGAATAATTAATTTTAAGGACAAAAGATAAATGATTATATTTATTTCCTAAAGGAAAATGATAAATTATAAAAGAATAATAATTTTTCTGAATGTGACCATCCACCTTTATTACCCCTGAGAACGAAACTTAACACATCTTCGGTGTTCGTGTGTCGTTGCCCAAGCATCCGAAAGATAAGTTGTCATAAGGATAAGTAAATAATAGAATAGAAAACCTCACAATGAAATGGTTACATAAACTCAAAATTATATAGTATAAAACGTTACTCCTTACATGGAGTTATTAGAGTTATACAAAAATACTACACCTAACAGGCTAGTGGTTATACATTCTGACTTTACATTTTTCAGATACCAAATATACCAACTTAATCATACAGTGGAAATAAATAACTAGACAACTAAGAAGGCTCCTGCTCATCCATCATCTTCAAAGAGCTCAAAAAAGAAAACCTGTTATTCTTGGACTACTCAAATATAATTGAGTACCCGAGAGTTTAGCAAAAATAAACAACTCAGGTCAGACAATATGTCATGTATGAGTAAAACTCTAAAATAAAAAGGAGTGTATTTAATAATAATATGTAGGACCATGTCGTTGACGCAGAACGGTTTTCTCCAACATAAACAACAAACAAACATAAGAATGGAAAAGAACAATAGGAAACAAATCCGAAATAGATGATGGGCAAAAATATTATAAAGATCCAGATTTGGAAGTATGGAAATAGTCTGAAAAAAATTCAAACTAAACAGAATGGATAAATCAAGATAATAGTCCAAACTTGATAGAATGGACAAAACCTATAATTAAACATCGTGAAGAGTAGATGTCTCTTCCCGTTGCAATTGCAGAAAAACAATTCCAAGGTTCGAATAAAATAAAGAAAGGAAAATCTCCAACAAATGGCTAGGAGGGTGCATCCCCCTTAAAAGAAGTGTACCTCTAGAAATATACTTGAAAACCCTAGGAACTCCAAGCCTAACCCTGCCAATCCTAATCGAGAATCCAAGCATTTCACATCTAAATACGCAAAACCGAATTCAATCTACATGAGTGTGAAAATACCCTAATGGGAGCAACTCCACATAACTTGTCCCTCGAAAGCACACGCTTTGATTTAGACATTTCAAACAAAGCTCAATGGAGCAATAAATCGTCTTAGAATGACGATAATAAAAAAGCTGAGGTGATTGATAACTGGGGAACCAAATATCGAGGAAATAAAATGACCGTATAGGGAAGTTAAGTTTTATATATTTATCACCACTCGTTGAATTCAAACTTGTACTATTCTTGCATTTAACAATAGTGCCGGATAAGTCAAGGTAGTGTTACCTTAAAGTCATGTCTCACGACCCTTCTTAACTTTCAGAACAGTGACAAGTCTTCGACCTTTAGTGTTAAGCATACAGATAAATCATTTCCAGATAAGTGATATCACATTGTGGAGATTAATACATTTCCATAAACGAATCTAGATTTTTCTTTTAAAACCAAGTTCATGCTTGGCTACACATTACAAATATTCGCTTTAAAACACTTTGTTAAGAGAGTTCACCAACTTTAAAACATCATTATAAAAAGGATTTAATAACTTAAACGCATCCTAATTACATTGACTAGTAAACCTTAAAAGTTCATTAATCAGTTGATGAATTTACTTCCATAACCCTTAATCTAAAAAAAAAGTTAATCACTTTTTGGCAAAGCCAGCGGGGTTAGAAATGGACCCCTACCATTTATTGATATACCAAGAACGATGTACAACAAAGAAGAAACAATGCCGCCTAAAGAATTAGGCAGGCAAGAAAAAACAGAAACAAGAAAACAAGGAAAACAGGCATATCAAAAACAAACTAAAAAAACAAATCACAACACAAAATCAAAGAGGCACAACTAAGATCTGGAAAGGGCAGACAGGAAATCAGGATCAACCGATGACTTGAAGCAGCAATTCCAAACTTTAATCTCCCAATGATATTATATTTCATTTGGATATAAGATTTCCTTTTAGCACAGAATATGATTGTATTTCTCTCCTCCCATATCTCGCAACAAAAATTTTCAGGGTGAACGGCAGAACATAGGATGATTCACCTCTCCATCTAGTTGCCTTGAATATGATATCCCATTCTTCCTCACTATCAATAGCTACCCTTCTACCAGAGATGAAGAAGTAGTAAAGCACCATAACCCATAGACATATGGACAGTTGAAGAACAGGTGCAGCGTATCCTTGTCGGCAGCAAGGCAAAAACTACAAGTTGTATCAATAATGAGTCCTATCTGCCTCGACTTAATTTTAGTTTTTAAAGCATTAGCAAAAATCTTCCATAACATAATGTTCTGACTTTCAGTGTTATGATTCAACCATATACGTTTATGCCAACTGAGAGCAGCAGTATTATTCTGGCAGACGAATGTTTGTACATTCCACCAATCTTGAATCTGTCTTTACAACAGGACCATGATATACCATCATCAGGATACAAATTGACATGACAACCTCTCATATAATTCCATAGTTGTCTGACATTTAGATTTCTTGAGAAAGGGACCTCAACCCTACCATCAGTGATACAATCCGATGCCAGAGAAGAAGTACTAATACCAGATTGTACTTGTTGGTCGAATGAAAGAAGGTGACGCAGAATAGTTCCTTCCTTCACCCACGGGTCATGCCAGAACGACGTACGACCATTAATACCAATTTTACTTCTAGCATATAGGAGGATATCAGATCTGATTTTGAGAATACAACGCCAAGTCCAGCTACACGACTGTGGAATATCCATTGTCCACAAGTTTTTGTTGCCAATGATATATTTGTAGGACTAATTCACCCATATACAGTCTTTATGATTCAAAAGATTGTCAATGTGATGCACCACAGCCGCACGATTCCACAAAAGCAAGTTTTTAATTCCTAGACCACCTCTGGATTTTGGCTTTTCAAGGTTGGAGAAAGCACATGGAGAAAACTTATTGGAGTTAATAGTTCCATGCCATAAAAAGTTGGACAAAGCAGACCTAATCATCTTGATTAACTTGATCGGAAGGATGAAGGAGCGAAGCCAATACACAGTCATGGCGAAGATAATGGAATTTATTAGAATGAGCCTACCGGCTTGACAAGCAATCTATTAGTCCACATAGGGAGCCTAGCAGTAATTCTATCATACAGAGGAATACATTGAGCAAGCAAGATTCTCAAAGTTACCAAGGGATGCCAAGGAACATGGATGTCTCAGCTCTATGCGAGATGGCGGTGAAACTAGTGATCTGGGAGACTAATTCAGAGTCCACACCAGCTATCATTAAATCAGACTTACTTAAATTAATGGATAAGCCTGATATTTTGTAAAATTTATCGAGACCATCCATGATTGATTTAACAGTCATCATATTAGGCTTGAAAAAAATAACCAAGTCATCAGCAAACATTAAAGAAGTGACTAGGGGATTCCTACATTTCGGGTGAACCAAGAAAATATCATCATGGACGAGTTGGATAAGAACTTGAGTTAGAATTTCCATCACGAGAATAAATAAGTAGGAAGACATAGGGTCGCCATGCCTAATACCCTGTTTACCTTGAAAAAATCCAACATTAAAGTTATTGACCATAATTGAGAATCTAGGGTTAGATATGCAGGAGTGAATCCATGCAACAAAATGTTTGGGGAAATTCATTAACCCCATAATCCTAACTACAGAGTCCCAATGCAGAGAGTGGAAAGCTTTCGTGATATCAAGCTTGAACATTGCTCTGGGGGAAACACGAGAGTTGTTGTAACCCGTCAATTAAATTAAATAAATAATTTATTATCATTAATTAAAATAAATAACAAATTCAAAACATCCTTGTTGCTTTGATGAATTCACTTTGAAACTTCATTAATTAAGTTGATAAATTAACTTCAAATGCCTTTAATTGAAAAGGATAGATTACCTTTAAAACATCATTAGTTAAATTAATTAGTAATATTTAAATACAATTAATAAAATTAATTAATAAATAGTTAAATATCATTATTTGGAAATGATTTATTATTTATAAACATCATTAAAGGAAGATTAATTAAAGTTAAAACAAGTTGATTAACATGAACAGCCGTTAATTAAACAGAATAATTAATTTAAAAACATCATTAATTCGTTTATTAATTAAATTTAATCCTTCATTATTAAAATATTAATTATCCTTAAATATCATTAAATAAATTGATTAATTAATTTAAATAATCATTAACCAAGTAATTTGTTAAGTATAAAACACACCATTAGCTAAGTAATTAGTTAACCTTAATCCTTATTAATTAAATTATTTAATCATTATTAAAATATCTAATTAAATTTGAAATCATTATTATTTCAGAAACTTACTTAACTTGTAAAACTAATCCAAGCATGATAATGAAACCAAATGGTTTCTATAAGAAGTGATTTTCTGAAAGTGCAAACATAGCAATTATCGCTATACGGACAGTCAGGCAAACAGGTTAATGGCATTATCATTACAATCAAACATTACATAGCAAAGATATGAGCATATAGACATGATAATTAACCATGATTCAACATGTAGATAGCATTTACAAACAATATAATTAACTTTAACCACCTTTTTCATATAGCTTACTACTTGTTTACTAACTTTATAAAACGACAACCTTTAGCAACATGAACCAAACCAACAACCAATGCACAAACAAACACATACAAAAAAAACACTCATCAGTCGCAAATATGAGTATTAAAATAATTTAAAGCCTCGGTTTTGAGTGTGAAGTTTTACTTACAAAAAGCTTGCGAGCTTAACCAAACTTGCACTAACTCTTGAATGCGGCTAGGTCTAGGCTCTACTATGTAAATGGCTCGACTTTATGGACCTTGTAGTGAATGTTTGGCTCGGCCATGGGCTGTTTTAGGATCGACCTAGGTTTATTTGGGGGCATGAGTACTTTTTTGAATGATTATGTGATTTAGAAGTGTGAGGAACTGGTTTTAAGTGAATGGAAGAAGTATAAAAGTGGAAAAACTAGTGTTTTAAGCTATAAACAAGAAGATGGTGGCTATGGCTATGTGAATGAAGATGTGTCAGGAAAATGAAGAGTGGGTATATAAAGTAGAAATATGCGAAGAGGAGGTGGTATTTATAGGCATGAGAAGTTGTAAAAAGACTAAACTAGCCTTTAGTAATATAATATATGTACATGTCATATACCATACAACCACCGTACCCCGTCTCCATCACTAGCACGCATTGCCCCCCTCCCTCCTTTTCTCTCCATAAATCATGCAAACAAAGCCATGTGTGTACTTAAGGCACGGATGGGTTTTGTATATATACAAATGTGTGTGTATATACAAAAGCTTTTATCATAATTTGTTACATCATGCTAAGTAAGAATAGATATATGTTAATATTTTTAAGTATCATATAAAAGTGTGTGTATTGTTGAACAAGGGTGCACAACGTTCCCGAAAACATTTTGGTGTCGAAAATTCGAAATTTCGGAAAACGTTTTCTGGTCACATTTTCTGTTTTTGTTTAAACTAACTATTTTAGTAAACATATTTTGAAATGATTTTAACATTATTAATTATTATTTAAAAGATGTTTATTTGACTATTAAAATCCATTATTTAAATATTTAAATATTATTTAAATATTCAAATTCAAAGTGCTTAACTAACAAGTCGTTACAATCTCCCCCTTAAAAGAATTTCATCCTCGAAATTATTATGGAGTGAAAGAAGTAATAACCAACCTAAGTAAATTGAATTACTTACTTGGTTTTCATGAAAATTAATTAACTATATTTTTCCTATCATAAACATATGCAACAAAATTAAGAGAATATTCTATAATAAATGTTATGCATCCAACATTTTTCAAAATATTTCCAAAATTGTAGAACAAAATGCTTCGGTTTTATATTCAAAAATTTTTTTTTCGAATTCCTCACAAAGAGAAGTAAATCAAAATGTCAAAGAGGGGTGCTCCTAATAAAACATGTTAAACTCTAGAATCAAAACAATATGAAGCTTATGGCGGTCTTTTGGTTCCTCCTAAAACAACAACTAGAGCAAACAATCTATTTATTCTCAAATTCTCCCAAAAATCGCTTTTCAAAATCACCGGGATTTTGGTCCTAATAATAACAATTTAAAAACCTTGGTTTATAATTTTTAACTCTATGAACTATGGTATATAAGATCACCCAATCAATCAATTCAATCAAACCAATCGTAATGTTAAAGGAAAATCTAACACTTATTATTACTTAAAATGTCAAATGATTAACAGACATATCTTAACTTAGCTTTAAAACTTTCTTGATTGCCTAAGAATACAAATAATTTCCTAAGCATACCATTTTTCTTATCATCCTTTGGTTATTGCTTAGAGGATTACCTATGTTCCTTCAAACAAAATTGAAATCACTTTCGAAAATTATTAGTTTCTTAATTATATTAATATTTTTGAACCACTTAAGTTTGCATCTAGTATTTTATTTAATACCAAAATTATTTATGAATTATTTCATATATTATCACCTAAGTTTAAAAATATTTTATAAAGCCATTTCTTTAAAAAACACCAAATAATAACTTATTCCAACTTACTTACTTGTATAATACTCTTCTATATCCTAAGAGTACATACAAATACAAATTTAATTTTACTTTCTGTAATTTAGATGAAAATCTAACTAAAATTTGGGTTTTTAAAACTGAGTCAACCTTTCAACCTCTTTAACTTTAAGTGTTAAAATGAATGACGCTTATGGGTTGACCCAAAACAACAAAGAGTTTCCACCACTTGCATGTTTTAAAAAAGTTATGGTTTAATAAAACAATGTCTATTAAAACCTTTCTACATTCTACCTTAAGGTATTATAATGAATGATGTTTGTGGAATGGCCCAATAACACTGGTTTGGTTTACACTGCTTAGATGTTTAAATAAAGTCTATGGTTTTGATATAACAATGTTATAAAAAAAACCTATCCAATCTAACTCAATTAAATCAGTGTTAAATTGTCTCTTATCTAATCTAAGGGCAAAAATTCATTTATCAACACGATCTCTTATCATAATTACCTTTTATTTTGAAATCTATTCTCTACTAAGGGAACTTAAAGATTAAAAACCCAGTTATAAATTTCAAGACTCGTCTTTGAAAGCATACTGCATGTATTTCTTTTATGAAATAACTTCAAACAATTTGTTTACTAAAACTCACTTTAGATTTGTTTGGATTGGACTCAATTCGATCGCACAATGATAAAGAGAATAACTTACCAAGTACTCCACAATGTTCGTCTACGCAAACATCTGATTGTCACTTATAAGATTGTTTAGATTATCACAAAACTAACCAAATTTTTTTCTCCTTGAATTATCCCAAAGAAAATGCATTCCAAATAATACCATTATTGCTTTTCTCAAAAACTTTTGAAATCGTTTCAAACAATTCCAAGATTTAAATTTTCCAAAAACTCTTTAAAAATTTATTTTAAAAGACAAATTTATAATACTAAGCGTATTAAAACAAGGGTAAAAAACGAATGCCATTTTAAACATCGTTTACTACAAACTTAAAATAATTTACACTTAGCTTTATTTATAAACAATTTTATTTTAAAGTTCTCATTTAAAAACCATCATTTATTTCTTTAAAACAATATTTATTATCTCAAAGGATAATAAACCAATTTAAATACCTTTATAAATTTAAAAAAATATTAATCTCTCAGGGGATGATTTTACAGTATTCTTTTTAAGACTTTAAAACCACATTAATTTTCCCAAAAGAAAATAAACCAAATTTTAAAATCTTTTTTTTAATTTTAAAACAATAATAACTATCCCAAATGATAAATAATCAAATTTACAATTTTGTTTTAATTAACAAATCATTATCTTTATAGAAAATAGTTATTTATTCTCAAAACATTTTCATTAAATCGATAAATTAACTTTAAAACACTAACCATTTAACTTTAAAACACTTCTATCGAACCGGTTAATTTAGTTTAAAATCGTTTATTAAATCATTTAATTAAATTAAAATATTATTTATTAAAAGATTTATTAAATCTGAATAATCATTAACTAAAAATAATAACTACTTTTAAATATCATTAATTAAGATGATTATTGATTTTCAAATATCATTAATTAAAATAATTAATTAAATTCAAATATCATTATTTAAATGATTAATTGAATCCAAATCTCATTAATCAAAAAGATTAATTAATTTTAAACATCATTAGTTAAAATGATTAATTTATTTAAAATATCATTAATCAAAATGATTAATGAATTTTAAACATCTACTTTTGTGAAAACACAAGCTCAAATTCAAACATACATACAGAGGTTTAGGGGGTGAAACTCCTTAAATGACGGTATAGCGAAAATTGCTATAACGAGACTTAAACTGTGTAAACAGAATATCAAGATTAATTTCTATTAAACATCCATTATCCAAATGGAAATTCAATCAAACAAATAACTAAACAAATATAACTATCATCAAAGAAATCAATAATAGTTTATAGCATCACATATATGATACTGTAAATTTAGGTGTGAGTTAAACTCATATTTAAATATTTCTCCTTTATTATAACTAAATATTCTCATATATTTATCCTCTAAATGTATTATCCTACCATTCGGATTATATTAAACAATTTTTTTAAAAAAGGTTTACTTTCAGTTTAACACTTTTAGAAGACAACTTTTAACTTATCCCTTTCACCGAACACCTTATAGTCAAACTATGAGACAGAATTCACAAGGGATTCGTTCTCAAGGTTCCTCGATTCCTATTTACCTAACCTATACTTTACTAAGGAAAATCTATTATGAACTAATTCAATAATAGTTAATGCTCAAACTGGATGAGCATAACTAAACAAATCCTAAATGATAATAATAAAATATTATCATCTCCTAATAATCAACTCATCAATACACAATATTAAATTTTTTTTGAAAATCATTCTTGTATATATAAAATATATTCCTAGGTCAAATTATTTCATTTACCATTTTAAAACAATACTTTATCGGTAGATTTGTTCAAGTGTTTAGGAATCCCTATCGATAACACTAATCAGACATATCGACCAGAATTCAAATATCACTTAACGGATAAAACAACATAATATAAAAGATTTTTATAACACTAACAAATACGCACTCAATATATATATATATTTATACTCTCAGACTTATCCTAGGACATTGCTAATCCTATCTTTTAGAGAGTTTACCCCACCAGGTCTTAGGGGTTCGCTAAACCGAAGCTCTAATACCAACTGTGATGACCCACCTTTTCGATCCATAAGAACGAAACTTAACACATCCTCGGTGTTCATGTGTCGTTGCCCAAGCATCTGAAAGATAAGTTTTAATGGGGAAAAGTGAATAACAGAATAGAAAAACCTCATAACAGAATGGTTATATATAATACAAAACGATATGGTACAAAAGGTTACTCCTTACATGGAGTTATTAGAGTTATACAAAAGTACTATACGTAACAGACTGGCAGTTAACATTCTGACTTTACATTTTTCAGATACAAAATATACCAACTTAATCATACAGCAGAAATAAATAACTAGATAACTAAGAAGCCGCTTGCTTATCCGTCATGTTCAAAGAGCTCCAAAGAAAAACCTGCTATTCTTGGACTACTCAAATATAATTGAGTACTTGAGAGTTTAGGGAAAATAAACAACTCGGTCAGGCAATATTCTGGTATGAGTAAAACCATGAAATAAAAGGAAGTGCATTTAACAATAATATATGGGACCACATCGCTAATGTGGAATGGGTTTTCTCCCACATAAACAACAATCAACATAAGAATGGAAAAGAACAATAGGAAACATATTCAAACATAGCTGATGGACAAAAATAGTATAAAGATCCAAGCTTGGAAGTGTGGAAATAGTCTAAACAAAATCCAAACTAGACAGAATGGATAAATCAAGATAATAGTCCAAACTTGATAGAATGGACAAAACCTATAATTAAACATCGTGAAGTTTGGTTTACTCTTCCCATTGCAATTATAGAAAAACAATTCGAAGGTTTAAAACAAATAAGGAAAGGAAAATCTCCAACAAATGACTAGGAGAGTGCATCCCCCTTAAAAGAAGTATACCTCTAGAAATATACTTGAAAACCCCAGGAACTCCAAGCCAAACCCTGCCAATCCTTACCAAGAATCAGAGCATTTCACTTATAATACGCCAAACTGAATCCAATCTAGATGAGATGTGAAAATACCCTAATGGGAGCAACCCCACAATACTTGGCCCCCAAAAGCACACGCTTTGATTTAGTCATATCGGACAAAGGATAATAAAGCTCAACGGAGCAACAAATCATCTTAGAATGGCGACAATAAAGAAGCTAAGATAAGCTATAGCTGAGGAAACAACTATCAAGGATATAAAATGATTCTATATGGAAATTAAGTCTTGTATACTTATCACCACTCGTTGAGTTCAAACTTGTACTTTTCGTGGGTTAACAATAATGTTGGACAAGTTAAGGTAGTGTATCCTCAAAGTCATGTCTCACGACCCTTTTTAACTTTTGGGATAGTGACAAGTCTACGTCTTCGACATTTAGTGTTAAGCGTACAAATAACTCATTTCTAGATAAGTGATATTGCTTTATGGAAATTAATTCATTTCCATGAACAAATCAAACTTTTTCTTTTAAAAACTGAATTCATGCTTAGCTTCATATTACAAGTATTAGCTTTATAACACTTTGTTAAAAGAGTTCACTAACATTAAAACATCATTATAAAAAGGATTCAATAACTTAAACGCATCCTTATTGTATTGATTAATTAACTTTAAAAGTTTATTAATTTAGTTGATGAATTTACTTCGGTAGCCTTTAATTCAAAGAAGTTAATCATTTTTAAACGCCATTAACTTAATTAAAAATTAATTAAAATTAATTAAATAAAATAAAAATTAATTATCATTGATTAAAATGAATAATAAAATTCAAAACATCATTGTTACTTTGATAAGTTCACTTTGAAACTTTATTAAATAAGCTGATAAATTAGCTTCAAATGCCTTTATTTGAAAAGGATAAATTACCTTCATAACATCGATAATTCAATTAAATAGTAATATTTAAAATTTAATTAATTCAAATAATTAAAAATAATTAAATCGCATAATTTAAAAATGATTTGTTAATTATAAACATCATTAAAGGGAAGATTAATTAAAGTTAAAACAAGTTGATTAACTTAAAAAGCCTTTAATTAAATAGATTAATTAATTTAGAAACATCATTAATTCATTGATTAATTTACTTTAATCCATAATTATTGAAAGATTAATTATCCTTAAATATCATTAAATAAAGTGATTGATTAATATAAACAATCATTAACCAAGTAATTAGTTAAATTTAAAACACATCATTAACTAAATAATTAGTTAACCTTAATCCTTATTAATTAAATTAATTAATTAATCATTATTAAAATAAATTTGAAATCATTATTATTTCAAAAACTTACTTAACTTGTAAAACTAATCCAAGCATGATAATGAAACCAAATGGTTTCAGTAAGAACTGATATTTCGAAAGTGTCGATGTAGCGACTATCGCTATACGGACAGTTCGACAAACAAGTTTATAGCATTGTCATTACAACCAAACATAACATAGCAAGGGTATGATCATAAAGACATGATAATTAACCATGATATAACATGTAGAGAGCATTTTCTAACAATATAATTAACTTTAACTACCACTTTTCATATAGCTTACTACTTGTTTACTAACTTTCTAAAATGACAAACTTTAGCAACATGACCAAATCGACAACCAATGCACCAACAAACACATACAACAAAGGATTCGTAAGTCACAAATATGAGCATTAAAATAGTTTAAAGACTTTGGTTTTTAGGTGAAGTTTTACTCAATAAAAGCTTACTAACTTAACCAAACTTGCACTAACTCTTGAATGTTACTAGATCTAGGCTCTACCATGCAAATGGCTTGACTTTGTGGACCTTGGAGTTAATTTTGGCTTGCCCATGGGCTGTTTTAGGCTCATCCTAGTTGATTTGAGGGGCATGGGTACTTATTTGAATGGTTATGTGATTTAGAAGAGTAAGGAACTAGTTTTAAGTGGATGGAGGAAGTTTAATAGTGGAAAAACTAGTGTTTTGAGCTATGAACATGAAGATGGTAGATATGATTATGTGAATCAAGATGTGTTAGAAAAATGAAGAGTAGAAATGTAAAGTTGAAATATGTGAAAAGCAGGTAGTATTTATAGGCATGAGAAGTTGTAAAAAGACTAAATTAGACTTTGGTAACATAATATATGTACATGTTATGTACATGACAACCATCATACCCCCTCTCATCAATAGCACACGTTGCCCCTCCCCTCCCCTCACTCTCAAAATCATGCAGACAAAGTTGTGTATGTGCTTGAGGTATACATTGTTACACATGGATACACAACGTTCTCGACAACATTTCGATGTTGATAAGTCAAAATTTCGAAAAACGCTTTTCGGTCGCATTTTCTATTTCTATTTGAACTAACTATTTTAGTAAACATATTTTTAAAATGATTTTAACATCATTAATTATTATTCAAAAGATGTTTATTTGACTATTAGAATCCTTTATTTATATATTTAAAAATGATTTAAATATTCAAATTCAAAATGATTAATTTACAACTCGTTACACTGAAGGAAAAATGATAAATGTCCTTAAAATTAATTTTTCTAAACTATTGTCATATAAATTAATTAACCTAAATTATAAAGCCCTTTAAGTGAAAATCCTCTTTATAATTATTAGGGTAATATTCTAGGTTAGATATATCAAAATATATGTTCTAATTTTATTTTCTATATTGTAGTTGAAATAAACATGAAAGAGAAATGAAATATAAAAAATGCAAATGGATTGTATAAAACGATTGATCGTGTTCCAAGCTATGTAATAAATAAATATTATTATTTTACTTTTATGTACATAAAACTTATGAGTATCATGTTAAAATATCGTAGTTGTAACGACTCGGTATTTTCAACCATTCGCATCCACACATGCCGGACTTGAATTTCTCAAAATATCAGATTGTTAATTTATATTTGGCAAAACTCGGCACATACAGTAAATAAATCAATCACAGAATCACAGACACAGAGTAATATAATAATAATGCAGCGGAATACATAAATAGTAGTTCATGAAGCTACTATATAAACATCAAAGTTAGAAATAAAATACAATAGAATATCTCAAATACACTGAAGTCTTGAATACAAACAGATGACACCTCTGAACAAATCAACTGGAAAAGCTGAAAGCTGAATCGATAGTTGGATCTCCAAGCGAAGCTCCAAATCCAAAGGTGAGCCTCAAACGCTGTATCACTCAGTCTAAACCGAGCATAAAGCAAAATACAAAACACTCGAGTCGGGATTAACATTCTTATATCAATAAATCCAACTCAAGTGAAATATGAATTGAAATACAAGTAACTCGAAGGATGTTTGGGATAACCATCCTCTAAGGATCCGCGGAACTATCTACAATGTAGAAAAATACGTTATTAACAACTAAATGTCGTTATAACACCACGGTCATTTCAGAACAATTTATACTTCCAAAACCAAAATATCATTTCCATTTCAAATATATCTATTTTTAATTATAGCGCTTCCAAATATACAACACTTTTGAAACCAAAACACTTTGAAATCATAATTCTTTGGAAAACCATAACATCCACCACTTAAACTGTTTAATAATAGTATATAAAATAAAATAGATTATAAAATAAAATAGTTTATATTGAAATAGTTTATATTAAAAATAGTTTTATATTAAAATAGTATATACATGTATTAAATAATTTATAAAGTACAATATTTATAATTTCCTCAAATTTCACAAATCAATTCGAATCAACTCGAATTCCAATTTCAATTCAATTCAATTTCTAAATAAACAATTTCAAATTTTATCGATTTCAAATACAGATTTGAACCACAAATAAACCATTTAAATTTCAATACATTTCAAAGCTTTAAATGTTCAACATTTTCAAAACTAAATTTAACTATTTCATATAAATCTTGATTTAACTTCATTGTTATTTAGTCTTGAAATATTCACCTAATAGATTCAATATCATTTAAATAACCTTAAATTACATTTTACTAAATAATTCTTTCAATTCATTAAATGTGGAATGTTTATTAAATTTTTTAAATTAAAATAAAATTATAAAATCATATCTAAAATCTCAATTTCAGTAAGTTCCAAATCGATTTAATTAAATACAATTTCTAGTAAATTCAAATTTATCTTCTCAACCTTAACTTATTCAAATTATTACAAAAATCTATTTTTTGAAATATAAATTTTAATAAATACTTAAACATGTTATATATTAATTAGATCAATCTTAATTAAATTGAATATTATTATATAACCTATATATAAAATAACATTTATATAATACTTTAAGAATCAATACTTATGAAAACCATATATTTCTTTCCAAACCCATATATATTTCCTTTCAAAACCATAGAAATCATTTTTAAAATATTTATATATAGACCAACGTTGTCTGTATAAAATTTTATATCCTATGGTCAAGTGATACGGATATTTATCATTTCAATCCGTAATTTAAATATCTACAGGTATATATCATTTCAACCCGCAATCCCAAATTCAATTCAACGAAAATCGCTTGGGTTTATCATTTCAGCTCATAACGATTTTCTCCTATTCTACAGATCGTTCAGGTATGTATCATTTCAACCCATAGGGAAATCTAACTAACAGGGAACTTGCAGAGTGAGAACATATATAATAAAATATAACATATAACAACAAGCATATATCATCAATGATTAAATAAAATATAAACAACAGGATATGGTGTCATATCCCACAGGTGAACAGTTACATATAGTAGCATATATATCACAATTTAAAATAACTAACAGCAGCATATTTCAATTCAGTTGAAATCGAATTTAATAAATGTAAAAACATTAATCGTGAGTGATTGCTCACCTTTCGAGGCTAGATAGATTTGACACTGAAATTGGTTACGAATCCAAGCACGAGTTTCAAATCAAAGCAAGATTGGCATGAATAAGATGAGCAAAGCTAATAACAGGAATGGTCGAAATCAAATCAGAACTGGATCGATAAAGATAATTGATATAAGCGAACTCGGATATACAACCATATATACACTATTTATATATAAAAATCATATTCTAAATTTAAACACATATTAAATGAAATATATAAATATATGGTTTTCAAAAATCATAGTTTTTAAATTAAAACACATATATAAAATCAACATATATTCATAGTATATTTAAAATCAATGCTTATATATATGTATGTATATATATTATATTCATTCAACCTAACATATTCTATATATATATATATATATATATATATATATATATATATGCAGATTAACGCATTTAGGACTACACCATATAAATTAACATATTATGTATATATTTTAAAGTACTATATTTATACTGCCACATTCAAAATTTGTATTCATAAAATTAATTTAGCATACATATGACTCTTTGAGTTAGTATCACCTTGCTTTATATAAGCTAATAAATAAAACCCAACATCAAACATATAATCAACTAACATACTATATATAAAAGCAAACAAATAATATATATATATATATATATATATATATATATAAGGAAGCTGTTGGGCTTTGTGTTGGATGCGCGTCGGGTTGGGGATGTGGGTGAGGCTGTTTGCTACTACATGGGTTAAACAAAAATGATGATGTTGGGAGAGTGTGCTTACTTCGTGTAGGGAGGCCATATAGCTCGGGCACGAGCAAGATTAACTCGAGAAAGAAAGAAAAAATGAAGCATCGTAGAAGGTAGAATGGACAAAGAAGAAAAGGGGGTGAGTAGATCTGGAAGGAGAAATGTATGTGAAAAATAATATATATAAATTTTTCTTAACGTTTCAGAAGAAGTAAAAGGATGGATAAAAAGTGAACGAACATAAAGTGATATAGGGAATAATAACAGTCACAGCATTAAATTATGCAAATAATAAATGACAGTGGTCGTTTATCTCAGCCGTTTGAAATTTGAATGGACACAACTATCAAAAGTGCAAAAATGGTACCGATACAGTAAACCATTTTCATGAATTTCACCGCATACCAAACTCCAAAATACACAATTGAATATACTGTGGAGATCAACATGACGAGGCGAACAGAATGGTATACAGATATTAGTGGTACGATCATCAGATCAAAAGTCGATAATCGGTATCGAAAATGCTGCTAATTTGCTAAAATAAGATAAATGGAGAGATGGCAGTCAAAATTTGCAGGAACGAAATATGACGTCTCACTCAGAAGATGATTTACAGATTTATTGTATAAAAATATTCAGATTTGAAAAACATTTATTATCATCAGTTTTAACTAATTTGAATTAAAATAAAATTTACACAAGAAAATAAACTTCCATATTATTAATTGAAAACTTACCATTTGCTATGTTTGTATAGACGTATTCCAAATAATAAATTTTTATTTCCAAATTTTATTGTTTAAAATTTCATAAAATTTCAATTAATTTAATAAATAAAAATCACTAAAATTTATGGGTCGTTACGCTCTCCCCCACTCAAAACTTTTCATCCCCGAAAAGGAAGAAGGTAGGAGAATAGAAACAACCAGAAAGAAAAATAGATTGAAAGACAAGGATAAACAATTAATTTAAAACTATATAAATTTTGCTTGAAATATTCATTTGCAAATCAATTATCTTTAATACTTTAATACTTTTCAAAACCCATTTGTAAAATTTCTTGCTTCCTTTATAAATATCATTTACATGTTTAAATAACACCTTTATAAGTATATGAAAACAATTTGAAAACAATTATTTACATCATTACTTATATTTACAAAGAAGCTATTGAAAACATTAAATCCATAATTCATAAATTTATTAATTTTATCTCAAGATGCTTTCAAATATTATTAATAAATAAATAATCATTTACTTCAAATATGTTTTATTTAATTTATAACTTCTAAAATATTTATAACACTAATAAATTACTACTAAACCAAATAGTATATAAATAAACAGTATTTTAAACATTTTAAATTATTTAGAAAGAAAGGAAAAAAAATCAAAATATGCTTTATATAATACTTTATCAGAATATTTTTATAACTCGATGTCTTAACAGGTTTGTCCTCGTTCTTCCAGACTCTGTCCATGCGTTGATCAGGCGCAAAGCTAGAATTCTCCAAGTACTTATTAGACCCATTTCAACACCCAGTGAAAAATACTCAAAAAACCTTCAAACTGATATGGAAGGTACAATCCAAACAAATCAACCGAATCGAATAATGGATCGCAGATACACAATGGTTACGCCTGGATCCCCCAGGAAACATCCGTACCAATTAAGCAATCACTGACTTGCGAATTTCGCTATGATAACAAAAACTGTAGACCGCGGATACACAACGGTTACGCCTGGATCCCCTAGGAAATATCCGTACCCTTTATGCAATCTCTGCCTTGCGGATTACGCTAGGACAATAAAACTTGTAGACCATGGATACACAATGGTTACGACTGGATCCCCCAGGAAACATCCGTACCCTTTAAGCAATCTCTGCCTTGTGGATTACGCTACTAAAACGACCATAGATCGCAGATACACAATGGTTACGCCTGGATCCCCCAGGAAACATCTGTATCTTTTATGCAATCACTGCCTTGCGAATTGCACTATGCAGTTGAGTTCGTAAGACCATGGGTAACGCCGTGGAATTCGAAGGACACTCGAGTATTATATCCGGAAAACCAAAATCAGAGAAAATAATATTGATAGAATGAATCTGCAATGTGGCCACAAAGAGGATAGCAAGCAGAAGGCACTTTCCATTCTTTACTTTTAAAATATGTATCATATAGTACCTTTTCAAATCAATTTCAAATATCATACTTATATAAAGTCAATTATAAATAAGATTTCATTTTCAAATCGAATACTTTCCAAAATCAATAGTATATCAAATCACACTTATACAGACTTCGATTATATAAGATTTGTCTTTTCAAATTGAGTACTTTCCAAATCAATAGTTTTTGAATCAACTTCATACATATAAAAATCAGTTTTATATAAGTTCGATAACTCCCAAATCAAGTATTTAGTAGAATAAGGTTCTCAATTTCAATTTCGTTTCAATATCAGTTCAGTTTCAAAATCATATCACCAAATTATTTCTTTCAAATTTATTGTATTCAGTTTCAAATTTTCCAAAATAATACGTTTAGAAAATAGTCCTAGTTTCCAAATCAACATAATTTAGGTCAAAGAATTCATTTCCAAAATCGTCATATAAATACTGGGTTTTAAATTCCAATCTATTTTCGAAACCAAATATTTTTCTCGAAATCAATTATACCCAAAAATGGTTACCAAGTTTATAACTATCCCTTTAAAACCTTTAAACTATTTATTTCTATTTGAAAGATCCAATTTGCCTTTTGAAAATTATTATTCTATATATATATATATATATATATATATATATATATATATAGTTTTATAAAAGATGTTATTAGGTTAAAACATTTTAAACTAAATTTTATTCAAAACTAAATTTCATATTAGTATAATTCAAAATAGTCTTATTCATTTAGTTAACAAAAAAGTTTCAAACTTATTTAAATCATATTACTCCATACTTAAACATACAAAACTAAACTTACATACTTTATCAAATAATTTATACTTTTTTAAATTTCTTGGCTTTGAAAATTAAATCTCGATTTGGAAGTGTTCGAACATTCAAAATAGTCGGAGAAATCAAATTTCCAATCCAAGAGTTGTAAATCAGCAACCAAATCAGTAGATTAATTTCAATAGATAGGGTTATGCCAAATTAAATCCGAAACTCGAGGACTGAACACTAGGCTCACTTCAAATCATTTTAAATATATATACATATATCTTTCAAAAATACCAAATCATACTTTGGAATTTGAAGTCAAAATTGGTTTCACAAAATCAATCGCATAGCAAAGCTACTAAAGTGGACTCTCCCCCACTCTGAAACTCGAAAATCAATGTCGATGATGCATGCACTCATCACCGAAATTATTCTCCAATGACACAAGTGAGTCCTGGACTTCTATTTTCTTGAAAACTTCTTTGAAATTTCTTCAAATCATTGGAACTCATTTGAAGTCATTTGAAACGTTTCTTATTCGAAAAATACTTTCAAATCATATTATTATATATTTTCAAAATCTTAAAATCCAATTTCAAAATACCGGAATTCAATTTCTCGAGTTTCCAATTTAAAATCCTTTAGTTAAAAATCTTTTTTTTAATCAATTTCTTATAAAATTTTCAAAATTTCAAATCCTTTCGAAACTTTAAATTCTCGTTTTAAAGGGTATAAAATCCTTGTCGAAAACATTTTCACTTTTATATATAGAATATAATCGTTCTTATCAAAATAATAATTTCAGTATATAAACAATTTCTAAAATACAACCAAACACGATTTTCAAAGGATGATTCAAGAATGGATTTCAAAACAAAGATAGAGCTTCAAATTAGAGGAACTCTAATTAAATAGAATTTTGATTCGAAGATAGGCTCAATCGAAGATGAGATACTTAAATTACAAAATAGAAAATGGATATACCTATATAAATCGCTGGAGACGTTAAACGGGTCAACCGTGACTTCAGGAATATGATCGATACGGAATTCCAAGGCAAATCGACATTCGATCACCAGAGGTATAATTTGGCATAGCAAAAGATAGCAACATCAAAACCAAGGCTATAGAAATCTCCGATGAATAAATGCCAATTGTAAAGGAGTTTCACCCCTTCACAAATCATTCAATGATTGGCGGGATCGCCGATTTTTATGGAGATCGTTCGAAGTGGAGTTACGGGATGCTCTAGAATCAAAAGAATACAAATAGGGGAGACAAGAACAGATTTCAGAACAAGTGGGAGCGTTTCAAAATTCAAAGGAAACCGAATCAACAAGGAAGAGATTCAAGCACGAACGAAAATAATTCTATAATTAAATTACTATATATGCTAAGTTTGCCTAAAACCATAGCTCTGATACCAACTGTAATGACCCGGTATTTTCAACCATTCGCATCCGCACATGCTTGACTTGAATTGCTCAAAATATCAGATTGTTAACTTATATTTGGCAAAACTCAGCATATACGGTAAATAAATCAATCATAGAATCACAGACGCAGAGTAATATAATCATAATGCAGCGGAAGAGATAAATAGTAGTTCATGAAGCTACTATAAAAACATCAAAGTTAGAAATAAAATATAGCAGAATATCTCAAACACACTGAAGTCACGAATAGAAACAGATGACACCTCTGAACAAATCAACTGGAAAAGCTGAAGGTTCGATCGATAGGTGGATCTCCAAGCGAAGCTCCGAACTCCAAAGGTGAGTCTCAAACGCTGCTAATCCAAGTGTAAAACAAAACACAAAACACTCGAGTCGGGATTAACATTCTTATATCTATAAATCCAACTCAAGTGAAATATCAACTGAAATACAAGTAACTCAAAGGATGTTTGGAATAATCATCCTCTAAGGATCCGCGGAACTATCTACAATGTAGAAATATACGTTATTAACAACTAAAAGTCATTATAACACCGTGGTCATTTTAAAATAATTTATACTTCAAAACCAAAAAATCATTTCCATTTCAAATATATCTATTTCTAAATTATAGCACTTCCAAAGTTACAACACTTTCGAAACCAAAACACTTTGAAATCATAATTCTTTGGAAAACCATAATTTCCACCACTTAAACAGTTTAATAATAGTATATAAAACAAAATAGTTTATAAAATAAAATAGTTTATATTAAAATAGTTTATATTAAAAATAGTTTTATATTAAAATAGTGTGTGTGTGTGTATATATGTATGTATTAAATAATTTATAAAGTACAATATTTATAATTTCCTCAACTTTCACAAATCAATTCGAATCAACTCGAATTCCATTTCAATTCAATTCAATTTCTAAATAAACAATTTAAAATTTTATCGATTTCAAATACAGATTTGAACCACAAATAAACCATTTAAATTTCAATACATTTCAAAGCTTTAAATGTTCAACATTTTCAAAACTAAATTTAACAATTTCATATAGATCTTGATTTAACTTCATTATTATTTAGTCTTGAAATATTCACCTAATAGATTCATTATCATTTAAATAACCTTAAATTACATTTTACTAAATATTTCTTTCAATTCATTAAACGTGGAATATTTATTAAATTCTTAAATCAAAATAAAATTATACCTAAAATCTCAATTTCAATAAGTTCCAAATTGATTTAATTAAACGATTTCAAGTAAATTCAAATTTATCTTCCCAACCTTAACTTATTCAAATTATTACAAAAAACTATTTTTTGAAATATAAATTTTAATAAATACTTAAACATATTATATATTAATTAAATCAATCTTAATTAAATTGAATATTATTATTTAACCTATATACAAAATAGCATTTATATAATACTTTAAGAATCAATACTTACTAAAACCATATATTTCTTTCCAAAACCATATATATTTCCTTTCAAAACCATAGAAATCATTTTTAAAATATTTATATATAGACCAACGGTGTCTGTATAAAATTTTCTATCCTATGGTCAACTGGTATGAATATTTATCATTTCAATCCGTAATTTAAATATCTACGGATATATATCATTTTAACCTGCAATCCCAAATTCAATTCAACGAAAATCGCTTGGGTTTATCATTTCAACCCATAACGATTTTCTCCTATTCTATAGATCGTTCGGGTATGTATTATTCCAACCCATAGGGAAATCTAACTAACAGGGAACTAGCAGAGTGAGAACGTATATAATAAAATATAACATATAACAACAGCCATATATCATCAGTGATTAAATAAAATATAAACAACAGGATATGGTGTTATATCCTACAGGTGAACAATTACAAATAATAGCATATATATCACAATTTAAAATAACTAACAGCAGCATATTTCAATTGCCGTTTCAATTGAAATCGAATTTAATAAATGTAAGAACGTTAATCGTGAGTGATTGCTCACCTTTCGAGGCTAGATAGATTTGACACTGAAATTGGTTAAGAATCCAAGCACGAGTTTCAAATCAAAGCAAGGTTGGCATGAATAAGGCGAGCAAAGCTGATAACAGGAATGGTCGAAATCAAATCAGAACTGGATCGATGAAGATAATTTATATAAGCGAACTCAGATATACAACCATATATATAACTATTTATATATAAAAATCATATTCTAAATTTGAACACATATTAAATTAAATGTATGTATATATATGGTTTTCAAAAATCATAGTTTTTAAATTAAAACACATATATAAAATCAACATATATTCATAATATATTTAAAATCAATGCTTATATATTATATTCATTTAACCTAACATATTATATATATATATATACACACACAGATTAACACATTAGGAAGACACCATATAAATTAACATATTATGTATTTATTTTAAAGTACTATATTTATACTGCCACATTCAAAATTTGTATTCATAAAATTAATTTAACACACATGTGATTCTTTGAGTTAGTATCACCTTACTTTATATAAGCTGATAAATAAAACCCAACATCAAACATACAATCAATTAACATACTTTATATATAAAAGCAAGCAAACAATATATATATATATATATAAAAAGGAGGCTGTTGGGCTTTGTGTTGGTTGCGTATCGGGTTGGGGATGTGGGTGAAGCCGTTTGCTGCTGCATGGGTTAAACAAAAATGATGATGTGGGGAGACTGTGCGTACTTCGGGTGGGGAGGCCATTTAGCTCGGGCATGAGCAAGATAGACTTGAGAAAGAAAAAAAATTGAAGCACCATGGAAGGTAGAATAGACAAAGAAGAAAAGGGGGTGAGCAGATCCGGAAGGAGAAATGTATATGAAAAATAATATATGTAAATTTTTCTTAACGTTTCAGAAGAAGGAAGTAAAAGGACAGATAAAAAGTGAACGACATAAAGTGACATAGGGAATAATAACAGTCACAGCATTAAATTATGCAATAACAAATGACAGTGGTCGTTTATCTCAGCCGTTTGAAATTTGAATGGACACGACTATCAAAAGTGCAAAAGTGGTACCGATACAGTAAACCGTTTTCATGGATTTCACCGCGTACCAGACTCCAAAATACACAATTGAATATACTGCGGAGATCAACACGACGAGGCGAATAGATCAATGGTATACAGATATTAGTGGTACGATCATCCGATCAAAAGTCGATAATCGGTACCGAAAATGCTGCTAATTTGCCGAAATAAGATAAATGGAGGTGATAGCAGTCAAAATTTGCAGAAACGAAATATGACGTCTTACTCAGAAGATGATTTACAAATTTATTGTAAAAAAATATTTAGATTTGGAAAACATATTATTATCATTAGTTTTAACTGATTTGAATTAAAATAAAATTTACACAAGAAAATAAACTACCATATTATTAATTGAAAATTTACCATTTGCTATGTTTAAATAGACGTATTCCAAATAATAAATTTTTATTTTCAAATTTATTGTTTAAAATTTCACGAAATTTCAATTAATTTAATAAATAAAATCACTAAAATTTATGGGTCGTTATAGTAGTAAATAAAAAATATGAAATTTACAGCATGATAAATATTAATTGATATAAACTATGTATAAACAATTCACATTACTATTTTTCAACCATTGTGAACTTGGTTTTATTAATTTTCAACCTATTAGACTAGATATCATGTTTTATGTTTATTTCAAATCATAATATTGAATATTGTGATCATGGTATTGTTTATTTTATCATTTTATTCATAGTGATGGTGGCTAGAGTATAGAAATGATCGATTTTGGAATGGTTAAATGATGTTGTTGGTAACGCATCAACTCCAATCCCTCACATATTCAATAATATTGTTTTGAACTCCCAATTTGGTACATTTTTTTATTTGTTAAATTTATGCTTCACAGATGAATTTATATCTTTTTAACGTTTTGAATCTTTTTCTCCCTTTCAATTCTGCATAGTCTTTGAATTAATATTTTATTACTAAATCTAATAACATATGCACTTATTTAGAATATGTATTTGATATGTTTGATGCAAGGTTCTTAAATTTGTAACAAATTTTTACACTTATTTTAGATGTTTCCATCGCTCTCCCGAAAGACATTTGAAATTCAATATGCATGTCTTCCGGCCATTACAAGGGTACTAAAAGTCAAATGTTAAATTTGAACGTTATCTATCTAATTTTTAAAAAAAATACCGGTATTTAAATTAATTAAATATACTGATTTCAATTTACTAGGTTAACAAATATTAAATTCCAAAACATAGATGTATAACTAATTTACTCAAATATGAAAATGCATAAACGATATAACAAATGTATATAACTAAAAATATGAACTCAATGTAAAAGTCACTTATGTCAAAAATTCACCATGTATTACATGACTTATTATATTTTTTGAACAATATATCTACATTTTTCTACAATATTATCGTGTGCAACAAACGGATTTAACAATAGCATTAATAAGATGTACGCAAGATATTTTTTTTTCAATTTTATTACGGATATATTAATTATTATAAATTTTTGAATTAGTCAAACATATTAAAATTAATTTTAACCGATGAAGTAATCTTGAAATTCTATTTTTTCGATCTGGAAAATGAAATAATATATTTTGTGCATTATATTATTTTTATTTGATTTTTCTCACGAAAATGTTAATTATTTTAAAATATTAACTAGTTAAATAAATTTAAGATAATTTTATAAATTAATAAAATGATCCAAAAAAAATTCCAATTTTGAAATTAAAAATAAATTTTTTGTGCATTATAATATATTTTTTTGATGGTTATATTAATTATAAAATAATTTTGCATTAGACAAATATATTAATAAATTTTATATGCGTGTAATTTTGTGATATTTATATCTACGTGCATATTCCTATTACATTATTATATTATAATAATTGACATAGGATGCGCACTATATGTATTACATGTAATTTAATTAAAATGGTTACAATAAAATTAAGTTTAGTTAAAAATAAATCTTATTATTTCATATCAAACGTTATTTAACGTTGTGATAACACATTAAAAACATTTAGTGTGTAATTAATAAATTGATTTTTTTTTGAATTTGCCTCTTGCTGCCTGATGCATCGCGCCATGCTAGCTGAAAAGCCATTCAAATTCTTTAAATATATTTATTTCGTCGATTTATCTTCCATTATATAATTATAATCATGTCCTACTCAAAAACATGATAAAATTATTATATGCTTGAAATTTGTTGTTTTTAGCAACTCTAATGACTTCATTGTTCTCTGTGCTGTATAAAATGCAAACTGTGTGAACAACTTAATTGTATACTTTTGCTAAAATGTGTTAGATTAATAAATACAATGACATGCTTACAAGTGTTACAAGATATTGCATTCTCAAAATCATGTTCTTTATATCTTTATTTTATTTTGCATCTATGAGTCGCAAACCATCGACTTTTATCAAGTGACATGTTTTGTGGACATATAGCACAAACCATCAACTTGTTCAAATTCATATTTGTTATTATTTGGTGATAATTCCATCATAAACCAAGCCATATGCAATTAAAGCTCCGCAAATTCTTCGCTATAACGCATAGCATTCTTCGACCGCTCCGCCTTTCAACAGTAGATCTGTTTTTAAACCCCGCTATTTTCCGTTGCACTCACTAAATCAAAGCTTTTGACATCCGCTTTAGCAATATTAATTTACTAAAAATTGATTTGACCTCTCTTTTAAAGCAAATCAACAAAAATTATGGTAAAGTTCTAAATTCAAGACATAAGTTCTTAATATAAGTTAAAAGTTAAAAAATCTAGTATATAAATCGACTAAACAATATACCTTTTTCCTCCACGTGAAAATAAATTAACTTTAAATACTTAATTTCATACCCACTAAAATATTTTACACCTCCGGTATTTTCGTAAAATCTAAACTTCATCACCACTATGATTTTCTACGCCTCCACCGCTATAGAATCACCAAACGCTTTAACTGCAGTCCAAGTAACACGAAATTTTGACTGCATTTATATTTTCTAAACTGATTCGAACTATACGTAAATAAATGATATAAAATATAAATGTTCAAAGCAACGTTAATACATGCAATTTCGCTGGATTCCTGGAATCCTACATTTTTAAATAGCGCAAACAATCTAACATGTGATATTCATCGTTGCAGAAGAATTTAATTTTGAATTTATGATCTAGTTTGCTAGCTTTTGGCGATGACGGTAATTTCTGGTGGTATGAAATGAAAAAAAAGGTTAAAATTCTAGTTGAATCAGGAATTACAAGCATAGCTAAATGTACTATCAAATAGACATGCATAATCTGCGACCAAACAAAATTTGAATCTTGAACGATGCACATTAACATTAAAATTGCAACTGCGATCCTTAAAAATGTGCATAGATTATTTCTTCTTCTTGCTGCCAGCCTTAGTCTTCTTGTTTGCAGCTTCCTTTTTCTTCTTATCATCCGTTTCCTGTAAATTGTTAAGACAGCCTTCAGTGGTTGCTCATCGACAGCCACAATAAATGAGGCAAGAGCAAACATGCAACTGCGTTAATTTCAACTAGAGCAATCGTGCCAACATGTGGTATCAAATTAATACTATGATAACTGAACTAAGTGCTACATCCTGGGGAAAAAAAAGCTTAGTTGAGAAATTGAAGACATTGTTTGGAAGCAGACCACAGCATCAAGAAGCAAGTACAAACTGACAACATATGTATAAATAATTCGCAATTGTTCTTTGGAAACTTAGAATATACTATGTGCCACAGCACTAATGCAAACATAAGACCTGCAAAAAATGGAGATGTCCAACTGAGTTATGTTAGTTGCACAAAGTAAAACTAACAGATTTGAGTTTTGACCGATGATAGAGCCATATCTATATTTTGAGGATGTTTGTATGACCAACAGCATGAAAGTGGATAACAAGTCACAAACTTGATATTGGAAAACAGAACACATGTTTCAAATCATGTTGTACCTATTTGAAATAGCATAGATACAATATCCTTTTAACAAGGGTTGCATTGATACTAAAACAGTTCTCGTACAAAATTTCACATTTCATCATATAGACAAATTAATTTGTTTCTGTAAATTATGTTCAAATATGATATGTTTTAAAAAAGCAGTCTAATTGACTAACAAAAATTCAAAAATCTTGATTATTGTGAACCGCGAGAATTTGAACATTCCAAAAGGATTCGATCTCTAAGTTATTACAAGTGCCAGTATCTAATGTCACTACAAAGAATGGTTGATTTGGACAGTGACTAATAAACGGACATGAATAGTAGTTACACTGCTAGTTTTAAACATGTGGTCACAACACACTTGACCTCAAATGTCCATAGTACACTTATCTGCCACTAAATCTCAGTTTTACATCAAAATAATAAAAACCAAACCTAACATAGAATGTAAATAAAATGGCAGAAGTTTAAATCTAATACCGAAACAGCTCTACGTTGCCACATGTACATTAAAAAAAATACATAGAACAATTCTACACAGGCATTTTGAAGGGGAAAATTCGCAGTTAAGTACAATATTATATAGTTATGAATGTGGTGCATTACAAAGAATATCCAAACAAGCTCTTAGTCAGAATTGTGGATGAGGAGTGGGAATTAAATTGATAAGCAAACATAGCACCCGTAAATACACACAAGTAGAAACACAAAACTGTGAGTACTAATAACTTGTGCACTGAATAAGAGTAGGTAATATTGATGAATACTGAAGACTTGTTATATCCATTAGGAGTAACGTCATGTTCACGTGGATTGGCAAACATCAAGATTAGGCACTTTAACAATTGACAAGTATAATCTAACATTGCCAAATGATACTAAAAATGAGATGTAAACTTATGCATCTATCAAACCAAAAACAACTTATTCTCCATCTTTCAGAATTTTGTTACAAAAATGCTTTACCTCGCTCAATGTCACATGTACAAAAGGCAACAAATTGAAGTGAAACTAACAGACCAATCAACATAAGCTATTATACACACACACACACACACACACACACATACATATATATTTATGTATGTGTGTGTGTATGTGTGTGTATGTATATGTATATATATGTGTGTATATGTGTGTACACACACACACACACACACACACACACATATATATATAGGGGACTGCTACTGGGACAAAATAAAATACAAAATGGTGACACAAAGGATGTTGGTCGGTGGATCTCATTAGGGGTTGAATTCATGGGAAGATCTAATAGTTGACATCTCTTGTGTCCTCAATTGTGTCCACACATGCACGCACACACAACACACATATAAGTAAAACTAACAAAGACAAATTTTGAATATCCAACTAAAGTTATATTATATCAGTTGTCAAAATTATTTCGTCGGTTACCAGTTTTATTGTAAATATAATGTTTTCTTCAATATGAGGTTCATACACTATATACATTAGGACTCCTAAGTCCTAAATATACAATGTGAGTAGGTGTAAAATCAGTGAACGTCATCTAATTTTATTTTTTCATTTCGCTTAAGCCATAAATAATTTCACTAGGTTAGCACTTCTATATTGTGATTTATTCAACATAAATCCGAGAAGTCATTATTTTTACCATGATAGTAATTTACTTGAATGTATTGGTCGCTATTTTATATACTGATTTTAACACAATTTTCATACTATACCATTTCATTCCTCACTGGAAATTAAAGGATTAAAATATAATTAACACATTTTTTGTTAAATGGGCGTGGATTGAATTATCATAGATAGCTTGTGTACGTGATCTTTTAGAAATCAAATAAAAGCTCCACAATAGTAGTATGTTATCAATGTCAGTAGAGAAAAGGTATGACAACAATTGCAAATATCTAGTCTTCTATTTCCCAACTAGAAAAACATTTAATGCGTGCATCAGTATATGCTATTACTGTTAGATCAATGTTATGTTATGTTCGATGACAGTGTTATGCCCAAATATTGCACATATTGTTGATCATTATAAACTTATTAAGAGGAGATGTTTCCATGCATTCCTGGTATTAATAGCAGAAAAATATGAAGCTCGCATTGAAGTGCATACCTTGCGTTTTAGAGGTGTAGTTGTGGATGCAACCGGTTTGAAAAATGACTCCAAACTATGAAATTGAGCGTGTCAAAATTAATACCCAAAATAAACAAAAGGATCCATAAAACCCAAAAGAATATTATTATTTTTCAAAAGTCTTACCGCCCCTGGGAAGATTTGTTTTTTGCTGCTTTAATTTTCTCTATTGACTGTTACAAACACAGAAGACCAATTATAAGATTCTCTTTTGGATGCGAAACTTGTTTCAGTTCAAATTATAAAACTAGAGAACATGCCTTTGCCACACGGTCACTGTTGAACCCATTGTCATTGACCAGAAATTTTATGAGTCCCTAATAACAATGAAAAAATACAATGTCATCATTTCATAAACAAAAACAAAAATGAACCGCAAATATGTTTGGCTCGGTTGGTTGGTAGTGCAGACTACAATATTAAAGGTCACGAGTTCAGTCCTCGAGATCGATACCTGTTGGCATAAATGAACCACGTTCAAAAAAAATATGAACCATAATATAGTTTACTTTAAATTACCTCCTCATCTGGAGCACTCCACTTGAGTTCTTCTGTAGTATTAGAGACAAGTGGTTCTTTAAATAGGCGCCGGGCTTCCTGATATGGCCATTCCTCGGGTATTTGATACCTTCATATTGACAATCTCATATGTAATTATTCTAAGGTAGGAGTATAAAATAAAATATTGAAATGTCAAGCAAGGGGAAAACGTGTTGGATGCATCAATTCTTTTTGGCCTTTACAGCAGAAATTTACATATAATTTATGAAATTTGGAAAAAGTTTGAGCTTGTTGATGATTTCATCTGTGATGGCTCTAACTGTCCTCAAACATGTTTACAATTTGGTAACCATTGTAGAAACAAAAGAAGATTTCACAAGTCGGTTGTCAGTATGATAAGAAATGCTAATAAATTTGTGTTTGTCGCATAAAATAACTTCAGGGTGTGTGGTTTATCATCAGTTCTTTTAAGTGTGCGCCATTCCATTCGTTTTGAAAAATCATACCAAAAGCTGGAAGTCATCTAGTTTAGCTTTCCCGAATAATATAACTAATGGACTTAATACAAAACAAAACATCAAACAAATTGCAACTGTAGCAAATCTATAGGATATGTAAAAAAAAAATGGATGTTCATTTCAGTGTACAAATCAGCTATTCTCCAAAAGAAGAAGACAAAGGTAGTTTTGGGGAAAGAAGATATTTTGGTAATGTAGCTATAGCACAGAAGATACCTTTCCTTGTTTATATTCTCGATCATGTTTTCAATGGAACCATACTGACGGATGAGCTTTAATGCTGTCAGCCCACCTATACCTGTCCAATAGATGTACACATGTTAATGATTTCAACACGTGTATTATGATAGAAACTTCATGCCAGCCTTAGTATGATTGTGATAAATTTCCTTTGTCTAAACTACAATTCATTGGCATATTTCTATAAATATTATCAAAGGAAAACAAATATGATAATGGCACTGTGAATATAAAGGTGATCCTAAATGTGACAGTTGACAGATGGCATCATTTTTATTGCTTTACATCATTACGAAAATAATTAATGGAGTCTTGAAAACAATGCATATGAGCAAGTGGATGGGTGTCTATGTTGTTTGGAATCGGGTTTAAAAAACAGTCTTCTAAATACAAAATTAACAAGGCACGAGGTTTGCATAGCAGATACTCTCTGTTTTAATTCATTGTCACTTGGACATACGCAGCAAGAAAGCATTACATACTGCATGGTACAAAATTATCAAAATATTTTTTTGATAACTATAGCCAACGCAGTAATTTTTTGAAAGAAAAAATGTACTAGAGTTACAGATTACAGTTTTCTCTTTTTAATCTACGGATATGAGCGAAGAAACAAAAATGAGCAAGTAATATAAAGTAGACCACTTACCTGTTTGCTACTATATAACTTCAAAACTAGTTAAAAAAACACATTTATTGTATCCAGAGTCAACTTGGCAGTGGCGCCACAGAAAACATTATGAAATAATATGCATGTTTGTTTGCCTTTTTAAAAAAGAAAAAACATTTTTTTTAATTTTGTTTATATTCAGCATACCTTTGATACTATCACAGTAGTCACACCCAGAAAGAATGCATAAATCAATGAACTGATCCATTGTCAGCTCTAATCCCTCAAGAACCTGAAGCATAATAGTATTAAGGGCATGCATCTGTATACTAAAAAACAAACTTGCATTTGAGGCACCTTAGCAATCTCAAACTCCATTACAGGAACTTTCTTAGAGCTTGGATCCATTAAATGGCGAAGAAATTTTGGGGCTCCAAAAGTAAGTGAGTCCATATCTTCTGAAGCTACAGCATACACCTGAAGGATCATGTAAAGTAAAATAAAATGTTTTACTGATGCAAAATGAGGACACGCTATCAATTTTGTTACCTTGCCATTTTTGCATAGCGATGCACACTCGGCTTCTGCTTCAGAAGGTGCCTGTCAAATGGAAGTGGCTTATTGCAAAATAAATGTGAAATGTATTCCCTATGTTTAAGACAGTCAACAGCGCTCCAGGTAGCATAAATATAATAATATTTGCAATACTAACAAAATAAAATAATATTCAAACTGCAGTTTTATTTTGTACTAGTGCATAACGTTAACTTACTAGTACAATAATATTATAACAGATTAGTTATCTTATCTATCTCACCTCAACCACAGGGACACCCATCAATCTAAGAAGCTTTTTACAGTCATCATTGTGTTGTTTGGTAACCTGACAACGATGAAGAACCTCTATGAGAAATTCAGAATGTAATTGACAAATGGAATGTGCTAATATAAAAAACAGATTTCACTTTGACAAAAAAAAAAAGTATTGATGGTAACCATAATAGCAACCATGTTCCTATTACTAAAAACATTTGAGCTTAGTTGAGCTGATAAAATGAACAGAGTAATCAAGCTTCCAGATATTTAAATAACTTCCCATACAGTATCCAAGATGGAAACAGATCTAGACATGATGGAACATGTAATACAATTGACTTTAAACATCAAAACATATGTGCATTGGAGGAACATGTACAAATCTAGATCAACGTGGCATGATGGAGAACAAGATGGAATTATTGATTAAGCCTTTTTATAAAGGTAGCATAGGAAAAACAAACATGTTGGCTAGTCAACGTGTTAATAGGGCAAAAGGCCACAAGCAAATAGCATGTCACCCGTATAAATTATACGAAGGAAAAGGAATAGTCCACTTAGATGGTATGTATTCGAACATACGAAAAAGATTGGGAACAAAGCAGCAAAGAAAGAACATGATATTATATAGAAGGAAAATGAAAAACAAAAAATATTGAAAATAATATTAAAAAAAATTATATCTAAAGAAAAATGAGAAATCCTATGGATGCACAAGGATGATGCTGACGAAATAGCATGTTGTTGGAAGAACAAAAAATCAAATACATATAATGCACAATGAAATGTATTTTTTGAGGATATAATTTATTATAGAGTAATGGTTAACAAGAAAATGTGTTCTACTGCCATTTCTAAGTTTAACTTAGAAAACAATATTTTGTGGACGAATATTTTTCTTCACACGTAAAAATCTGCATGCATATAGGAAATGATCAGAGTTTAATAGAACATTTGCCAAGTTGTAGATACATTCAGTTTAAAAGGAAGCAATGCCAAGTAGTGATGGCCAAATGTTTCAAGATCCAAGTTATAGTAAAGCAATTAGCTTAATTATATACCTGACTAACTGTTTAATTATCACTAACAAGCATTATACGTATACATAATAACAATTTGAGTCCCCATGGTTCTAAAATATGAAATAAAATAAAATCTCCATCAAGGCTTCGTCGTGCGTAGCTGATTGATAAGTAATGAAATACTATGTTGCAAGCACAGAAGTAAATAAAGAAAACTCAAAATCAATTACCTTCACGGTTCTCTTACTGAACTTCTCAATCCCTTCCTTATCTCCAGACTGCATATCATTGACAATATTTCAGAATATGATCTCATACATAAAAGAAAATGTGACAATTTGTTTCCTCCTCTTTCCCATGAAACATAGAATACCTCTATTGCAGCATTTAGGTCACTGGTGGCATCCTCTCTCTTTGAGTATCTAAACGTAGGAGTAACAAATACCAGTTGTTGAGTTATCATATAAATTGATCGATAACCAATCCCACATATATATAACAAAAAATATACCTTTTGGCAAGCTCTTGTTTCTTAAGATCAGGTGGTTGACCATCAAAAACAAAACTATCAAAAAGAATTACAATGTTCAAGCACTTTGTTTTAAATGAATTATAAAGAAAAAGACAGAAAAGAGACAAATTTACACTGGTTTTATTCCCGCCTCTAACAGTCTTATTGTTCTTGAGAACATCCCTTGCAAATGACTGCAAATACAATCAAAACATAAAGTTGAAAATTTTACAGTGCGTAGGACAAATTTTACAGCAGAGAAGCGGACAAAAATTAACTGTGCATTAACCTAGTAACTTCACCAGCCTCATTTGTGAGAGTTTCATTTCCAACTCTTCCCACTACAATCTACAATAGTAACCAAAATCACAAAAAAAAATATATAATAATAAATAATTAAATATTTCAATTTTTTAGCACTAAACTTTGGCAATCGTACCGGCTCACAGTCATCAAAGTCGATAGTGAAAAAAAGCAGCGATAAAAATTCATGACTAAACAAAAATATACTTACAAGAAACTGATATATGCTCATGCTAGCATCTATTGCTATCTTGCGACCAAAGTAGCTCTCGAATTTTTGCTCTTTCATGCATTTTGGCGCGTTATCGGCCAATAGCTTCGTTAAACCCTAAATATTAAGAATGTAAGAAAAAAGAATAGAAGTTCATTCGTTTTGCTCAACGATCAAAGGATTAATTGATAGATTGTTTGCAATACCGACCTTAATTCCCATGGAGAAATGAAAATAGAGTGATAAAGATGGAGCAAAATAAGTTGACGTTTAGGGTTTTCAACAGGTCTGGGTTAATTTGGGCGAATTTTATTCCCTTCCCGCCCTTGTGTTGGCAACTTATTACTATTTGTGCTGCTACTGCCATCTGGAGCCGTGAATTGTGAATTAATTTTTTTTTTAAAAGGAAGGCCCGAACACCTGAGCACAAATTTTGGAAGAAATAATTTGTGTGGCCACGGGAACCAAGGACAACAATCTGATGATGCTACCCATTTCCGCACACATCCGCATTCAAATACCTTCGGGTCTTCTTACAAATCGGTATGTTATTCAGATCAAAATTTAAGCACATCAGCTAACTTCTTTGTTGGTAAAACAAAAAAAACAAAACGGATCTTTTGAAAAACATCTTTATTATTCGTTTTAAAAAAGAATATTTCTATTTTTTTCTATTTTAAATTGAATCCCTATATTTTTTAATGTTAAAATTGCATAAAAATTCACAAAAATAAAAATTCAGTAAATTACAACATAAATTCAAAAGCCAAAGTCAATAGTTCGGATCTTCTGGCAAATTTCTTGATTTACGAGTGTGTTATTCAAATGAAAATTTAAGCACATCAACTAATTTCCTCGTTGGTAAAAAAATAAAAACGAAACGGGTCTTTTGAAAATATCCTTATTATTCGTTTTTGAAAAAAAAAAAATTCTATTTTTTCTATTCTAAATTGAAATCCCTACAATTTTCAATGGTAAAATTGCATAAAAATTCATAAAAATAAAAAATCAGTAATTTACATCATAAATTCAAAACCCAAAATCAATAATGATTCAAGTTATTTATGTTTGTTACATGCAATGCTCAATAAAGAAAAAGAATGCGAAAAATTCAATATTTTTCAAAAATATTAGTTTGTTTGTATCATATGAAATATTTGATTTTGTAAACGTAATCCAACTTATCTTAGCAAATGCATGTGAATTTAATACGGGAAAATGGAGAGAAGAAAAAACTTCAGTCGTATTTTTAAATGAAGGACGTAATTTTAAAATTTAGTTCGAAAAACACTGTTGGCTATATTAATATATTATCGAAAAAACAGACGTTATATGAACAATTAAAACGAATTTTATATGAATTTAGCATTACATATGTTGGAACTCGACCAGCCCGCGGCGGAAGTTATGGATGAATTTCAAATAATTTACCCTGTTGGATCTTTATTGGGCCTATGAAGTCTGACTGAATTAAAACATTTCTAAATTTCATTTAAATAAAATCATTTATTTTATTTAGATTCAAATATATTAAGATATGAAATTAATTTTATTCGATTTAGTTTATACATAAATGTATCATATACGTATATGCGTGAGTGCATGTGTAACATGATACTCCGTGAAAAATATAATACGTTCATATGTAGATGTTGGGATTTACGTCGCAACGGACATATTAGTTCATTTTGAATGTCATGTATGTTGTGCAAATACGTGCATGTATATGTGTTACAATATATGTACATACACAAACATGTATGTATAAATATATTATATATAATATATGAACATAAAACATTTATATATTGATATATATATATATATATAGAAAAAGAGAGAACAATTATTAAAAATATTTATAATTCAAAATTAACTTAGTGTTGCGAACATAATAATTTTAGTATTTTAATTTGTATATATATTATGAATAAAATAATGTTTTCATCTATAAATAATTAACATAAAATAATCTATCAATGAAAATTCAAATTTTACAATTTTCGAAAATCCAAGATCATAAATAGAGCTTAGAAAAAATCTGAATATTTTTCAAAGTTAAAATATTATTATTATTTAAATAAATACATTGATTTCAGCAACAATCGTTTGATATAAAATAAAATATTACTAAAAATTCAAATTTTAAAATTTTAGAAATTCTAGGATCATGAATGAAAGGTTACAAAAAAATTTGAAGAATTTCTCAATTAAATTATTATTTTAATAAATCATAATCTATTTTTCTAAAATAATATTAATTATTAAAAATAATAAAATTTATTGAAAAATTCCTAAATTTTTTCTATATGTTTCTAGAATGATATATTATTTTTTTAAACTATAAAATTGAATTTTTTAATGTAATAATTATTTTATATATAATAAAAAATCAAAAATCAATAAATGTTAATTTAAAAATATGAATATATGTATGATAATTAATTTTCGAATTTGTAAATTCATATTATATATAAATAAGTGTACTAAGAATTTTAAATCATATATATATATATATATATATCTTATATATGCATATATGTTATTATGAGAGAGAAATATACACTAATATATATATATATATATGAATTTGTTAATAAATATATATATAACAACAATTAATGACAAAATTTTATTTACAGTAAACAAAATTTATCTATACATAAATCAAATAGTATAATAAACAAATTATGCACATAACCAAATTGATTTGTGGCAGCTACATCTACTTACAAAATCTTACCTAACTAAACATATCGTAGCAATATATTTAAACAGATATGAAATTACTCATTATAGGATCATAGGATATAATTTAATTACTATAATATGAATTAAAATTATCAATTTAATGATGCCTTTGAATCCATGTTGAAGCAATGACTTCCCTTCCTTTTACTATTCTTGATTCGTCGATTGCAAGTTCGAAATGACCAACCTCTAACTATCGAATAGTATTATTTTAATTTGAAATGTATTTGAGAATTTTGAGTGGATTGAGAGCTATGTTTTGACCAGCAATGTAGAAGGCAATGGCGGCCAAAAAGGAGTTTTTTTAATTTTTTGAGATATATATATATACACACACACACACATAGTTGTATTAGAGAGAAACGAGGAAAACCTTTTTACCCATTCTAACTTGATCTCAACCCATTATCTCCAAGCTAATTCTCTATATTTTAGCCACCCCTAGACCTTTCCAAAACCGAAATTTTTCAGCCCTAATGATTACATATAAGCCCAAGCCAAAATACTATACAATTAAATCTAATTTAATCGCTAGCCGGTGATTGTATATCGATCGATATATTTATAACTGTTATAAATATATATAACATTATTTATTTCTTAAATCATATTCAAATTTATAATTAATATTTCATAAATATTAATTAATTTAATTAATCTATAATAATTATAAACTGATTAAATCGTTCAATCTTAAGAGGATTCATCATTTTGGCTGTGTAACTCTTGGGTGTAAATTTTGTCAGCGATTAACATTGAACTATTCTAATGTTAACGTTCATACCTCACTTAGCAGGTGGTGTGACATTGTGACCAAATTTATCGCTTACTCGTATTCGGTAAATCCAATTTTAGTTTAATAAGCGTTACCTGGTTGTGACATTTGTTTACACCAATTCTCTTCGTCAAAATTATATCTTGGACTTATGGAATTTGGTAATGGTCAAAATTCCAACCTCATCCACATTCAACTTTATAGTCCAAATACAAAGTCCTTGGTTCTGTAACAACGCGTATTTTCGACTCTCGAAAATCGACACTAATACATCCACTGTATTACATGCCGAGCAATCGAATGCCCGAAAACCAGATTATTATAGGAAAAGAAAAGGAAGAGGTGGATGAAAAAGAAACAACAACACAGAATCTCACAATCGTAGCGGAATAATATATAATAGACAATAACATTTCTTTATACAAAAAGAACTATAACTGTTACTTATACATTACATCATCATAGTACAACAAATCAATAACTCAATACTGGACAATTATAATAACTTGTCCTCGTCAGTGTTGAATATACAGCCTACAATACACGGCGGAATTCAAATCAAATATGTGTAATACGTCTTTGTCGTCCAGCTCGTCTCTTGAGCTCCGTAGCATCCTAACTTGAACCTGTAATACTTGGTCTGACCTGAACATTATAATAAAATAGCACCCGGGTCAGTCTGGAAAACCGACGTGTAACAGCCTGATATTTTCAACCATTCGCATCCACACATGTCAGATTTGAATTGCTCAAAATACCAGATTGCTGATTTATATTTGGCAAAACTCAGCATATACGGTAAATAAGTAAATCACAGAATCACAGACACAGAGTAATATACAATATGCAGTGGAAATAAAATGAATAGTAGTTCATGAAGCTACTATATATATATATATATATCAAGGTTAAATAAGATACAATAGAAGTTTCAAATACAATATTCAAATGTAAGATTAGAATACACCACTGGAATCAACTGAATAACTGCAAACTGGAAAGATGTAGATGGATCTCTAAATGAAGCTCCAACTCCAAAGGTGGTCTCAAAAGCTGTATCATTCGGTCTGACCCAAGCGTAAAGCAAAACACAAAACACTCGAGTCAGTATTAACATTCTTATATATCAATAAATCCAACTCAAGTGAAACAATAACCGAAATACAAGTAACTCAAAGGATGTTTAGGATAACCATCCTCAAAGGATCCGTTAAACTGTCTACTATGTAGTAATATACGCTATTATAATAATGTCTAAATTAAAGTAAACTATTAAAAATCGTTAAGCTTTACATTTTCCATCTTAACACATTTTATATATTCCCATAGTCTATACAGTACTGCAATCTCCCCCGTACTGGGCGTCGTCAGAGTGCACTCCATAGGCATGGTACAAAACAAACTCGTATAAGGCGTGCTAGGGTAGGTAAGACGGCACAACAATGCAATGCCAGGGTAGATATACCAATTACGCATTCGGGCTGGTGGTAACGCATAGCAGTCACTACCGCCCACCTCGGAACACACTCCCAAATCAAAAAAAATCAAGTGTGGACACCAAATCAATCACAAAGTCAGAATATAGTATCGAAGGAATGTGTCCGATCGGATGTGCTACCTTACTTGGCCCGAGAATCGCTCATGTTTTAGCCATCTTATGCCAATTCACAAGAGTCGGGTCCACGTATATACCTCAATAGGACGTCGTCACCATCCTACTTCATCATGGAATCTCCACCACGTACAAAGTTGTTAAAGTGGTTTTCGAAGTTGGCAGAGAGTATAACAACTTCCGATCCCCGTCTCTTTAACAACCAAATGTTATAATAACACCGCGGTCATTTCAAAATAGTTTAAACTTCAAAACCAAAATATCATTGCCATTCAAAACCATATCAATACGATATCATTTCCATTTCAAATATATACATTTCCAAAATCATAGCACTTTAAAAGTTATAACACTTTTGAAACCAACACTTGAAATTATAACACATTCAAAACATAATATTTTGAAATTCGTAACTTTGAAAACATAACTTCCACCACTTAAACAGTTTAGATATTAATAATAGTATATATAATAAAATAATTTATAAAATCAAATAGTTTTTCGCAGTAATAGTTATAAGTTAAAATAGTTTATATTAAAATAATTAGTAAATCAAAATAGTTTATATTAAAAAATAGTTTATATTAAAAATGATTTATATTAAATTAGTTTATATTAAAATAATTTATAAAGTAAAATATATATATAGTTTTAAATATAATTTAAAAATACTTTATATAATAAAATAGCTTCCTAAAATTTCAAAAATCGATTCCAAATCAACTCGAATTCCAAAATTCAAATTTAATCCAATCTCAAATCATCAATTTCAATTCAATTCAGTTTCTCAGTAAATCATTTCAAATTACATCAATTTCGAATACAGATTTAAACCACAAAATAAACCGTTTCAATTTCAATATATTTCAAACTCAATATATTTCATAGTTTTAAATATTCAACATTTTCAAAACTAAATTCGATGATTACATTTATATCTTAATTTAACATTATTATTATTTGGTTTTGAAATATCCACTTAATAAATCCAATATCATTTAAATAAAACTCCAAATTTCAAATTTAAATAAAACTAAATATACCATTTTAATTTATATAAATTTGAAATATCCATTTAAATTACTTTTAATCAAAATCAAGTTATAAATCATATCCTTTTAAACCTTTGAAAATCATTTCAGTGTGTATATATATAGACCAACGGTGTCTGTATATAATTTTCTATCATATGGTCAACTGATACGAATATTTATCATTTCAATCTGCAATTGAAATATATACGGGTATATATCATTTCAACCTGCAATCCCAAAACTCAATTCAATGAAAATCGCTTGGGTTTATCATTTCAACTCATAACGATTTGCTCCTATTCTACATATCGTTCGGGTATGTATAATTTCAACCCATAGTGAATTCTATACTACCAAGGAACTTACAGAGTGACAACAGATATGATAATAATATAACATGTATATATCATCAATATAAATAACATATAACGGTGTCAAATGTCACAGGTGAACAGATAGCATATATATAGCAATGTAAATAACTAACTGCAGCATATTTCAATTGTCGTTTCAATTGAAATCAAATTTAATAAATATAAGAACGTTAATTGTAAGTGATTGCTCACCTTTCGAGGCTATGTAGACTTTGACAAAGAGATGGGTTACAGATCCAAGCACGAATGTCGAAACAAAACACGATGATCTGAATTCGACGAACACACTGATAAATATAAGTCGATGAGAATGAGTCAAATTAGCTCGATGCAATTGGAATACATATAGAGTGTTATTATTATTATCATATTTTTTTTAAAACCAATATTCAATTTAAACTACATGTTTAGAATGACATATGTATATCACAAGTATATTTAAAAATTAAAACATATGCTATCTCAAAAATAAACTTAGAGATATATCTTACACAAAAAATATCAACACTTATATAAATATATATAGTCAAAGATAGGGAAACCAACATAACACAATGTATATATATATATATATATATAATGTAACCTATGTATAAAATAGACTTATGTACAGATCTAAAATCAAACCAGTACAAAAATTTGCACACTTTTGAACATCTATAAACTGACACATAAGCACAAAGATATATATCTAATATTCAGATATTATAGCTTATATATACTATACATTAAAATTAACAATATTTAATATAAAATTAGTATTTATAAAATCAACATCATTATACAAATAGGTAATATAAACATATGTGTATAGCTAACCTTCATAGACTTTATATTCAAAATATGCGTATAGATCTGTATAATATATATATATATATATATATATATATGTATGTATATGTATATATATGTATATATATACTATTATATGACCAGCATATATATATATAAAACTTCTTTTATAATATATAATCTCATTGTAACAATTATAGCACTGCCTTCACATACTAGGCTAATTCATTTATACATATACTTACATAACTTATATATACACGACGAAGTTTGATAGATTTGTTCTCTGCAAAGGTATATATATACACAACCTTATATCATGGTATATATATACATATTTTTTTTTATAAACAAATATATTTCAATATTCATAAAAAAATCAATATAACTAATATAGCATAATATATACTTACATATATATGTAAATTTGTTATAGGAGATCACATATATAATACATGTATGTCTTAGTAAACACATATATGTTGTACCAATATAATACTCCTTACATCACTATCTTATATAATATGTACAAACATCATCACTCTAAACATAAGTATAGTCTATGTATAGAAACCAGTATAAAATAAAGGCAAACTTATTAAAAAAATTATAAACATCTTGTGTACTATGTAATATATATATACCTGTATAATACATGGTGATAACTGCATAGATTCTCGGCTAGGAAAAAGAAAACCCAAGAGCAAGTACGGGCTCGGCAAGGAGTAAGGATGTTTGATGAGGAGATGAAATGTTGTGGTCGGTGTTGATTGCCACGAGGCCAAGCAGAGGACGAACGAGCAAAGGCCAAAAGAAAATCTAGGACGAGGCAGTGGCTTCGACTATGTGGTGGCCACGGCGTGGGTTAGTGGCTCAATAGGAGGAGGAGGAAAGAAGTAGTAGGGTTCGGCTACACGTGGTGATGGTGAAGGACCGGGTCTGCTGCCGTGATCTTCGGCAAGGTGGAGATAGGGGATTGGTTGATCGGAAGTGGGGCTTACGTGGGTTATGGGAGGATATGGAAGAGAAGCTCGGGTTTGATGATGCTTAGCAGAGAAAAGAAAAAAAAGAACAAGCTACAGACCATAATATAAATATACGAATCGGTATTATAATATTTATTCTCAAAGCAAGCTGAAAGAAAAAAACGAACCAATAGAGGGGTGGAATAGCGAAACTTGTTGATGAATTCAGAGAAACATTTATGGTTAGAGGCTGTTGGTATTATAAGGTGAGCAATGAATGGTCACGGAAACAAATAGACCCGAACGGTTAACGATACGGCTGACTGGTTCACGGATTCCGCACTTACAGAGTGATAACAGATATGATAATAATATAACAGACATATAACATCAACATAAATAATAGATAATGATGTCAGATGTCACAAGTGAACAGATATCATATAACATTATATATATATATATAGCAATGTAAATAACTAACAGCAGCATATTTCAATTGTCGTTTCAGTTGAAATCAAATTTAATAAATATAAGAATATTAATCGTGATTGATTGCTCACCTTTCAAGGCTAGAGAATACAGACGATGACATGGATACACACAGTGATACAGCCACCGAAATTGAATTACGAATCCAGGAAAAGTAAGATTGGCACGAATCGACGAACAAAATTAAAAAGTAGAAATGGGCAAAATCAAATTAGAACTGGATCGTGATGATAACTAGTATAAGTGAACTTATATATTACTATGTATAACTATATATATAAAGTCGTATTCCAAATTCATACACATATTAAATTAAATATATATATATATATATATTCAAAAATCATTGTTTTAAATTAAACACGTTTTAAAATAAACATATATTCATCATTTGTTTTGAAATAACTACTTATATTATACCATTGAACAACTAGTGTTAACAGTGTACAGCATATATAGTAATATACATAAACATATATACTTACACAGATTTGTATAAATTAGTACATATAAATCTTATATTTTACAACACCTTATATTATAATCATAATATGATTTAAACTTACTTTATATATATAAAAAAAACACAGGCTAGTCAAAGCTTATATAACCTGTAAACTTAAAGAGGTATTCAACATACATTAGGTACGTATATATGTACACTTCAAATCAGCATTATAATAACACATATATAAAATGACCTCATTAGATTTAATATGTACAACTTCACATTACAAAAATCGAGAAGTGGGCACAGATTAAAGTATATACATAAACTATATATATATATATATATATATATATATATATATAGCTAGATGGAACGAAATGAAAACAGGCTTGAAACATTATTATCATATATATATAGCGTTGTATATATACCCATTTTATATAATACGAAACAACATAATTTATATACTCAACAGCACGGAAAAAAAAATATAGATATAAACAAGTAGCATGTAATTCATTTATATAAAAATATATGAATTAGCAGTGTTTATATAGAACAGTTTAACATATATACAATAATATATTATATATGTATACACACACACATCCGAACAATATATATATATATATATATATATATATATATATTAAACAAAAATATACATACGATCAAGGTACACTTTTATATAAACAAAGCTTAAAATGAAAATCAATATATCAAATATAGAATATACATTATTAAATACATTGAATCCATAACATATTATACTATAAAACATACTAATCTAACTTTGTAACAGGTTAACTTATATTATAAACAATAAGACATTACAGAGCAAAAGGAACACAAACAATTCGATACATACATACATACATATATATATATAATAAACTTTTTATAAATTTATACATTAAAAATCTACAGACCATATACAAAATATGTTGAAGAATCCGTAAAAAAATTGATAATATAAATTTAAATAAATACAACACTTACCGAAAACATATATAACCTTCTTTAACATATTATTTATAAACAAGATAATTTAAATATATATATATATATAACTTACCTACATTACATAAAACAGAAGTGGAGATCTCAAAAGCAACGAAGAAAACAAAAACAGTAGAAGGTAGAACCAGATTTAATATAAAATCAATACATATATATATTCACTGTCATAACACCTCTTTCTTACTTTAATCGGTACATATATATCAAACAGAAAAACGAATAAAATAGTTATATAATACTCCTTAAAAATATGATATACATGTATATATCTAATAAACTCAACCTATATAACCTGAGAACGCGTGGGAATCTCGGTAAGGCATGACTGGAGAGCTTAGTATCAGTGTCGGCTAAGCGAGGTGGGAGAAGCATTGGTTGGTTGGGCATGCGTGGGGAAAGCCTGTTGAGAAGAGGTTCTAGGTGGATGGTGAGGAAAGCAAGATTGCATTGGAAGTGAAGTTGTGGTCGATTGCAAGAATTAAGAGACGAGAGTGAGCAGGCTTCTTTTTTTTAGAGGAAGCATGGCCGAAATGAAAAGAAGAATTAGCAGTCAAGGTTTGCGTGAGGAAAGGCATGGGAGAGTTTGGAAGAGCAATGAACAACCAAATAAAGAAATTTTATATTTTCAAACTGATGGAAACAAAGTCAGAACGAACCATCAATGCATTGAACTGATGGAATGGAAACAGAAGGCCATTGATTTGGCAGATAATAAATACTAGTGACTGTTGGGTTTGTACGGTGAAAGTGAAAGGGTATAGGAAGCTGAAAAGTCTAAATGTGGAACCAATACGAAAATCATTTCCGTAGATTTTGCCATCTCTCGGACTCGAAAACATATAAACGAATAGACTACGGAGATCAGTATGACGAGACGACCAAAACGGTATACAGATATCAGTGGTACAACTCTCACGTCAAAAGTTGATGATCAGTACCGGAAAATGCTGCAAATCTATCGAAAATAAGATAAACGGAGCAATAGCAGTCCCAATTTGAAAAAACGAAATATGACGACTTACTCAGAAGATGATTTGCAAATTTTCTATATAAAAATATTCAAGTTTAGAAAACATTTTATTATCATCAAATATTAACTGATTTAAACTGAAATAAAATTATACAATAAAATAAACTTCCATATTATTTGATGAAAATTTACCGTTTGCTATGTTTTTTAATATGTATTCCAAATATAAAATTTTATTTCCAAATTCAAATATTTAAAATTTCAAAGAAATTCAATTAATTAAATAAATAAAACAATTAAAGTTTTCAAGTCGTTACACAATTTGTTTGCTTTCAATTTATTCACATGGATATTTTTCGAATTTAATTGGTTTACCTTAAATTTATTCATGTTCAATTGACTAACATTTATTTCCTTAATCATTCAGTTGATTTATATTCCACTCATTCGCTTTTAATTTCACATTCAACTAATTTGGTTCAATCCATTTTTATTCAACTAACCAATATTTACTGCATTCACATTTGATTGATTATAATTCAATGTATTTACATTCAATCGATTTACTTTCAATTGAATAATATTTATTTTAATGGCATTCATTTTTATTCACCATCCAATGAATTTTCATTCCATTTAACCTTATTAAGCTAAATTTATTTCATTATCACTTAGTATTTTAATACTAATATTATTTATAAACCATTTCAGTTTATTATAAACATTTTACAAAATTGCAACTCATTTTTATTATCATCCATAACTTAAATTCATATTAATCCATTGATTCACTTGATTAGTTTATTTCACAAATTTAAATTCATTTCAATAATTTTACTTCGGTAAATTTTATTTTTATAAATTGATCCACATCATTGGTTTATTCATAGATTCAAACTCATATAAGAAAATTACTTAAGTAAAATTTATTTTATAACTCCAATTCATATTAATAATTTTTTTCACAATCAGTTCATTCAACTTCTCTTAAATTAACCTTAGTTTAAAATTTATTCTAATAACTTATTCCATATTATATTAGTTAACACTCAATTTTTTATTGAAACTCATTCCATTTGCATTTGATAAAAAAATTATTCATTTATTTCAAATCAAATTTCTCATATAAATTTTCTTACACCCATTTATTTTTATTCAATTTCTTTCACACTTAAATTACATTACATTTAAAAATTCAAGTTTGTATTCATTTATTAATGCATTTTATAGCTTAAGTGGAATTTATTCGCTTTACTAATTTATCTAATTTCATTTAATTTCTAATTTAATTTATTTAATATTAAGTTAAACTTCATTTCATTTTAATCCATTACTCATTTTATTTAATCTTATTCAATTTAAATTTGTTTTTACCTTACTAATTCTCAAATCTTTAAGTTATACAATTTATTCATTCAAAATTTTATTTTATCTAATTCATTTCAAATACATTTCATTTTACGTAAGCTTCTTGAGTTAGACTTCATTTTATTTACTAAATTTCACTAACTCCATTTAATTTAAAATTCCTAAGTTAATCATTTTATTTTATTTCTCAGATTCAATTTTTTTTCTTCTGTTTGCTTAACCAAAAATTTAACCATTTTCAATGTGGTTTTATTTTCCTATTCAAATTTATAAGTTACAACTTATTTCTTTTCTATATTATTTTAAATTTATAAGTTATAAACTTACTCCTCATATATTATTTTCAATTATAAGTTCAAAATAATTTTCATATATTTATCAAATCATAATTGAATAAATTTTTTCTTCACTTTTAAACTTGTTTCAGTCGGAAATAAATTTATTTTGGTTGCAATTCTCACTCAGAAACTCGAAAATGAATACCGACGATGCTATAGTCATCTCCAGAATTATTTCCCAGCGACCAAAGCGAGTTTAATGCTTTTATTTTCTTTAAAAAAAATTCAAAGTACTTTTCTAGTCAAAACTCTTTCAAATATTTTTAATATTAATTTTGAAGGCTTTGAAAACAATTTTTGAAAAATAAAGGATTTTTAATTCTAAAATTCTCAATTTTTAAATCTCTTCTATTTATAAGCTATATTTAAATATACTCATACAAATTTCCTTTCCTTATCACCAAACTATTTCATTAATTTACAATCTGGTCATTTTAACCAATTCTTATTTTAATTGATTTCAATTCAATTTAATGATCAAATGCTTCATAAAATAAAATTCATTAAGTATTCATTTTATTTTAATTCAACCAATAATCGATGATAATTAAATATTATCATATCCTAACAACGATTTCATTAAAAATTATCATTATATATATATATATAAGATATAATTTAGGTAAAATTATTTCATTTACCCTAATTTAAAACAAAATTATGTCGACTTGCCTCGTCTTAGTGTTTAGAAACCCTTATCGATAACACGACGTTCCACATAACCAAAATTCATAAACAACTCAACGGATAATTAAACACAATATAAAACATTTTATAACACAACAAGTATGCTCTCTCATACACACACACACATATACACACACACACACACACACACTCAAACAGACTCATTCTAGGGTATTATTACCTTATCTCCAATGAGTCAAACCCCACAAAGCTAAGTTATCGCTAAACCAAAGCTCTGATACTAACTGTGAAGACCCATATTTCGGAAGGTTTAAATCGACATTAATCCACACATATCCAACTTAAACAATCCAAAACATATATAATAAACGGGGTTAAATAAGAAAAGAAGAAGAAAACAAACATGGAATCTCACAGCGAAAACGATAAAATATAATAATCAAATAACAGTTCATGAAGATGTTTATATCATACATTTGATTATAATCTATACAACATTTATCAGAGTTATATATACATCATAGGTAAATGAACAATACATCAGAATAGCATGATGCAAAGAATAATAATAGTAATAATATACCAACTTCGTCTTCATCCTCTAGAAAATAATCTTCAATACGCTGGAAAAAACTCAGGAATGACCCAAGTGTAATAAAAAACAAAGCATCCTAGTCAGGACTAAAATACGCTTATGTGAGTCAAATCAATATCACGAAATATGAGTGCAATAACTTAAGAGATGTAATGGGGTTTTCCATCTCCTAAGGATCCATCAAACTATCTATATATAATAGTGTACGCTATTATAGATAATGTATATCAGTAAAATAAATATCAAAATAGCGTGAAGGCTTTACATTATCATCCTCAACGTATTTTTATAGCATGTAGTCTATGTAGGTCTTGTAACACAACCAGTAACGTCGGTAGCCAGTGAGTCCCCTATAGGTATATTATTAAACCAAAGTAGTAATGGGCCCGTATAAGGATAAATATGACAAGGCACGTGAGGCAAAGCGCATAGTAGGGTTCTACTAGTTTATCCTTTCTGGCTAGTCTTAACCCAACCATGGCCAACCGCAACAATCAATCCAAACAAAAGGTGCACCCATCGAATACGAAATCACAATAGTAATACGAGAGATCAACGTCGCTAGAGGTAGCTAACCTCGGTAGCCAGACATAGGCTCATGTTTTAGTCATTTAATTATGACACAAGTGTCAAGGCTATCCTTCGTCATTCTCTTACTGCATTCCAGTAAACGTCGCCAATCAACCACTACATTATGGATATCATCCACCGCGTATACGGTTGTCAAAGTGGTTCCAATATTGACAGAGAGTATGCCAATAAGAGGCTCCGGTCTCTTTAACAACCAAACTTCATTTTACACACCGGTTGGTTCTTTTACATTTCGAAAAACAATTTGTACTAGATATCAAAATATCATATGCGCTTCAAAATCAAATCCATTTCGAAATAATCATATTTACTCAAAAATCATATCCATTTCGAAATCATCATATTCGCTTCAAAATCATATTTTACTTGAAAATGTCAATGCAGTTCGATATATCGATTTTACTTCGAAATTTGTTTCAAATTACAATTTAGGATATAACTTCACATTAACCAGATTCGCATTTAAATCCAAGATTTACAGAAATTCCACCCTTTTAACCAGTTTGAATTTTTAGAAAATGGTTTAAATAGTTTTAAAAATAGTTAAATAGTTAAAATAGTTTAATAGAAAATAGTTTGGAAAATCAAAATAATTTGAATATCTAAAGAATATAGATTTAAATCATTTATACTAAAATAATTCATTTTAAAATAGTTTTAAAGTCAAACCGGTTCACTTTCCAAATTTTCCAATTCAAATCAGTTCCGATTTCCGTTTCAATTTAACCGATTCAATTCTGATTTCAAGTCGAATTTTACTTCGATTCAAAAGGAAATTTCTATTTCAATTCCAAACTAATTTCACTTCCAATTCCAAATTAATTTTAATTCCAATTTCAACTACCTGATTCAATGATTACATTTCAACTCAATTCTCAAATTTAAACCATTTCAATTTATATCAATTTCAAGTTCAGTTTTTAAAATATCGATTCAAATCACTTAAATCAAATTTACTTTCAATATTCAATTTAAAAATCCAAATCTCCAAATATAATTCAATTCTGAGTTTAAATTTGGAATATCATTTTATATTACTTTTACTTAGCAATATCCAAAGTTCGAATAAAAGTCTAGTGTTTCAAAATAAATCAATTTCTGATATTCAAATCATATTTCGATTTTAACTTAAAAATCTCAACTTCGATTATTTAAACAATTCTTGTTTCCAATTTAAATTTCGACATTCTGAGCTCAAATTCGAAAATAATTCGATTTAAAAAATTTGATTTTTATTTCTTTAAATCAAATCACATAAACTAATTTCAAATCAACATTTAAAATATTTAATTTAACTAATCCGGTGTCCGTATTTAATTTTCTATCATATGGCCAAGAGAATCCATTATTTCAATTTAATTCCAAAGATGGATATATATCATTTCAATCCAAAATAAATGCCATAGGTATATATTATTTCAACTTATTTCTTAATTTATTCGAAATAATTCAATTTACGATTTTATATACTATAAATAATATATAGGACGATAACAGGATATATTAGGTATAAACAAACATCCAAACATCCAAAATATCAATCAAATTTTCATCCATCACAATTAATCATCCAAACAATCAAAAATTCACAACAATTAACCAATTATAAAAAATCGAGAATTTTTACTAGTAGTTAAATTCTAATTCAATTTAACCATCAATTCAAATTCTATTAATTATTTCAGAAGTCAATTTAAATGTCAATTAAATTTATCAAACAACTATTAGTAAATTTAAATCACTTTATGATATAAATTTAAATAACATAAAAAATTATTAGTCAATTGTGAGCATATAAAACACTCACCTTTAATTTGAAAATGAAAATATTTTAGCCACAAATAAATTCCAGATTGATTCCATTAAGTAGACAACACCGATATGATTCTAGCGCACTTTTTTTGACCAAAACGGGTCTCATATGTAAAGATTTACAAATTAATTAGCATAATGATTAATTAACATTTAAATCAAATAATTTAATTTTAATTAAAATAAACTTTATCTTCCACTGTTCGAGTATGCACCAGGCCTCGCTCCTCTTCCCAACCGAACGTGATTTCACTGTTGTTTTTTTCCCTCGTGCCTTAAGGCAACGTAGCCGCCATCACCATCGCCGACAGCTGCTACCCGCGCCAGAGGCCATTGCTAGTGTTGCCTCACCCTCCACGCACACGCGCGTACGTAGCAACCCCAAAACAAAAACCTTAACAGCGACGACTCACGATACCCAAAACATCTTCGCCTCGATTAGGCTACGCGTTGACTCCATCGCCCTCCAAGCGCCGTGAATCCCTCATGCCTCCAACGCCACTCAGGCCACACATGACAGAGCTCGCATTCGAGTTTCGAAATAGTGCTCGACCTCGTTTTTTAGTCGATATGATGTTTTAAAATGTGGGATTCGAAAATAAAAGGAAAGGAACGTGGGTCATGTACACGTGACAAGGAGGAAGGATATATATATATATATATATATATATAATACTAGAAAATATCTAACCAACTCGCTCACGAAAATTTCCAAACTCCAAACAACTCGTGCTGCCTGGCGTTCACAATGTTTTACCCTCATTCCAAACAGAATGGAACTAGTTTCGAAAGACAATTGATCGTATGCGAAAGATATCTTTCCAAAATCAATTAATTTTATTGAATTTTAAAGAAAAAATTCTATGCCTTTCTAGCTTGCATGGCCAAAAGATAAGTTCGATCAGTACGAAACTTGAAATCCTACAATAATTCACGATTATGGATCTAATGAAACTGGTATCGCCGAAATCCGAGACAGTAGTTGAAATGGCTATTTTTCTTGTTAATTAAAATGTAAAATTTCCAATTTTTAATTGTTCACTTTTAAATTAAATTTTAAAAGTAAACAATCTTCATTCATATTTAAATAAAATTTAAATCAATTTCCGATACCATTTTCATTCATAATAATTCAAGATTCTATTATTTAAATAATTTCCAACATTAAATTTTAAATAATTAATCATCCATTAAATCACCATATTAATAATAATTCGACAATTATTAACAATCATCAGTTTTCAAATGAATTTTAGTTGTCAACACTATTTTATTTCTATCTAAATAATTCACATTTATTTTTCGACTTCAGTTAATGATTATAAACACAATCAGTACGTAGAATTTATTTCAATACTGATTATTGCCCAAATCATTGAAATTGGTTATTCCAAAAATTTATCCAAACACAAATTCAATAAACTACCATAATAAGTCATTCAAATTTTACCTCTAACCATTTTTTAGTCTATAATTATATCAAATTCTATAATTTAAAATAGTTAAAGATACAGGTCGTTACATCTATGATGTCGATGTCATCACTTAAGCATCACCGCATATAATCATGGTTAATGTTAATGTGTGCTTATCCATTGCCACATCTTATCGACTTTGAAGATATGAAAGAAAAGATATGAACATGACATCTCCTTCCATCGTAAATGAATGCTCTTTGTTCACGATGACTTCCAATCAACACTTTCAAAGACGTAGAATTAGCAATACTCTTGTAAAGTACATCAAAAACATAAAGATAGATGAGTGTCGAATGCACGTATACGACATCACCAGTAATAAAAGAAGCAATGATGCCGAACCTAGTCACTATCCTCTTTGTTGCATTCAAAGACATATGACTATTGAGCATGTGAAGATGGACTAACATCAAGGAAATAGGATATTGTTCTTCGTCGAAAAAGGAATACAACACTAAGCATTATAAGCCATAATGAGTGTGAATATAGCCTGCTGGTAACTTTATTGATGCTGAATCTCGTCGACGTTGCTATTCATCTATTGAAGCAAGATTGTCTTTAACTACCTTAAAGGAAGTCGATAAAAGTGCCACCGCATTTCACAATCACTTTGAAGACATTGCCCTACAATGGCGCCAAGGGGCATCGACGCCAAAGGAATTTTAAAGTATCGATGCTCTTAATTATACTCAACGCTGCACTTCGTCTCTCATTTATCATGCTTCATCAACATTGGAAGGATGACTCTATTCATCTACATCGCCACTACTCAACTGTCACCGAAAGTCACCAAAGTTATCGACTTCGATGCAATACCATACGAAGACGTTCATTCATGACAACATTAAGAGACAATGTCGCTCTTATTCAAAAATGTTTGGTGCTACCTTTCTATTATTGTCGAAGTCAACCCAACCAAAGTCATCCAGGGCACGGCGGAGTCACATTTCCCCTCCAAATATTGACCTAGGGGTAGCATTTAGGGGACTGAATTCTCTCTTCTCACTTCTTACATGTTTTCAACTTTGTAAGCCCTAAATCAATCGGGGGATTTTTCTTATCCTAACACTTGAACAATTGTACACATAAGGATTTGAAAATTGAACAAGAACATATCCTTTTAACTTATTTGAACTATGATTTGCATAATCGTTTGACTTTGCACATTGATTTGCTTGGACTTGTGACTTACATAACATATTGAATTTCCTGGGCTTGTGATTTGACTATTGCAGTGCATATTGGCTTGAACGTCAACCTTAATATTGACTTGTACTTTGCATACTACCTCAAACCATTAATGATGATGATGAGCAAACTTATAGATGATATGGATGTATATTTCGATATGATGACTTTGATTAGACTAGATAAGGCCTCTCTTTAAAGTTTCTTTGTTTTCCACACACTTTTAGGGTTAGCAAATTTATTTGCCGACAAATTGACTTCGAATTTAACATGCATACCAGTCGACCTTATTCGAGTTTGAGACTTGCATATCTAACTTCAACTACAACTTGAATTTGACCCTGATCTTACATAACATATTTGAATTTACATATTGAACTTGCATATTGACTTCAACCTATATGACTCCAGGTTTGATGATTGAACAAAGAATTGCAACAGACATTGAATCATGCACATCTCAGCCCATGACTTCGATGACTTTGACCATCTTCAAAAAGACAACTCTTTGATTAACCCATCTTTTATTCACTTTTGGGTGTTGACGAATTTATCTGTTAACATTTTGATGCTAGAAGGAGAGCTCGAACCTCCGATCCCTTATAATTCTCTCCGTAATTGATTGTGTAAAATTATTTTATTTCAAAGAAATTAGTAAGAACCAGAATAAATAATGACAATTCCCCAAATGAAGAAGCCATATCACAAACAACTTTGGAAGACAATATCATCCCGAGCTTCAATTTAGAGAGTATGGAAGTTGGACAACCTTTAACTTTAACAAGGTTCGTAAGCAATGAGATTAAAATTCAAGATTTAATACAATAAGTAATAGTTATGTGGGAGCTTCTTGAACGGGCCCCATCTTAAGAATATTTAAAGGTAATGAGGCTTATGAAAGAAGAAGATGAAGCGGAATCTCCAAGTAAAATCCAAGATGAAGAATTAAACGAAAATCAAGAAAGTCAAGCAAAAAGGCCCCTTGAATAATCGGATAGTCAATCCAAAAATATAGATTACTGCGATGATGAAACCAACCAAATAGCAAAGGACGTGCTTAAGGAGAAAGAAATCCTTTACCTTAGGAGAAATAATAGCTTTTGAAAAACTCCTTTTTCAGAAGAAATATTTAACAATATAATTTCATCTCATATCAAAATTCCTCCACTGAAGTATGATGAAACTACTGATCCAGACGATCACCTTCTAAATTTTGAAAATCGAATGGATTTGTATAATGATTTTGGGGCAGTTCGTTGCAAGCTTTCCCCATAACTTTTTTGTGGAGCAACTATCAAATGGTAATAGGTATTATCAGAAAGGAACCATCTATCCTTAGGAACAATTTGTTTATGAATTTGTGGTGCAGTTTTACATATACAAGGATCCAACTACGGACTCCAGCATGTTAGCTAATATCAAGCAAAAACCAAAGGAATTGCTTGGCGAATACCTAAAGAGGTTCAATACAGAAGCATTGAAAGTAGAAAATGCGATCAATAGAGAAAAGCAGATAGCAGTTCGATTAGGGCTAGTTGAGCAAACTCCTTTTTGAAAGGAGCTTTATATTTGTGGATGTAAAGACCTACAACAATTCTATTTCCAAGCTAAAAAATTCATTTGAATGGATGAGATGTACCATTCCATGATGAAATCTCAGTAAAAGCAAAAGGAGAAAAAGTTCAATTTTGAAGATCTCAGCAAGAGGCCAAAAGGGAATAAGCGTAGAAGAAAAAGTTGGAGGGGGATTTATGAATCCAACCATGTAGCTTTCAACAAACCCCTTTCCCACATTTTCATGATGACAAAACATGATGAAAATTTCTCTACCTCCTAAAAAACATCAAACCCTCTTGAACCAAATAAAGGAAAAGATTATTGCAATAATCATAGAGTAAATGGGCATAAAACAGATATATCACACATTGGAAATAATAATTAAGAATATGATCGAGTCAGGATTCCTAAAAGAATTCACTAAGGAAACTTAGAAGATTTCTTGCCTAAAAAAGAGTAATCCAAGCTCCTAAAACCTAAGAAGCAAAGCTACTTTGCAACTCCAAATTCGAATTCTAGTCAGATTGCGACGTTTTGTGGTAGATGCTCACCACTGATTATCTTTACTCATATATTTTTTAATTTGATTTGTACTTGAAATTAATCAGGTATTAACATGAAATTTGAGTGTCTTTACAAGTTAAAATAAAACCTATACACTTCACATGGAAGGATCCGAGTTTCCCTATCAAAGTGTAACCAATCTCTGATCTCCTTTAAAGGAAAGATTGATCAAATATCCAAGTTGAAATGGATCTTTATCTCAAAGCCTTATCAATGCATTATAATCAATCTTCCATCATAGGCTATTTTCTAGGGAAAGGAAAACATCCAAAATTTTCCCAAAACGAAGGGGTTCTTAGGAAAAGCATGCTTTTGTCTGTTAGGGTCAATTGGTTCATAAAGCATGACTTTTTAGACTCGTAAACAAGACATTCCTTTTTGCTAAGTAAAACCTGAGGAGGTACAATTATATATATAAAGGTGACAGTAAATGCACCAACTTTATTTACAAC